>JAGTXR010000052.1:0-1200000 GCA_022606575.1 Glossosoma conforme | reverse complement strand
ACAAATTCTTTTGCATCTTTTAGGGGTACTCCTGGCATTGATATGTTAATTTTCTGCTGCTCATTGCGACTTACTCTCATGACTTTGGTTTTTGTGCTGTTTATCTTCATATTGCAGTTGGGATTAAATATGTTTTCCATGGATGTCAGCGCTTCCGTGACTTCATCTTCAGATTCAGATTGTTTATAGGTGCGGATAAAACCATTGAAAAAATAAATTATAAAATCAAGGGGTATGTGTTATCTTTAATGTATTAATGTTTTATATAATAATTCTTATCACATAATATTATCTTGGGATAATTTTACTGACAATGGCCAATGAAAAAACTGAATGGCTTACAAATTAAACAAATATGAAAAGAAAAATAAATTGTTTGTTCATTTTTAAATACATTATTAAAATAACTAGAAACAAAAGTCTGCTCTTGTTGATCCGATGTTGCAAATGCTTAAATTTAAAAAAGTCGATGAAATATCACATGTATTTTGTTGATTGGTGTCAAGATTCTTAAATTTCGAAACGAGTCGTATCGAAGCAGATTTATTGTGTCTTGTCACCTCGTGTGTCCACCTGACAAGCTACGAGTATCATTAAGCGAAGGCCAGCGTGCTCCGATGTAACTATAAATATATTTTTTATGAACTGTCCGAGGAAATTGCTCCGCCGTCCCACCGGTTTCGAGGCATCCGCTAAGTTCTTCCACGAGCCCGGAGCTTTCGCTTTGTGAAAGAAACGATACAGACAAAACGGAAGTAGATATTTCAAATAAAATGAACGCTCCGAATAGCGATACATGTGATTTAACATCGACTACGTGAAGTATTGCAGATTAAGTTCACTTCAGCTGGCATCAAAGATTCATATACGGCCTACTCATATACTTGTAAATAACTACATTTTAATGTGTTATCGATATCTTTCTATGCCATATTTATTCTCAATTCAGTGGTAATTTTTTATAAAAAAAAAATATGACCGTTAAATTAATATGTATTTGATGGTTCTTTTAAATTATGCTAAAGGTATCTTAATGTACGGCTGTAAGACATGGTGCTTATGTGAAAGTGATACAAAAAGAATAGAGACCTTTGAGATGTGGTCATACAGAATAATTCTCGGAATTTACTGGTGAGACCACGTCACGAAACAATGAGGTTCTCAGCATAATCAAGTAAGATCGTAAAAACCATCTCAGAGAGGCGAGCCCGATGGATCGGTCACATCATGCGCCACGATGGTCTTCCTCAAGACATTGTGGAAGGGATGGTTGAGGGTAGAAACCGCAGGGGCACCCTAGACGGGAGTATTTGCAGCAAGTGTCCAAGGACATGAGCTCTTATGCTAAGCTAAAGAGCCTTGCAGAGGATCAAGAAGAGTGGAGATTGAGATGCAAGATTTTGTTGCTGAACACCAATCCACCGGATTGATACTACGAAGAAGAAAGAACTCCTAGGTTTTTTATGCTACATCAAATGTAATTTAGTTTAGTTATTCAAAAAAGTTCGAAGAATAATTAGAAAACTATCCATTTATTTTCAAATAATTGTTAATAAATTATTTAAATTCATATTTATGTTTATGTTAATAAGAGAAAGGTGTACATTGATACAACGTCTATGCGAGTATATATACTCGTATGTTGTGAAACTTGCTTAAGATTTGTGCGTAGAAAAACATAAGTATATTTTTAAATAATAAATTTAAATACCATTTTTATATCTTTAAATACAATGGACTGATAAATATGATAAAGTTAATTAAATACTATTGTAAAAATAAACTGCGACGTTAGGGAGTAAGATTATGAATACAAGATACATTTTTTTTAAAATGACACAAAGGGCAAAAAATAATAATAAATATATGAAAAAACATATTACAATTTATTAACAATATTTGTAAAGTTAGATATATTTTATCGTTTTCTTTACAATATGAATAAAATGTTTAAATTCCACTTGTACTAACGACAATGACAAAATATGACAAAAAAAATATTGAAATTGCGCGCTGTCATAAGAATGTTCTGTTTTTTAAAAAAAAACAAAAACTTTTACACAGCTTGCATAAAAAATCCTCCAAGCCATCCCTTTGTATTTCAATTTACTTTTTATTTATTTGACGGGGAAATTCAAAGTCATTGTAAAGTGTCGTGTGACGTCAGTGATGTGACGTATGCTACAAAATATTTGGCCGGCATTTGATAAACAAACGCGTTAAGGTGTAAAAAGAATAAAAAAAGTTTAAGTTACGTAACGGCACCACGGTATTTTGCTGCAGTATATATATAATCGTGTCGGAAACAACAGGGTCAGATCCTGTCTGCCCAGAAGTGGGCGACGTCGATGGCGTTACTTCTGGCCATCATCAGGTCTTCCTGGGTGCAGCCACTCGGGCACAGCGCACACTCCAGAAGGTGTGACAGGGTCTGCTCTACGCCGCAGTCACATTCAGTCGGTCCGCTGTAAAACTGCCAGGCCCTCATTTGTGTCCTCGTCTTGCATACTCCGGTCCGAAGTCTGTTAAGGGACCTCCATATATTCCACCCTTGGTCATGTCCAGGGGCTAGGTCTCTTTCGGGGCAATCCAAGTATTCCCCTCAGTTGCGCTTCTCCACATGTTCAGCCGCAGGGTGGCCTCAGGTATCTCCAGTTCCGCTGTCGACTGTAGGAAACTTCTTCTTGATTTGAGCCGTGTAGTTATCTTTTGGTACCCAAACATAGGGTGGAGTGCGTTGTGGGTTGCTTTCGTTCCTTCTTGGTAGTAACTTCTCGCCGTATGTTTGGTGGGGCAATGCCCGAGAGTTGATATAGCTTTGATATTGGGGTAGGTTTTAGGCAACCACCCGGCACGTTTCATTCAGAGCAATATCCACTTTCTTGGTATGGGCAGACCTCGCCCATACTGGCGCAGCATACTCGCCAGCAGAGAAACAGAGAACTAGAGCACTTGTGCGGATCAGGTTTGGTTGGGCTCCCCACTTCGTACCTGCCACTTTTCGGAGTAGGTTGTTTCTGGTGGACACCTTTTGCTTAACAGACTGACAGTGTTTCTGATAAGTGAGGGTCCTATCCAGCTTGACCCCTAGGTATTTAGGTGTGTCGCAGTGCTCTAACACCAAGTCGTTCCAGGTAATGTGCAGCTTTCTCTTGGAAAGCTGCAGTTATTTAGGTGAATGGAAAAATGGCCATTTGAATCTATTTTTGTGTTTCGATCAAGATATTTCCAGACAGAGATAATTTAAATAAATAGGGTAAATGCCGTTTGTAAGTGAAACAAAACTACGAGATGTTCTTATGAAAGTTTTGTTATTCGAAGCTTTTTCGTTTACTGAACGATCAGACCAACATTCAAAAATAAAAAGTCGGTTGCTGAATTTATTAAAACCTGCCTACTTTGCTAAATCAATTTCAATTTCAATTTATTTTTCTTTTAGAAACATTACAAATAACAATATTTAATTCATTTCTAAAACAGGATACAGGATAAATAACAATTTATAAATATCACAATAATAATGGGATCATTTAAAAAGTCCCGGAGCCCGCTAAACAGAAGACTCCACGAAATTACTTTGATAAATAAATTCGTGGAGCTCATGTCGAAACTGGGCTTCTCTCAAGTGGAATATATCAATATGCGAGGCGTTGAACAGTCAATGAACTATGTTTGCCATATTTTTTTTAAATAGAGGACTAAATACATTAGTAAAACAAATGTTTTTTTTGTGAGATGGCGTTGTACTCGAAATCTAAGAAAGAACGTCTTCTTCAATAATGGGATGCTACAATTGTACCAATCAAACTGTAAACGTTTGTTAATTAAATTGGGTTTATAGACAATTTTGAGTTAAAAATATAATTTATTTACTTCCTTGAAGGTTAGGTTTAATACGGTCATGTCGAATACTCGTACATTCATTATTACGACGACAATATAATAATATACATTAATATTAAAAAAACTGCGTCATGAAGACATAAAAAATAATCAATTAAACAATAGTATTCAAACATGAATATTATAAAAGCAAAAATGGACGATTAATTAGATTTAATTAATTAGAAATTTACTGTAATATCTTGTAATAATGATAAAACTTAATTGGTTGATAAAATAATACTATTTTTTACAGTGAATATGTAAAAATGTTTATTGCATGATATGGATGGTTGAATTTTTATGACGTTGACAGATCAAAACTTCAGATACAGCGCTTAGCATTTCTAAATGTGGCAGTTTTCTTAAAATGTGCAATACAATATGTTGTTATTCTCCCGTAAGTAATTAAATAAAAGCAAAATGCACACGAAAGCTTATTATTCAAATCATTTTGGGAGGAGTTCAATAATAATCGAATCAATTAAATCCATTTTAAGTTACATGGAAATAGCAGTTCAAAGGTGTTAAACGTTGAACTAGTAACGAGTGTAAATATATTATAGATTGATATAAATATTTGGAAACCATACCGCAATAATCAACGATAACCAAGCAACATTTCACTGTTGCCGTAAACTTTATAAATTAAAATACAATCTTACGAAAAGCATTTAGATTGTTTATATTTAGAGTTTAGACAATGTGCAAAAGCAATTGTTAGATCCCAGAGAACAAAGGTATTTTATGATCGTGTTGTAAACTTCCCTCGGCGACTGCATTGAAACAAGTATTAACCCCCTGGTTGCTATCGCATTACACATTCATAAACAATACCTGTAGATTAGAGGCTTCACAATTTGCTACTTTGCGGCCTAGTTTTGAGTAAAAATATCTTCCAGTTAATCAAATTCTTTACACACATCTATTACAAAATATAATCATCCATTTCTACAAAACTTGACAGATGGATGACTGTCGTAATCTAGTGTTACTACTTTTTTTCTGTAAACATATACAGGACAATACCGACAGATGGTGATAGTGATTCTGAAGTTCCATCTGTGGATCATGACGCTTACCATGTTATATATGGCTAATCGCTGCACGTGGAATGTTGATCCGCCAAAGTCTTAGACTACTGCCCGAAATTCACGCATCATCCTTATTATTACAGAATTTACTAAAAATGGGTGGTCTTCACGGGACGACTTTCGTCTACCACCAATTTTAATTAATTGTCTATGGCTGGCATCTTACGGGTGAGTGATCAAATTCACACCAACCGGGAGTATTTTAGACCTCAGAAATAGTTTTTTTAAATCTCCTTTGAGGATCGAACACATGACCTTAAACTTGTCAAGCAAACGCTTTGAACATTGAACCTACAGCAAAATTAACTTCGCCAAATATTATTCAGCTGGCCTAGATATTTTATGGGCCTGAAACGGTTAGGCGGTGATTTTTCAGCGAAACTTCCGTATCGTCGACCGCATTAAAATGTGAAAGAAACACGTGAAAAACAGTCTCGTGACGCGGTTGTGTGGCGCACACAGCATTGCATGCCGACTGCGGTAGTTTATCAACCCAACGTTGCATACAAACTGCATCGAGAGTGTGCACAAATTCACGATATGCCAATTTCAAATTTAATGGTCGAATTTTGATACTCAAATGCACGTAGTAATTTTGTGATTTGGTTATTTACCAATTCAACTGCAACTCTTGAGTGGTTAAATAATGCTCGTTTTATTCACGTATCGATGTAAGTCTGTAAAAAAAATAACAAATAATTTTTGCATATGCTGTGAGACGTTATAACATACATTGCATCAGTGTGCATTCCTATCGTGCATTTTTATCAACTGCCAGAGTATTCATCACATCATATGTAACTTTGTAAGATAACATGGTCCTTGAGAATCTTTTCTTTTGCCATATCAGCTCTCAAATCAAATAATAAAAACATCACAACACACTGCTTTCAACTACAAAGTTCTATAGTCGTTGGTTTTCTATAAAAATTGAGAGAATATCTAGTTAAGCACTGATTATATATTTTCCATAAGAAAGCCTAAAATAATTAAAACAAACCATGTGTAAGGTAATGGGACAGACACCTCGTATTTTTAGAAATAATTAAATTAAGCAGGATAATAAATAATGTCTTACTGCGTTTTTTTTACCTGCAGATTATAAAGTACGCTAGGTGATTACTAGATCGTTGAGTTTTAGCTTGCGGCGGCATCTGCATAGGGCGGGGAAGTTAATAACAATGGAAATAAATGGGCCAGCGGTGGTGACTGCAGTAGGCGGCGAGCAGGTACCGTGAAGCGTGGAGCGTAGAGCATGGTACTCACCTACAGGGGACTGACCTGAAGTGCAACGAGGGATTTAAGATACCTCCAATTTGAAAAACCATTAACCTCATTATACCTTAACAATAGATACATTTGTATAAATTCACAGAAAATATCACTTCACATGATATTTCTCTCTTTAATAAATCGAAAAAAAAATAAACAACGGACGCTGCAAACGGCTTGCAAATAATTCGTGGCTCGAATCCCAGGAGATGACAAAACACCGAAAAAAAACAGACAAAAGTATATTGGTTTAAGTTTAATTTGTCTAACGATAATCACACTCAGGCACGAGCATTTATGAGTAATGAGCATACACCTCAATCAAGAGAATGTCCGTTGCTTAAAGGGCTCTCTCGCAAAGTATTTTATCTACATAAATGAAAATCAATATACGTATGGTTGTTTATTACGTATTTATGCTTTCACTCCTTACCCAATCACGTTGGAATTTTGTAAATATTGCGTTAAAGATCACGTTAATTGCGCATTGGTTTCTGTATCTTAAAAAACATTTTACATCTCGATCCAACCCTAATTTAAGATAAAAAAGATGCAGTACTAAAGGTCGAAAAACTGTCGGTTCATCAATTTTTATGCACATACTTAGTCTTATCACAGGGGACTGGCGATCTCATGAATATAAAATAATAAAAGTTGTCATGATAATGAATAGTTTGATAATAAATCAAACTTTTTTTTCTTATACTGACTTTGTTAGACTAAGTCCTGAGCAACTCTGGGTACAATGCACAGGTATTGCATAAATATTTAAAATTGAGATGAATGTAATATTATTATTTTTTATTGTACATTACTTTTTATTGCTCAAAGTATATAAATTGTTACAAACAACTTATTCTTATACCACAAAAATAGACAATTATGATATCATCAAGAAATGTTATAAAAATTTAAAGTTTTTTTTTTTATTTGTAAGCTTGCGTGCACGTATAAAGCAAGCCGCTTTAAAAAGTCTGCTCTACTTCAATCTTCTACTAGATTACGTGATGAGTTTTGAACTACTTTGTACTCCTTTGTGCGTCAGAAAGTTCCCGTCGTTGAGCGTCTAGATCTCTCAGCTCGCTTATCCTCTAAACCTCACAACTTGGATCTTAAACACAGCGAGAGAGCTGAGCCGCACAATCCAAATATAATGCCAACAAGTTGAAAAACTATAAAAGTCTTCTTTAATTTTCCACCGGAGAAATAAATGAGCTTTGAACTACTTTCTGCTACGTTGTCCGTCATAAAGCTTCCTTTATTGGCCGCCTAGTTCCTCTTTCAGTTGCTTCAGCCGCAAAGCCTAGATGAGGCGAGGCATTTCAGTGAGCGGTACCGTAACGGTACAATGTACTTGTGCAATCCGCGGTACATCTGCGGCAGTTGTGTACAAAGCGGACCAATTTGAAAATTAAACGTCCTCTCTTCTTTAATCTTCCACTCGACTGTACCGCGGGCTTTAAACGTGATAAATTCCCGCAGCCGCCGTATATTTTCGTACATTTTTCAAACGCGATACTTTATCTCAGATTTGAGTCGAAATGGCGGCTTAAGAAGGCACTAAAGGGCAGGCTTAGCCAACAGTAATAGCCGAAATAAATTGTATTGCAATGTATTGCAGATAAATGAAATTTGTTTCGAGATTGAGATTGCAATGATTCATAGCATTTTATAGCAGACATTAATTTCAGACAAACTTCTACATCATTAAAAAATCTACATAAACCCTGATCACTAGCCTACCTAGATAAAGAACGACGGTTTTAACTGCAAATTATACTCATGTGATTTAGTTTCGAACCTTAATTACCCCTGTTGCGCGTCCATTCAGACCTCAAAGCACATTCTTTGGGACTTTGAGTTTCATTTTTTTTTTAAATAGTGGTCCTTTTCGATGCCATTAGAGTAAAGTGCTTCAATCTTACCGAGCATGCAGACTTTGTAGCTACTAAAAAAACCACGCAAATACAGTTTTTGCACAAGCAAAATAAATTTTCCGTGAGAAAATCTATCTTCTATATCTATCTACTTTTAATCCGTGATTGCGATTCGAATCAAATATCAAAAATCTTTTTTGAAAAAAAAACATATCTTCTCTTTTATGACTGGACACATTGTTTTATGTTAAATACTGTTGACATTAGGTTTAAAATAACCATTTGACTAGATGGTTTCTGTGTGTTTTCAATTTATTTATATAAAGTGCGTATTCAATTTATATGTATAGCATCGAAATTCTGTAATATGAGCTATTAACAAGGTTGTTATAATATTAAAACAAAACTTCCATTTAAATTCATTGATAGAATCATAAAATTTCATTAAACTGGAACAATATTTTGTTGTTGTATCGTATTGCTTTTAATTAGGTTACACGTTCATTATTTTTTATGAATCCATATGATATAATATATTACGTGTGCACTAAATAAATTAATTCATACAGTCCATATAAAAAAATAAAAAATTCAATTTATAGACGTGTATAATATTAGTATTTATTTGTTTTCTTTTAACTATAAAATATATTCAAAATTGATGCTTACATCCGTATTCAGAGATCTTTCTTAAGATTTAATGTGAGACGACAGGTGAGAATTTCTCACTTTAATCATGCCAAAGCAGAGTAACTATTAAAGGTTTGTTACCATAAATAATTTCTTTGCATACGGGTGTTTTATTGTTTAACTTAAAAAATGTCTTTGCATATGGGTATAAGAGTATAAATAGCATGTAGAAAATACGCAACCAAAAAGATAGTTGTAAAATCATCCACAAAAAGTTTTTTTTTATGAAATCGCATGCAGGAGAGCACAGTCGGTTAAGACCAGTGCACTCTATGACGCTCAGCCAGGGAGGCTGGATGTTGCATGCGGAAAACGTGTGTTGTGTTCGTGTTTGTGTGTGGGTAGGGGAGATTGCAATTGTATATTTATCTGTTTCTTGAAGAGATCCAGATTGTAGGAATGAGAAAACACAGACACTGGAAGAGCATTCCAAAGCTTACCAGTGGCATTAAGGAAAGAACTTTGGAAACTGCCAGTTCTTGGTCGACACACATTAACCATGTATATATGTAAGGCAAGTGCAAGACAAGTTTATCGGTTGTGGGTGGGTGCAGGAGGAATTAGTTCTTTGTGTTCCGAAGAGCAGCGACCGTAGTAATAAAGAGTAGAAAAGACTAAGTGAACCAAGCTTAGCAAGTGTTCGATTGATTGCAGGTCAGACGTAAGAGTGTCATTGTTTATCAAACGAATCACTCTTCTTTGAAATGTGTCAATTAAGCTTAGAATGTATTTTGGGGCTCCAATCCAAAGGTGACTGCCGTGATAGAAACGACAAGAAGAGGATATCATGCATAATCACGGCAAATCTCCCTAATGGTTATATAATTTAGCTAATACGAGAATGTATGCACCTGTGTATGTTTAATACGGCCACTCCTTAATTGCATGCACTTTGCAGGGGGTCTAATATATCAGGGTGGAGAATGATGGAGTCGCCTTCGCTAATGAGCCGCGCTAACCGTAATGTTCAGATAAACAATAAGTTGTAACATCGTCTTGTGTATCTTAATCTCACAAACCTGAAATGGGACCGACTTAGATTAAGGTTAACTCACTCATTAGGGATGTGATCCATGTAAATATAGCATAATAATTCATGACAAATTTACCTACTAAGTATGCAACAAAATTTGCATGATAATAAGCATCTTGTGTAATAAATGTAATCCTTTTCTATTGTAATATATCAATGTGTATTGCATGCTAGAAAATATTATCAATTATGTAAGTAGTTTTTACTTGACTTTTTGAAAATTTCATGTGGGTTACCCTTAAAACTGCATTCAATATTAGATCTTGTGTTGAGAACAAAAAAACAAATTATATATATTTTTATAAAATTTATTGGATGGACAAAGGGCTGAAATCAGAAGAAGACGAGATAACCAGAATTAATTCAAAGTTCTGAGACAGAAATCGCTGTACTACTTTCAAAGCCTATGTGGTACATCGATTTTAGTCGCTCCTTATGACAAAATGGTCCAAACCTCGGGAGCGATCATCCGATCTGCGTAAAACAATACCATTAATAAATATCTTAAAAGTAAGCCTCAGGTACTACAGCGGCCGCACCTTTAAGTTATCTTCAAGACTTCTATCCTGGAGGTTGTCGAGAACCATATGTGTTCCCAGTACATGCAGGTATAAACATAAAAAGAATAGCTGACACAACTGAATGGCGGCAATTCGGAGTGAACATATATTCCAGATATACAGGTATAACGAACGAGTATATAGAAATACGCTCCTCCTAAGAATTTACAGAGACTGACCATCGCTGTTGCCACACAATGGATGCAATATACACAAAACATTTCCATGAAAGGATTATTGAATTATTAACTTGGTTTATCTAATATAAAAAACATATTACTGCATATAAATTTTGAGCATTAATTCATTGACATCACTTAAGACAACATGTTTTGTCGCAGGATACGTGGTACTAATAAAAATGGTCATTTATTTGGATATAACATTTACATTTAAATGTATGTTGAAAAACTACGTCTTTGGCTCACAAAATAAAAAAATATCCATTCGGATATACGTCCCGGGGCGCACAAAAAGAACTATTAGTTATGTGTGAAGAGATACTTTCTTGGACTGAATCCGGTGGTGGAAAATAAATAAGACAGTTTTATGGAGGCGCAAGTGGCCGAGGAAACGAGGGTCGGATATGAATTCGTCGAAGGAATGACACAACGGGAATAACTTAATATAGAAGGGTCCGGAATCTGAATCAACACTTAATATGGCTTTGTATGAAGCTTGTAACGGCGAAAATGGTGCGCGAAACATCGAGTGCCAATAAACGCCACCGTCTTGCAAATAAAGAAAGTGAACAATTTGGCCCGATAAACGCCAACGCGGTAACGAGGAATTTTTGAAGAAAAATGGCCTGATTGTAGCGAAAGGATAAAACTAAATGTTACCATTCATGAAATAAGCACTAGTTGAAAAAAAAAACGTTAGATAGCGGACCCTATATAATATATACTATGAAAAATCCGGAAAAGAAGACAATTGTTGATAAATATTTATTATGACAGTCCGTATTTTAACTTTGGTTGATAAGCAGAATAGCAGAAGGAATCTAAATTATTAAGGATTATTATGGATACATACAATTATTAATATATTTAAATTGCTTACTTGAAGCAGTGATTCAATATTTGAATTTCAAATAAATAAACTAAAATTTGAAAAAGTCAAATACAACAAAAATGGTGAGAAAAATATATATTCTTTATTGAGCATTGATTAAACATGTATAGTAAAATCTTTTTAATAAGTTAATTGTATTGCATATTAAATAGATTTGTAGAACAATGTTGTTTTTCTAAAACAGTTTTCAGTAAAACAAATCGAATAAGAGAAAAAAAGATTTTCTAGATAAGCTCAAAGCAATTTGGTAACGAAAGGATCTGAATAAACATTTGTACTGAAAACAACAAAAGCGTTTTTCACAATTCTATTTTTTTTACTTTTATATTTTACACACTTTTGTATTCATCAATAAACATCCTAGTACTAACTACTAAATCATGAGAAATATAAAAGCAAAAACACCACAAAAACATTTTCAAAGATAATTCACATGATATTCTTACATTTTATATTTTACAGACTTTTGTATTCATCTAAAATATTTATTAAAAATAAAAATAATTATTTCAAGGAAATATAATTAATTGAAATTACTTTCAATGAAAGTATGATATGTTGTTATATATTAAAAATAAAAATAATTATATCAAGCAAATATAGTACCAAATTACTTTTTATCTGGTAAATTATTGTTAAATGAAAGATTTCGTATAAATATATAAGCACACGAAATAGAGTACCAGTGTGTCATAAAGGTTGTAAAGCGATTTCAAGTGAGTTAGAATTCAAATAACTAAGCTAGTTATTAGTTTCTTGAAGAGATCTAGGTTATATGTATGAAGTACCACAAATTAAAAGAGCATTCCAATTCTTACTTTTGTTATTAAGGAAGGATATAAATTGTTTCCTAACATGTGAAATTTTAAAAGTACGACTATAACAATATTCTGAAAATGTTTTTCCTATCTAATGGTAACGTAAATAGGCATTAGTGAAATTAAATGAGAAAGATCGAAGGAGCAGTTTCTATCACATTTATATGAATATCTTTATTGGAGGTGAACTAATTTTGCTTTCGAAAACGTCTGTGTGTTTTCCATGTGAACAAAATCATATACTATTTAATTTTCCTGTCACGAACTGTGCTGATTCACTACCGAATTTGTCCTCCCTGGTTTTAAATACCAAATGAGACTAGCATTAGATATTAATCAAGACAGAATCGCTATTTATTTTTAAAAATTTCAACCAAAATTGACAAAACAATACAACCGAGAATATTTTTAAAAAATCTGATCATTCGGCAAATAATTCTTTGAGCATAAATCTGAATTGAAAAATAATTGAATACAATAAGAATTAATTTAAGCTATTATTGAAGTTTTTTTTTATAAAATTCGTAAAATAATATCAATATTTAAATACATATAATATCATTTTTTTACAACTACAATTGCATAACTTCTTAGGTTTTCACGGCCAGATTTGATGACTTTGTCATCAAACCTGAAGAAGACCCCTGCAATGGCGGTCGAAATATCGGAGAGAAAAAATTCGCCACACACAGCTAAACCCAATAGCCACAAAATCAACCACAATTGCATTTTCTAAACCACATTCGTAAATTAAAAAAAAAACTGGAAACTAATTATACGTTTTGTTTATAAATTTATTTCACTTTTATACTGTAATATCAATTAATGTAAATATGAAAAAAAATATTATTACCTCACTTTAATGTCAATCCGACGGGTAAAGCTCAATGGTCAAAGCGTTTGCTTTGCAAGCCGAACGTCGTGGGTTCGATCCCCGACGGAGATTAAAAAAAAGGAGTCTTAATCGATTTTTTAACTCTTATATAGCCCCGGTTTGCGTGAATTTGATCCCGAGACAAAAGTCGTCCCGTTAAGACCAACCTATTCATAGTTAAATACCTAGTGAATCTCGGGCTGTAGTCTAGGACGTTGGCGGATCAACACTCCACGTGCAGCGCTTATCCATATACACCATGGTTAGCGTCATAGAATTCCACAGATGAGACTTCAGAATTACTATCACCATCTGTCGGTATTCTCCTGTATGTGTTAACATAAAAATAAATTAGTAACGTAATCGATAACGCGATCCGTGTTAAAACCGAAGTAAATTAAAATATACATTTAATACTTTCGATAGATATCTGACTATTACTGTCGTTATAAATAATATCGCTAAGTTGTATTCCGCTGAAAATAAATACATACTCTTATTGTTGCAAAGAAACATACTTTGTATTCACATGCATCTACGAGTAATAAAAAACTTTATTAAAAAACTAATTTTATATTGGAAATACGATGATTTATATTTGATGTCTAACTCGATAATGGCTTCTCGCCGAACTGTAAAAAAATAGCAGTTGTACTGTGCATCAACAATAATCAGCTAACTCATTAACGCATCTCATCAAAAATACATCACTGCTTAATACGTGCATACAAATAAATGTAAGCAGTAAGTGTGCAATGTTGCCGTTATGTAATAAAATCAAACGGATCGTTAATGTATTTTTAGTTTCCAAATGCTTTCTTGCATTGTTGCATTCCTGAAGATGGACGATGTTGTCTGCAACGTGTATTTCCCGGGAAGTTCGCGGATGCACCGCGCTGCACCAAGCCACGACGCAGGCGGATGTGATTCGCCACCATGGAATGGAATGAGATGGAGGAGCACTGCTTCAAAAGTCTGGTGAAAAAGTAATTTTCAAATATCTTCAAACATATACAAAAGAAAAATTCCCGTGTTCTTGGAATGTACATGCATTATGATCTGCACTTGATATCCCGCATGAGTCTTAACTTGTGATTCTAGCGTCATAAAATTACAATCCTGATGTAACTGACTCCTTTTGTCATATATATTAAAGAAAGTCAAGTAATGTAATACAGAGATTCTTCGGCTCAATCAAACAGTTTCCATTTCCATCAATATGTTTGACTGTATGCGTCTCACATTCATATCACGCCGGAGGAAATTACGTCTCCTTGACGATGCGGTAATTTAGATTAAGTAAGTAACTAATGAGTCCAGTAGGAGCCTCTCTGTACAACTTAGGCCACTGCACATAAATTCTAAAGATAAAAAACCCGTGAAAGAGATTTGAATCAAATTCACGGGTTAAAAGGAGATGGTAGATTGTCTAACCGAAAATACGAGCAAAATCGGTAAATGCATATATTTTCTTAAATTGGCACTATAAGGTCTGCATGTCAGATAGTGCTGTGGCACTTTTTTTGTTTTTAAATAATGCGATGTAAATTAATACACCCCATAATGACGGGATATTTCTTAAAATAACATAGCTTCTACCTCTGACTAAACATTTAACGGCTTATCCTAACACGATAAAAAAATACGTTATATGTGCATCCGGGAAGGTTTTTGTATCAATAAAACCATTTTACATCGCGATCTACACCTTTTTAAGATGAAAAATATCCAGTACTAAGGTTCAGAAATCGTCTTCCAACGCCGAGTCATTTTACTATTAACGTTAAAAGAAGAATAAAAAATTAGTACCTTACAAGACTACTTTAATATACTTGTACGCTTAGATGATAGCTTAACTAGCAAGTGAATTCATTAAGCAAGCATGCTAATGTTATGTCCCTTAAGTCCCCAAATCTAGATATCGGAGGAAAATGGTTTTGCCTGTTACAAATCATCGTCCAAGTCATCAACTACTGTAGATAGAACACAAGATCTACTATGGTTAGAAACACATGTCAACTTCATATTGGGCAATCTCTCCTTGCAGTGAATCCTAGTGGCTAAGTTTAGCGCCGCACGTGCGCGGGCGGCTGCCACAGGTTGTTGAGTAACTGGAGCGCACAGAGCCCCGAAATAGACCAAATAAGACACGTTTTACACACTCGGCACTCCAGAGGAAACTGCTCTGCAGTGCACCGGGACGTGCGAAATAGCAAAATTGAAGAGCCGGCCACTACATCTGCACCACATCTCGACAGACTGAGAGTGCAATGCATCATGTTGTTTAACACTTTGCTCGACAAACACATGACTGCAGTCAGCGCATTTACTAAGTAACACTAAATACGTTTAACGTTATTAATGCTGAGTAATTTGTTTCTGTTTTTCTTCGTGCAAACCTTGCGCTCGTTCACAAAGAAGACAATTGTGAATTTTCACAAGCAAACCGTTGCACGATTTAATAAATATTTTGAATGTGTGTCATGGTGAGATCGAATTATAAATGTGAATGTTATTATATTCATTCATTTTTTGAAGCTTAAATGATTTGCTGAAAGTTTGCCGCACTGTGAGTTGTGGTTTTTCCACTTTAACATCTCTAAACACTTCTTTAATCCCTTGCAAAATATATGAAAAACGCAGCTATGCCTCATCAAAAATCGAATTGCTTACATAGTGCCTGTATTATCTTTAACTTTACTTATCTTTATATCCCCACTTAAATCGAAACATGTCAACAAAAGCCAATATAACCGTGTAATCGTAATGACTTTTCAGAACAGATGGAGAAAATTTATGTGACATTCTTAAAAGAGAGGAAGCGGATACAGTAGCTTTCTATGCTACAGTCAGTCAAGAAATGAAAGAGGACTAGGTGACGCCGAATTGATGGGAGTCCGACAGCTTGACTTTGTGAGAAGTGACGAAGTGAAAGAGCTCACTAGGCAGTCTTAATGCAGTAAGTTAAAAAACGAATATGGACCTGACCGGCATAAATTAAAGTTTACTTTGCTTTAGGACTCCAGGATATAACCGTCCTGAAAAGCTGTTACAAATTATTAAAAAAATGAACTTAAATTAACTACAGTAAACGATATTCAGCAGGCAGAACTGACATTAGACGAGTCAAGGGTCATGTCTACAGAATTTTTTGTCGACAAATTTTGACAAAAATGCAAGAAGAAGGTTTTTTATTCTGCAAATAAAAAAACGTATACGTGATTCAATGCGAGAAATATAATTATGCTAGGTCAATTCAATACGACATTGGACTCATTGTCATGCTGTTTTATGAGTAGTTACTCATTAATGTTCGTAGTCATAAATCATTAGTCATAACTGAATACATCTTAACAAGCAGTTTATGATTTTCTGAATAGTTATACTAAACGACATTGTTCCTATAAAATATATAATGACGTCATAACTTTTGTTATTATGAAATATATTATTTCTTACCTAATAAAAATTTATACTAATACTCCGGAGTGGTGTGAAACCAATTATATAATAAAGGATGATTTTTTAATAGCTATAGGAAATTTTTCCAAAAAAAGACATGTAAAATTAAGAAAAATGTACGAAATCTTTATTTGAATCGATAGTACAGTCCATATAAATCAATGTTTGAAGATTATTTCATTCAAATGTTGACCGTGGCTGCGCCTCAAATGGTCCATCCGCTTAGTCCAATTTTGGCATACACTTTCCAACATTTCGGCCGGTATCTCACGAATAAATGCTTCAATGCTGTCTTCCAATACGTCAATCAAAGCGGGCTTGTCAGTATAGATATGAGCCTTAACATAGCCCCACAAAAAATAATCTAAAGGCGTTAAATCGCACGATCTAGGCGGCCAATTGACCGGTCCCAAACGTGAAATAAAGTGTTCACCGAACTTGCCACTCAATTGGTTTATTGTTTCGCGTGCTGTGTGGCATGTGGCACCGTCTTGTTGAAACCACATGTCATGCAAGTCAAGCTCTTCCATTTTGGGCAAAAAAAAGTTGTATATCATCTCACGGTAACGCTCACCATTCACAGTTACGTTGCGATTCGCATCATCTTTGAAGAAGTACGGTCCAATGATGCCACCAGCCCATAATCCGCACTAACCAGTAGCTCTTTCTGCATGCATTGGTAGCTCTTGCAATGCTTCTGGCTGATCTTCATTCCAAAACTGACAATTCTGCTTATTTACGAATCCGTTCAGCCAAAAATGAGCTTCGTCGCTGAACACAATTTTTCGATAAAAATATGGATCTTCCGCCAACTTTTCAAGAGCCTATTCACCAAAAATTCTGCATTGTGGTAGATCATTCGGCTTCAATTCTTGCACCAGCTGTATTTTGTAAGGCTCCACACCTAAATCCTTCCGCAAAATTTTCCACGTTGTTGAGTAACAGAGGCCCAATTGCTGCGAACGGCGCCGAATCTATAATTGATAGTCATCACTAACACTGGCCGATACAGCTGCGATATTTTCTTCAGTTCGCACTGTACGTAAGCGTGTTGGTTATTTAATGTCCAACAATGTAAATTTGGTGCGAAATTTAGTCACAATAGCCCGAATAGCCACTTCAGTGGGTGGATTAAACTGACCATAAAATGGAAGAAGCGAGCGATGAACTTTCTTAACAGAGCACGCATTTTGATAATAAAATTCAATGATTTGCAAGCGTTGTTCGTTTGTAAGACGATTCATGGTTAAATTATAGACCAAACTGAAGATGTTTGACAGTGACACAAAACACGAAACGTACGTGAGCTGTCAAAATCAGTGTTGCCAAAAAGAAAATAGTTTAAAAATCACCCTTTATTATACGGGTGACCCAAGACAGCTGGATATTCTTTTAATATCAAAGAAAACCAAGAATTATTGTACAAAAATATATTTATAGTAATTGATTAACTAAAATTTTCCATTTAAGAAACCGCCATTTCTAAGGCAAAAATTTCAGTATTATTTTTTTAATCAAGGAAAACGTGAGCTGTATTGAGTATAATGACACCTTATTTACAGAGAAAAATTCTTAGATGAAATCGATCGTACGGTTCAATTTTCTAATACTTTTACATATAAAAATCACGGAATGATTATTTTGTAAGAAACGAAAACCTCGTTTCTAATAATGCGTGTATTACATTATTTTCGTATTAAAAACTCCTTCGTAAATAATAGTTTAATAATTAGTACATATAAATCAGAAAAAGCATTTTTGTGTATTTATCTTCATACGGCGAGATGAATTATTAGATATTCTTGGACGGAAATGGTGAGATTCTCCGCTGAGTAAGGCAATTAAATAAAAATAAATTGTTGTATTTTCCTTGGTCTTGGACTGAGCTATTTATTATCCTCGGTATTTTTTCCGATTTAATCATTATCGTCAGCTGGGCGTCGGACCGGAAGACTGTAATCCTTCCAAAGAGCCTCCACAGCCCTTTTCCCTCACCAAGCTATTGATCTTGATCCTAGAGCAACTAAGGATTTGGATGAACCCAGTCTACCATACACTGAGATACTCAGCTACATACAATCTTTTCATTTGCAAACGAAAATTAATTTCTCAGACACAATACTACTTCATTAAATTTAATATGAATAAAATATAACGCTATTAAATATTCTTGAATTTATAAAGAAAAGATTACAAATGTATTTGTAAATTATTTGACGTTTTAATATTATCTACAAAATGCAAAGCAGTTAAAAAAAGAAGAGTATACTAAACAAAAAAATATGGCGATACTAAAAATAAATGCAGTTTACAAGAAACATCATACTTAAAGAATGCGTATCAATAATGCGATATATGCATTTTCTCGGCTAAGTGTGCGTAGCAAATGACCATTGACTAACATTGACTATTGATTATTGAAATGAACAATGGTTGCAAAGGCTCCTGGTTCAAACTTCAGCGTCTGCCTTTTATATTTCTACGATTTATTGATAGGAAAAATGTCATATAATATGATGTTATGTGTGAATTTGTATGCATGTATTTATTGTTGAAAATCTGTTGTTATGTTGTTCATAAATTACAATTTACTGTATTATTACGTACCCTCAAGTAAATCTTCATTGTTGAACCAACTATTAAATTAAAATATAAATTAGTACTGCACGGAAATCAAGATATTGTAAAATCGCAAAAACGATTTCATGCCCTCGCGTCAAAGATCGAACTGTTGAACAATCTCGTATATTTTGCTTTTTCAGCATCGGAATTCCCACACCTTTACATTCTGTATCGAGGGTAACACAACAAACCTCAAAGCTGTGAGAACTTTTGCAGATATTTGGCACGCAGTCCTGCTGTAAGCCAAGACTTCGGACGTGACGCGGATTAAAAGCTCGATTCTTAAGATAATCTAAACACCGTTGCACCACTCGACCGCCTGCTTACTATCATCTTCGGTGGATTTAACAGTTCTCTTGGTAACCCTGCGACCAATTTTAAACAAGTTAAGATTGTAATCCCAAATTAGACCTAAGTAGAAGCAGTCATGTACAATATCTGAATCTCACAACTTGATCAAATAAAATATATTTTTTTCCATGTTTTAACGATTTTGTATTTTATGACATACAGGACAGCACAACCAGTCGATACCAGTGATATAATAGTATTTTACTCATCGAGACATTAAATTGACACAAATCAAATGATTAATGTGTGTTATTTTAAATGGTACTTGATATAAATAATATGAATATTTTTATGCGAATTTATTTATATATAAATATTATCTTGACTAACAACATATTTATTTATTGTAGTAAAATGACTTTTTTAATGTTACCAAAAGCAGGAGAGCACAACCGGGTGATGACGTTCAGCCAGGTTACCTGGACGCTGCATGCGGAAAAGGTGAGCTGTGTTCGTGTTTGTGTGGGTTGGAGAGATTGCAGGTGTATGTTTATTTGTTATTTGAAGTGATCCAGATTGCATGAAGGAAGAAACACAGACATTGAAGGAGAATTCCAGAGATTATCGGTGGCATTGAGGAAGGAAACTTTAAAATCTGCCCGTTTTTTGGCGACACTGTATGGATGTTTGACAAGTGTAAAACGAGTTCGTTGGTTGACAAAGGTGTAAGACCTTTGCTAGGGTAAGCAAACGCTTTCACTAATAAGCCATACCAACTGGCAAAACAATCTGTTCTCTTTTGAATGTATTTATGGAACTAATTCAGTGCAGAGCAATATTGACCCTGAAAAATGTTAAGATCTTGTCACTTACAAGACTACTATGGTGACTGAGATGGATTATATGCTTGAGTTATAAAGTAAACAATGAATGAAAAAAAAATCATAAAACCTGAAATTATTTTTTATTTATTTAAATATTCGTATAATATAAGTAAATAAATAAATAAACTTTTAATGATATAATATAATTTCAATCAGATGTTATTCAATCAGATGCTTAGTAAAAATTTACAAAGTAAATTTCACTTTCCATAAATACTTTAAACCAAGAATTTGGATTTTGAGGTTTTAAAATCACCTGTATCTACAATACATTTCGAAAGCAATCAACACCAGCACAAATTTGAAATGAATCATTTAAATGCAAAACCGTTCCGCGTTTGCTTGCATTGTGAATTGTTTGACACAATACAAAGTACATACTGCATTTAATTGTGGGTATTTTTAAAACACTTGTTTCATCATTGGAAGAGTGCAATAGAAATTGTTTAACTTATAAAATTAATTATTTTAAATTATGTGAAAGTCGTTAATGTCGTAAAACTCAAACTTCTTAAAAGAAAAGTTATTCTGTTTTCACCACATTGTCCCGTAAACTTAATGCGATGTCTTCTCTAAACAGTGCTGAATGAGTTGCTAAGAAATTCCATTAACTAAAGTCGTCTTTTCTCCAAGTACCTATGCTTGTTATCCTGTCTCATAATACACTTTGATATATAATGTGCATATGAAATTTTGACTGACGAGGTCCCGGCATGTGTGGAGGCCGTATATACCTACGCGGTTGAGATGTATTAAAGATGCCGCAAGAGAGCATAAACTACAGCAGACTTTTCTTCAAGGCTCACGGCGTTCTAGAAAGCTAACGGGTACTATAAATATAATGAAATCGGCGAAGCTGCGGGAGGCAGAGCTGACATGGGATGTGGATTTAGCTATATGTTCCAGTTAGGGAAGTAAATATGGTTATGATGATGATTAGTAGGCAAGGTATTGAGTGGATAATTAAAATGGTTGATTTAAATTTAATTACGGAACACTCTAACGAGTTTCTGCGAGAGTAAGCAATGAGCGCAAATGACAATATGCAATTAAATCATTCGAACTGAAAGGCAAAGCATTCATAACTATCAGACAAATAATATTACTCACTATTGCGAATAACCAATATCCATTCAACGCTAAAAGGAATAAAGCAGCATAATACATAGCAGACAGACAATATTTACGTTGGATTCCGCCTAAATTACAGAACTTTCTCGGAATGGACCAAAGAGATTGCGCAAATGAACGTTTCAGTACAGGCGTTTTCCTACGTCAACATTATTTTGAAAGAAATGGCCACATTTAAGAGAAAAATCGAGGCTCTTTCCATTGAATAAAAACAGTCCGATTAACCCGATTGTTCTCGGCCGGAAGTGGCGCTAACTCTGTTTGCTATCCATTTCTTCCTTTGTGGAATAATGCCTTGACTTCCTGTCGGCGGCAGCTAGGATAAATGCTATTGTAATTTCATAATGTGCGCATTCTTGTCCACTGTGTGAGAGCGACAGAATTCAACATTGCAGGAGCTTTCGAAAAGATAATTAACTAGTTTAACTTTTCCTCGTCGTAAACCCGTAGCACACCTAAATACAATGAATTCACGTGCATAATACTCTCTACAATTTTATTCAGTTTTGAGACTCTCTTTTGAAAGATTGCGTCTCAATCAAAATTTATATAGGGAACGAATACTAATATTCAAACCGTTTCTACAAGATTTTTTATATGTATGTGAATTCGCAGCAGACGGCCATCATAAAGCATTTATTGGAACCTATGTTTGATCATTTACTTTACATTTTTTATCAGTGTATTCAATCATTTCTTAGTATTTTCATTAAATACGTTGTATTTAAAAAATACTGCGTACAGTAACTGTAGTGACACCGTGATTTTAAGCGCACAATTCACTATTTTATTCCTTGACACGTAAAAGATAAAAAAAATTAAGATATCATTTGGTGCCGCCTCTTTGAATAAAATGAGAGACAGATTTCCTTATAAAATCTGATTAACAAATTACGCAAAAATATGCTACAGCTAACCCTTCTTCAAGTACTAGGACATCTCCTATGGAGGATGCCAAGAACCATACCTGTATATGTATCCAAGTGGACATTCAGGTGAAGATATGTCCTATAGTGAGAATTGGACAGTCATCATCATCATCAGCCTGTGTCCGTCCACTGTTGAACGTAGGCCTCCCGCATGAGTCTCCATCCTTTTCGATCCTCCGCCTTCCGCATCCAGGTCACTCCCGCTATTCTTCTTATATCGTCAGTCCATCTTGTAGGGGGTCGGCCAATGCTTCGTTTGCCAGTTCTTGGGCGCCATTCCAATACTTTTCTTCCCCATCGACCGTCGTCTCTTCGACAGATATGACCTGCCCATTGCCACTTGAGTGTGCCTATTCGTTGGGTAGCATCCACTACTTGAGTTCTTCTACGTATTTCCTCGTTTCGGATTCTATCTTTTAGCGACACTCCGAGCATGGATCTCTCCATAGCACGCTGGGTGACTTTTATTTTATGGGTAAGACTTGCTGTCAGATTCCACGTCTCTGCGCCATAAGTTAATACAGGGAGGATGCATTGGTTAAACGCCTTAGTTTTAAGGCATTGCGGAATTTTCGCTTTAAAAATGTACTTTAGTTTTCCAAATGCTGCCCATCCCAGTTGTATGCGCCTGTCGATTTTTTTTGAGAAGTTATTTCGCCCTAGTTGTATTACTTGTCCCAGATAGGTATAGTCGTTTACAACCTCTATTTCTGTTCCTCCAATGGAAATAGGATCGAAGGTCTGTGAAATATGACTATTAATCATGGCTTTTGTTTTTGTTTTGAATTGGACAGTGGTAGCTGACAAAACTAAGTGGCATCAATTTGTGGTGACCTTATGTTTCAAATATGAAACGGATATGGGACGAAATAAAATCTTTTTATTTGATATATTCGTATATTTGAAATCGTCCACTGAAAATGAAATGTTTTTTCTTCAAAGTATGAAATATGTTCCTACGACACCCTTAATGAGTTAAGCTTATGTTTCAGATGTTGGTTCTGTGGTGGCCTTATTAATCTTGGGTAAGTATATGATTCACAGGGATGTACACACAATGAATAAAAAATATGGTGTATATATACTGATTTAATAAACCCCGCCCCATGAGCCAGTGTTCGTCGTGCACTGACGTCAGCGTCTCGTTGTTTTTACCGGATCTAAGCTGTGGTTATATTCGACATTGTTGGTACGTAATATCACAAGAGGCCAAAGGCATTGTCTCTACGCAAGACGGCCTTTTTCCCAAACGCTGCACACAATAACAATATTGGCATTTTTTTTATTCCAAGACGTACAATATGTAAACGCATTTGTAAATATAGTGTCAAAATGAATCATATGAGGCTCACTATTTCCTTCATTTACCCAAATTCTGGGTTTCAATTTGCCAACGGTATAAGACTACTACCTGCATCATCCATTTTCAAAAGGCTTACTTTCATTATTCAACGGTATTCATTAAATAGTATTTTTAAAAAAGAAATTCACATTATTAATTATCACACATATTCACATTATTATAATCAAGGGTGTAATAGTAAAAAAAAATAGACTCCAAAATTTAACGATTTTTATGTATTTAAGTATATCTGGACGATAAACATTTTGGTCGTGTTGCGTTTTTGATTGATAATTTAGTAATTATTTTTTAAATAACTTATATAACATTCAGCAATATTATAAATTACAAAAACCAATACATGACTTATTCTGTAAACCGAATCTTTAACGATTTTTTTAGCACAGTAATATTTTAAAATATATAAATAAATAACTAATTTTGATGAATAATAACTTATAGTCTTCACAATCCACAATACTTTATATGTTAATAATTTAAAGTTTATATTATTAACATTACGTGAAAATTACACAGACGTTCCTGCTATAAGTAATTTAAGCAATATTATTATGATTTAGTTCAATTTAAATTTCTGATAATTAAATTATAGTTATTATTGCTAGTTTACGTGTTTAAACATCCGTTTCTGGTTGGGACTAACCTTAATTCCGCCTACAATTTACTCTAATGTTCATATTTGAATGGGTGAGGTTTCGCAATTATGTATGTGTCGTCTTATACCGTATGTGAGAATATTTAGATATGAATAACAAAACGCTTCAAGGAACGTGAATATTATTGCCTAAATATTTAAAGGCAGGATCATAACTGAATAATTATAAGCCCAATACAAACAATGTATGAAATTTGGATCTCCATATGAACAATCATCGCTAAAGATAGAAAATTATTTACTTAACATTAACAAGTATATTTTAAAATGACAATTATATTTAATACAACATACCCGTAAGTATAATAATAAAAATACAAGAGTTGTACACAATATACTTATTATTGAATCAGCTTTGGTTTTTCTCTCTGAAATAACCACAACAAAGCTCTGTAAGCTGTCACAGTCCTCGCCTCATTCCCTATCAGCTCTGCCTCCTGGAACTCCGCCGAGTACATTCAATTTATAGTTACCGACAGCTTTCCAGAAAGGCGAAAGCTCAGAGCCTTACTGAAAGGCTTTTGGTAAAAAAGCTTATATACTATAATATGGTCTTTCGTTGCTTTCGAAAAACATGCCAATCCAGTTCTAAATTCATTTCTTCGCCGACTATATAAGATTTTAAGCTGCTTTGTGCACTCCCTCATCTCTTCACTCCTCACAAAGTCAAGCAAACGCATATTATTCATATTTAATTAGTTATCGTAAGCAGCTACTATGAAAACCAATAAAACGAATGAATTAATTTAATTTGATATATATATATAATCGTGTCGGAAACAACAGGGTCAGATCCTGTCTGCCCAGAAGTGGGCGACGTCGATGGCGTTACTTCTGGCCATCATCAGGTCTTCCTGGGTGCAGCCATTTGGGCACAGCGCACACTCCAGAAGGTGTGACAGGGTCTGCTCCACGCCGCAGTCACATTCAGTCGGTCCGCTGTAAAACTGCCAGGCCCTCATTTGTGTCCTCGCCTTGCATACTCCGGTCCGAAGTCTGTTAAGGGACCTCCATATATTCCACCCTTGGTCATGTCCAGGGGCTAGGTACTCTTTCGGGGCAATCCAAGTATTCCCCTCAGTTGCGCTTCTCCACATGTTCAGCCGCAGGGTGGCCTCAGGTATCTCCAGTTCCGTTGTCGACTGTAGGAAACTTCTTCTTGATTTGAGCCGTGTAGTTATCTTTTGGTACCCAAACATAGGGTGGAGTGCGTCGTGGGTTGCTTTGGTGAGTTCCTTCTTGGTAGTAACTTCTCGCCGTATGTTTGGTGGGGCAATGCCCGAGAGTTGATATAGCTTTGATATTGGGGTAGGTTTTAGGCACCCCGTAACCATCCGGCACGTTTCATTCAGAGCAATATCCACTTTCTTAGTATGGACAGACCTCGCCCATACTGGCGCAGCATACTCGCCAGCAGAGAAACAGAGAGCTAGAGCACTTGTGCGGATCAGGTTTGGTTGGGCTCCCCACTTCGTACCTGCCACTTTTCGGAGTAGATTTAATTTAATTTGATGAGGTCCCTACATTGCAGGCATATAGAAGGATTGGTGTAGCATAAGCATCATTTTATTTTTAATTACTGTTACTTAACATGCTTGAAATAATGAGATATTATTTAAAAATCTATACAACTAAACTCTTATGTTATTGGAACAAAATATCTAATAATGATGATGACAACTGTATTCTTTTGGCTTAAGCAGTAAGAAAAAGTATAAAGAAAAACTCTTTTGTAAATTACTGTTGTGGGTAATTCTTGCACTGTAAGGTGACACTTAGATTTTTAATACACTATATGTATAATAAAAATCACTTTTGAACACTATATGTATAATACATAACATTTGGTCAAGAAAGAAAGAATTCTTGAAACGAAAAACGATTCTGTAATTAGAATTTACAACGTTTTTATTTCTCCGACCTGTAAGTCTGTAATGAGTCGGCTGCTAACGTTCTGCAAAACATTTTTTACGCACCTCTAAATTCTGAAAGTTCATCGTTGATTATAAAAACGATTATTGAAAGTTAAGTGAGAATCTATAAATCAAAATTACCCTCAAAGAAGTTCAGATAAATTTTTACGTTTTTTTGTGTTTAAAAAATGTCGCTTTTTGGGCGTTATATGAAATTCTTTTTGGCACTGTTATGTACTTCATAATGAAAAAGTATACGACAAAATGTACGTATTGTTTTTTTTAAATTGATTATCTATTATTTAATCAAACATGCTAGGAGTACCCCTAAAAGATGCAAAAGAATTTTTATACCTTGGAAGTACGATCACCTGGGATGGCAGAACAAAAAGAGAAGTCAACAGTCGAATACATCAAGCAAGGCTAGCTTTCAATAAAAAAACCAAAATTCTTGAGTCAAAGAATATTACTTTAGGGCTCCGCAAGCAACTTGCCAAAACACTTGTTTGGAGCATCTTAATGTACGGCTGTGAGACATGGTGCTTATCTGAAAGTGATAAAAAAAGACTAGAGGCCTTTGAGATGTGGTCGTACAGAAGAATTCTCGGAATTTCCTGGAGAGACCACGTCACGAACAATGAGGTTCTCAGGATAATCAAGGAAGATAGGCACCTAATAAGAACCATCTCAGAGAGGCGATCCCGATGGATTGGTCACATCATGCGCCACGATGGTCTTCTTCACGATCATGTGGAGGGGATGGTTGAGGGTAGAAACTGTAGAGGGCGCCCTAGACGGGAGTATTTACAGCAAGTATTCGAGGACATGAATTGTAGCGCTTATGCTGAGCTGAAAAGGGTTGCGGAGGACCGAGAGGAATGGAGATCGAGATGCAAGATTCTGTTGCTGCAAACCAATCCACCGGATTGATACTACGAAGAATCAAACATATACGTTTTATTATGGTGAGGAAACGGTTGCTTTAAATTAGTGCCACGCAGTTCTGTCAGCTGCCATTATCAATGTCATAACTCCAAGTCATATCTGTACCCGGAACATCGAATGTTAAGATAATGGTGAAAGCTTGAGGGCTTGCTAATAAATCGGCTATAGTATTTGATTATAAATTATCATTTTTAAGTATTTTTACTAGCCCGACGCTTCTGATGCCTGGACTATTTTGGTTTGAAGGAGCCGATCATAATTAACTTAAATCAAAATTTAAGGCAACTAATTATTCTGTCAGTAATTATCTGAATTAATGGACAATTATTATTTTTGAAATGGTCAGTTATAAATTCATTTAAAAAAGGTCAGTAAAATTAATTAATTGACAGGTAATTAATGGTAACTTATAATAACTTAGCTTAGGTATGGTCAGATTTCCATTTTATGTGCTTATTATTCATTAATTTTACATTAACTACTGGCAGCATTGAATGTATTACTGTCATTTTAATTTTATAACTGATCACATGCATTTTGACAAAGAGGATACTGACAATTTATTTAATATACTACCGATTTATTTAATTTACTGCCAATTGATTTAAATTACTGCCAAAACCTTGAATTAATTAGTGAACAAATAAATACAGGCCAGAATTTATTATATTACATTTTAAGAGCGTTATATTATTAATACTAAAACATTTCTGCCTAAAAATTCAGCAAAATTGTATTTTAATAGTTATTATTATTATTATATTAGTATTTGTATAGCGCTCTTTTATGACCGAATGATCATTCCAAAAGCGCTTCTTTGCCTCTCTGAGTAAAAAGGTGGGTCTTGAGTCTGCTTCTGAAGGATGCCTCCGCTTTAAGCTCTCTTATGCTTTCCGGTAGTGAGTTCCAGGCCATTGGTGCAGCGTAGCTGAAAGCCCGATTGCCAAAGACCGTGCTAGGACTACCTCCTGTCAGCTGCAGGGTGCTTCTATTTGCTCTAGCCGATCTGAGTGTCTCTCCACGCGCGCTTATTTCTGAAGGCTTGATAAGTTCTGTCAGATAGCCCGGTGCAGTTCCGTTGAGTGCCTTGTAAGCTAAGAGGCATAATTTATACTGGATTCTAGCCGAAACTCTCAACCAGTGCAGTCGGTGTAGTATTGGAGTAATGTGACAGAATTTGTTATATTTAATGAGATATTACTGATATTAGCATTCTATTGATATGTTAATATGTCACATTAAACTGCTTCTTATTTTCAAGTACATCATCTTTTGCAATTCAAACAAATTCGTGTGACATATATAAAGGAAAAATACGTAGAAAATATTATTTGAAAGAATGCTTATCTATCAATATAGTTTTCAATGGGACTTTGCGCTAGTTGTATTGGAAGGCAAAACATTTCTATTGCTGTCCATTCCCCGAAAGAAACTTCAAATGGAGCATAATATATTATCTTAGCACTTTTTCAGGCCAAAGTTTTACCGAACACCGCTCAATATCGACAAAATTTATATTTTTTATCACAACAACTTGTGTTTGTCAAGCAGCTGAACAGGCAAAAACATAAAAGACTACAGTGTTTTCATTCAGTTTCGATATATTCGATTGTATTAAGAAATACATTTCCTTTGAGAATGGTGCTGGCAGAGACCGAATACCAAGTGGCTGCTGAAGACTTCAGAATCGGAACCATTTTACCAAGTCTATTATTTTCAGTTTTTTTCAGCAATTGCGTATTTTCAAATGACTGCGGGTGAAAACGGAAGAGATTTTTCATTTCATTGTTTTACAATAAAGCGTCTATTACATGTGATTATATATTTAATTATTTTTTTCCAAATGCTGATGTTTGAAGAATAATTGAGAAAATTTTAAAAGTGAAAACTCCGCATGGAGAGATTCATGCTCGAAGTGTATATAACCCAAAACGAGGTTATCCGAAGAACAACTCAAGCAGAGGATGCTACCCAAATAATTTTTCCTGAAAAAAACTCCTCATTGCCACACTCGAATGGTAATGGGCAAAACATATATGTATAGAGATGACGGTCGATGGGACAGAAAAATGTTGGAGTAGCGGCCATGAACTGGCAAATGGAGTTTTGCCCGACTCTCTGCGAGATGAATTGACGAATTCAGAAGAATATCGGGAGTAATCTGAATGTGGAGGTCGGATAATCGAGAATGATGGAGACTCATGCGGGAGGCCTACGTTAAACAGTGGATGGACATAAGCTAACGATGAAATGTTTTGTATCATTCTTTGCGATTCAAACATACGTTTTGAATATTCACCCAGAAGAAAACAAATTTTTCATTAAAAATCTTACATTTGATTAGTTAAAACTGATGTTGTCAAAATTGAACATTTATTAAAGTATTTCTCGATATTGACGTTGAGTTTATGCATGATAATGTAAAAATGAATTTTATTTGTTTGGAATTAATGTAAATAGCGAAATATTCCAATGTAACGAAAATATAATTGAAAGAATAAAGAAAAAGAAAACATTTACAGAACCGGTGCTTTCAACATGGTATGGTCGTTGGCGAAAACATTTACACTTACAATTGCTTCGTTCTACGTTTTTATTATTGTGAAACAAATAATTATAACATTAACGTTATCAACTGACAATACTTGGTGAAACTGCATAATTATAATTTAAAATTAATTTTAATTAAAAAATTAACAATTTAAAAATATTATGTTTTGATTCCGATTGACCGATTATTGAAGATGGTCCCCAGGAACCGAATCATGTAATCGCTTAAAATAAATGTGAATCAAAACTAAATATTCTTAATTTGTTAATTTTGTAATTAAAATAAATTTCAAATTACAAATATTGTAAAACTGTGAAATTTTACTGTTGCAAGTTTCACTGAATCAATATTTTTTTTTTTATTACACATTTTTTTATTTTTTTATTTTTTTATAACATATATTTTATCATCACTTGCACTGTTCTTCTTTTAATAGTGTGTTCTATTTATATATTTACACTTGTTATTTTATGTATTATCTGTTATGTTTGAATAAGTAAATATTGATGATTGTTATGTAAGCAAATGTGAGGTAAGATAGTACACGTGGGAACGTCTTTGTCTTTCTCTAAAATTGCTATAAAGTGATAGTTAAAAGGATAAATGAGACTCATGTAAAGTTTCGATTCCACAATGCTCAGCCACGTGCAGAACTAATACAAATAATTGTTTTTTTTAAAGTAAAATAAGATCTTTTATATTTAAAGTTAGGAAAACTCTAGCGGCGGACCTGTATCTTCAAGTTCTTGCCATCCAGCTCAGGTGCCTCGGTAATAACCCCGTAAACCGAGAGAGCCATCGCAAGCAGCGACACTGCAAGGAATCGAACTCCGGATGCAAAAATAAACGTAATTCCGACACCACGACCAGGTTCCCCTCGATACAATAACATTGCATCGGTGAATTTCATTTAAACTTTTATATGCATTCTTCAGAGAAGGTGTATACATTTTGAAAACAGATATTTGTGAACGTATTTCACTGAATAAATTTTGTAAAATATTAAGTATTTGAACCAATAATAAACATATAAATCTATGGTAAATACCATATTTCATGAAGTATATCATCAATGAATCAGATAAAAAGAAATGATGTAATCGCAGACAGTATGTTTATGTCTAGTTCATGGCACTCCACGCTGATATGATTGTTTTTCTCCATCGATTCGATAAATTGACACAAGTAAAATTATTAATATGTTTTATTTTACTTGGTATTTGATTTAATTATATGCACATTTTTAAGCAAGGTTAAATTAGTTAATTTATTCTCAAATATTATTTTGACCGACAGAATATTTATTTACTGTTTTAAGATGGGAATTTGTAGAGAATTGTAGGTGTATCGATTGTTGAATACTTGTATAAGCCTTTATAAGCCTAAGCTTTTTTTTTTTAATATTCACAAAGTACAAATGTCGAAGTTATTTTTATTAATAAAAAAATATGAAAAAGACTCTTTACTTTTACTTTTCTGTTTCAATTTTAAAATAAAGTAATAAATATTTTGCTTTATTTAACAAGTCCAAAATTATTATTTTACCTTTACTCAACATAACCTAACCTACCATATTAAACCTGATTTAAATTAAAAATTATAATTTATTTTGACTCAAAGTTGATTTGATCTCTCACAAGAATTAATTAAATTATTTTTTTTCCTGAAAAAATTAGTAACATTAATTTTTTTGGGTTTCTTTTTACTTTTTTTATCCACTTACCAGTTGAAGCATTGTACGACACTTACTATAAATACTTAATATTACTGACGTGAAAACATTTTACGTAATTTCGTTTTGAAAATGACAAGATTTTGTCGCGTTATTTTGTATCAAGCACCGTCAATAAAATGATTGATTTATAGCTCTATGCACGTCCCGACAATGTTTATGTCAAAAAACGAGGATAAACCATTATTTCATCAGTTCAGTACATTAATTACATACAATGTGCCACTCGCATAAAAGCCTGACGCGGCTGATGCTCATAAAACATGGCAAGATTTATTGTTTCCTTTCTCGAAACCAATACAATAATAAATAATATCACAAATTCTAGCAAGAGCATATTTTGAAAACACGTCAGATTAACGTTACAAAAAATAAGCCATATCGTTTCTTAATCTCAAGCATAAGACTACTTAAGTTATGAAATAACTTATCACCTTTCGTTTTCATGAAGGTTGCAAAACAAGTAATCTTGGTTCTGAGTCCTATTTTATTTTCTTTTGTAACTAAAGCTTAGAGTAGTTGATAAATATGACAAGGATAAATTGTAAATATTTTTCTTATGTAAACGCGTGCAGAAGAGCACACATGGTAAAGACCAATGCACTCTATGACGTTCAGAAAGGGCGAGTGGATACCACAAGCAAAATATGTTATGTGGGTTGGGTAGATTGCAATTGTTGATTTATTTGTTTTTTTAAGAAATCCTGATTGTACGAAAACGGAAACACAGACGATGGAAAAGCATTCCATAACTTACAGATGGCATTTAGGAAGGAACTTTAATCTTGGCAGTTTTTAGTCGAGACGCATTAACGGTGGAGAATGTTCGGTAAGCGTAAGACGATTTTGTCGGTTATGGGGAAGTGTACAGCCAAATCTGTCTGCTGACAAGAGTTAAAAAAAAATAATGTACTCTATTAATCTTTGGATGATTTGCTCTTATATTTTAACATTTTGTTGTCAAGTAATCACAAATTCAGGTACATCATAATTTCATATATATATTTTTTATGCACAAACACATGCTTATAATTTTAATGATGTATGAAGAGCCTTTGTAATAATCTAAATTTACTGTCAACATAGTTTTTTGTGAGATGAAAATCTTACAAAAATTAGATACTCGTATAATATGAAAATAACTTAATTTGTAATCTAATTTACAAGTTATATAATAAAATATCCATGAATAACTTACAAGTCTTAATTTTATTGTAATTCAGACTATGGGTCATACATAAAACATTTCCATTCAAACAACGTGAATGAATATGTGAATGTATTTGTCCTTTGTTATTTTACCCATGCACTGAGGGATGACAATAATAGATATCAGCACCTAATTGGTTCAGACATTCAGGCAACGCCACATAATCCATACGAAGGTTCTCTCTCGTGCTACATTCAATTAAAACAAGCTCAGAGTCTGTCACCAACAGGATGATCAATTATATCGTAAACTATTCTATATAGCCGAGAGCTTAAAGAGCTCTACTGTTGTATATAAGTCACGCATTGGATTCCTGGCGAACGATTCAAATAAATCGTTTTAAAAAAGTTTACAAGCTCTACAAAATAATTATTTTATCCCCTGTTGGTTTACAACTGTATAATAATTTATATACTGTCTATAAATTGTTATAGCCTTTTAATAAAACATGGTAATGGGTGATAAACAAACAACACTTTCTGTTCTTTAAAATTGACAATATTTAAAAGCTGGTATGTACTGTACATATATGTACTGTACACAGATACATAGCGAAAGAAAAATTATAAAATAAACATTGATTGCATAGTTTCGTGGTTCGAATCCCAGCGTCCGCCGTTTATTTTTTGTTCAATATATTTATTAGAGAAATGTCATGTAATATATTTACAGTTAATTTGTATGTACATATCGATTGTTGAGTATGAATATGTACTAGTAGACGATAATATAAATGGTGTTACTAGTTATCTATAGCAACTGGTCAAATAATACATTGATTCCAATTAGTTTCTTACGTTGTATGTCTGAAAGGATTTCTATAAATGATTGCCTTTGTTCAATAACAATACGTGATAAGAAATAGGTCTATTGTCACTTGCCATCTATTGACGAGATCTAAAAGCTGTTACTATTCTACTTCTGTCAATCTAATTATTTGATTTTCTTTACTTTACTTGTCATTATTTTTGGATGCTTTTATTAATGAGTGAAGAAAAGATATCAGTAATCTGAAGAAATCACGGTTCAATGTTGTGTGTCATATGTCTGTCAAATTACAGTTCAGAAAAGACGTCAACTGTGAAGTATGAAGGAACATTACTTTTATGACATGACACTTATTGTTTATTTAAAAAATCAAGTGCATGTTAATGTTTTTTATTCTAATAATTTATGTTATTCATATTTCATCTGGGGTTGTGTTCACGGGAAGACCTAACACGGGAAGTTCTACTACCATTTTTATTTAATTGGCAATGATTGGAATTTCATTGGGCATCGAACACATGACCTTCGATTAAGCAAGCAAATGCTTTACAACTAAGCCATACCCGCCGGCAATGATAAAAAAAAACCAATTTGAAAAAGTAATACAAATTATGAAGTTAAAATAAATATGTCATAAATGGATGACAACTACACTTGTCGTAGAAAAATATCATCACGTGGAATAACACCGATAATTCATTTTAATTTTACGAGTATCTTATGTTCACAGATACAGATAACTACAAATAATTTTTCCTACATAAAGAAAATTCTTTATATGTTGAAAAAAATCTGGATTTAAAAAGGGTTTCAATAAGGTAGAAAACTAATTGAAGCCCAAAAAGTATTTTGAAATTGTTGTACAATTTATCAATACATTTTCAGGTTTTTTTCAGCATTTATGATATTTTTAAGCGGCGGTTTTCGTTAATGCACTCGCAGTGTTGCTGTTTCCTCTCTTGTATAATCTGAATACACATAAAAGCAGATTATGCACTTCCCTCTTCCAAGCCCTTTATGTTTTACAATTATTTCTGCATTCTTTTAGAGTGCTGCTCTAAAGCTACCTGAGTTTTCTTTTGCGTAAAAAATTTGAATGGGGATGCTTGGCGAGACTAAAATAGAAACACTATAATTTTAATAATTTAATATTAATTTATACACCTTATCAATTATGTGGTGCATACGAGTATGTCACACCGAATTTGTGATAATTCTTTTTTGGTGCCGTATAGTAGTATTTGTTGCGCCTCTGCTGTTATTTATTTTAACTACGTATTTTGTCGAGTCAGTTATCGGTAGGTTAAGACATGTCAAATTATACTCACACCATGACTCATACATTTATTTAGGACAAATCGCTTTCCCGAAAACATTGATTTCTCGATGTTCAAGTAGAATTGTCTGAAACTGTTTTTTTGATTTAAGAATGTATTTGTAACATCATTTACGACAATTATCCATCACTAAAAAAATATAAAATGCTCATTAATTTGGCATTTTACAAAAAAATTGGTACATGTTATGCCGAAAGTACATAAAAAGGTTTCACAAAATCGGTATAACACAAGAACAACATATATCGATGAAATAGAAAGAAAAAAATAGAATATTATTCTATGCGCAATATCTGTAACTTGCAGCAGTTAATACAGCGCCTAAATATCCCCATTCTTCTTCATGGCTGTGTATCTTGACATCTAACGAAGTGCCAGGGTTTTGAAAATAGATGTCTGCTTAGAATACTTGGGGTATATGTAATCTGAAACAACAGGGTCAAATCCTGTCTGCCTAAAAGTAGGCGACGTTGAACGCGCTACTCCCAGCCACCATCAGGTCTTCCTAGGTGCAGCTACTCAGACACAGCGCACACTCCAGAAGGTGTGACAGGGTCTGCTCCACGCCGCAGTCACATTCAGTTGGTCCGCTGTTAAACTGCCAGGCTTCCATTCGTGTCTTCGTCTTGCATACTCCAATCCAGAGTCTGTTAAAGGACCTCCATATATTCCACCCCTGGTTGTGTCTAGGGGCTAGGTTCTCTTTCGGGGCAATCCAAGCATTCCCCTCGGTTGCGCCTTTCCACATACTCAGCCGCAGGGTGGCCTCAGATATAATCAGTTCCGTTGTCGACTTTAGGAAACTTCTTCTTGATTCGAGCCGTGTGATCTTACAGGGGGTAAGATGATTTGACTTTGTGAGGAATGAGCAGGTGAGACAGTAAGCAATTGCAGCCTTCCATACTTCAGTTGGTCAAAAGGCAAAGGTGGACTTTGTTGAAATATGTACTAAGGATGCCGCAGGAGAGCATAAACTATACAGCTGCATTTTCTTCAAGCTCTCCAAGCGCACACCATTCGCAAAACTAACATGTGATGAAGCGAAGGCTATGACGGCTGTCAGAAATTTTTGGCGGCAGTTCGTGAATGCTATATACTTCAGTTAGGACATGATAGTAATGATGATGATGATGAATTTTGTGAACTCCTTACTCGGCCGCAGACAAAAGGAGAATAATTGAGCCTACCGTGTCGAATTTCATTGTTATATCGATCAATTTTATGTGTTTCAGTCCGGGGATAATGGACGCGACGTCACACGTCAGATAGCTTGGCTGGGAGCCAGCGCGCGAGTCACGGCCCGGAACGTGCATTAGCGGCCACGCTCGTGACGTAGCTCGCGAAAGTGAATGATATTTCGGTATCGCAGTGTATTTTAAGCATACAGGGACTTCGCACTCCATACACACAGTGGTTGAACTCTCTTTGGACCGTGTTAAGGCAAAGCGAGGACCGCGGACCAAATGCGACCGTCAAAGAAAAATGGGCAAAAAAAAAATGTCACTGGATTGATCTAAAGGGGGATCGAAGCTTAAAGTTGGTAATTTATAAATCATGAATTCAAATTTGTAGAAATACTATATTATTGAAGCACAATTTTTTAAATAATTTCCTCGTGGAATATTTGGAAGAGGAACGTTTGACTGAATAGATATCTGGCTAAATGGACATCGAATCAATATTTTTTTCAGTTTTTTATTAGTTTATTAACCTTTCCCCTGCCAGACCAATTGTACAAGAAAGACCTCCATAGGCCAGCCGTTTTCAATGTCAGAAAAGTCATTTTACAAAATCATCAAGTGCTTAATATAATGTTATTTAATGTAAACTTACCAAATTTGGATGTTTTTCCCCTTTTCCATTAGAATAGACACACTTAATTGATAAATAATGTTGTGATAATTTATACGAACAGGGTTGTCACAAATTGTGTAGTTTAATAACGATCTGGCGAGTTAACTCGTCCGTGGCCTGGCGGGACCTAACGAGTTTGGCGAGTTAACTCGTCCGTGGCAGGGAAAGGGTTAAATTGGATTGAGCCTCATTTAATAATCAAAAGGTCCAGGCTTTGCCAGCGACGGGCTAACCATCTGATTTTTGTTAAAAAAATCACATGAAATATGTCTCGCATACTATTTTACATCTGCTGTTGAGAACCATACGTGTTCCCAGGTGGACATACGAATGCAGAGATATCTTGAAACAATGCGTCACCAGTGACTATTGAGTGAACTATTGGAGTGATTTTCAATTTTTCAATTTCAATTTTGTTTATTTTGCCTTTCAGAAACATTACAAATTATGTTAACTCAATGCATTTCTGAAGTACAATAAAAATACAAATAAAAAATACAATATATACAAAATTAGGTACTTATGATTAATTACTACGAACAAAGCAATAAAGACAAGCAACAGAAGGTCCCTATGCTTATCAGACAGACGAAGCCAACCAATTATCCCTCCAAAGAAACTCTTGGAGTTCTTGTCTGAATTGGGCCTCTCTTACGTGAAATATATCAACATCCGAGGCGATTTGGTTAAACAGTCTGATCCCTCTCCCAAGAGGCATAGTCTCTGGCAGGTTGATTGATCCGCCAACGTCATAAACTACAGCCCAATTTACGCATCATCTTTATCATTACAAGAATTTACAATGAACGGGTCGTCTACCACCAATTTTAATTAATAGGCTATGACTGTCATTTTGGGGTGAGGGATCAAATTCACACTAACCGAGGGTATTATAGAGCTCAGTTTTTTTTAATCTCCGTCGGGGATCAAACCCACGACCTTTGGCGTACAAAGCAAACGCTTTGACCATTGATACTCGCCAGCAAACTTCTCAATATGCTTAAGGAGAGATGCCACTAAATAGCTTTCTTTAAATAAGTTTTCATTACAGCATACCTTGAGTTTCTTTCGTAATTTTTCAAGCTCTCGTCTGATGGATTATATTCCTTTATTAAAACACATGTCACTTTAATGATAACATCTGTTAATTTAGCTGAAATATCGGAGAAAGACATTAACTTCATAAGATTCAATTCCAAATCGATGCCAATTCAAATTTAGACATGAAAATTGTTGGAACACAAAATTTACAATATCTGAATTTTATTCAGACTCTGCCAGTAGTATTACATTATTTTGAAGCATGATTCATGTGATAAAAAACGCGCTCCTGACAGATTATATTTACAATATCATAGATTACGGAGCCCAACCTCTCTGATTTAATAAAAATGTAAATGAATATTAATTTTCAATAGCGTTCTTCACATTAGTTTTGTAACAATATTTTTGTTTAAAGAAAAAATAAAGCGTTTAAGTAACGTAACGATTAAGTAATAATAAATCACTTCAGGAGTCTAACAATTTAATGTTTTCAGGTGAAAAATCACATAACATCTATAAATTATAACAAGCATAGTAGTGAGTATTTTTATTTGAATTAATGAATAAAGAAACTTTTTTATTTGATCTATTACGCTAAAAAATATCAACGAACCTGTCACTCAAAAACAATGAGATTATAAATGAAAAATTAATGTTTTTTAATTAATTTGGTTTCAAAGCTAACGGTTAATAACATTTTAAGTGAAATGTACATGTGATAAAGCTACTTGGAAAATCACGACGGTAGGTAAACATTAAATGATTATACATTTGTAAAAAGTTCTACGAAATTGCTCGTTTGATAATAATGAAATAAACATTTAACGCGCATACGTGGAAGGGCTTTATTTCAATTAAAATGTTTTTCCTTGATTAGTTAGAATTCCGTTCCACGTATTTCAGGTGGAATAACAAACATTCTTTTTTCACTTCCACGAGTATCGAATGTCCAAGTAGAATGTTTTTTGTATTTTGTATCCGCCTATACGTCAATGGTTCTAAACCAAAGCTGCACGAGAATGTTGCTATAGTATAAACTAAAATATAAAATAAACAGGTCCATAATGATTAAGAAACACTTGTTTGTAATGTGTTATTTCAAGAAAATTGATATATAATACTAAAATAATAAGTAATATACATTAAATGTAATGTAAATTTTTCATTACTTTTATCATCATATTCGTATTTTGCTAAACTCACAGCAGATTCACTAGTGCTGATTCTTAAAAACAATATATTACTGTAGGGTTGAACTTTATTATATCTGAGACGGACTTATGTTTTATCAATTGTACCAATTTCGGTATCCACCAATATTAATGATTGCCTTGTTTGTTACACTATTTTGCGACCATAGGCAATACATGTAGTTAATAATATGTCACCTGGAACATGACAATACTGGCATTGCGTGATTCAGCAATGTGGCTGGTACAAGAAATGTCTATCCGAAATATACTAAAACGTTTTTTTTTTCACAGACAATCTCCGCATCAAAATTCGTTCAGGAAATTAAAATTCAGTCTCAGATAAGGACTGCCTTACAACTTGAATGAAATCTGGCACGGCATTAAAAAATATTTTCCAAAAAGTTCAAATTCAAATATTACGCATAATGAAAAAAACCTATTTGGATTATGTTAGCGAATATTTAAAACGTTTATTTCAACATTTCGTCCCTATTGTCAATATTCTTTTAAAATATTACTTCAACAAACATATTTGCAAATCATTTTAAATAAGACGTGAGCAGCTGCGTTCTAATTAATTCCACGTCGAAAAACATGCAATGAATTTTGTCGACTGTTGCAGGAAACACAACGAAAGCCGGTGCTCCTCCGCTTGGTGACTATAGTCTAGTGGGAACATTACCGCAACGTTCGCTGGTGACGAGATGCTTCAACTACTTCACACCTCTTCTCTTCATGGCACACAAAGTTAACAATGTATGAAATGGAGTAGTGACATCGGTTCATAGTCTGGTGCGCTATATCTGTCTGCTTCGGCTTAAATTTTTCGATTGATGTTATACTACGAATAATCTTCCAATGAGTCTTGAAACATTAATCATAAAAAACATATACTCGTATATTAAAAATAAAATTATTTATTCTAAATGTAAAGGCATAATTATTTTAAAATCAATTTAAACTAAGCCAAGACTACCCTTTATCGCTCATAAAGTTGAATGCATGCGAAAGAGATGTAAAGTCAACCTGATCATTTGATTTTAAAAACTATTTATCCATTTTAAATGATAGGTAGCTATTAATTAAATATACATATACTATACATAAAATTCTTTTTTCAACGCGTCAATCCAAGCACAAAAATAACGGCAGAAGCGGGATGCGAACCGCGGACCTTGGAAACCAACTATGCCCAGGTATTCATACCGCTCGGCAAACTGATAAAAAAAATAAACTGATGAAAAAAAAAATATACATACTTTGAATATATACTATAGCGACATCTATCGTACGATGATAACGATATAAATACTAGTTTCAACGCGAGTCGGTCTAGGCATAGCAATGGCTCAGTTATAGATATAGATAGGTAGCTAACTTACAATTAATGTAAAATAAGTAAAAGTTCGCTGGTTACTATAGCAACGACACATTGAAAGAAAACTATCGGAATTCATTTTTCGATTTCAACATATTAAACGATAAAAAAACGGACCTTCTAAAGTAGGCCACATTTCTTGATTATGTGATGTATGTGTGGCGGACTTATGTTTTATCAATTGTACCAATTTCGCTTTCTATGCCTGTCTAATAATGTTTTCCTTATATGTTTCATATTTGTCAGTAGAATCGCCGTCACCAGAGGTCGGTTCGAGTACTATTGCACCGATCAAGGTGTAAAAGCATCAAAAACCTATCGGTTGCCAGACATATTTTCATTCACTAATTCATCTCCCTACGAACTTTTTCATATTTCAAGGTTCATGTTTAATATAAACTTAACAACATTCAATCAAATCGACACAAAGTTAAGCTATCGTACCCGCAGTTTTCTACGCAGGCTCAAAACTTATAATACGGCTGCATTGGTTATTGTTGAAATGTCACAATTCACATCGGTAAAGAAGAGTGAACTTTACTCTTTATAATATTCTATGTACACCACGATTCAAAAAATTGCTCAATACCGGCATATTCAGTGTTTCCAATCTTCGTCTCATAGTCTCTTCAGAGAGGACAAAGTGAACAGTGATTGTGCTCCGAGTAGAAGGATGGCGACTGCTCTTGCAGCAGAGCTGGCAATTTCATTTTCTTAAGCATTTCAAAGCTCTCAATACACTGACGGGTCCCCCTGTCGCTGGGAGAGCGGAAAAAGTAATAACCACCCAAAGCTCTCGAAACAAAACACCGAGCTTTCACAGAACTTTGCGAACGAAACAAAAATACATCTGCACGCTGAAACATCGAACAAACCTTTCGGTGATGCGTTGTATTATTAATAAATTATACTTTTGCATATAAAAATTATATTAAAATGAACTAATACTGACGATAGCCTGGTGTGGTTTAAATTAAGTTAAGATGCATAGTGTGGCTTAAGAATTGAATTAGAAATTTCACATATAGTCATCATCATTTTCATGTTCATTCCCTAAACTGGAGCATACATATCACAAACCGTCACCATAAAGCTCTGTCAGCCACCATGATCCTCGCGTCATATTCTGTTAGTTCCGCTGAGTATATAGTTTCCACTAAAGTAATATTTATTTAAATACTTTAAAAAATTTAAGTGCATTGTTTTATTAATTACTGGCGGATTGAATTCGGCGATGATCAGGACTTTTTTGATTTAAATAATACAGAAAACTTTCCGGATGCGCAATTAACATATTTTAAAAAAATTATGGAGATTGAATAAGCTATAAAAAACATCTATATAATACAAACACATAAATATCCATTATTTTTTTAATATAGATAAAGAAGTATTCTTTTAAATTAGCCAATCTCGGTAGAAAATGACTACTCACATATAATACAAGATAGTTAATAAATTATTTAAAATTAGTGTCCTTAGAAAACGTATAAGAGTTTGGTCATCCTCAATATGATTAACAAAATGAAGAAATTATTAGCTTACATCATTTTATGGAGAAGAAATAGCCATACAATGCAGCTTAAAAGTAAAGATGGATACAAAATAAATGTTTAAATAATATTTTATGGAATGTTTGGTGAAAGTATAAACATTCAGGAAAACGTTCGCATATCGTTAGTCAAATCGTCGTTTCACTACAACATTTTAAAGAAATCATCACACACCCACACTAAAATATTTTGATCTAGGCACCCAGAGACACCTGTTTTTTTAATTGAAAAAAATATGTTCAGTCGATTCAGCTTCGACGAAGTAAAATATATAGTTCATTGCATCGACCAAAGTGAAAAATATATTGATTTTTTTACCCTTAAGTTTGTATTATAATATGGGAGATAATAGATTTTTAAAATTTCTAAAAAAAAGACCTTCTATTCGAGTTTATCATCGCATTAAACAAAGAGTAACATATAATTTGTTAATAACATATGTTAATAACATATGTTTGTATTATACTATGGGAGATAATAGATTTTTTCAATTTCTAAAAAGAGACCTTCCATTCGAGTTTATCATCGCATTAAACAAAGAGTAACATATTACATAAATTGAATGATAATGTAGGTCAACTTGGTATTTTACTTTTGCCTTGTAAAACTTTAAAAATGCTAAGCTTTACGTGTAAACAGAACAGGCTAAGCTGTAATATAAAAGTAATCAAAGCAGTTTTTACAAGGCACTGCAAACAAAATAAAAAAGTGCAAGCCGTAATATTTAAACAGTCTTTATTAACTACAATTTTTATCCACGACTTTTTATAGTGTGCTTTAATGGAAAAATGAAAAAAAACAAAAATGGCGCTCTTTTAAAACTCAAAGACAGGAATCGAATATGGTAGTCAGTATTTGTTTTTATTTAAATTATAGAAGTACTATGCATTAATAAACTTTTATAAATGCAAAACCTTTTTTTAATATAAAACAACCATTTATATTTATTTTTAAAATAAATTGCATTTAAGTGAATAAGTGTTTTGCAAAAATGAATCTATACATAAATTCGCATATAGAAATTGAATATTTATGAATTCATTTTTGAGATATACTTTTTTTGAAACTTTATCATTTTTTCCGTTTCTTAAAAAAATTTTAGTTCGTTGGGTAGTTTTTGTGGATTTGAGATTTTAAATTTTTGCGCTGCACGTTTCTCAACCCTTTTAATATCACGTTTCTGTATTCGTGCCAGCTTAACGTATGCAAGGAATATTGAAGAGGCAAAGAAACTTTGAAATCGTGCACTAAAAAAATAATCTTTCATGAAAATTAGGATTTCATAATACCCTTTTAATTGAAAGATTTTAGAAACTTTCTTCATTAAGAAAAAATGTGAAATGATAAAAGAACAGTTAGAATTAATAGTATACTTATAAATACAATTTTATACTTAAACACATTGTCTCAAATCATAAACGAATAGCAGTCATCAAAACATTATTCTCACTAGAAGATATTTTCTATACAATGTTATCATTAATAAATACGTTAACTTCTTATGTATAAATATAGGTTTTTCACAGGTTGTTCTTTTCTACATGCGCCCACTATAAAAATATATTATATCTGCGAAAAATACGCAAGACGACGTTTATGTACTATTCAAAGGATATGGTGCAATTTGTAATTGCAACTAGACATCGTCTTGCGTTGTCAAGGAATCAGGAGGAATCGGTAAACATACAACCATAATACATTCTTTTCTCACTTAGCGTCCTTTTGAACCAATTGAGCGTTATACAGTTCACTGAAAGGCCAAAACCTCTGCTCTTCTGTGTAAAATGTATACATAAGCAATTACATACACATATTTTATGTTACTATTGTGGTTTAGTATACGTTTAATGTACGTTTTCCCCATCAGCGCTGTTGTTCGCGGACTAAGCACCACGCTGTATACAAATGAATGATTTTGTGGACCGCAACGACAATATTAATCCTACAGCATTCTCTTAGTACAAAATATGATTACAACGTGTACACAAGTTTACCGACTCTCAAATGAAAAAAATAATTATACTATAAATATGCTGAAGACAGACAGTTAAATAAAATACAGTTGTTTTTCTTGGCATAACTTAGGTGAGTAATAATCGTTCAGTAGGGCGCAAATAGTTTATGCATGGTATTTTGATGTTTTATACCTAAGATATTCCTTCTTAACACTTTCAATCAAAATTAATAAGGAAATATGGATTTGTAAATATTTATTAGAATATTATTTTAATCTTTCAATATTCTAATCTAATTTTATAGATCATTGACTATATAACAATATTATTAGTAATTAAATATACACATACTATGATACAACAAATTCTTAATACACATCAATTCGTTCAGAAAAAATATCGGCAGAAGCGGGACGCGAACCAGCGAACCTTGGACCCAACCATTTGTTCAAGTTCATTACCCTAGACCAGTGCTCCGCAACCGGTGTGCCGCGGCACACTGGTGTGCCGTAAGCGGATACAGGTGTGCCGCGATCAAATAAGGCAATATTATAAATAAATAATTTTACAACGGTCCTCAAGCTCCCAGCGCCTATCGCCTATTTATGTAGACATACAACGAGGTACTTGCTTTATTAAGTTCTAAATGAAATTTAAAAAAGTGAAATTTATCAAATTAATATCTATTTTTGGCTTTTTGGTGTGCCGCGGTATTCAAGGTGAGAACTTTGGTGTGCCGTAGAATCCAAAGAAGTACTTTGGTGTGCCGTAGATGAGAAAAGGTTGCGGAGCTCTGCCCTAGACCACACGACCATTGTCTGCTCGAACTGTTGCGTGAAATATGTTATATATCTATACCATTGTTACCATCATATAACGATAGATGTCTCTATTCTGCCGATATTTTTTCTGAACGAATTGATACGTGTAAAAAATTTGTCGTATTATAGTATGTGTTTATTTAATTACTATTAATAAGGTAAAATTTTAAAATTTATATTATTTTACCTAAATTACTATTGTACACAAAACTAATGGACTTAAAATATCTTGAATCAAATTTTTATTTATGCATTTACGCAACCCGATTGGCAATCAGATACACAGACAGCAAGTACGCTTTGATGCTAATAATGAAGAAAAATATTTGCATTTGGTTTTTCTAACTTTTTGATCTATGAATCTGTTGATAACCAGGAAAAATACCAGTGTATCATTGAATGAAAAAAATGTTATCACAGAGAAACATATTTCGTGCGTATAATGCTTCAATGATTGAAGATCAAGATCAATCAAATTGTGTTTTCAGTGCTTTAGAAGTTTGAATAAATGTTCGTGACGTCGGCTGAAATTTTCATAAAAGACGGTCATCTGGAATCTTTTGTGTCGCCAACTATTCGCCAGTTTTAATCTGTAGACCCATATGTGAAAAATTCGTGAAATTAGTGCGCGTCTATAGTGGAGAATTTTCCACTGTAAAGGGAATTCAGAGTCTGCATGGCAATCAAGATCTCAAACAACTGGCTGGTCTTAATAAAAATACCCTTACAATAACACAAAATAATCTCCTTTACAAAACACAACTAGTTCAATCATTCAGTATGACATACATTAACGCCAAGTTTCTAAAACTATACAAAATGCTTCAGTTCTTAAAATTGTAATTACTCGTATGTATTGTTCACTATATTGACATCATTGACCATCTATTTCTACTAAATATTCACTTTATATGATTACAATCATTGAAAATTTGGTACAACGGCAATGTCGCTCCTAAATGGCCTACCAGCACACCTCGATCCTTTTCTTACATCCTTTTCCTCTTTTGTTGATGGTATTGTTCTTCTTGATCTCTGTGATCTTTGACACGTGTCATCTTCTTATTCTTTTGTGTCCGCTGTAAAACTGCCAGGCCCTCATTTGTGTCCTCGTCTTGCATACTCCGGTCCGAAGTCTGTTAAGGGACCTCCATATATTCCACCCTTGGTCATGTCCAGGGGCTAGGTCCTCTTTCGGGGCAATCCAAGTAGTAAGGGGCCTGGCAGTTTTACAGCGGACCGACTGAATGTGACTGCGGCGTGGAGCAGACCCTGTCACACCTTCTGGAGTGTGCGCTGTGCCCGAGTGGCTGCACCCAGGAAGACCTGATGATGGCCAGAAGTAACGCCATCGACGTCGCCCACTTCTGGGCAGACAGGATCTGACCCTGTTGTTTCCGACACGATTATATATATATTCTTTTGTGTTCTTTTTATTTTTTATTATTTTCTCTATTTATTGTATATTTATGTATACTCTATGTTTATGGTATTGTTGGTTGATGGTATTGTTCTACTTGATCTCTGTGATCTTCGACACGTGTCATCTTCTTATTGTTTTGTGTTATTTTGATTTTTTATTATTTTCTCTATTTATTGTATATTTATGTTTACTCTGTTTCTAAATATTTGTAAAAATTGGAATTTCGATTCTGTAAATAAATAAATAAATAAATACAATCACCAGCAACAACTTTAGCCAGCTGTGAGACCCATGTCGAAGTACCAAGTCAGCTCACTGTTTCAATGTTCCACATAATACGATCTGTATCCAACTGCCTTATATATGATATGAAAAATCGAGGTATGACAAAAATACGAATTTAGTTTGTTTTCAACTGCAAAAAGTTGGTGCATATGACAGGTGCAACTAAGATACTCGTAATTCAATAACTTTATAAATATGATATTTTAATCATTAGAGTTTCGTAACCATGCACACCGTTGTCATTTCACTATATCAAATTTATCTAAAGTATTTGTTAATTAATTAAATTGCTAGTAAGTATAACTGCTTTTTACTCAGTCGAAAAATGGTAATAGAAGTCATACGAGAATATTCATCGCTTATTTGGAATTCTTTCAAAAACACTTCAAAAAACGACTTATCGTCTCGCTACAGAGCTTTCTTTTTATTTTGCACATGAAGAGGAATTGTATATTAGCAAGAGAGGCTTTGAGGGATTCCTTGTCTCCGCTAATACGATTCAAAATGACATTAATATTAAATGATGGAGTACCTTTCGTAACCTTCGCTGGAATAATGAGCTTTTTCATAAATTAATTACGCTTCAAACTTAAAGCTCTGATATCCTAAGTCATATTGACACAATAACTAAGCGTTGTGTCGTGGTATCGACAGCTTAAAAGTCGTCGGAAAATTTTCAGAATGTGGATAGTTATAACTCAAACCTTACCCAAAAGGCGCTGGTTACTAATTATTTTTACTGATTAAAAAGTTATATCTCTCGGGTTGGCGCGAGGACGAAGCGATTTGTGCACAGTCGGTAATAACTGAGTATGTTGATTACACTTTTAAACTTTGATGCCGTAAACGAAAATTCTCTTCGTCTCTTTGAAATTAGCTAAAATATTGACGACTTGTGCATAATTTATCAACCGCTCGGTGGAAAAAAGGTAATCAAATTTCGGAACGTCTTTTCTTGAGTAAATTGTATCACGACAGTATGATTTTTCACATTTCTTTAATATTCTTTCTTTTAAATCTTTCATTTTATGAATCATATATTTGAGTCATATGGCCATAATGAATCACCACGAAGTGCATGTGCAAACCACCAGAGCAGATGAAAATACTAAACATCTACCAAATATTATCTTATCTGTGATCTTTCAGGATGAATAATCTAGAATTTAGAACATAAAAAATAATCAATTTGTATAATTTTACTTGTACACACAACACTTGTTAACAACAGCCGAAAAATATTCAAAAAGCTGCTCAGAACGTTTTATTTTTAATCATATTTATTTATTATCATTTAAATCATTTTTAACTTTAATGCATAAAAGCAAAAGATCGTCGTTCCTTGCGATTAGTTCAATTTGGAGTCTGTAAAGTAGTCGATTATGAGTATATGAAATGTTATCATAACTAAGGTGACTTAAATAAACAAACCACTAATTTTTGACATTTGGGGATGAATTTTATTTCATCTTAAAATTAGATAATATCGAGTTGTAAAATGTAATTAATGATACAAAAATACGTAATTGCTAACAAAATTAAATCGCTATTGAATACGGAGTAAAGGCATTTATAAGTAATACACAAAGGTACGTGAAGTTTCATTTATGTACTCGTAGATATACATTAAAACTTATTTTTATGATTTAAAGCCTTGATAAGTTGAAGCTTATTTTTTACGTGAAGATTTCTACATACGTATATGAATTACATCATTTAAAATAAGTAATTTTAGAATCTCCCGCCAATAAGTGACTTTATTTAAAATATAAAGTAGTTTACAAAAGTTTTCTTAATTCTTAACTGAAGCGTTATCATTAATATATGCTTCAGAACTTTAGAGCAAAGTCATCTTACAAGTAGTGCATTTGCATGGTCTTCAGTCAAATTGGCTGGCTAGGTTGTTACTTTGTTACCCACTTAATTTAGTCTGACCACAACACGAAGAATCTCCCTCGAGACCATCAACTTCACATAATATATGCACTAGTTGCCCACTAAAATTTCTTAAGACTATCAGTATCGTCTAACATAATGAATTGAAGAAAAGGTTGTTGTAGTATTCGAGACATATTGTGAACTTGTTGATTAGCTTTTTTAGAGCGACTTGATTTTAGCCGACCGATTCAACGTTTTTTTTTTGTATTTTTTTTATGTAAGCACATACAGGAGAATACCGACAGACGGTAACAGTAATTCTGAAGTCCCATCTGTGGAATTCTATGACGCTTACCATGATGCATATAGTTAAGCGCTGCATGTGAAGTGTTGATCCGCCAACGTCATGGACTACAGCCCGAGATTCACGCATCATCCTTATTATTACAGGAATTTACTATGAATCGGTGGTCTTTACGGTACGACTTTCGTCTAGCACTAATTTTAATTAATAGGCTATGACTGGCTTTTTACGGGTGAGGGATCAAATTCACACAAACTGGGGTATTTTAGAGCTCAAAAATCGATTAAAAAATATTTTTTATTTAATCTCCGTCAGGGATCGAACCCACGATCTTTGGCTTGCAAAGCAAACACTTTGACCGTTGAGCTATACCCGCCGTCAAATAATGAAAAGTCCATGTTAATAGCGGCAGAAAAGAGTATAAATATAATTCATTTGAATTTCCTATGTGAAATAAATGTACTACAAAAATTGCGGTACGATTTATAAAGCTGTTATTAGATACTTTGAGAGCTTCAGTAAAATGCATCTGTTTGTTGAATCAATATTATTTGTGGATCCAATAAGCCTATTGTTGGTGAAAATATTGTGTAACGTCTTCATTGTGCGAGGGTAAGAAAAAAGAAGCAGACGCTTTTGTGTATCTTGTAAAAATAGTCAACGCATTTGTTTTTTTACGTTTTCGCCTCAGCAGACCGACTTATTTATCGCTTCTATTCTCGACCTAAGCCTTATGAATATCCCGAAATGTCGATAGGGAGCACAAAAGATATTCAAAGACTCCTAAAGTCTAATATGGATTCAAAGGCCTTCCTCACATTGTGTTTCTTCCATTCATACATTTAAAATATTTCTTAAATTATATTTATCTTATTTTCTTAAAAGTCAATGACATTTCATATTTGCTTTTTAGTATGTTAATAAAATGAGCATTTATCTATCTTAAAATTCAACAATGTTTGCCATTAATTTTAGTAAAACACGAATCTTCACTTACTTGATAATTATTCAAACTGATATCTTAATATAACATTTACAATTCTAGAGCTTTTCATCTTAAAATCAAGGCTATATTGATAACAAATGATATATGCAAGCAAAATCAAATTTTGACTCAAAGGCCAAATAAGTTTATTTTATACGTTATCGTGAAAAACAAATCACGTAATCATAATTAAAAATACACATCCATTCTACTTTAAGATTTTTAATTATAACATAACACAACTAAACTTACAGTCTTCTAATTTGTCAAACACGTGCAAGGTTGTTTCACTTAGTCTTTTCTGCCGCTATAAACATGGACTTTTTATTCTTTTCAACTCAAAAATAATTGCTTATAGAACCATCTATTCAAAACCAGCAGACACGTTGCCCATATAAAGGTAATGTATGTCAAAAAAATAAATTAGTTTTTAAAAATATGATTAAAAGTAATTGGTAACTCTAGAATTGTTCTTCAGCCATTTATGTTTCCTCCATAATGCAATCTAGATCTTTTTGATATTAATTTGTTCACAAACAAATCCATTTTGCATACAGCGTACGTCTATCCTGTTTTGGCGTCATAGTTGACATGATAGCTTCGACCCATTCAATTATTTTACAAAGATGTTTATATAAAAAAGTAAGAGTTTCCAAGAATTTAGTTAAAAATAGAAAAAAACACATCCATAATCATATTATCCTATCTGAAAGTGATAAAAAAAGACTAGAGGCTTTTGAGATGTGGTTTTACAGAAGAATTCTCAGAATTTCCTGGAGAGACCACGTCACGAACAATGAGGTTCTCAGGATAATCAAGGAAGATAATAAGAACCATCTCAGAGAGGCGAGCCCGATGGATCGGTCACATCATGTGCCACGATGGTCTTCTTCACGACATTGTGGATGGGATGGTTGAGGGTAGAAACTGTAGAGGGCGCCCTAGACGGGAGTATTTGCAGCAAGTGTACGAGGACATGGGTTGTAGCTCTTATGCTGAGCTGAAGAGGGTTGCGGAGGACTGAGAAGAGTGGAGTTCGAGATGCAAGATTCTGTTGCTGCAAACCAATCCACCGGATTGATACTACGAAGAAGAATCATATTAAAATATTGTTGTTATACATCTTATCTGTTTTAACTGGATTCAAATATATAAATAATATATATTTCTGAAACTGAATTCTTAATTTCAAAGTTATATAGTTCTTACAAAGATACGGTTAATATATCTGACTTGGCTCTACTGCAGATGTTTCCTAGAAAGAAATGTACAGTAGCAGCTGACAGAATTATAAATCAACTATTGGTCACATTAAAAAATAAAATATTATTTATAATTTAAGACAGGTTTAATAGGATTAGTTGGTTTAGATTAGGTTACGTTGGGTTAGGTTTGGTTGTTTCGGGTTGGTATAACGTTATAGAACATGTTACATAATGCAAAAGAATAACAAATTTATTTATTATATAGATTCTGAAAAAAAAAATCCTCTTAGCGAAAAAATACGTGCCATAATAAAGCGCCCTATTTAAAATGATTAAAAAGCATGTGAAATATATCATTCTTAAAAAATCTTTAAAAAATATAAGCCGAAATTGCTTTACGTTGAAACGCCATTTTGTTATGTTTTTGTATCATACAACGGAATATGCAAATGCAGATCTCGAGCAGAGTGCGCCGGGACTGTGGCGCTTTACTTGTTAACTTTTTATATTAAACTGTTCTTTTCGCTTCCAGGGGTAGGAGGAGGATGAGGAGGAGGTTGGTGACTGTAACTGGAGGCCTCTGGCTTGCTCACGCTCGTTACGGCCCTCGGCCTTCGAGGAGCCCCCGGGAAGTAATTGAAGTGCGCTTAGCCGAGAATGCATGACCACTCCACACCACCAGTACCCGCCCACAACCCCAGCGTTGACAACGCTTTAAGATTAGGGCTACCAGATTTTTCACTTTCATTGTAGTGAAAAGTATGAATATCCAATTTATTTCAAGTATAACTGAAATAGAATTATTGCTTTACCTCTCTACCAAGCCACAGATTTTATAATCGATCCTTAAAGAATCATAAATGATTATAAGTCGATCCATCATCCTATGTATCACAATTAGTAGTAAAGATAAACCATCTCTTTTAATGTAAAAATGTAGTGTAAATCAACATTCCGCACACGGCCCTTAGCTATATGTACTTTAAATGGCAATCATCATAGAATACACACATTAAGTATATATTTAAAATATCAAAAGAAGATTGACCGCAATATGGACTGAATTTCTCAAAAATAAACCAATTTAGAAAATAAACCTTTAATATTTATGTCGGTAAAAAATGAACAAAGATATAAGTATGTTTCAAACAAATCCCTTTTTCTACCATTAAAGTAAAGCATTATTGCACGCGCACCGAAACTCGGATGGGTCACCACCTGTTGTTCACCGCAGGCTTATCAACAGATGTTCTTAAAAATGTTAAATAACACAACAACCATATATATCACGGATAATACAGCTGTTATCATCAGGGTGTTGCATTGAAGGCTGTTGTAAATCAGATATATTTACAGGTGAACCCACACGTGCAAAGTTGTCTTGAGTCAAGGCATAGACAATGACAGGTGGTAACTTTAGACATATGATATTTTTAAAATACTCGTACAATTTTTAATTCGCTTACCAAAACGAATGTCTCTGCATTTAAATGTAAAGTTGGTAACCAAGAAAGTCTGCATCCGGGTGTTAGTGTTCTAGTGTCTTGATAACCCTGCTCCAAGAGGGTCCCGCCGACTCCGCACTCACCCAGAGAGGGAAGCCTCCCCTCCACGGATATAATAATTGAGTTCCGGGATAATTTTATGCCGCCCCGGACGAAACAATCCCTCTTCTCGGACACACGGCTCGACCGCTTTTGTATATCATTTTTTAATGCGTGTTAAGCGCGAATTAATTGAATATTTTAAATTTAGCGCCGTTCGCATTCCAAATAAAACAAAACAAAACTTGTGTCAACGAATTTATAAAACAGCTGCGGGTGAAGTTATTCATTCTTTTAAATTCAACGAAGTATCTTTTTTTTTCACAAGATTGAGGCGTCGAGAAACTCTTACAGGAAGCATACTTAGCAAAAAATATAGCATGCTAATGTTGCTGACAAATACTATATTTAACAGTTATAATCAATATTTATAGTTGTTTTAACTATTTTTATATCATTATAATCATGCTTTGTTAACCGACATTGCAAACATTTTTAAAATCGAATATTTTTGCCATGTTTTAATGTGAATAACACTGCGCATGAGCATTTTTTTCTTAAACTAATAGTATACATTAAAAACGTGTTAATCTAGTAACTAGTTGGTAAAAACAATACAATTGAAAAATCAAAATTTTCTTTATAAAAATTTACTTGAAAACGGTTCCGATTTTTGTAACATTGTCTTAAATTTAAGCAATAGTATTGGAAGATTAATAAATAATCGTTAGTTGAACTCGATTAACACGTTTTTTTTTGTTCATGAAGAAGTTTTTCATTTTATTATTATATTACATCTAGTTAAATTATTAAGAAAAACGAATAAATCGCATAGAATAAATTGAAAAATGTAGGTTGTAATTGAGATTTTTTTTTTTAATAAGATTTTAATGGTTTATGCATTATATACAGGGGCAATATTTATACGACAAACGGAAAATTGATTATGTTACTGATTTTACAATGTGTATTGTTCAAAATAATTTATGTTAAGCTTTTATCGTTCTTGTGGACCTAAGCCGCTGTGTAAATGTGTTGTGTAAATCATCTTTAGATTTAATTAACATTTAAGTAGATTTTAATTGAAACGGGGAATCTTTGGAAAGCAAACTCCACCTTATTATCTTAACACTGTTAACTTACATAAATCAACATATTTGACTTAACATTCCCATTACGCGGAGCCGCGGGAAACAGCATCACCCAATAAACGGTTTAAATAACGTACTAAAGTGCTTTCTAGAAAGGAAATTAATATGACTTTGATAACAAACACTTTATTGTGAGTTAATTAATAATTTTACATCAGAAAAAATGCTGTATCTGTTTTAATTTGTGATACAATAATGGAGAAAACACTTAACAAATTTAATGAATCTTCGACCTTTCGTCGTTCTGGCCATACAAAGCATGACCACTAAGAAGTAAGTGAAGTTTTCCATCAATATTTAAGAATGCATATACCTGTATTATATATATATGGTCATAAAGCAGTGCAAAAAGAAAAAAGGGTCAAAATTCTCAGACAAAACGATAGCTCTTATGAACGAACGTCGTAAAAGCAGAAGCATCCAAGATTACAATACCCTGAACAAAAAAGTGAAAAAATCCATGAGATTTGACATTCGTCGTTCAAACACCGAGTATATCATGGAGATTGTTGCACAAGGCCGTGGGTCAAATGCATTTAGCAGACACACCTCCATAGGACAGGCCCAACTTTCCAAACTAAAGACACACGATGGGAAGATAACAACAAATCTTAATGATATACTGAAGGAAATAGAACATTTCTACGGGTTATTGTATTCATCTACGATGCCAGGTCCTAATGACCGATCTGCGGACGACAAGAGGGCTACTCTCACAAAGCACTGGTCTGAAGACATCCCAGATATAAGTATATTCGAAATTAAATAGGCCCTAAAACAACTTAAGAACAACAAATCCCCTGGAGAAGACGGAATTACATCTGAGCTTCTGAAAGTAGGAGGAACCCCTCTGTTGAGAGCTTAAAAAACTATTCAACAAGGTAATAGAACATGGAGAAACCCCGGCGACATGGAGTACGAGTATTGTGATATTGTTCCACAAAAAAGGGGATAAATCACTGCTCAAAAACTACCGACCCATTTCCCTTCTTTCCCATGTGTATAAAGTATTCTCCAGAATTTTAACAAACAGGCTTACGGGTCGATTTGATGAATTTCAACCTCGAGAGCAAGCTGGGTTTAGGAAAGGCTTTAGTACAATTAATCATATCCACACGCTAAGATAAATCATTCAGAAAACCGAAGAATATAATCAGCCACTCTGCCTCGCCTTTGTAGACTATGAAAAGGCATTCGACTCAATCGAGACTTGGGCAGTGCTAGATTCACTACAACGCTGCAAAATAGACTATCGGTATATAGAGATAATAAAATCTCTTTACAAATCTGCAACAATGATGGTCCAGCTCCATGATAGCACTAACAATATTTCTATAAGCAAATGTGTTAGACAAGGAAATGTTATATCTCCAAAACTCTTCACAAACGCCCTAGAAGATATTTTTAAACTGCTATCCTGGACAAAATGTGGAATAAATATTAACGGAGAGTACATTTCTCACCTCCGATTTGCCGATGACATAGTGCCTATAGCCGAATCACCTGACAAGCTCCAAGACATGCTCTACGACCTCAATGAAGCGTCGAACAAAATTGGTCTGAAAATGAACATGGATAAAACAAAAGCCATGATTAATAGTCATATTTCACAGACCTTTGATCCTATTTCCATTGGAGGAACAGAAATAGAGGTTGTAAACGACTATACCTATCTGGGACAAGTAATACAACTAGGGCGAAATAACTTCTCAAAAGAAATCGACAGGCGCATACAACTGGGATGGGCAGCATTTGGAAAACTAAAGTACATTTTTAAAGCGAAAATTCCGCAATGCCTTAAAACTAAGGCGTTTAACCAATGCGTCCTCCCTGTATTAACTTATGGCGCAGAGACGTGGAATCTGACAGCAAGTCTCACCCATAAAATAAAAGTCACCCAGCGTGCTATGGAGAGATCCATGCTCGGAGTGTCGCTAAAAGATAGAATCCGAAACGAGGAAATACGCAGAAGAACTCAAGTAGTGGATGCTACCCAACAAATAGGCACACTCAAGTGGCAATGGGCAGGTCATATCTGTCGAAGAGACGACGGTCGATGGGGAAGAAAAGTATTGGAATGGCGCCCAAGAACTGGCAAACGAAGCATTGGCCGACTTCAACAGTGGACGGACACAGGCTGATGATGATGATGATGATACCTGTATGATACATAGTATATTATTTATAAGTAATAACATTAAAGCGTATAAGTATTTGTTATAAGTATTACACCTTAGTAGAAATAAATTATTTAAAAAAAATAGACAGATAAACTGCAACATGCAACATGTTGTTGCTCAAGATAAGTTGTAATAATTATCTCGAAGAGAAATATGTAGAAACTTTTGAAATTAATAATTGTGTTAATTAAAAAAAAATGCGCATTTATTAATTAAATATTTGAATATTTGTTCAAATTCAAAATAAATGTATGCAAATACTAATAAAATATGTTAATTTTTCGTTTTACGATACGACTTTGAAAATAACATTGATTCTGCAATACTCGTATCCTTCTAATGTGTTTAATTTTTTTTGCAAATAGACGAAAAAATACATACACTGAATACGAGTACACTGTCAAAGATAATTTTGTGTGTCATCCGCATTAGCACGTTTTAACGTCTACGTCCCAATTAACTAAAAACACAGCCTGGTTAAATACGGCTCCAGCAAGTGCAAATTATTTACATCGCATAATGAAAGTAAATAATTAAAGATCGCATAAAACCAATCACAATTTTTTTTAACGTTTTGATACTTTAGAAATAATGCAGCAGTGTTGCGCAATCGGAGTTTATTTTTAATATTTTGGGAGAGACCGGCCTTGACCTCCATCTGGCCTGGGGCCACATCACGCGGTCTTTCAAAACATTCTAGACGTGAAAAATCAAAAAAAAAAAACACTAAACCAATAGTCAGCATTTCGCCCGCGTGCCATTTTAAATGACATATATACCAAATAAATAGGATTATTGCGTATTGAACAGAGAACAGATGGCGAAAATATTACATTACTCTATGAATCTGTGACAATATTTTTCACAATACATTGTGATCTAACGTTATATTATCATCAAATAGTTCTTACACCAATTAAAATGGTTGCGATTTATTTTGAACAATTTAAATAAATTCTTTATTATTTGTAGCCATGAATATATTATTTATATATTTAATTTATCAATAAACATACTGTACAACCCATAAGATATATTTATAAAATATAAATTTAACATATATTACTTAATATATGTATCTTAAATATCATATAAGGGTTTAGTTTTCGTTTTTTTTAAATGGTCTAAAATTAAAACTCTTTACTGTCATATGAATGTTACAAGAGTTCAAACCCAGGTAACTATTAAAATTATTAATACTACATTTAGTATTTCTGTTTATTAAAATTGTCTTTAAATAATGCGAGTTGTTATAAAACTGATACCTCGGCATATGCCGTCATATTCCCCGACCATTTATCGTCGGTTGACGATATATCACGTCAACCGACGTTGACATCGGTTGACGTGATATATCGTTTTGCTACTTTCAATACTCATTGTGTCATCTACAGTAGAAAATTGGAAGTGCAGTCATTCCCTTTATCAAAATACATGTATTCTTTACAGAAATCTGTAAAACATGTAAATAAATATCATAATGTTTCGTCACAGGAGCGATTTTTCTGTAAACCACATGTGTCAATGCCACCACATGTATGGAGTAACATAATGAACGCTTGTTAAATATAATAGTTTTTTATGCATTATCTGATATCTAAAGGATAGAAGAACCAATTTGATATATGAAAATATGTCAGATAAGTACATTAATGCTTCAAATACTACTTATAAGAAAAAAAAAGTTTGTAAAATTCACGCCGTATTGACAATATAATTTATATTTCACCGAGCCGTAACGATAGGGTTAGTAAAATACGTCAAAATCTATAATTTAAAAAAATCATAAGAAGTAGACGAAAGTCCTCCCAGGTTGTTCTATTAACTGACAATGGTAATGGGTCGTTATATTTTGACTGATAAAGTTGAGGTCATTAATTTACAATTAATTTTCAAACTGCGTAACTATTTTTTTTTTAATTTTGCTACTACAAAATAAATTGCATATATATTTTTTCAATTTCACACTGATTTACAATGGTTCCAATGTCTCTCTCTCTAAAAAGATGTTGTCATCAGTCACAGATACTCTCACTGCTATCTCTTAAGGGATAATTAAATAACAATAAATTGAAGGTTTTTTTACACAATATTACATTATGTTAACAAAAATTTTATTTTATTTATTGGAAAAAATAGTACCTACACGTATGTAATACTTGTAAAAAATACAGATATTCTTTCTGGGAGTTTAACGTAGATAAATAGTATATAAATAATAAAAGCTCACATCAAACGGCGCAAAATTTAAATAACAACTTAGAAACAACTCCCGAACAAAGTTACCACTCTGGATGGATCCGTTAATTTGCAGCGATTTTCTCGCGGGATTTATAAATATATATACGTAGAGGTGAGGAGTAAAAGTAGCGGAAAAGTTTGGCACGTGTGCGACGTAAAGTTGAGCGAAGTTGAAGTTGTAGTTCCAAAGCCGGGTCTGGGTCAGCTCTCCCATCTCGGAGGCTCATATACCGGGGATTAGAGCGGCAAGGAAATAATACCGGAGCTTCCCTTTAAGGGAGATAAACAACGAGTGTGTCAGGAAAAGGTCCGCGGAAGATGCGAAGGCTTATCCCTGTACCGCGGTCACTACAGCTGAAGACCGTGGTTGTCGTAAAGAACAAAATCGGTTTTCTCTGCGAAGATATTGCCTCGCAATGTAGCGCATACGACCACGCTAACCAACCTCTAGAGATCGCTGTTGTCCATCAGATCTTTATCTTAATCGTAAGTCATTTAACTGTACTAAATTCACTCAGATTAAGCTAAGTATTTGATAACGTTTCCGGAAACAACATCGATTACAGTCCAGTCTGCAGAAAGATGAGACTAGAATTTAATAAATTATGGCTAGAATTTGCGTTCATTTGCAGCAACTACACATAGATAAATAATTCGGTTACAATAATTCAAATAATTCAACTAAAACAATGTAATGAGGTAATAGATTATTGTGGTGAGAATATAATGTTTAAGGTTAGCTGTATTTCACTTCATATTTCATAATAAATACATAATATTTGTGTTTTCAATAGTTATGCTCTATGGCTAGCGCCGCCCTGGAAAGCCATCGGGAACTATACATACTCGTATAATGTAGTCGTTGGAGCTGCCGGAGATAGAGCACACATTAGATGAGGCAAAATCTGTGGCGGCTGGCAGGGCTTTGTGACGGAAGTTCGTGAATGCCATATGCTCCAGTTAGGAGATTGGTAATGATTTTTATTTTTATTTTATTTTTATTTTTTTAACGGCCTAGGCCGTTATAAAATACATACGGTTTTAAAGTATAAAATACAATAAATAAAATGGTAAAACATAACAAATATTAAAGCTAAGACAATACATTTAGACAAAACATGAACATGAGTAAATAAACAGATCTAGCACATTAGTAGAGGGATATGCGAAATGCTGGAAGGTCCACCCCGAAAAAGTCCAAGTCACTAGAGGAGTTAACCAGTCTACACATTCTTAACATAGGAGAATAGAAATCGTAGTTGGTTTTGGATGTCCTTACATTTAGCAGGTCACTGCCTCTAGTGAACCGGGAGGGAACATTGAACGTAATTTCCTGCAATAATTTTGAGTCATCGATTATGGAGTTCATAATATTAAAAATAAACAGCAAGTCAGTTACTGTTCTACGTCTCTCCCATTGAGACATTAAGTCGCCTCTCTATATCTTCATAGGAGTAGCTACCTCTCTCAAGGCCGATCAGTCGTGCAACTCTTGACAAGAAGCGATGTTGGACTGATTCAATCCGGTCGATATGAGTTCGATAGTAGGAAGACCATACAACGCTAGCATATTCCAGCTGTGGACGAATCAGTGAACAGTAAAGGACCTTGATTGAGCTCAGGTTTTTAAAATTCTTAGTGATTCTATTGATAAACCTAGAAGTTAAGGGACTTGATCACAATGATGACGATGCATTGTCTAGTCATGTCCACTGTCTTACCAAATAGGCTTCTGATGCATCGCTTCATAACATATTATAACTAAAAATATTTCTTTACTTGTAGATAAGGAAATAAAATGAACAAATGTTTGTGACAAACGACAGTAGCTATTTTATATGCTTGAAATTTATATAACTCAGTACTTATGGTTGACATTTGAGACGACAGGCAATGACAATCTTCTAATGATAACCTGAAAGACGAAATCTACTTGACTTGAGATCAAGATTTATTTTCGATACGTACAATATAAGATTGCGGCTGAGGTCACAAAGGACGTGCCGCACTTGGAATCACTTTACAGGAACGCTCAAGATTTTAATTAGATCCGGATAGCAAGTGGCTATCGTTCACGCGCTTCTTATTTGAATCTTGGGTGACTTTGCAACCGGATATGGCGAATGTTGGACCAAACTATAAAATTCGCTCAAATAATACGAGTTTCTTTAACGCGAGAATATACGAGTCACAATATGATTTTTTTTTTCAATATACATTAAAATAAATTTTAAAAAATGTTTTGAGAACCTATGTAAGTCACATATTAGGCTCCATAATGTACCATATAATATTATAGATATAATTTAAATAGTATTTGAAATATATTATGTGTGTACAGAATACCCAGAATACAAAAAAGGACCGGGTATTGATATTTAATATGATTATACAGGGAGCAGCAAAAACATCTGACTTAAAACCAAAAACTCACCTGTATAAACAAAATTGATATGCAATAAATATTAAGTGCCTAAAATATATGCCAAACATGTAATAATTAAATTTAAAAAACTAGTACTACTTGTTTATTTGTATAATTTAATTTAAGAAAACTCGGTTTCTGTTTCAATTTCAGGAAGAATGTATTCTTCAAACCAACAGCATCCGCAAATGAAATTCTGGTGATGAATCACAACCTCCCAGCAGAGAGAAACATTAAGAAGAAGAATTACTAACAAAAATATACAACAACAAAAAGAAATACATTACGCGATCCTTTGATTTGAAATTCTCTCTCCGGTCGTTGTATACTTTTTTCCTTATGACGCAAATCTTTTCAGAAAGCCTGCCTACTAACACTGCTACGGTAATTTTCCACTTACTTTTAAATACTCGTAACATATTTTTGTCGAATAAGACAAACATCTAAGCAATACGACGCAATAAATATATCTTTAAGGCTCTTTCTCTTAATACAAAAAATCTATTCCAACGTTTATATTCCTGTACGAGTATACTCGTAATAAAATTAACTCTTACACACGAGTATATGCAATAAATATAATATGTCGTGTGGCCATTGTTGAGTCAAATCGAGTCGACAAGGGCTACCTAATGCAGCCGAAACGTGTCGTCCAATAGTTAAAAAAATGTGGAATAATTTCTATATAATCTTTTTTATGTAATCGCATGCAAGAGAATACAACCAGTCAAGACCAGTGCACTCTATGATGCTCAGCCAGGGAGGCTGGACGCTGTATCCGAGAAACGTGTGTTGTGATTGTGTTTCTTTGTGGGTTGGGGAGATTGCAAGTGTATATTTATCTGTTTCTTGAAGAAATCCAGATTTAGGAAGGAGGAAACACAGACACTGGAAGTGCATTCCAACGCTTACCAGTGGCATTAAGGAAGGAACTTTGGAAACTGCCACTTAATGATCGACACACATTAACCGTGTATGGATGTTCGACAACTATTAAATGAGATTGTCGGTTGTGGGTGGGTGCAGGAGGAATTAATTCTTTAAGTTCCGAAGGGCAGCGACCGTGGTAATAACTGTAGAAAAGACTAAGTGAACTAATTATTTCGATTTATTCGATCGATATTTCTTGGTGGAATTCCATTATATCAGATATAAAATAAAAGATTCTATAGAATTTATTCCACATATATTTTTATTTTTTTGACTACATGTTTCAGCCAGGTCGGACTTTTTCGGAGGTTTGTTGTGACATAAATGAATTCCCTTATACATTAATGATTTCCTAAAACCACATATACCCATCACATAATTTATATACACCTTTTTGCTCACTCTTTTGCTTTATATAGAGCCAATAAAAATTTAACTAATTGACTTGAAAATGGCCATCTGAGCTGACTGAAACATGTAGTCCAAAAAAATATAAATATATGTGGAATAAATTCTAAAGAATCTTTTATTTTATATCTGATATAAGTGAACTAATCTTACGCCTGTGTTCCATTGATTGCAGGTTATATTATATAATTTTACCAAGAATTATCGATCGATAATATCGAAATAAACTATAAAACTTTGTTTTAAGTTTATCCTAAGAAAGGAGGGCTGTCTCCGAAACCGGTACTACAATAAAAAAATTAAGCTCGGTGGTCTTATAAAGTGTCATTTTATTATTTTTAAAAATAAAAAACGTCGCTTTCTTTATTTTAAAAATCACCTGGCCTGAACAGGAATTCATGTAAATTATTATACTGTATCTCATTTGAAGCGAATACATATTCAGAAGCTGGACTTACACGACTCAGGTACGTCTGAAATAATTTATAGTATCTACGTTACAATCTACGTGCATGTCTGACCTGTAAACAATGCAAAACGTATTCCGCTCGGTGGCAATCGCTTCCCAGTACAGTGAGCCACTAGTCGCGAACTGGGGATCCGTCCTCAACATGCTGCAGAAGATAAATTGCCCGCCACATATTCCTACATCAATTAGTTCAACCTTTTGTAACGCGCGTGCTACCTATAAATGCTTTGTTTGTGAAGGCTTTTGAGGGTTTTGTCGCATCGCGTCAAAGCCTGTGACCTACTGGATACTGAGCCGACTCCATAGCCTTCGCGCCGTGTCCGACTGATATTAACGGATTTTATGACACACACGCGAAATAGTTTACAAAACACGATGAAAAATGTACCTTTATATTGAAACACGTACAAATCTATAGGGAAAACATTCTTTTATGACATTTCATTTCTTAATTAATTGAAACATCCCTCAGAAAAAAGTTACACTTCCCAAAATTCAACAAATCTATTTGATTACATTAATTGCTTATGACTTTTGACTTAACATAGAAACCTAAAACTTTTTGCAATATATTTTACGTAAACACAGGAGAATACAGATAGATGGTAATGTTATATATAAATTTTGCTTGTAGATTCGTTGACGCTTACCATAGAAGATATGGGTAAGCGCTACATGTGTATTGTTGATCCGCCAACTTCATAGACTACAGCCCAACATTCATTGCATCATCCATGTAAGGTGTTCATGGGACGACTTTTGTCTAATGATGTTGTGGCTTTTGGGTTTATCCGTATGTGGCAAATTACTTCTTTCCAATATTTCGACCGCCATTGCAGAGGTTCTTCAGGGTTGATGACTTAGTCGAAATATTGGAAAGGAGTAATTCGCCACACACGGCTAAAACCAAAGCCACAATATCAAATCTGGCGGTGAAAACCTAAGACTTTCGTCTACATAAATTTTTTAATTAATTTCTGTGATATGCTAAGACTACTTTGATATGTTAAGACAACGCATTACCACTAAGCCATACGCGCCTATTATTTACATACATAAAGTCGATAAGAATCTACAATTTTTTTCATATGTTTTAAGTAATAATTTCATATATTAAGCACGTCTAGGAGAGTTTATTGAAAATAATGACATATACATAGTCTACTCTTGACTCCTTCACTTCTTCTCCATCCTCATCGTCGTTGCATGATCATTGATGCCATCTATCAGTCTTGTTTGTAGATGACCTGGACGTCTGACTAAATCTTTAGTGCACCCATTATATGTAACGTATCATCCATCGCTCTGGTTAAATTCTGACATGATTATCTCAATACTTCCACTTTAAGCAACACATTTTTTCAACATTATTTATATGTGTCTTTTTATATATTTTTATCATTTAATTTAATTAATTAATTTTCTTCGTCTAAAAATAATACAGCTTTCTATTACCTCAGATTGTGGTTCAAATCAAAGGAATAAAAATTCAAAGCATATTTCGTGTTTTATATTAAAATCAATATTGAATTCCGCCACATATTTCTGTCATGGCGATAAATCTACAAGAAAAAATGTCACAAAGAAATAAATAATTGGAATTTTCTGCGCTTTTTCAAAGAAATGCTCACCATTCTCAAACATCATACAGCAATTTATTTTGTAATTTTTATAGCCGGGTATCTGTTTTTGACTATTTAATGAATTTCTTAAGATGCTTTATTTTTTTGTAGTAAAAAACGATGTACAAAAATAAAAAAATGTTATTTCAATAACAAAATTATTTCATGCGTATATGTGCTTGAAAAACGCGTTTACATTACATTTTTTGTATTAAAGAACACAAGCTGTCTGTTTAAATAAGGATGTTAAATTTACGTAAGGCAGTGTGGGTGCCATTTGTAGGTGAATTATACGAGTATCTTTATAAAAAAGATTCTGTCCTATTACTTTTTTAACAAAATATGTTACCATGGCTTACGAGTAATATGTCCCACCTATTATAACCTACGAAGTAGAGATATGGACCCTTACCAAAAACACCATTCATCATCTTCAAGTGTCGCTAAGAACGATTAAACGATCCTTGACGTCTTAATCCGTGGCCGAATGAAGAGTGTTGAGATTTGGAGAACGACAAGAGTTGCCCCCATAGCATATTTTACTAACACCAAAACCGTATACGGATGTAAAAGCACACTGTATGGCATTATATACCTCAGAACTCTGGTCTAGCTATCCTAAACGATAAAAAACCAACAACATCATAATCCTGGCTGCTTCTGAATGGTGCAACTCCTCCCTGAACCATCGCTGGATGGATATGATGCAGACACCATGAATTATTATGTTTATATATAATTATTAAATTGTATGTACTATATAAATAAATAATAAGACACATTACTGCATAGTTATGGGAGACTTTAATGCTAAGATTGGAAAGTGCTGTGGAAACGAGAAATTTATAGGACAATATGGAACCGGACTCCGAAATAACAGAGGACAGATGATGGTAAACTTTCTACATGCTAACAAAATGTTTTGCATGAACACATTTTTCAAGAAAAAAACAAAACGCAAATGGACCTGGAGAAGCCCGGATGGTAACATAAAGAACGAAATTGATTTTATTATGGCTAATAAGAAGAATATAGTCACTGATGTCTCAGCGATGCAATGCTTTAGTACCGGAAGTGACCACCGTCTCGTTCGAAGTACTGTGCACCTAGACATCAAACTGGAAAGGAAAAAGCTAATAAAACAAAGAGTTATACGTCCGTTAAATGTTCAGAGCAAGCTTGAGGAAACTTTTCAGCTTGAACTACAAAATCGATTCGCAGCACTGGAAGATAGTGATGACACCGACAACGTCAACAAACTTAACGAAAGAATCATTAATAGCATTAAAGAAACTGCCAAAAAGTCATAAAGCAGTGCAAAAAGAAAAAAGGGTCAAAATTCTCAGACAAAACGATAGCTCTTATGGACGAACGTCGTAAAAGCAGAAGCATCCAAGATTACAATACCCTGAACAAAAAGTGAAAAAATCCATGAGATTTGACATTCGTCGTTCAAACACCGAGTATATCATGGAGATTGTTGCACAAGGCCGAGGGTCAAATGCATTTAGCAGACACACCTCTATAGGACAGGCCCAACTTTCCAAATTAAAGACACACGATGGGAAGATAACAACAAATCTTAATGATATACTGAAGGAAATAGAACATTTCTACGGGTTATTGTATTCATCTACGATGCCAGGTCCTAATGACAGATCTGCGGACGACAAGAGGGCTACTCTCACAAAGCACTGGTCTGAAGACATCCCAGATATAAGTATATTCGAAATTAAATCGGCCCTAAAACAACTTAAGAACAACAAAGCCCCTGGAGAAGACGGAATTACATCTGAGCTTCTGAAAGTAGGAGGAACCCCTCTGTTGAAAGAGCTTAAAAACTATTCAACAAGGTAATAGAACATGGAGAAACCCCGGCGACATGGAGTACGAGTATTGTGATATTGTTCCACAAAAAGGGGATAAATCACTGCTCAAAAACTACCGACCCATTTCCCTTCTTTCCCATGTGTATAAAGTATTCTCCAGGATCTTAACAAACAGGCTGACGGGTCGATTTGATGAATTTCAACCTCGAGAGCAAGCTGGGTTTAGGAAAGGCTTTAGTACAATTGATCATATCCACACGCTAAGACAAATCATTCAGAAAACCGAAGAATATAATCAGCCACTCTGCCTCGCCTTTGTAGACTATGAAAAGGCATTTGACTCAATCGAGACTTGGGCAGTGCTAGATTCACTACAACGCTGCAAAATAGACTATCGGTATATAGAGATAATAAAATCTCTTTACAAATCTGCAACAATGATGGTCCGGCTCCATGATAGCACTAACAATATTTCTATAAACAAAGGTGTTAGACAAGGAGATGTTATATCTCCAAAACTCTTCACAAACGCCCTAGAAGATATTTTTAAACTGCTATCCTGGACAAAATGTGGAATAAATATTAACGGAGAGTACATTTCTCACCTCCGATTTGCAGATGACATAGTGCTAATAGCCGAATCACCTAACAAGCTCCAAGACATGCTCTACGACCTCAATGAAGCGTCGAACAAAATTGGTCTGAAAATGAACATGGATAAAACAAAAGCCATGATTAATAGTCATATTTCACAGACCTTTGATCCTATTTCCATTGGAGGAACAGAAATAGAGGTTGTAAACGACTATACCTATCTGGGACAAGTAATACAACTAGGGCGAAATAACTTCTCAAAAGAAATCGACAGGCGCATACAACTGGGATGGGCAGCATTTGGAAAACTAAAGTACATTTTTAAAGCGAAAATTCCGCAATGCCTTAAAACTAAGGCGTTTAACCAATGCGTCCTCCTGTATTAACTTATGGCGCAGAGACGTGGAATCTGACAGCAAGTCTTACCCATAAAATAAAAAGTCACCCAGCGTGCTATGGAGAGATCCATGCTCGGAGTGTCGCTAAAAGATAGAATCCGAAACGAGGAAATACGCAGAAGAACTCAAGTAGTGGATGCTACCCAACGAATAGGCACACTCAAGTGGCAATGGGCAGGTCATATCTGTCGAAGAGACGACGGTCGATGGGGAAGAAAAGTATTGGAATGGCGCCCAAGAACTGGCAAACGAAGCATTGGCCGACCCCCTGCAAGATGGACTGACGATATAAGAAGAATAGCGGGAGTGACCTGGATGCGGAAGGCGGAGGATCGAAGAGGATGGAGACTCATGCGGGAGGCCTACGTTCAACAGTGGACGGACACAGGCTGATGATGATGATGATGACTATATAAATATATATGTATCTAAAATTATGGCAGATTGGGTATTGCACAACCCACCCATAGCATAATAAAGCTTTTATTTATTTATTTATTATTATTTAATCACTTATTCTTACACTACTCGGAATCCATCAATAAATCACCAAGGAATGCAACTCTAAGTACACTTGTAGTGTACTAACGTCATAGATAATAGACTTGGTCAGTTTGTTGTTGCGCTATGCGCTGCATTAGATGCGGGAAGGCCGTCAGCCGCTTTCAAAATGTTTGCTTTTTTGCGGACGTTCTTTGTGATGCGTCCCTTCCGGACATCAATACGGGACCCCTATAGCGCACGTAATAGCAAGAAAAAAAGGAATAGTACCAGCCATGTATCTAAATAAACAAACGATGCTTCAAAACAGTAAAGATTAGCATTCAATTAAGGAGACTTTCACTCAGCAGTGGGTGTATATGGGTAGAACAAGAATGCTATTGTATATAAAGTTAATTTATGATATATTCGGTGGAAATCCAACTAAAATAAAGGTAATATAATATATTTTCAATTACTGTAACATACTCGTATATCTTTTTATATATAGAATTTAAGCACGACTTTGATTATAGGTATCACAGAAGCAATATTATTAAACGTAATATTTATTCCGTGTCATTATTACGTAGCATTTAGACATAATTAATTTAATAATAACATAATAACGAATTATGTAAAGCATCACGTTTAACGTTTCAATAAATGTATTATTAATCCAGACAAACATAATAATAACGGGACAGATTTGTCAGCTGTATGGAAAACTGGCTAAAAACCAAACTGATAAGATATCTTCTCATTCATTGTGCGATTCTGTTCAAGTCGAAACGCGATATGAAAATGATGTTTAAAATAATTTATTCATTCTGCTTAATACCAATTCAATTTAATTACATACACTCAATATTGTATTGGCTACACTTATCTGATTGGCTACTCGATTCTCCTAGACTGAAAATAATATTTCTGCAACGATTAATTAAGTTTTCATTTTATTAATAGCATTCACTTTGATTCCATTTTCAAAATGTAATATTAGAAATTGTTTATTGTTATATTTTATAGTGTATTGATTGTGAATATAGTTATTTATTATTATAAACTGGACAATTTATACGTCTATACAGGCTCGTGGTTCGAGTCTCGACGTCTGCCGTTAATTTTTTACTAATTCATTATTGAAAAATGTCGAATAAGATAATGTTTTATGTGAATTTGTATGTAGGCATCAATTGCGAAAGATTTTTATAGATCTAAATTATCTATGAATATTCCACCAAGAACAATTTGATATGCATACAAATTTGTATGAATAGTGAAACATCTTTGGTTGTCGAAGAAGTTGATTTTATAGCATGCATTGATCTCTTTACTTTTATCATTTCATTACTTTTTGTATTTTTTTTGACAGTTTATTTACAGTTTTACGTTCTCCAAAAGCAAGATTTTTTGTACTTATCTATAAAAACTTACACAGTACACACAGCGCATACGCTTCATGACAGGAAGCGTTTCACATTTAATCACATGCAAATCAATTATCTCTACGATAAGTTTCACTGTAATACTCATTTAACCATTCTTTTGTCGTTATAATTGTAATTGAGACTTTTGGGTTGAACCATGTGCTCGGTATAATGTTATAAGAGTATTTTGAAGAGTAATATTTTTTACGCACTAAGGATCTAACCAAATTTCATATCCATCGAAATACTATAAATAAAAGCAATAACTTTGTGGTCAGACATGATTAAAAATAAAACAATTAAAATTTGTTAATAACCTTTTGGTTTACAGTTTATTGTCTACTAGTTTCGTTAGCATCAGGAAAACACTACAACTAAACAATAAATACAGAAAATAGATAAATAGTAAATTAGTGGGGGTGGGAATCAAGGTGAAGGAAAACACTTGATTGGCCAGGTGAACGGAGCGATTTACTGAAAACATATCTTCAAGCAACAACGCTTTCCGAATGTTGCCTGCCACAATACTGCAGTGCCTCATGCATGTTGACGGAGGAGCGAGTGGATGGCTTCCATGCCATAACAAGGAAGCGATGAGTTTTTCTGAGGGCGCGCGTTCTCGGCAGTACCAACGCAATGGTCGATGTGTGGGCAGATAGGTGGGACTCACGGTTGAAGGGGCACTGGATGCGCCTTCACGTGGCCATCCAAAGGGAATCCGGTGCTCCACTAACTGAGTAGTACAATAATAATAATGTGGTGTACGTTAACATGCTGATTTATGTTTTCTTTCTATTCTGTACAATTTAAATTTAGATTTTTTTCTGTATTTCCTTGGAATTATTGTATGTTAAATTTTGATTATGGCACTAATGGCTGAATAAATAAATATTATTATTAAATCTAGAATTGGACTAAACGACAATTGAACCAGGTTATTTATTATTTTTCTCTAGATTTAAAAGCTTTCTTAATTTCCAGTGCCTTTTTTGGTTTTAGTGTTGTCCTGAAGATGGTAGAGGGTGCTACCGAAACTAGTAGAAAATTAAACAATAAACCAAGTGGTTATAAACAAGTTTAAATTGTTTTATTTTTAAAATAGTTTTCTCTTTCATTGGCATTTTGTTAATTATGAAATATTATTATTTTAAATATTTTTTTAAAAAATAATTGTAAGCTTACATGTAAAGGACATTACATTAATACAAAACGTAATAAAAGTACGAATATGAAAAAACGTAATTTCACCGACTGATTAGCGTTTTTCCTGCGATACGTTAATAAAGTATTGCGTTGTTTTTTTTTAATATGGCGAGCGTTTGTGAAAGGTAAAATTCGTGACATCGCTTAAATGTTATAAAACGGATAAAATACGGTTACATGCGGCATGCGATTTCTGCATTGTGGAGTTCATCACGATACAAACCTATTATCATTATTCCACATAACCTCACCCCCGCATTCAGTGGAATATTGTCTAGTGACAAGCCACGCCAAGGTATGTCTTTATCGTGTGCATGATATAGACATACCATGGATGCAAATGATATAACAAAATGTTAACAAAACAGATAGCAACTGGATAGAACAAGCAATAAATACTCAATATATCAGTAGTAATTAAATATACATATACTATACATAAAATTCTTTAAACGCGTCAATTCATTTAGAAAAAATATCGGCAGAAGCGGGATGCGAGCCCCGGACCTTGGAACCAACCATTTGCCCAGGTATTCATACCACTTAGCCACCTTGGCTATTTCTTTGCCTGAGCTGACTCGCGTTGGAACTTGTATTTATGTCATTGTTATCATCGTATGATAGATGTCTCTATAGTATATATTCAAAGTGTGCATATTTTTATTTTTTATTATTCAATCAGTCAACATTTATTCACAGTATATTTTATATTATTATCTCTACTCAAAATATCATTTATCATCTGTTATCCTAACTGAACCATAAATACATTACAAGCCGCCGCCATAAAGTACTGTCCGATCCACCGAGTACATTATATGTATAGTTTCCGACATTCTTTAAAGAAGGCGTGAGCCCGTGGGCATGAAAAAAAGCAACTGTAGTATATTTTCCAACCAGGGCTCCTTCGCCTCTTGACCGCCAGACCTCATCATTCCTCACAAAGTCAAACCATCTTAATTGCAATATTCTACGCAGACATCTGCTTTTGAAACCTACTATACGGCAGCATTGGCTTTTCGTGAGATGCCAAGATTCATAACCCTAAAAGAGCGATTAGAGTCATTTTTTCAATTTTATTTATTTATTTCTTTCAGAAACATTACAAACTTTATTTATTAAGATCCCGAAATTACTTTAATAAATAAATAAATTCGTGGAGCTCCTGTCAAAACTGGGCTTCTCTCAAGTTGAATACGTCAATATTCGAGGCGATATGGTTGAGCAGTCTGATCACTCTCCCAAGACACATATTCTCTGGCAGGTAAGTATTACTCCTAGGAAGAACAAACAATCTGTGCTTTCTTTTCCTTAAATAATTGTCAGGGACAAATACAATGCAGACGCTATAAAGATAGCACTTTGTTTTGATCGAGTAAAGCTGCGAGTCCCAGATATTACGCATACAGTCAAAAGATTGTCATAAAAAACTGTCTAGCATGAAATTTTCGAGTGACAAATGAAACACCGAAGAGCACCTTTTTTAGTCTTATAATACGAACTACAACTGATACTCAACCAGGTCTGCTAAGCGCTGTGCTTGGGAATGATATGAAGTGGTATTGTGCATTAAAATATTACAAGATTTTTTGATTTGCTTTTTGGAAGAATTAGACTTCAGTACGTGTACCTACACAACGTTGCACATTGCCGGCGGGGATAGATCAATGGTCAAAGCGTTTGCTTTCCAAGCCAAAGGTCGTGGGTTCGATCCCCGACGGCGATTAAAAAAAAAAAGGGTTTTTAATAGATTTCTGATCTCTTAAATACCTTCGGTTGGTGTGAATTTGATCCCTCACCCGTAAAATTCCAGTCATAGTCTATTAATTAAAATTGTTGGTATACGAAAGTCATCCCGTGAAGACCATTCATAGTAAATTCCTGTAATAATAAGGATGATGCGTGAATCTGGGACTGTAGTCTATGACGGTGGCGGATCAACACTCCACATGCAGCGCTTAGCCATATGCACCATGGTAAGCGTCATAGAATTCCACAGATGAGACTTCAGAATTATACTATCACCATCTACCGGTATTCTCATATATGTCTTTACATAAAAAAAACAATGGATGAATTTCAAGAAAGGAAGAAAAAAGAAGAAAAAAAGAATGGAAGAAAAGTCAAGGCTATTTTAAAAAATATCACTCAATAATTACTGTGGATGTCAATTGTGATTAAAAAAATATTAGATTTGTTGGCAATACAATTAAGCCAGAAAAAAATTTCGAATCCTAGTTTATCTACTGAATGCATGTACATATTTGAAAATCATTGTATACACTTTTTGTGTATTCTACTATTTTAACATTCATGCACTGTACCTCCGTATGATTATTTAACAAATTGGATTTCTGTCGCCGGAGCATCTTGCTAAAACGAGCAGCAGTGCGAATAAATTCCTTAATTGAACAGTGCTAAGAGAAATTTCCATTTTGTTTTGTCCCACATATAAGTGAAAAATAAATTACTTAAAAATCGGTATAAATTCACTACTAAGCTATGCTCTATGATAATTTTTCACATTTTCCTGTTAATAACTTGATATCCTAGCAAATATGAATTATATCATTACTATATTAGCATTATATGCCACCTGAAGGTCAAATGTTAACAATTTACAATAGACCACTTGTCAAATGAGAACACTCTCACGGAATTGCCGTAAAAGAATATACTTTTTCGGAAATAGAGGTAAGTTAGGTAAGGGTGAATAATTTGATATACATATATGTTACTGGGTTGTAGTTAGGTCATCATAATAAATAGTATAACTCTATTTTAAGCAAAACCAATATATACTAAATACAAATAATTTTAAAATATCGGGCATGCTGCCAGTAAAGGAATCAGGAAGGTGGTGATTAAAACTAACAAAAGTACCCATATATAAATACTGTTGCAATAATACGAGTATGTAAAAGTAAAATTTAATATTCTACCGTTTACTTTTAAGGACAGCATTCAACAAAGGATAATTCAGAGAACTACAGGTATGACACTAATTAATATACATTTTACCAAAAAAATGTATTTTTATATATAAGTGTAACTAATATATTATAATATACTGTATACGTATTTTTGCCGACGGGTATAACCGAGATTAAAGGTCTATTGGCAAGTCAAGTCACAGGTTCAATCTTCGTAGAAACACAATAATAATATTTTTAATCTACTTTAACTACAAAAACACGCGCATTTATTTTCAAACTGATTCCTTGCTCAAGAAATATATTTTTATAAAATATTTCTTTCAGTTAAGGTACCACTCAAATTGTGTTTTTAATCCCTTCAATATATTTTGTTATTTACGAAAACAATTATAAATAAAATGGCAATATTTGATATGATGATGCAGACTAATGTGCGTCATCACAAAATGACTATAAAATTTCTGTCAAAGCTTATCAATAAATTTAATTGATATATGAAATTTCCCTCGAGAACTGCATTCACATTGAGTCGTTTATAAACGAATGATGCGCGAATGTCTGTCAGTACTTTAGTGACGTTGCTAGACGAACACTACTAATAATAAAAATACTCGTATAATAAAATCCATAGATGTATTCATCATCGTCTGCGGGTAATCGTTATACGGAAAATATTTTTAAAAATCAAATTTAATGATGTATACAAAAAAATGTTTCATATTTTGAAAGAAGTTTAAAAAATGTTACGACAATGAGAGACACTTATACAACAACAAAAGGAAACCTTATGTTACCATAAAGAAAAACATCATCCTTCAAAGGAACAAAATAATCTATTTTAGAAATCACATTTTCAGCTTTACTATTAAACTCATACATTTCATTTTGTCAGTATAGGAACCTTATTTAATTTTTATGAATTCATTAAAAAAAATGATAATTCAAAAAACCAAATAGACTTTAAATTTTATGCATTGATTATATCAATAATTTGATACTCCACCACGAGAAAAAATAACTACTCCTAGAACTCGTAACTTTGTGATTGGTCATATTCAATAATAAAATAATAGAATTCGTTCCATTTCTCATTTCCGAAAATACCATTTAGACTTTTAGAAGGTTTCGTATTTTTTCCATTTCTCCACCTTAAATATATTATGTTCATCCATTCGAACCCAATACATCGAATCATTCGGTGCTCGTTTGACCCAGTGACATAATATTCACAGCTCTTCAGGACATTCATCCATTTGAGATGAAGCCCTGATGCCTGGGCCCCGCTTCAGTGACACCTCCGAGGCCGGCACATAAATCTTGGATAAAGCCGTTTAAGTCCAGTCGCACGCCCGAGCGAGCTATCTTATTCAATATCAACGAGTGCTTTTTCGTCAAAAAGCTCAAGTATTTTTACAGCGCGGACCTGAAAAACGTATTTACAAATTTATATACGTGGTATGAATGAACATGTTTTTGAGAGCGTAGAATTAAATTACAAGTTAAGTAAACTTTAATTTTGTATAAAAGCCGAAATGTAAGCATGGTTCCGGTTTTTTATACTCTTCCTGACACATATTCTAGTATTTCAGTATTTCTACACTGTACATATGTATTCCTCGTGTATCAGGTCACAAACGTGGAACATATGGTCTCCATAAATAAACACTTTTCAAAAACAAACGATGTTTATCATTTTTGTCATCATCATTCCATGTCGGCTGCATAGCTGAATCATTTTATTAACCTTAGTAAATTAAAAATAATTTGTTTAATTTCACATTTTTTATTTTAACTGCACTAGTTTCATATTTTCATCCACCAAATATAAATATTAATATCTTTCTAATTATCCTGATTCTTTAAAAGTATTTCATCGATGAAATTGTTACTAAAACAACGCTTTATTCTAAATGGACGACTGAAAATATAGTTGTAAATATCTCAATCAAAATTTTTTGAATAATAATAAAATTAATCGAAATTTGGTCACCTTTCGCTTTATAATTTATAGGGTATTTCGCTTGACATGAAATTCGTCTCAGACGATAAGAGAGCCTCCGAAATCAAACTCGCACAGAAGAAAAAGGCTCACTAAAGCAAAACGTTTGTGGTTTCAGGTAAATCACCTTATTTTACCTGCTCTGAAAGTAAATTATCGGTATCAGCGTGTACGAATCTCTACTGAATCAATCATTATAATATTGTAAACACACGATAGAGATTTTTATGAGTTTTGTATATACATATAAAAAATGTGTAAAATAATAATTGTGTAGGTTACCCAGCAAAGTACATATAATAGATTAGAATTCTAGGAGAAAATATATTATTAAAAAATAACTTATAATAATAATAAAAATTATCAAATACGAGTATAAATAAGTCAATCTCACTAACTGCAAGCATTATCCTGGTGATTTTTTTAATGAAACTCAACAGCATTTCACCATCGAGCTGCCAATACTGCACACAATCTTTAATATATATCAGTGTGAATGATTATGGTTTACTTAGAGTTGGAATGCAATTCGTAGAAATACTGGTACACAATAAAGTAATGAATTCAAATATTCATTAATATCTTATCTTTTTCTGTCAGTAATACAATTTATAATTTGAGTTTTTAAGGTTAATATAAGCTCAACGTAATGTTTCGGAACAGTTTTTTTTTAATAATTATTTCTTATATAATAATTTTACAACTGAACATTATGACACCAATGATCTCGTATGAGTATACGAGTCTCTCCAAGGGCGTTATCTTAGAATAAGTTTAAGAAAAAATAAATTTAAGGAATATCGCAAGTAATAAAATATTGAACTATTCAGTATATTAAATGTACTCGTATGATCATAGCACGAGTATAATCAAAATACTCGTACTAAGTATCAATGTACTTTAATTGAGTGTGAAAAATTAAATTAAATTGGATTAATGTTTTTACTACCTAAAGTATTTAATATATCATATTTTAAATATATAAATATAATGATACAAGCAGTCTATTTACAACTGGATGAATATCAGTATTAAATCTCTATTGTACTTGTATAATCATTCAGGCTTTAAAGGCTTAAGCTATTTAGAATTATATTGAAAGATATGTATATTGGAAAATTCGACGACATCGTTCACTACCGAATTATCGATAGTTGAAATGTAGGGACCCACTTCTCAGAATACTTTGACTCTGGGTAATTCCAGCATCTCGATAGGGATCACATTATTCAGGCCATTTGGATCACAGCCCTCTTGCCTCAGCTTGAGAACCCTAACATGGGGATCACCGTGACCCGTGCAAATCCAACATCGAACACAGTCCAAGAACAAAAGGGTGACACTTTGTTTTATGACTATTAGAACAAATGATGTATAAAAAAGATTGTCCCTAAAATGAGAGAAACTAAAATAAATGTTAAATTGAACAGCGTTAAAAATAGAAGATAATCATACTTAGTGTAATTCATAAGAAAAATTTAAAAAATAATGTATTATTAAATATTCATAGTGAATCTTAAAGAGAATACTACTCTTAACATATATTAAAAATAAAAACGAAATATTATCTTTGAATTTTACTGTTGTTTAAGAAACGCGTTTGGAATTTCCTGTTTTAGTTAACTAAATATGAAACTGTTTTTTTTTCCTTTGAAATATACGTAATTTTCATGCCGCCAAAAATAAAAGGATTCATTTATTATTATCTGGATTCTATTTGAATAAAGTATATTTATGCAAACTTGGCGAAATAAAATCAACAGATAAAAAGCCCTTACACTGTTTACATTAAAAACTGGATTTTGTGCGTAGTTTGCTAGGTACAAATATAGGCTGTCTTAGATGCTGAACACATTAAAGTCGTTGAAAAACTTCAAATAACTTTTCTGTTTATTCATAAAGAATAAGTAAATAACACAAATTATCTTGTATGACAAAATTCTTAAGTCTTCATGTTGATCAAGTACAAATACAACTAGTAAAAATTAATTGAATTAATCATTATTTAAACCAATTGAAATTTTTTGTAATACTGTAAATATTACAACTAATTGAAGCAAACATTTTTCGTAGGAGAAAAAAATTAATCGTTATATACGGAATGTAAGACACAGCAATCCAGAATTTTCAATAATAATAAGAATAGTTTGGTGACAAGAATAGTCCGCAACGTAACATGTATTCTTTTTTACGTAAACATATACAGGAGAATACTGACAGATATTAAAATCTTATCTGTGGATTCTATGACGCTTACCATGTAACATATGGCTGCATGTGGAGGGTTGATTCATTAACATCATACACTGCAACCCGATATTCAAGCTTCGTCCATTTTTTAAGGAAATTCATAATAAATAGGTGATGTTTACAGACGACTTTCATGTACTTTTAATTTTAATTAATAGTCTATTACTGGAAAAGCTTGTAAATCGATTTTTTTATCTCTGTCAGGTGTCGAGCCCACAACCTTCGGTTTGGTAAGCAAACGCTTTACCGCTAAGTCATTCTCTCCGGCATTATGATTACGATTGCAAAATGAACCTGTTTTGAGACAGACCCTCTGGTTGCAAAACGTTAAAAAAATTGCCGACAATCTGAACCGATGGGGAGTGATTTAATAAGGAAAGTCGCTACCGTGGCGATCTTCAAAAACATAAGATTCTGCCCATTGATGACGAACAAGTTGCTTCTCTCAGGATATTGTGCTGCTAAATGAAATCCATTTGATGTATTCGATATAACGATTCGCTTACTTGTCGATGTGCGTAGACAACGCTGCCCAGCAGTTTCCAGGTTCCACCTCGCCTGTCCATGCGCACCATGCGCAGGATCTGGAAGAAGCGGAGTCCTCGCAGAGCTGAAGCAGCGAACACCTGGCCGGAGGAGCCCATGGCCAGCACCACCAGCGAGGCAAGAATGGTCGTGACATCTGCACAAAAGAGAAACCATGGTTAATTCAATGACATACTTATCTCAAAGGATTTGTTGCACCAAGTATATAGTAAGAAAATGTGTGACTTAAAACTATTCGAAATTTACTTATTAACATAAATCTGAGTAAGCAATCACGCTAACCCTACTAACACATATTCATGGAGCATCTGCATAGCCATTGGCACTGGTAGACCAAAACTCTCGGTTTCTATTGATCTGCAATATAAAAAATAGTTTCTCAATGATAATTTAAATTGGCCATGTTTGAAAACTATAATTTATAGATTCTTAGCATAATATCTCAGCACTCTTTAAAAATTAAAATCTTATCGAAATTTTCAGACTGTTTTTTGTTAAATTTTGTTTTATTAAATTTTGAAATTTGATCGTTATGTACAGGGAATAATCACACTCCTAAACATAAAGAAAACAATTTCATGACTACCATTCAATTTACAATTCAAAACACAAAACATACTATTTATTTTAATGAAATTAATATTTTTGCCATTCGCTTTGAGAGATATTTCAATATTAAATAGAATAAGAGAACACACTCAGCGAGATTGATCCATGTTAAAACAAGGTATAAAATATTTTTTAATGCAATATTCATTCAATTTTACAATTAACAAGTACATTTTACAAAGAGTATTGTACTCATACTTGTATAAAAAAAATATTACTCACTAATAAGAAATCAAAACAACAAACATCACTTGAAACTAATATTTTTTAAGCATATTTTGATTAATTTACAAATTACTTGCACCGTCTGATTGTTACTTTAATAATAATGTACTTAAATATAGACAAATATTCTTTAACAATTGTTAATAATTATCAACATAGCACTTGAGATGAAAAAAACACAAATCAATTTCTAGGTTTACTAATTCATTCAGTACACTACGACACCCCATTTACTACTGCGCTCTAGCGGAGAGAATAAAAAGAATCGACCCATAAAATCTGTGATCTCATACATTATATGACTATGATGCTCTTATTTTTTACGAAAACCAATACAGGAGAATACCGCCAAACTGAAAAGAATGAAAGTGTTACGTGGAATCTTGATCCAGTAACATACTACGAGTATTATTTTTCACGGAATTAAGGCATTGTTCAATTTAAGGTTAAAACAAAAATTAACACTTTCCGTCATCCAATCGAGCTGAAATTTTGCTCATCTACTTAATGTCAAAGACAATTATCACCGTTATATCACCATTTTAAGGTACATTATCAAGATGTATTTGATAAGATAAATAGCAAGCTAAACTTTTTTTTAATTGAAAACAGTCACCTTTAATAAGTGCTGTTAATATAATAATGATATAAGTATGTTTGGACATGCATTTTATCGCATTTGAAATCAATCTCATATTAACTGGCAGTATTGTCACGTACATTTAAGAATAATTTCATCATCACTTTATATCTACACCCTAAATGAAGGATATGATGGTAATTAATAACCAATATATTTAATTATTTTTTTAATTTTTTATTAGAATAATATTTTATTATTTCAATATTCTAATCTACTTTTATAGATCATTGACTATATTACAATATTATTATTACTTAAAATATACATATACTAAACATAAAATTCTTTTTTCAACGCGTCAATCCAAGCACAAAAATAACGGCAGAAGCGGGATGCGAACCGCGGACTTTGGAAACCAACAATGCCCAGGTATTCATACCGCTCGGCGAATCGCTTGGATTGACGCGTTGAAAAAAGAATTTTATGTTTAGTATATGTATATTTTAAGTAATACCAATATATTTATTTCTTATCTGTATTTGTATTGCTTCGTCTCAAATCAACTCTGCCTCCCGGAGTAAATCATGAGAGAACAATTTACAATAATTTAATTTTGTACCTTTTGTTAGAGATCGAACCAGTGATCTCTCGCATGCCAAGTCAATACCATATCTTTCGATAATATTAGATTTTATGCGGCCTTGATCAAACCAATAAAACGTGCGACGGATGAAGCATCTATTTAAAATGTGGTTTTGAAAAATATGTGGTTTGTATCACCACGAATGCCAAGATAACTAAAATCTTTTTTTCAAACGTCATTCATTTTCTGAGTTTGCTTACTTAAGGTTTTATTGACGTCACTAAGAATATGAATTATAATTAGATCTTTTAGACGGTTCAATCCTCACAAATAATTGTTTTAACGAGAAATTTTCGTTCTCAGTATTCTGTATTGTCGTTGTATATCAGGTGGTAATTTCCGTAGAGTACTGCCTAAAAAATATTTGTTTATATTATAATACGAGTATAATACTGATTAACAATCATCTAAATATTTGTCGGAATCTGCTCTTCAAACCTTCTCTATACGATCCCGGGTTCTTATTATAAACCATATGGTACTCGTGCTACAATTTTTTTTGAGACTAAGTACGGATGCTTAAATGTTATATTTTTCTAAAGTTTAAGTCTTATTTTTATGAATTTACTTTACGGTTAATATTTTTTTTTTTTTATTATTTTTCTACTTTATTATTGAACCATTTAAGTCAATCAACGAAATACAAATACCATAGAAGAGGGAACGAACCACGCTCTTAATAAATAAATATATATTGTACCCACCATAACAATTACTGAAACATTAAATATATTTGTTTAAAAAACGCTATACGTATAAATTAATCAAAGTTTAAAAGGTTATTTATGATGTAGAAAGAATTTAAACTTTAAAATTTAAAAATTTACAAGTTCATCCTTTATCTTTCATCGTCCTTCTCATTATATTTCTTTAAAAATAAATAATATCTAAGCTGTTGTGTACTTAATACGGTTGATAGAGCTGTATTAATAATAATAAACTTATTAAACTCTATATTTCTTGGATTTCCAAATGATGATTAATTTTGCACTTTATATAATATAATAAAGCAATATAGCCAACAAATTAGAGCAAAACTGCTCATGGTATAGGAAGTCCTCCCTGTCATTTATCACGCCAAAGACTTTCAAACGATAAATTCAGTATTCTGTAGGTGTGTGTAGGCATCTTAATAAATTGTTCTATTCAATTATATGTAGGGTCTACCTTCTTTGATATACGTAATTTACTTAATTTAATAGCTGTTTTCAATTACAGTCAAATTAATGCAAACGGGTTGGTAAATTGTTGAAATATTACTTCAAGATTATAAAAGTAGTATACTGATTTATATCGCTATTTAACGAGTCTATCCACCATTTTTTTCATTGTAATAAAAGATCTTGATGTTAATTAAATAAATTCATATATTAAGAATAAGAATTTTCGGAATTTACCGGAGAGATCACGTCACGAACAATGAGGTTCTCAGCTTAATCAATGAAGATAGGTACCTTGTAAAAACCATCTCAGAGAGGCGAGCCCGATGAATCAGTGACACCATGCGCCACGATGGTCTTCTTCACGACATTGTTGAAGGGATGGTTTTGGGTAGAAACTGCAGAGGGTGCCCTTGACGGGAGTATTTGCAGCAAGTGTCGAGGACATGAGTTGTAGCTCTTATGCTGAGATGAAGAGAATTGCAGAGGATCAAGAAGAGTGGAGATGGAGATGTAATATTTTGTTGCTGCAAACCAATCCACCAGATTGATACTACAAAGCAGAAGTTTAAGGATCAACTCGGGTAAAAAAATGGTTTATTTACTCATATCTAAAGCAAAGAATCCCTGACTCGATGTAATAGTTTGAAGAATTAAGCAATCTAATGATAATGTTAATGTGGAGAAGCGCAGTAATAAAATTATTTTATATTATACTACAAATATAAGCATATGGTCATCACAAATTTCTTCCAAAGAGTTTTGTCAACCACCATTTTCACCACCGAGTATATTCTTTGTTTAATTCCTTTCTGGAAATAGACTTTCTTTCAGCTTTACGGCTTGAATTAGCTATAATATTATTTATTTAATATTTAATATAATTGCTACATTCAAAATATTTATCGAAGTATTGGTTACAATTGATTACTAATTATTGTTCAAACTGCATATTTATAATTTTAATTTAAAATTATTAACAAAAAATAATCATATTTGAATAAACGCATTTTTTTTATGTAAACGTATGCAGGAGAGCACACCTGGTCAAGACCAGTGCACTCTATGACGCTCAGCCAGGGAGGCTGGACGCTGCATGCGGGAAATGTGTGTTGTGTTCGTATTTGTGTGTGGGTTGGGGAGATTGCAAGTGTATATTTATCTATTTTAACTCTTTAAGAATATTATTTTTATTATATGAAATATGTTCAGTCACATTAAATAGTTTGAAATCATCTGGTGTTCTCGGGATTATTAATTGGGAAACCTAAAATAGAGGATGGAAAATTATTAAAATTTCATGTATAAATAATGAAGTCCCGTGTAATTTCCAGCGTGAATAAATAATTCACTTAGAATCTTAAAATACACATATTATCAATTTAATAATGAATCATTTAAAATAAGAATGACGTTTGGAATTCAGTGCAATAAAGGAAATATATTATCTATTTGATATGACGAGGGGATATTCTTGACATTCTTCTTTGAAGTGAGATCGATTAAAAATGTTCAAAATTGACTGGTATGCTACAGCTGCTTTCTCTATAAGTTATGGGCTCATTATTTAGGGTATCGGAAACAATAATATGAAGAAACACGGGTGAAGAGATGCATACTAATGAGGTTTTAGGCAGCTGAAAACCTTATAGTAGATAAAGAGCGAATATAGAATAAGATTATATGGCATATGAAATGATCTAATCCTATTTATATAACACGTATTATTCATACAGGTTGTGTGTTGTTGTTTCCCTAGTAGAAAGATTGGCCGGCATTGTAAATAACCGTTTCCAGGGGGCACCATTCATACATATGATATATGAAAAACAGTCAATTTTTAAAACGCCTGCCTAAACGTCACTAATAAGCGCTGGAATACTCAAAGCAAACGCATTTACTTCTTCATACAATTGGGATTTTTTAAAAGATACTTGTATATCAGTATACACATCAATTGGAAGTCTTCAATCATTACAAATTTACAAAAACTCATTCAACCCAGTGTTCAACCCAGGGGCGTCTAACATCATAATTGTTTTAATTTTGCATTCTTCTGAATGTGTCTATATAAAACATAAAATCAAATAAACAATCACCGTTCACTAACAATCAAGTGTGAATTTATAACAGCAGATACATTTTTTAAAACTAGTTAACACTAAATATTATTGTTATGTTTGTTATTTAGTATTTTTGAATTTATAACAATATGCCACATCTATGCAGAAGTATTTTATTCTACCAGAAATCTGCGTCGTGATATTAATCTGTAGTGTCCAGCCGTTTTTGTTAAGCGTGCTAGAACCTGATAGTAGGTTACAACCTACTCTGGGTACTGACCTGCATAGGTTAACTTATACATGACAGCGGTCATGAACTTTACATGGATTTTATAACCCCATATAACAGCTTTATTTTACCAATGCATTATTATAAATCAGCTGAACATATTACTTACAATAAAATATATTACATTGCACCCAAAAAAACTGCTAGTATATGAAACAACTTATATATTTTGTCGTCTGGAAAAAATATATATCAACAGATATTAATCAATTAACAAATCTACCATAAAATCACCATCGATAAAAGGTTATAGACATTTTTTAAAACATATATTTTATTTATTTATTGTATTACATAATAAACTTGTGTTTTTGAGAAGTGTTTTCCAAACAATCTGTAGTCTCTCCAAATGTGTTTCTGAAAATTTAAAGCACTTAGAGTTTTTAGTGAGAGCTTAAGTTGCGTATGCAATTTGTCAGATGGAAGATTCAATCAAATAAAGTGGGATTGTACGCAAGAGCTGGCGAAACTCGCGCCTTCAGGAATTGTACCGCACGGCCTGAAACGGAGCCTGAAATGGCGCAACTATTTTCAGAGACTATAATGAATTACCGATTTACTTGAGGATGGAGAGAATAAATGGAGAGACACTCACATCTGTGAGATTATCTCTTCTTTGGCATACCGGTAGGCCGCACGCAGTAAGATGGTTGAAAAAAATATAAACATTAGTAAATACTTATATGTACAGAAGAATCGGCTATAAGGTGATGGTAATCTATTCTAGAGATTACATACTTCAAAATATTAAATGAAAAATATTATATTTTTCTGTATACATGAAAAAACATTAAAAAGAAATTTTAATTAAAAAAAAGATGCATTGATTTTACTTTGTCTTGTGTTTTTCTTAATTAAAAATCAAGCTTAATATATTTTGTACACAAAATAATAATATGTAATAGTAAATATATTTCTGTAAAATTCTGAATATTGTTTTCGACGATATTTTACATCTAAATCGAAATTCTATATTTTTAAATGCATTTGTTGTTTCGGTATTATTTGAAGTCGAATTGGCTCTTTAATTCTGATGCTACAATATATGCATTATCATGCTAGTATTTTTATGAAAACAATAAATTAAACTTCAATAGATGGTTACATACAACTTATCTATTTCAAAAATCTTTGATTTCAGCATAATTGAAACATACAATATTTCACTTCGGAAATATATTTTAATATGCTTGTTTATACAATTTAAGAGCCCTTTGCATCCATGTTAATAGATAAAAAAAAATTAGTAAAATAATTATTCGATTCAATCAGCAATATATAAAATTAAAAATATCCTTTCCCGCACATAGTTATAATACAGTAATACGAGTATTATGATTGTAGACATTAACAAGTTATGATTCCGCTGTAAAATTGTCACGACCGTCATCAAATATTTAACATTCAATCACACGAAGAGCGAGGATATGAATATCATTTTAGTTTAATAGCGTAAAGTCCATATCATTACAAAGCAAAGTATACCGTTAATGTTCAAAATGGATCCGATATCTATCGCTTTGTAGAGCTTAGGAATCATTCAATAATCGAACAACTGAAATATTCCATTTTCCTGAAACATTAAAATGTTTCATTTTCTTATTTAAGATCCATCGTCATTGCCGGTCCCGTGGCCATTGCTTAATTTTTTCATACACAAATTGTACAAAAAATTATTATTATTTACAACACACACATGCAATATAGCTTACTTTTTGTTTGTTTTACAAAACATATAATACTTTAAATAAGGTAAAATTCGACCCTTATAATAGACAGCAATAGATGAAAAGCAAGAGGAGGCAGGAAAGCAGAGCATAGAGAATAGTGTTATTCATATGAAATGTCTACACTTAGGACAGAAAAGCATATTACAAGTATTGAATTATTATTAAATCATGAATTCAACATAACATTTTTTTATCAAATTTTGTACAATACTATATAATACGAGTAGTTTCATAAATATTCAATTACGATTTCTAATACGCGTATTATTTCACAATTTAATTTCTGAGCAATCCATTTTCGTTATTTCCAATATCGTGAAATTAAAAATAAATCCCCTGAAGCGGACGCAGTGTTTTTCATGTCCCTCGAAACGGACGGCCGGGGGTGTTACTTTTATGGAGCCTTAAATGGAGGAAACCGGAACTTTTCCCATAACATTTTATTATTCGTTTTATAGAACACGTGTAGATCTCATACTATAAATATGACGGTAGGCAGTTAACCTATTTTAAACATTATTCCCAAATAATTACTACCTAATATTAATTATTTCTAAAGCCTTGTACGCATTATACAGCACCAACAAAAAGGTCTATTTAAATTGCGCTAGTATTTTAGGATTATTTTGTTTCAATCAGTTTTCACTAAAACAATTTCGTTAATTTGAACATACACCGTGTGAATATTTACATTTTTGTATGAAAATTTTACCTGTTAATTTTAATTATATATATGTGAATTTTGGTGCGACTTGTGGCGGTTGAAATGAACTAATTTACTTTTAAATTTCATTCGGTATTAGACGTTTATTTAAACGTACATTAAGTTTGAAATACATGAATCTTTTGGTGTTCTATATTTAAAATATCGAAAACACTTTTATCTTAGTCGATTTCAATGTAATGGATTGTTATTAGTCGAAGTAAAAAATCAATAAAATTAAACGTTAAGCCTGGGGGATGTTTTGGAACTATCGTCAATCGAGAAGGGATACTTTAAAGAGTCATTTAAGAGTTAATGATACTTTGTACTTAAACGCTATTCGAACTAAGGGCAGTTACCTTTAATTATTCAAATTGAAGGTAAAATACACATAAAACTCTGGAGCATGTATTTTAAGATAATGATTTCACATTCAAAATACAATACACCAATTAAATTGGATAAATAATTTGTATTTTTTTATATATACACATAAAAAGGAGACCAATAATGTGATTTTTTTCGCAGACTATATTACGCTCAACTAAATCAATAGTTATATTTTGAATATATACTATCTGTACATGTCTCAAATATGCATTCTATATGGTTGATATAAATTCAAAAGACGATTTTTTTTTCAATCATGTTTCAAATACGAATTAAATATACTTATTTTTTATTAAAAATTAGGTAAGCTTAAACATATATTATAATATCAATCTTAGTATGCCAAGTAAGGTATTTAAAATAATAAAATAAAAAAACACAGGATGAAACTTTAAGATTGGTGATAAAAACGTTGACGTTCAAATTCTTGGAATGGAATGAAGAATATTATGCTGGACACGATTACAGTTGCTAGAAAAATACAGTCGTTTATTAAAATGTTCATTAGTTTCTGACTTCAACAGAACGCAAAAGTCGGAAGAAAAAGTTTCATTTTATTTTTTGCGACAAGATTTATTTAAAATAGTTACTTTCGCAAATTTAAAAAAGATTTCAGCAGTTTTATAAGAACGTAAGGCCTTCCCGGTTATATATATGGTAACTTAACAAAATAATAGAATCAAAGCACATATCACTGTAAAGAACAAGATATCATAGGCTGCTGTGGTAAAGACTAATACTAAATACCGGAGGCTTTTTAACAATAAAGCAATACTACTTAAGTAAATCGGGGTGATTAACTGCACTGAACTATTGGCAGTTTGTTCCATCTTGACTGGCATACAAGTTTATGAAATCATCATTAATTTTTCGTCCGATATTATTTACGACACTTTATCTAGCTACATAATCTATTCTGACACGTTGCAACGCACTTCGTAGATAGAATTAAGTATATGCATATTTCTTAATTGGCTTTAGATCGTATATTTTCGCCACAGACACAATACCAAAAACATCATCTACCAGATCCTATAATTGGTATTATATTTGTTTACACGTTTTTATTTCATGAAAATAGTGGCCGAAAGCACAGAACCCTGTGGAACTCTTGAGTTGATCTTAGAAAGAAGAAAATCATCTACCACGGTAATAATGCTCGCTTTTGACGATGTTTTCAACACAAGAGCTCAGAGAAGAAGTGAGTCCAAAAGAGAGTATTTTATATACCAGACTGCGATACCAGTTTTTATGGAACGCCTTGGAGATATCCAAAACATCAGCTTGCGTTTCCTCAATGCATTCAATAGCCTTATAGGAAACATGTATGGCAAATACCAAGAGGACACCGCATGGCGACTACGGTGAAAGTCATATTGCCAATCACAGAGAAGATCATTTTTAAAAAGAGTGTGCTAAATTTAACTAAAAAGACACAGTGACCAACAGGCAGTAACATCAACGGTTGATGAACTTCAGCGAGCAATCAAGAGCCGTACTCAAAGCGTGATATTATCATTGGTCATACTTTATTTAAAATATTAATATACATACATTTAATTAGACATTAAGTACATTTTTGTAATATTATTCTTTTTATTTTCTCTATGTATATCTTTCGGTGAGTTTAATCGTTGGTGTAAATGCAAATCCAGGATACGTTGGCGTCCCGATCGTGCAGAATGTGAGACCGCAGACAAGTATGCGGGTAGCGAAGGGGAATGCAAACGGATATAGATAATGCTATGCAAGAAGGAGCGTCTGCTTTAATTTTATGGGCTCTAGCATTCGCAACGGAACCTAATCGGTATTCGCATTGCGGATAACGCGAAGCAAATAATGCGCCGGATGAGGGCAGTGGCGGACACGGCAAGGCGATAGATAACCCTTGACAAGAAACCAGAAATTTACATCATTTTTATTAAATACTTGTCGAAAACTAACTATTCAATGTACTCGGTAGAGCTGAATGTTCATGGAAGATTTAAGAGGCTACAATAATGACAATTTTGTCGGAATTTTAATGCGACTTTTTTTAGAGCAGATATAAAAATATATACTCTTATATGATCTATGAGTACTTTTTACTAGGAAACAAATATAGAAGAAGGACAATTATTATTATTTATTTTTTTAACGTCTCAAATAACAGTTAAAAATATTATTAAATAAACTACGAGTATATAAATCGTTATATTTTTATTAGCAATTTCATATAATCAATTTGCAATAAATTAATTGCAGTAAGCTTTTTATTCAAATACTTCTTTATTAGTTTACTGTTTTTATTCTATTCCAACAATAATAATAAATTTATTTAAATTCTTTGTCACAGAAGACGTAGTTGTATTTTCTCTCAAGCAATCTTACACTAAAGCAGAATGTTCATTATATAATTCAAGGGCTGAAAAAGGTTAACATGTGAAAAAGCTCAACGATTTTTAGGCAGCAGTTTTTGGTTGGTACCCTTTTAATTACAGAAAGTGTAAAGTACCGTTTTCGGCATACTTTAGTTTCCTACTATTAAAAATGTTAAATTATATTTAAACAAAAAAAAGTCTGATATTTATGAAAAATATATATTAAAATAACGCCACTACCAAAATAATTTGGCAAAATTACAATCCGGAATTTTAATGTTAATGACGCACCACGTTTTTTTAGGGATAATTGCAGCTGGTGAAGAGACAATAAAACCTTAGATCGATACAAATAACGAATTGTAATATAATTCGATCGTCCACGGTCATTGATATGCCAAGGTTACAAACTTTCGTTTTTTTTTCGTTAAAATACTTTCCAAGTATTCATCATCTTTATCTGTCCAAATGTTTTCCAAATAAGCATATATTGGTACGGTTGATTTTTTATTGATTCGCCCCTGGCTAAGGGTATAGGGAAATTATGCTGACCTGCCGTTGTAGATATCCGTTATTGCCGGAATGAGCGTCACACGAGGCGCAAGAAACCGATTATTTCGCCTCTAACACCATCTATATTACAGCCGCAGTGAGATGCTGAAATTTGATTTCAGTCCTTTCGGAACATTCCCTTTATGGACATGAATTATTGGACGCGCGAGATATGCTGATAACTCAAAATAAATTTATTTACGATCTTTGTCTTCTACTAGTCAACCCGTACCATTACACTGCTGGGTAAAGGTCTTATTCATTGATTGCCAATCATAAGTTTTCAGCCTTACTCACATAGTAATTTCCGAGAAAATATACGATTTTTTTCAAAAATATAATAATAATCATGTCTGTTTCCCTAACTAGAGCATTCACGAACATTCACCACGAAGCTCTATCAGTCGCCATAGTCTTCGTCTTATTCCATATCAGATCTGCCTCCCTTAGGTCATTCTTCGTTACTTGACTGACTGTAGTATGGAAGAATGCTTCAACTTCTCTATCGCCTCATCATTCCTCAAAAGCTTTAGCACTTTGTTTCTCAGCCGGAGAATATGCGGCACCAGTGTGGGGTCGATCAGCTCACTGTAATCAAGTGGATACTGCCCTGAATGATGCATGCAGAGTCGTCACAGGCTGCCTCAAACCAACACCCATTTCTAAACTATACCCCTTGGCTGGTATCGCACCACCGAACATAAGACGCAAAGTCATATGCGCCGAAGAAATGCGTAAGGCAATCAACCAACCGTACCACTGCTTGTATAATCAGATACCCCCAACACCAAGATTGAAATCTCGAAGCAGCTTTCTGAAATCCACACAACCTCTCACATCCGGCCCTGAAAATGAGAGACTCCAACTCTGGCAACAAATCGCACCAGAGGATTTCATTACTCCAAAGGAAGGCCTCCCAACTGGCAAGAGCCTTGACTGGCCGACCTGGAAATCCCTAAACAGATTAAGAACCGGAGTTGGTAGAACAAAGGACAACCTTGAGCGGTGGGGAATGCTTCGGCAGGGAGAGACACTATTGTGCGACTGTGGAGACCTGCAGACCGCCTCACACCTACGATGCTGCTCCATGTGCCCAACAAGTTGCACATCTCAAGACCTAATGCTGGGCAACACACGAGCTATCGATGTTGCCAGATATTGGGAAGGAGTAATCTGACGTCGTTGACACGAAGAAGAAGAAGAAGATTCCTCAAAAGGTCGAACCATCGTACCCTCAGTATTCTACGCAGTCATTTGCTCTCAAAACCCATTATATGACTGCATTGGTCTTAGTGAAGTGCCAAGATACACATCCGCAAAGACGAATGGAGACGATACAGGTGCTGTATAGACGGCACTTTGTTAGGATTGAGTAAAGCTGCGAGCCCCAGATATTGCGCCAAGAACCTACATAAAACTATTGTAACGCTAAGATATCAACATCACCACTCCATTTCCGTTCATTAGCTCGAGCATATGCTCATCACAAATTTTTACCTGATTCCATTTCAGGTCTGCCTGCCCGAGATCCGCCGAGGTTATTATTTAGCCTTCCATGACTTTTTTTTCTCCTGCAGCATCTGAATAACATGTCGCAAGCAGGACCACATTCATCTCTTAACTTACTGTATAAAAAAAAGCTGCTGTGTGCGATCCCCCACCACGTTTTCTGCACAACCATCTGTTGTATTTATAATAAATAATTTTTAAATCATATTTTAAAGTATATATTATATGTTATATTTTTATATATTTTTTTATAATATGATGATGTTATACATTGAATCTGAATTATTATTTAAGTAATATGAAAAATCTTATTGATTTCATAAGTGTTGAAATAGAAATCATCGTCGTATTTAATTAGAAGCATTCGTCATATTATAACGAATGTAACATTTTTTTTCAAAAAGGTTCATACTTATTTTTAAAAAATTATATTTAAGAAAACGCGTGAAAAAAATATTGATACGGCAATAATTTTTTACTTTTATATTAAGTAAGTAAAAAGTATAAAGAAGAATAATACACACACATGAAAATTTGAGTAAAGAAATAAAAATGCACGTTTTTTTCGTACACATAAGGCTGGCGTAAAGTATTATGAATATGCTCCGAAAGATCTGCCTACGAAAATATACAAAGGGTGAAATCCTCTGTGATGAAATTTTCTGAAACTGAAAATAAATTATGAAATGTCTCATATTATTACGGCGGCCATTTTTTTAACTAAATTGCAAGACAACAGTTTCCTAGTTTTCTTATTCAAAAAAATACAACCACAAGGCCGTAAGAGTATTTACTGAAAAAAGTTATTCTCAGTTTTAAGATAGTGTTTATTTTCAAATAATGATTCTTTATATTGTGAATACAATATGTAAAAAAATTTTTTTTTAAAACAATCGTATCATGCACTGTCATTTTATTATAGCATTCCACTCACAATACTTATAAATACTGCAGTGAAAGAACTCTTTAACTCTCCTAACATGGCTTTATTATTGTGGTAAATAAGTAGGAACAAGTACTCTCATAAGTACATTCAAATGTCAAGAGGTCAACGAATAAAACGAAGTGCATTAATTTCGACGAAATATCTGCACCCGACAATACGAAAAACGAATTATGGACGACCCGCCGTCGGCTAAAAATTTAATTCCTCCGAAATATGCGTCGTAAAAAACTAGTCGTAAAATGAAATCCGCGATAAAATTCCTCACATGAAATTCGGTACTCGATACCGCAATTTGAAATTAAAAATTCTGGCGGCGCATAAAGGACGACCGGCGGAGATTAGAACTTTAGTGGCCGTTAAAGCTGCTGGTGTACGGCACGTTTTACAAGTACTGAAAATATATCAATTAATAAGCGAAAATCGCGTTAATTCTAAAGTGACCGTACTTTAAAATAAAATGGATATTGCAGTCTGAGCACGACGAATCTCGCATTCTGTTGTTCGCATTTATAATTCAACGGAGAAGAAAATTGGTTCGGGGCTTTTATAGTCATATGGGAGGAACGAGTGCTCCTGGAGTGTTGAATATTTAAAATATATGGTGTCGGCTTTCATGTTAGCGGGGATTGCGGATCGGCCGAATCGGCGGTTTAAAGCGGACCACGGCCGCAAGGTAGCAAGATCTCTTATATGCATATGCACGTAAGGTGCGGCGCACCTACCTGAAGCTGCTTGAAGCTGCCTGAAACAGCCTGAAGCCTTAGCCTGATTCCCCGCGGCTTGCTCCGCTCACTTTAATCCCCTTTCCAAGCGGAGCTTCCTCCAAAGTGAGGCATAACTCCTTCTCTCGTGCTGCCATCCCCCATCGAAACATTCACATTCTCGCCGCAAAGTATTTGTTTGCTTTTCTGTCGAGCATCATCTGCGGTGAAATGTCAAAGTTCGCGCGCTTGTCTGTGTCGATGCGCGGCGCAAATCTCTCTGTGAATTATTTAATTATTATTCTAGTTTCTTTTGAGAGCGCGATGAAAATGATTTGATATTTATACCGCTCCTCAACTTGCTCTCGAAAGATTTAATATGACGAGAATACCCCGGCATAATAACCCGTTTAATTAACTTCAAATTGTTTAATTCTAATAGTATAAAATTTTGGTTTTTATCACGTAGAATATCTAAGATAGTATGATTCAATTTATTTTTATTGGCATTAAAAACTAACCCTCCTTTCCGTATTTATAACAATATTTTTAAATTCATCGGATATAAATACTTTTTTTTCTTATTTTTTAATCTTACGAGGAATATGTTTTTATTCATAACAGTTAAATACAGTCAACCGTCCAATAACATTTTCATAAGATGGGAAGATTAGCGCGATACACCTGACGTCGGAACCACTTATTCCTAAGAGGCAGTCCAACGTTACAAAAAATATCTTTTTCGTATGGTAAAGGTTGACAATATAACAACTAAAATGATTGACTTATTATTATGTATAAAGCATAACTTAAACTAATTTCTATAATTTGTATTTTTTCTAATTTTGTTTTTAAAATTCCTAATGTATGTAAAGAAAAATATAATAATATATTCTTACCGATAATGCAGAACGGCCTTCTTAGAAACTTGAGTCTCCCTATGGAGCCCTGATACCGTGACCGACATCCTGAAGACCACAACCTGCAAATTAAAAAACAACAAAACATTAATATTTATCATCATCAGTGTCATTCCTCCTCCCTTTACGGAGCATGTGGTCGTCATAAACAGCTGCCACAAAGCTGCCGTTACAGCTGTACGCCATCTGAAATACCCAGCCAAGTCCATCTTCTTCCCTGGACTGACTGATGTACGGAAGGCTGCCTAATCCGTATCCTTATAAAGTCATAATCAAAGTCAAACCATCAACATCATCCGCCTGTGTCCGTCCATTGTTGAACGTAGGCCTCCCGCATGAGTCTCCATCCTCTTCGATCCTCCACCTTCCGCATCCAGGTCACACCCGCTATTCTTCTTATATCGTCAGTCCATCTTGTAGGGGGTCGGCCAATGCTTCGTTTGCTATTTCTTGGGCGCCATTCCAATACTTTTCTTCCCCATCGACCGTCGTCTCTTTAACAGATATGTCCTGCACATTGCCACTTGAGTGTGCCTATTCGTTGGGTATCATCCACTACTTGAGTTCTTCTGCGTATTTCCTCGTTTCGGATACTATCTTTTAGCGACACTCCGAGCATGGATGTCTCCATAGCACGCTGGGTGACTTTTATTTTATGGGTAAGACTTGCTGTCAGATTCCACGTCTCTGCGCCATACGTTAATACAAGAAGGATGCTTTGGTTAAACACCTTAGTTTTAAGACATTGCGGAATTTTCGCTTTAAAAATGTACTTTAGTTTTCCAAATGCTGCCCATCCCAGTTGTATACGCCTGTCAATTTCTTTTGAGAAGTCGAACCATTATACTCTTAGTGTCTAATTGAAATACCTTTAATTTAGCAGACGAATAAAAAAAAGAGGTGACACAGGTGCTATATAGCAGTTTGTAAATATTGAATAAAGCTGATAGTAGACTGAGAGTCCCAGTTATTGCGGACGCATTTATATTATTTAAATGTGTATACTGCTTATATTGTGAATCTCGCATTATGATAATTTTCATATATACTTTATATGCTTAATAGAGATATTTTGAGGCGCCAACAAACAGCCTAAATATTAGGATAACCAACACTCCAAATAAATGTACGAGTATAAAGAAATTTACGTATTACTATATTATACTTGGTTATTTTTTACAACGGTAAGCGAAACGTTAGTGGGGACTTTTTTTTAAATTACAACTTTATATCCATCCAACGAAATAGCCAACTTCTCCGGTCTCCTGCAATAAAGAACCTTCATTTACTTCAAGCTCCATCTCTCTAATCCTTCGCTGCTCTTCAAGCCATTCCTATCCTTTTCATCACGCTAATTTGACGTTTATTCTGTTTTAAAGTCGCCTTTTCTTAAAATTCGGCTGACATCTTCATAGAAAGAGGAAATATACAACAAAATTAATTGAAAAGTTTTTTCAGCTGCCGCATAATTTTACGAATCAGATTATTTTCAAAAGAATGTTCCATATATTAAGTAAACTTGACATTGCATTAGCAACGTGAGAACATTTTAATTTAAATCATAAAATGAATATGCATCTTCTGTCGTCCAAAATGATGCATCAATACTTTTTAATTAAATGTAATTAATTACCACAACATTTTCACCATGAAAGTCAAATTATAAAATATATTTTTGACCAAATTATATTATAATTTTTCTCTAAGGTAGGCCTCTAATGTAACTAACAGTAGTTAATACTAATATTGTTGTTCAATTATTATTAATTATCGGAATTTCCTGGAGAGACCACGTCACGAACAATGAGGTTCTCAGGATAATCAAGGAAGATCGGCACCTAATAAGAACCATCTCAGAGAGGCGAGCCCGATGGATTGGTCACATCATGCGCCACGATAGTTTTCTTCACGATATTGTGGAGGGGATGGTTGAGGGTAGAAACTGTAGAGGGCGCCCTAGATGCGAGTATTTGCAGCAGGAATTCGAGGACATGAATTGTAGCGCTTATGCTGCGCTGAAAAGGGTTGCGGAGGACCGAGAAGAATGGAAATCGAGATGCAAGATTCTGTTGCTGCAAACCAATCCACCGGATTGATATTACGAAGAAGAAGATTTTCAATTTGAAAAAAGCAAAAATAAACATAAAACTAAGATACCCATACAATAAATATAAAAAACATACAAAAACTTTCAGTTATTGTTGTAATTGAAAATGTAAGTTAATTTTTATCTTATTTTAATATTTAAGAATATTTTTAACAACACGAAAGAGGTTGTTTTAAGATAACCTCACAAAACATGTTCATTTAAAAATTAAAATAAAAAAAAGCGAAGTACTAATTTATGTGTTTACAATTACAAGCAACAAATTTACAAACAAATCATTCAACGTAGTTGTAAATATTTTCTGTTAAAATAATCGATTCTTGAAAGTAGATTTTTTAATGACATGTATGATAATAATACTATCATAATTAGTAATTTATTGTCCGTTTTACATTTACAGTATTTAATTTACTCACCTTAACGAACTATTCTCATTGACAATAAATAATACAAATAAAACTATATTTGAGCACAATTATTAAACTATTATGTGGACATTTACAAAAAAAAGTATTCCCGACGGTGCAATATCGGTCGCTTGAACATTTAAATGTCGATCAAACGTTTTTATTTACGGAAATGATTGAAAAAATTTGATTGGCGAGACTGATAATATCGTTTCTGTCAAACGCGATAGCTACAATCTATACAAGTTGAAAGCCATGAAAAAAAATATCATTTTATATAAACACACACCAGAGAGTACCTGTAGAGACTTGGCTTTCCACGGACTACGACGCTTAACCGGGTCGGCTAGACGCTGCATGTGGTAAGAGTATGTAATGGTTGCGTACGTAAAAGTATTGAAGGGATTTTACGTTTGAATTATTGTTTTAGATTTAAAAGATTCGGGTTGTAAATGGAAGGAAATGATACTAGGAGAACATTCTAAAATCTGCCCATGATGTTGAAGAAGAATCTGGAGATGATGTTCTTCCTTAATCGATATAATTTTAACTTCTTAGTTTTTCACGGTCAGAGTTGATATTGTGGCTTTTGGGTTAAGCCGTGTGTGGCGAATTACTATTTTCCAATATTTCGACCGCCTGGGTTGATGACTTAACTAAGTCATCATCCCTGAAGAAGACCTCTGCAATGGCGATCGAAATATTTGAAAATAGTTATTCGCCACACACGGCTAAACCCAAAAGCCATAATATCAATATAATTATATTATCAATTATTTAAGAATACTCGAAAATAATTTTTGGGTTTCACATAATGAACAAGTACAGGAGGATAACAGTATATATGATAATAGCGATAAAAATGCTGAATGAACTTACTGAATGTCTGTATTTTATGAATTAGAGAGTAGGCATTACGGTGCCACTGTTTATCAGACGTTCTGCTATAATTTGATACATAAAATCAAAATATTGATGACTATAAGGAATAACATTAATTTATTGTTTATAAAAGAACTTAGTTATTAGTAAAATATTACACTTGGTTTTAATGTGGAAAAATCAAAATATTTTGTGCTGGGCAGCATAAAATCAGCTGAGGATATACTAACACGACGTTTGTATCTAAAATAAAAATGGCATCCAAAGACCTTGAGCTACATCAAGAAAACTATGTTGTTCTCTATTTAGCCTACAAAATACGCCAAACACCATTTTTTCTTTAAAATAATGCAGTCACGTGCAGAACCATGATAATAATTTACTTTTCATATCGACTTGTACATTAAGCTTTTTTTAATGAACACTTTAAGGTGAATACCACCTGAAGGTGATAATTTTTTAATGTTTAATTTATATTTCAGTTTAATTATTTATTACCTTCGCTAATATATATTTAAGTATGTGTTTTCTTAATTATTTCGAGCTTATTTAATTAATAAAAATCATTTGAATTTTAAGCATCGCATGGGATCCTTACCCGCAAACTGTCACGTATTAGTTGAAAGATTCAACGGTCGAAAGATTCTCGGTCACATCTCGGCTAAAACATAATATAAATGAACACGAAAATGCAAGTGGAAATTCAGAAATAGTTACGTGAACAACAGCTTCATTCAGCAGTGGCAATAAGGTCAGCTAATTTAGTTTATTAAGTGGCAAAGCGATATTATCGCGACGAATTAACTATTTCCGGTGTTATCTTTAATCTATGATATCATCAAAAACGTGGGTTTGAAGTTGATGACATTATTTTATTGTGTAGTATACTTGACCCTTTATTTACTGAATTATGAAATAATCTTTTTACTTTACTGATTCTTTTCATACGAATAAGTGTTGATAGGATATAGAGAAAAATTAAGAAAAATATTTTTTTTTCTACAACAAGCATTTATTTCAGGGTTGTGTCCTGTCAGGGCACAACTGCAGCAAAATGCACTATTAATATGGGATTTTGTGGTATGGGACTTATAAGTCCCGTCAGTAAATAAAGGGTTAAATAATGTAGGACATCTTCTTCCTAATCTATTTCGGAATATTCTATTTTAATCGTTTCTACGGGTTTGAAAGTGATATATAGGCAAAATTGGAATTTATAGCGAATAATAATTATTATATAATTCCGTGATAATAATTAATATATAGATTTAATGAACTGCCTGAACGTTTCTAATCTAATGACAGGAGATTGGACATGTATGGTTTTGTCATAAATAGACGGCTACCTGAACAAACGGTGACATCTTCAAACATAATGCTTTTGTCATGTCACAAGTTTTGATTTTCAAGGCACTAACGTGGATCAAAGGAGGACTTGCTTGTTGAGCTTTGTTCCTACTTTACGTCATTCAACACGATGCTTCCACAGCCTCTGTAGTGACAAGACCTTAGAAGACTTTAATCCATGCCAACGAGGTCACCAACACGTCAACTACAGCGTCACTATTCAATGGTTGTAGAGCTAACCAACAAAAATATCCATTATTATATTACACGTTACGCATTGCATTGTCATTCTTCAAAATTTAAAGTATGCATGTAATGATCTTGGCTGCTGAGGTTTATGCTGATGATTCTTGGAACATTGTTTTATAAATACGAATCGGATTGAAAAAAATATTTATAAAAGAATTTACGTCTGATGAGCAACGCGATATGATATTTGATTGCCTTTTTAATACTGAAAGTATTTGTGAACAATTGGAAACCTATAAAATATTTTATTGCAAGCAATATTCATAACAAAACATTTACTATAAAATATAGTAATAAATGTACATAAAATTGCATTTGTTGTTAAGTGCACCATAATTAGCTAAGATTTTAAATAGATACAAAAATAAAAACTCCAGAATGGTCATAAACAAACTATCACATAACCGAACAACAAAACACAATTTTAAAATACTCTAGGTCATTGCGGAACACTCAAACGATCTAAAAATAGTAATTAAAAATACACATACTATACATCAAATTCTTTATACACATCAATTCATTCGGAAAATATCGGCAGAAGCGGGATGCGAACCGCGGGCCTTGAAACAAACCTTTGTCCAGGTCTTTATATACCGCTTAGCCACCTCGGCTATTTCTTTGCCTGAGCTGACACACATTAGAACTTATATTTATACCATTGTTATCATTGTATGACGATAGATGTCTCTATAGTATATATTCAGAGTGTGTATATTTTTTTTTTTTATTATCAGTCAACATTTTTGTGAATAAGGCCCGCGATTCTACCGATATTTTTCTGAATGAATTGATGCGTAGAAAGAATTTCATGTATAGTATGTGTATATTCAATTACTAATAATATTGTTTTATGGTAAATGATCTTTAAAAGTAGATAAGAATATTGAAAAAATAAAAATAATAACATAATAAATATTTAATCCATATGATCTAAAAATAATTAATATACCTACACGTCACACGTTGCGGGAGGTTTTTTAATAAATTCATTTACATCCAATGGTATTTATGCATTTTGTATAAATGGGATTCTAAATAAACGTGGGACCAAGGTCTATTTCATTTTCAACGACTGAATTCACATCTGAAGTGCTTAAGCAGGCTGATATATGTCCTCGCTCACAGCAAACCTGTTAAACCAAAAGAAAAACACTCGCAGTCGTTAAACGGACAGTCAAGTTTTTCATCTCGGGATTTTGCTTTCGTCGAATGATTTTTGTCCATACTACGCTATATTTGAGTCTCTACAAGCTTTAGAATTTTAAAACCATTTAGTACGTTTTAAAATAATAATTAAAGAGAAAAGCCATCGTACCCTTAATATTCTGCGCTGGCACTTTTTTTTGGATTCCATTTTACGGATACATTGGGTATCAATTAATTATATTATAATAATTATAATATTATTAAAATATTACGACTAAAAATGGTGCGTTAGGTTGTGAAAAAATGATATTTTTATGTGCATGTAAATATATGCTAGTAAAAAAGAGAATAAAAAAATAACGAATAACATACTCTCATTCACTAGTAAACTAAATGTAAGTTATTATGGTAACAGATATACAAGTACATAGCTGTAATAAGTAATATTACCCAATACTCAAAACTAAAATGTAGGCATTCATAATAACCAATTATTTTATTATAATTACATTAAAGAAAAGGCTAGTCAATATAATTGTGGATGTTATAATTATTTAGAATTTTTATTTTGAAAATAACTTAAAAAACTGTAAACGTATATATTTCAACAACCAATAAACCGATAGATAAAAAAATATTTTTACTAAGGATTAGGTTTCTTCAATGGTTTTGATTACACTCGTTCTTTTGGCAGTTTTCCAAGTATATTACCATAAGTTTAGCGGCATAATAGAAATAATAAATCATTTTAAATCTCTTCAAGGAATAATCTCTTCAGTTTATACGCCCGTAGATATTTGGTTTCTTTGTTTTAGTTCGCCTAATTAATATTGGCCAACTTGTGTATTTTTGGAACGTAGACATGGGTTTTTTTCGCTTAATATTTTTTACCACTATGATTCTCTTTCACCCACACAAAATCGGCATACACATTGTATCCTTGCAGTGTGCCAATAAATGATTAATATATTTCGGACCTGTATTATCAAGTAAATACCAATTCTGTCTTAATTTTCACTTTCATAAGCATAATTTTATTCTAGAATATATAACAAGTATATATAAATGTATTTTTGTATGTGTTTTTCCAAAAACAGTATAAAAATCTTCAAGAAATCAATTAAATAATACTCGCAATCTTCTCAATACTTATATGCCCACAACCACTACACATCTTTCTCAAATCAAGCGACCAGCTGATCTAGTTAAGCTTCAGAGAAAGTGAAAGGCAAAAAAACTTTATTAAATACTGTAAAACTAAGCATTTGAGTTCAAATATTCTTCACCCTTTCATTACGGCTCGGTGGAATACCAATTATACTGTCAATTATTAAACTAGTATTTGAAGCATAAATGTACTTATCTGGTAAATTTTCATACATCACATTAGTTCTTGTATCCTATAGCTATCAGATGATGCATAAAAAACTATTCTAAGAAAGCAGCAAAACGATATATCACGGCTACCGATGTCAACGGTAAGGAAATCCTACACGGCATATATCGGGTACCGATGCGAACAGGTTAATATAGTATATAAACAACAAGGCAGTCACAATACCATTATATAATATATGTTACTAAATAATTATTACGGTAAAGTCATAACGTATTGAAGTAACAGTATGTTTGTAATAGTAAACTGTTTATTTTACTTATATGGCTATACCAGCACTCGGGCTGTCAGCGGCACGGATACAAACTTTTGCTCGTCAACTGATTTCAAGTTCGCTGAGAAGTTTCAGAGTCGGGCCGCTTAACTTGGGAAGTGTAATTATACGTGCAAAATATCCTCTTTGATGTAAAATTGGATCGAATTCATTTCAGTGCGAGCGAAAGTGAAGATTTCAGGGACGTATATTGCATGTAGCGTAGTTTACTTGAAAATAAATCAATTGCTAAAAGATCACAAAATCGATGACCAAATGGTTATACCATGTTTAAAGCATCAATTTTCATATGATTTTAGAAACTAAATCACTATGTCCGCTCATATAATCTAGATGGGTGACCTTTTAGAAATGACTAGAGTGGACAAAGTTCGGAATGAGCACATTCCGGGTTCATTTCGGGTGGCCCTAATACCTGAAAAGATAAGGGAAAATCGTCTAAAATGGTATGGGCATGTGACACGGAGAGATGAGGATCACATGGTGAAGAGAGCCCTCAACATACTCACGCTGAGAAGAAGACCTGGAAGACCACAGGCAACCTGGACTGCAACTGTAAACAAGGATCTGAAAACTCTGGGTTTGACCGAGAATGCAACGCAGGACAGACAGACATGGCGAATGTTCACAAGGAGAGCCAATCCCAGATGATGAGAAATGGCGAGGCTTAAGAAAGAATAACCATGTATATTAGACACGTTCGTTTGGTTCGTCTCATACAATAGCCGATATATGCCTCGGAAACATTATGTTAATCATGTGATATAAAAATTAAAACCAACATCAAAATATGTTTGGTAATAGATCACTTTTATATCTAAAGTTTTCTTACTTTTCGAACTATATATAATATAGATCTGCGCAAAATTTTAAATGCAAACTTGGGACTGGCTTGGAAGCTAATGTGAGGCTATTTAGAGACCACATATGCTCCATAAGCGAGACTTTCTTTCAAAATTTCAACAATGTTATTAATTTTGCAGCCATATATCTTTTATTTTATTTAAAATTTAATGAAAATAGAAACATAGAAAATATTTTTGGTGGATTTTTGTAATAATTTGACACACTAATATTTATAAATCATTAAAAATCTATAGAAGTATTTAACAATTTAATATCATAATACATGTGAATAAAATAAATTGATTTTATTTTAACAAATATACATATAGTGTACAACAAATTCCTTTTTTAAATAATATGTATAAATAATACGAAACGTGCTAATTTTCGATTCAGAGAACGTAGCAAATGACAGTGGGCCACTCTAAGTACAGAATGAACATTGGTTGCAATGGTTTGCAGTTCGAATCTCAGCGTTCGCTGTTTATTTTTCAACGTTATGATGAAAATGGCATAAAAGATGATGTTTGAGGCGAATTTGTATGTACGTGTCAATTGTTGAGTAAAAAAAGTCGTTGAAAAATAATAAACGATATAAATTGTTTTCCATTTACATTCCGTAAATCTGAGTTTTTTTAAAGCATAACCGCATTGTCTACAAGAAATAAAATATATTTTTTTTTATTAAGCGCGAGACCGAAGTATGGCGTCTCGGAATATCTGAGCTGTATGAAGGTTGATAAAAACACAAGATGAAAGAAGCTTTTTCACAAAATGTACGGGAGCTTATGATATTGGTGGCTGGTCATGCGAGGCTTGGTGGGCGGAAGCTCGCGGAGCGGGGGGCGGACTGTAGCGGGGGCACGCATGGGTTGTTGCTTCGAGGGATCAGAACCTTAATATTCCCTCCGTCCCGACCACTTTGCAAATCTTTCTTTGCCCAAATACGCGGCTTATTATAGTATTACATTGTTTCATCAGCCGTGCGCGAATCGATGATTTGTGCCATTCTCCAACTTAATAGTTCTTTCAAGCTTCAATTCAATTTATTTGCACAGATGACACCCACGACTATTTTATCCTCTTAGCCAAGTAAATCAAACAACAATATCAAATATTTTATTACATGCTGATTTTGTTTATTTTTCTTGTCATGAATCATTACACACTTTAACTCACTACAAAATTTATCGTTTAACGGTTATAAATTTACTGTAATTCGTAAAACTGCATAATTAAAATTATCATTTATATATAAAGTTAATTTTAATTTAAAATATTTAGTTTAATTTTACATGTTTTATAAAACTAGATGTTTGAGTATCAAAAGATAACCACACGGCTCAAATCAAGAAGAATTTTTCGACAACGTAACTGGTGATACCTGAGGCCACCCTGTGGCTGAACATCTGAAGAAGTGCAACTGAAAGAGGATCTAGCCCCCTAACCCTTAGACACAACCAGGGGTGGAATATATGGTACTTTCTTTGGACCGGAGTATGCCAGACGAGGACACAAATGAAAGCCTGGCAGTTTTACAGCGGACCGACTGAATGTGACTGCGGCGCGGAGCAGACCCTGTCACACCTTCTGGAGTGTGCGCTGTGTCCGAGTAGCTGCACCCAAGAAGACCTGATGATGGCCGGGAGTAACGCCATCGACGTTACCCACTTCTGGGCAAACGGGATCTGACCCAGTTGTTTCCGACACGATTATATATATCAGACCAGGTAAAGTTTAATGCTTAATCAAAATGCTTATGATCTATTCGGGAAGACGGAAACTTCTTCTTGAATCAAGAAGAAGTTTCCTACAGTCGACAACGGAACTGGAGATACCTGAGGCCACCCTGCGGCTGAACATGTGGAGAAGCGCAACTGAGGGGAATACTTGGATTGCCCCGAAAGAGGACCTAGCCCCTGGACATGACCAAGGGTGGAATATATGGAGGTCCCTTAACAGACTTCAGACCGGAGTATGCAAGACGAGGACACAAATGAGGGCCTGGCAGTTTTACAGCGGACCGACTGAATGTGACTGCGGCGTGGAGCAGACCCTGTCACACCTTCTGGAGTGTGCGCTGTGCCCGAGTGGCTGCACCCAGGAAGACCTGATGATGGCCAGAAGTAACGCCATCGACGTCGCCCACTTCTGGGCAGACAGGATCTGACCCTGTTGTTTCCGACACGATTATATATAGGAAGACGGAGGATCGAGAAGGATTGAGACCGATGCGAGAGGCCTATGTTTAACAGTAAACGGACATATACTGATAATGAATTATCTACTCAAAAGCCAACTCAGAAATTTCATAGTTAATCTTAAGCATTTTTAATGTTATAATAAAAATAAAATTAAGATAATGACGCGTTTTAGTGAATTCACTTAAAAATACATAGTTGACATATATGTTATAATGAAATTAAATAATAACTCATTTTAAAGAAATAAAATTCCATATGTCATTGAAAAAAAGAAAGATAAGAAATTTAAAAAATATTCTTGTAATTTTTGCGAACGATCGTGAATATTTTTTATTTATTTCTGTCTGCTCTAACATTTTCAACCTACGACACTCTTCAAGAATAGGCAGGCGGTGATAATCTTATGTGATACAATACGGCGTCAAGTTTTCCTCCGCAGTGAATAAAATATACCAACTTGTTAGCGATCGTGACACTCGGTACATATTATTAAGTATGTATATTTGTACGAGTTGACACAGAAGTTCGGGAAAGTACTGCAAAGCCTCGCTAAAGCCTGGGTATCTGCTGAAACCTTAACACAGCTTAACCTTTGCTCACAGTAACTAACAGACATCTCCTAGTGCTAATAAATTACGGCGCCTGAAAGAGGCTGTATAAAATCTTGTTTCTGCTTGGATTATTCGGATCTCTTCCAATTATTCCATTGGATTAGCATCCCTGCTTAAATTTAATTATTGTAAGTTTAAGCAATTCACAGGTTTTGGAATTTAAAACCGTCATATTTACGAATAGCAATGATAATTATTCGAATTATTTACAAATTAATGTTTTTAATTTATTTATTTTTATTACTTAAAATATACATATACTATACATAAATTCTTTTTCAACGCGTCAATCCAAGCACAAAAATAACGGCAGAAGCGGGATGCGAACCGCAGACCTTGGAAACCAACTATGCCCAGGTATTCATACCGCTCGGCGAACTGCGCCATGGCCCCGCCTAGACTGACGTGCGTTGAAACTAGTATTTATATCATATATATATCACGATATAAATACTAGTTTCAACGCACGTCAGTCTAGGCGGGGCAATGGCGCAGTTCGCCGAGCGGTATGAATACCTGGGCATAGTTGGTTTCCAAGGTCCGCGGTTCGCATCCCGCTTCTGCCGTTATTTTTGTGCTTGGATTGACGCGTTGAAAAAAGAATTTTATGTATAGTATATGTATATTTTAAGTGATAATAATATTGTAATATAGTCAATGATCTATAAAAGTAGATTAGAATATTGAAATAATAAAATAATATTCTAATAAAAATTAAAAAATTAATATATTTATTTTTAGATCGATAATTCTTGTTAGAATTTTCCCATTATGTGGTTGAAAAAGTCTTATCGTAAAAAAATCACAGCTTTATTTTTGATGACATATTTTGGCATTGTCGAAGTAAACATATAAAAATCGAAACATGCTGTCATAATTAAAACCTAAAAAAATAATATGAAAATGCCTTTTTTTCATCAATGATACAAGTAAGATAAGAGTACGCGACTAAAACGTAGTATATGTATATATTTTGAATAAAACATGCATTCAATCAAGTCAACGAGATTCTATCGATTTTTCGAAGAAAAAGAAAACATTCCGTACCTTAACTTTTATTAATTCTCGACCAATTACTTAGCCGCATTACGTAATTAACGTTCATACAGATACATAAAAAAATATACGATATTTTTTTTTATTTTAGAACATTAAAAATACGTATTTAAGTGGTTTTAAAGTTTTTTTTTATAATAACATGATAAAAAACATCAGTCATGTCATTTATGGTTAAAATTAAGAAACAGGAATTGAGTTTAGGTTCATCTTTTGAAACTTGATAAATATCTCCTTTTTGCCTATACTCGTTTAATGCATTCATACTTAACAGCGTGTAACAGAATAAATTGATGAGCGATGAATTTATTTGCTAAATGATTAAAAAAAAAGCACCACTTCTCTTCGACAGCGAAATCAGCTCGAAATAAAGCACGTTTGTTTTTTCTAAGCGAATATGTTCACTTTACACTAATGGCTGAAAACTTTTGACGAAGTATAAGAAAGGGTTAAATATATATTCTACCTTATTTATTTACAAAATTCGCACCTTTCAGCTTGACGAACGCTGCAATAAACCATTCTTTAATATACTTGTAGTAAAATGTACTTTATCTTTACATGACAATTGTGTGACCATGTACTCCTTATGGGAGATATATTTTTATTTTTATCATATATATTTGAACAATAATAAAACTTAATTAAAGCGTAAATAATTTACATAAAAATTATCTAGAGAAAAATTATAATCGTATGATTGAAAACTTTATTTCCATTCAACAAACAAGTAATTCCACTGTACACACTGAGAATTGCAACTTTGCATCTCATACATAAGCTGTAAGCCATAAAATTTCACAAGCTACTGCCATTACAGAAGAACAATCGTTCACACAATTTTAATAATAACAAATATTCTAAGAAGGCAGCTATCAAAGCAAAAGACTATTAACATAAGATTTATTATTTCTTCATACCGTGCTCACGGTAACCTATGCATGATTTATAGATCATAAATTGTGTTATGTATTACGACACATCATAAATCTTTTGAAATCAAGAAAATGCAATCATTAAAAACTCACATCAACAGTTTTAATGTGAATTTTATCAATGTCACAAAATGATCAAGTTGTATTAACAGATTTACAAAAAAAAATATCTAGGAATAAATAAGGTGCTCTATTACTATGCTAGACGTAAAGGGTTTGATCGCTGGGAAGCTCAATAAATAAATTCATAGACTATTTATCAAACTTCATTTTTAAACATAAATACCAATAACAAAATTATTAAATGATGAAATCAATCCCGTAAATACCACCCACTTTAATTTATCTTAGAAAATTGGAATAGTTTTAAAATCAGAGACCTCTCCGCGAGGTGGAATTCCACTGCATGTTTTAACTTTAAAGTACAACTCTATTTCATATATAAGTATAAAATATTCTCATATAATATGACAATCAACTGAACGTTGAAATAGCAAAATATAAAATAACCGTATATTCAAATTTGAATAACTCGAAAAAATACATTGACTTATTTTTGACATGTTTACTTTTTCGACTTTGTTGACGTAGTTTTTTTATGTAATCGAATTCAGAAGTGCACAACCGTTCGAAACCAGCGTACTCTATGACGTCCATCCAGAACGGCTGGATGCTGCATACGGGAAACGTCTGTTGTGTTTGTGTTGTGTGTGCGTTGAACGTTTGTATGAAAGATGAGCATCCCAGAGCTAACCGCTAGCATGTAAGAAGAAGCTTTGAAAGTTGTCAGTTCTTGGTCAACACATGAACGTGCAATATGTGAAGTTTAAAATGTTGTTTTTATCCTAATCTAAAATGGTTTATTAACCATTGATATTGTGGCACTGTTGTGGACTGCGGATTGAATATTTTCTATTAATATAAGATTCGTATCTATGTTCGATGTTCTGGATCGCTTCAGACGTCAAATGCCAATCACCCGGAACACATTTGAGCGGTTATCTCACGTAACAGCTGTGGTTTGGGCCTTACAGCAAATAACTAGTCATGAAAACACTTCACCTAAACTGAAATTCGTGTGAAACCGTGTCCTCGAAATACACGCACGGGAAATTTATATAAAACTAGCTGAACCGACAGACGAAGAACAGACAGTTGAAGTGTCCGAATTTAAACGGTTAATCATGATTTGTCTGAGACCAATTGTGAACTTAAGTCATTTAGGGACTCACAATAAAAATTCATAATCGTTCCTACCATGCTTAAATATGAATCAAAGCTTTTTTCTCTAGTTGCCTGCTCGTCGTAGAGCATAAATTAATAAAACTACGATATCATTGATGTCTTGATTACGTCATTGTATTTTAAAATTATTTTCTTATATACTAGTGAAAATGACAAAATTTATTTGATCAAGAACTTATCTCTTTATAAAAAAATACTCTTTAACATTAAGATAAGCAAATTTTGTGCATGTGTTTTTTTTCATCCTTGACTATAAAAAACAAGTTTTATGTTAATGATTTAATTGTTTTGTATTATTTTGGAAAATAAATATTATATAATCTTATATTGTTATATAAAATGATAAATATAAACGAATTTAAATGAATGGTTTTAAGTAAAGGTGCAAACAGTAAAGAAGTCGCAATACTCCAATTATTTGTAATAGATTGTTTTAAGCCTTAATTTCAGAAGTTATATTTCATTAGAGCTTGTTTGTATGATAAAACGTCTGTCAATTTCCTTTGAGAAGTTATTTCGTCCTAATTGTATTACTTGGCCCAGATAGAAACAGTCATTTACAACCTCTATTTGTGTTCCTCCAATGGAAATCTGGTCAAACGTCTGGGAAATATGACTATTTATCATGGCTTTAGTTTTATCCGTGTTCATTTTCAGACTTATTTTGTTCAACGCTTCATTGAGGTTGTAGAGCATGACTTGAAGCTTGTCAGATGATTCGGCTATAAGCACTACGTCATCTACAAATTGGAAGTGAGAAATGTACTCTCCTTTTATATTTATTCCACATTTTGTCCAGGATAGCAGTATAATAATAAATTAAATGGCATTGTGGTTTTTGGGTTGAGCTGATGTCTGGAGGTAGTTAGGCTGATGACTTAGCTACCTACAGAGACCAACTCATCACTAAGTCATTAACCCTGAAGAAGACCCCTGCAATGGCGGTTGAAATATTGGAAATTAGTAATTCGCCACACACGGCTCCAAACCTAAAAGCCACAATATCAAATCTGACCGTGAAAACCTAAGAAGTTATTTAAATTAAATGACATCCGCAAACCATGAGTGGAAAAATGACGCTAGGGACAAGCTCATAAAAAGCATCAATTAACATACTCTGGTTAAGTGAATGTGCCTTCGCAATTTTCGGAATTGTGAAATTCTGAAATTCTGGAATTCCAGTAATAAAATAGAAGGCACATTAAATAACATCTCTTTGTTCCAAATGGGTATGATGATATCATACAATAATTATATTCAAGAAGATTTTGCATAATTCGTCACTAATTAACTATATAAAACTATTAACTATTATATAAATGTTTATATACTTATATTCACTTTATGTAGGTACGACTTATCAGTTATTTGGGACAAAAAATTAAAAAATTAGAAAAACACATTTTTAAGGTACGGAGCATCTAGGCCCTAGGGTGTGCTAAGTTTTGCGCGAGGTGGGTGCCAAAATGTTGACCGAAGACCACAAACGAGCTCATCGCAAAATTTGGATGGTGTATTGTGAAACACCTAGCCTACAGCCCCAAGTGACTACCATCTCTTACCTGACCTGGTGGAACGCATTTCAGCGATAGAGAAGAGCTGAAAGAAGCGGTTCTCATGTATCTGCGTAGCTTGGCGGCAGATTTTTTTGACTCGGGCATTCAAAAGCTCGCATACCGTATGCAAAAATGCATTGATATCAGTGGCGACTATGTATAAAAATAGGAAAAGTCTGAACTTTCCAAAAATGTACGCATTCGCGGAATTAAACATATTTTACTCTGTAAAAAATCACTGCGAAACTTATTTTACGGATATAAAATATGAAACTGAATCAAAATGAAAAATATATAGTAGAAATATGTTTTATCTGTTATTTAACGATTTTTAAGACAATCGTACAAGATACGATTCCAGACTTTTAACAGGAGATTACAAGGCCGCAGCTTGCATTAAAATCGTTGGTATTTTGTATTCCTCTTAAATTAATTGCAAACTTAGAATAAACAACACTAATAAACAAAGAATTCTGAAGTGTAGCTTCAATTAGATTACTTTCTGTCGTGTCAGACCGCCATTAACTTTAAGAAAAATAAATGTTCCCTCTCTTGGGAATTGTGAACGATCTCAAAGTTGGGAAACCAAGCCGAGTCATGGCCAGGGTAGTATTCAATAAAAGCCTCTTCAGTAGGCTGTACCCGGTAAGCTGTACAATAATTGACAAAAAATAAAATATATTCAAGGCGCGAGAGACATTTGAAAAGTCCACTTCATTAGCGTGTATCGTAGTATCTACATAGTATCGATATTTTTTTTATGTAAACACATACACAGGAGAATACCGACAGATGGCGATAGTAATTCTGAAGTCTCTGTGGAATTCTATGACGCTTACCATGCTGCATATGGCTAAGCGCTGCACGTGGAGTGTTGATCCACTAACGTCATAGACTACAGCCTTAAGATTGCTGAGGGATCACATTCACACCAACCGAGATATTTTAAAGCTCAGAAATCGATTAAAAATATTTATTTATTTTAATCTTCGTCGCTGATTGAACCCACGATCTTTGGTTTGCAAAGCAAACGCTTTGACCATCAAGCTATACCCACTTGGCACAATTTTATATGAAATACCTTTTTATAACTTAAATTATTTTTGTTTCTTTTTAACGGTGGACAAAAGTGTGAAATGTCGAAGGTTGAGACGTTCAAAGGCTTGTTTGTTTCATGATGTTGCTAATCAAAAACACAGGCAAAATTGAGAAGGTTCATTATTTATTATACATAAATACACGAAGGTATAAAATTAATTTTAAGAATAGTACAAAATTCAAATATTAATAAAGGGAGCAGTAAAAAAAATTGATGGTTTTAAATCAAAACAATGACGAAAACCGTCAGCTTTTTTACCGCTCCTGTATATGATTGCATCTTAGTGATACATACCTTTTATCAAATAATAAAATAATTTATACGTATTTATATAATATTCGTAATTACGGTAGTTTCAGACTGATCTGATAACCACAAAAAAGATCATAAATTAATTTACCTTTAATATGTAAGCGCATTACATTGAACAAAACTAATTCATAGTTATTCCTTTAATCAAATAATCTATATCATTTGTAAACTATTTACGAGTAAGTTTTGTGCTTTAACTTTTATAAAACTACATTTTACGTTAGTTATACTGAAGAAAATGCAGGAATCATAGTATACAATAATGTTTTACGAACATAAAATCGCTCTATTTTCAGATTTTTTACAAAAAGAAAACAATTAAAATCATGTCTATACAAAAAATCAATAAATATTTTTGCTTAAAAAATATATGAAAATTAAAATAGACTACCGAATAATTCAAGGATATCTCAGAGCTTAATTCACTCGTTTTTACACACACAACTACCATTAGCTTTTTTGTATAAGATAAAAAACGAACACAGACAGAGTACGCTGATTGAGATCAAAGTGACCGTCCATGTTACTTTAAGAAGTTGATAATACGTTTTTTTTTTCGTTTCAGTAATAAAAAATAAAGTATTATTTATAATAATAGGTCCAGATATTAAACCAGTTCTTCTTATAAAAAATATGAAGCTTATAATCATCACAATAGTCACTGACACATTTTTTTGCACCTATATAAACACACACAGGAAAGTACCGTTTTCGTCAGCACAAAAATTTTTTCGTGCTTAATAATTTTTATGACGCTCAGTCGGGTCAGTGAGAAATATTTGTTGTAGTTATCATTGAGAAGATTGAAATTCGTTAAAAAAATACGTGTGAATAAAATAAATTATTTAAATATTAAAATTTTTAAACAAAACATATAGTTTAGTGTGTTAATTGTTGAAGATTGCAAGTGTTTACAGTCTGCTTCTATGAAAGATAGGGTTGAGTAAGTTATTGTATACAGTAATGGTTTGCTTTAATGAGATATGTCTCTGGTACTAAATAATTGTTTCAAGCAAGACGACGGCACATCAAAACCAGATGACGGACAAAACCTTATTACATATTAAGTTGAGCTCGGCCTACAGCCTACGAGTCTATTAACTAAGGGAGCTATTGTATTCAGTTGAACAAGAGATATTCAGACGACTGGCGGAGTGTATCATATTATTATGTCCAAGTGCTTGCTGCGGTCAAACAATGCATTTCCAGTCATCCGGTGATATTGTAATCAATGCCCATTGACTGCATTTGCAATTTGCCTGAAATTAGATTACAGCGGCTAGGAATATATGAATAGTATATCAACGGATGCATTTGTGGAGGGGGGAGATCCGTTCCGTTATATCCGTTAACGAGCACTCAATGGAACGAGGATGTAAGCGAAAAAGCTACGAACAGGTATTATGAAATAAAGTTTAACGAGCTTATTAGATGATAGAAATAATTGTTCGACCATTAATTTTCTCGGACAAACTTTAATACTTAAGAATATTTTTAAGGTCTTTTCCTTTATCAATTTCCTTAGCTGCCTTGATATGTGCCTCAATCCAGGTAATCTCTGCACTCGAAGGTCCACTATCCACACACTCACTTTGCATAGTTCCCAAAACGAGAGAAGGTTTAGGAAAAAATAGGCGTATTATCTTATTATTTAAGTTATTATGTCATTACTTTATAAAAAAAAATCGTATATTTAACACGATGCCTTGTAACAATTAGTATGAATAGATTTAATCCAATAGAAAGCATGTATAAAAATCCTTTTTGCAATAATGTTCGAATGTAATAATAATGGAAAAACTTATGAACACAAGTATACGAATATTTATGTTAAATAGAAAATTAATTCAAGAACTTTAAATACATGTTATGAAAAGAAGTACAATTTATAAAAGAATACTGTGACAAGTTTTCTAAATCAAAACTGGAATGGTCAGAAAAATTAAGCTAAAAAAGATATATCTTTTGATGAAATAGAACATATTCAAATAAGACATTATTGAATTTAAAAAATTGGACTCACTCGTACATTGCAACGTTAGTGAGAATAAAGATAATATGAATCATAACTGAAAATTAATAATTAAATAATAATATTTTTCTCGAATTCTGTATACTTCTTGCATAAACTGCTCATAATATATTTTTTAAACAAGTTAATCACTTCACATAAGTCGAATTACTCGCATTTATTATTACACAAGTTTTTAGAACATCTTTGAAAATAATAATAAAGCCTCAATTGCGGTTTCAAAGCGCGGTCATAAAAAGTTAAATCAATGAGTGTGTATTTTCTTCTTAATTAAATGGCTCAATATTTGGATACGGTATTTTATTGTACATGCGGTAAGCCCATATTGAAGCAGCTTGCGGTAATAAAAGTGAGATTATTGTTGTTTAAATAAAGCTTATTTTTACAACTTCAGGATATGCGAGTATACCTGCTTAATGTAGAATTCAGATCATATTAAATATTCATTCAATACTCGTGACACAACATATTTTTACAGCTTAAAAAATAACAATAAAGCTTCGAAACTTACATAAAATAATACTGAATATTATTATTAAAGCCTACCTTTTTACCGACATGCATCAATAAAACGTCTACTGAATTATTGTACTGTAACTTTTGTATATAAACTCGTCCATAGTAAAATCATGACACGTATATGATTTATTATATAAATATATTGAAAAAACGTATATTTCGCTCATACAATCTAAATCTTTTTAATGGCATATTTATAAGCACTTGCGATATATTTTTTAAGTCTTAGCCCTTTCGTTATGGCTTGGTAGAATACAAATTATACTGTCAATACGGCGTGAATTTTTTAAACCATTTTTTTTTACTTAAAACTAGTCATTGAAGCATAAATATCCTTATCTGAACTATTTTCATATATCACATTGGTTCTTCTATCGTTTAGCTATCAGATGATGAATAAAAAACTATTATATTTAACGAACGTTTATTATGTAACTCCATCGCTCCTGTGACAAAACCTAACGATATTTAATGTTGTGGCTTATGGGTTGAGCCGTGTGTGGTGAACTTTTTTCAACAAATATTTCGACCGCCATTGCAGGGGTCTTCTTCAGGATTAATAATTTGTTTAATAAATTATTAATCCTGAAGAAGACCCCTGCAATGGCGGTCGAAATATTGGTTGAAAAAAGTTCACCACACACGGCTCAACCCATAAGCCACAACATCAAATCTGGCCGTGAAAACCTAAGAAGTTATCTAACGATATTTATTTACATGTTTAACAGATTCCTTTAAAGAATACATTTTGGTTGATTAAAGGGAATGACTGCACTTGCAATTTCCTACCGCGGATGTCACAATGAGTACTGAAAGTATCAAATATCACGTCAACCGATGTCAACGGTCGAGGAATCTTTGACGACATACGCCGACAACCGATGCGAAAGGGTTAACGCACTCATCTACTAAACATCATTCTCACTCACAACGTCCAGCGGACCAGTCTTGATCATTGTGGCCGCTAGAACGCTTCATCTTTAATAAAGAGTCCGCCAAAAAATCTTTTTTTTTTTTGAAAATGGGGCGCAAAACATCGAGTGTAGCTTCGGCTGTGTGGCACGTAGCGCCGTCCTGTTGAAACCAAATGTTTCCAATATCCTCCTCTTCAATTTTTGTGAACAAAAATGGTCCGATAACGATCGCCATTGACTGTAACGGCCACTCCTTGCTCATTTTCGAAGAAAAATGGTCTGATTTTCAAAGTAATGTCGCAATATTTCCCAGCATTGTTCATGCGTATATACAACCATATTCGTTCAGCGGAAAGATAAAACTAATTTTCTGTCAAATCAGACATGAGCCTAGTGTTACCTTTCACGAAATAAGCACTAGTTAAAAAAAATGTTAGATGGTGGACCCTTTACTATTTCAGTGCTTCCCTGCGTGTGTTTATATAAACATAATTTCGGTTTCACAGTTTAAAAATAAATCAGACATTGTCAAAAATAACGCCATATATTCATGTCTGTAATAATATATTTTATTTCTTATGATTATGAAACGATCCAGGCGAGCCGCTCTCAAGAAAGTTGCGAAGTAGTTATTTTATCGGATTAATTTTAATCCCCGGCGGCTGTAAACATTACAAGCTTTACGTCCGCTTCCATCTCCAAGCATTTATTTAGCAAGAAATAAATAGTAATTTAGCTCGAAAAATAAATCTGAGAGGGAAAAAGTTCCGTCACATCCGAAGCATGATTTCATGTTCGGTAACAGAACCGATGATTCTTATATTATCGTCGGTAGAAATGTTTCTTTTATTGTTTGAAATGTTTTTTTTTTCAATGTTTTAAGTGTACTGGGTTCATGACAATACTGAGCGCATCACATCTCTTTTAAAACAATGATGCATGAAAATTAACTACGGATTCTATTCTCCTATGTTAAGAATGTGTAGACTGGTTAACTCCTCTAGTGACTTGGACTTTTTCGGAGTGGACCTTCCAGCATTTCGCAGATCCCTCTACTAATGTACTAGACCTGTTTTTTTTTTACTCATGTTCATGTTTTGTCTAAATGTATTGTCTTAGCTATTATATTGTTCTGTTTTACCATTTCATTTATTGTATATTCTATTTTAAAACCGTATGTATTGGCCTAGGCCGTTAATAAAATAAAATAAAAATAAATAAAAAAACGTGTTAAGGGATCACCACACAACGCTATATACTCATATGTAATTGTCTTTAATTCAAAATATTCGGTTGTATTTTAGATTTTTATTTGACAGAACTCGTTTCATTTCTATAATGAGGCATTGCCGAAAGTGGCGAAAATTTTCTACAACAAACCATTATTTCATTATGAGTAATATAAATGTATTGATTCATCTATGTACTTACGAATTTCAAACGTTTTAATCGTGTATCGGATTCATTATAATAAATGACAAACATCATTTTATACAACAAATGTGATATGTTATAAATATTTATTTATTTATTTTCTGGATCACGTAACAAAAAGTTCTCTATTAGGAGACTGCAGTTTCGACTAACTCGTAGTCTTTCTTAATCCTTCTCTAGATAAGAGTTATCTCTTAACTAGAGAAGGATTGGAAAAATATTTATAATTTATTATGGATCTCAAAGTGAATGCTCAAAACATTGAAAATGTGATATGTTTTCATCGGCTAGTGGTATTCATTTGTACGTATATGTAATTGTATTTGTAAAAAATAGTATTTCTTATTCCTAAACACTGTCACACCAATTTTTGCCCTCTTGGATGTTATTCTTAGCCAAATGAAAAACCTTATGTAAATTTACTATCAGATTGCATCATAATCAGCAGATGAGTTTTCTGTATTACTTCTTTCATCGTGTATTCTTTTTCTTCGTGTCAGCGACGTCAAATTATTTTTGCCCAGACTCTGGATACATCGATAGCCCGTGTGTTGCCCAGCATTAGGTCTTGAGATCTACAGCTTGTTGGGCACATGAAACAGGATCTTAGGTGTGAGGCGGTCTGCAGGTCTCCATAGTCGCACAATAGTGACTCTCCCTGCCGAAGCATTCCCCACCGCTCGAGATTGTCCTTTGTTCAACCAAGGATTTTCAAGTCCGCCAGTCAAGGTTCTTGCCAGTTGGGAGGCCTTCCGTTGGAGTAATAAAATTCTCTCATGCGACTTTTTGCCAGAGCTAGAGTCTCTCATTTTCAAGGCCGAATGTGATCGTATATTCATCTTATATTAAATTTTCTAATATCTTTCAAGGGTTCTTTCATTTTTGTGTAGTGAACACTGTTCATAACAGACAGTCATCGTACTTATCAATTACCAACTGATCATAATCTGAATGAGTGCGTTATAAAGAAGACTTGATTTTACTCCTGTGTGATGCAAGTTAAGTCTCTCCATTATGTGATCGAGTAAAAAAACTTTTTTTTCATATAAAATAAAAAACGGCCGGCGAAAAAAACATCGATAATGAAGTGAGCGGGCTCGCGAAAACTTTGAAAGAAAACCCACTCGGCGTCGACAAATTGACATAACGGACGTCGGTAGTTTTGAGAGTCGGTAGGGGATCGTTAAATGGCAAGTGGACGGTTGTCCTGCGAGGACGAGGGAGGAAAATTGGTAAAGGAGAGGGTCAGGGTGGGAGTGAGTGAGGGCGGCTTGCCAATCACCCCGGGGAGGGAGTACGCCCTGGTAGAACGCTAATTAGTTTTGATCCGCCTACCCTGCGAGCGATTATCGTCGCGGCCGCCCACCGCTCGTGTGATAAATGACTTATTGCCAAACCGTTCAATCCACTCGATCGGAAAATTTTCGCTACACGCGGTGGCATTTGTTTGCTTGTAAACTTGTTGTGCTTCAGATTTGTTTACTTTTCACCTCGGTAGCTTCGGCTACCAGCGCTTTAATTAGTTTTAAAAAAGGCCAAATTGCACTCGATGGTTGCTTTATTTACGCCAGGTGCAGATTGTAAATTAATTGTGTTTATCGTTTAAAATATAAATGCATACAAATGATTTTTATTGATGAAAAATTGTGTACTTACGAGATGGGATAATTTAAATATATTGCGGTAAACGAAAAGATTCAAGATGATGTTGTTTCAAAGTGGAATAGTTTCCAGATGGGAAAATTTAAATGTGTAGTAGTTATATAGTTTATAGAAGATTTTTATTTTTCAAACTCAGAGTTTATCATCATCAGCCTGTATCCATCCACTGTTGAACGTACGCCTCCCGCATAAATCGCTATCCTCTTAGATCATCCGCCCTCCGCATTCAGGTTACTCACGCTATTCCTCTGATGTCGTCAGTCCATCTTGCAGGGGGTCGGCCAATGCTCCGTAGGCCAGTTCTTGGATGCCACTCCAACATTTTTTTTGCCCATCCACTGTCGTTTCTTTGACATATATGTTCTGTCCTTCACCAATTGAGTGTGTATTCTCTCTACTTGACTTCTTTTTAGGATTTACGCGTTTTGGATTTTATCTTGTAAAAATAATTCGAGTAAAAAAACTCTCTATCCTATCTTTACTTTAAGTCATTTTTCCCAACGCCGAGAGACAATATGAGATGTAAGATCCAAAAATTACATCCTACATGAATATATGAATCAAACTGCTGCGACTATAGCAAAAATATTTAATTTAAAAAGGCTCTTGATTAATGTAACGCTCCAAATTCTTAAAACTGAGCATATATAAAAATTGAAACTTATGTCCCGCCTACAAAATATCACACTGCGCCGTCTACACAATATGTATGAGAAAAGAAAATGTGCCTTTTCCGCCAAGGAAAAATACTTGTCGGTGCCAAGTTATATCCATAATCTCATGCGACACCCTCCAGCAGTGTGTATGAGATTAGGGGGAGCTAGGCTGTTGAATGTCGGTCCGTATGAGTGTATCAAAAATAAAGGGCGCAAGTCGGGTGTCAAATGGGGTACTTGTGATAAGCATAACAAGGTGAACAGAAAAAATGCGATATGACGCTTAGGGTCCTTTGTAAGGGTCGCTTGCAATTCTCACGACACGCCCACTACTAGTCAACTTACCCATTTGCAAATGACCCAACACACACTGATTCAAAAAATACCTAGCCGCCAACAACCGTTTATAAAACGAAACATTCTAAATAAGATTCATCTCAAAAGATATATAATGTTGCGGTTTTTGTTATTACTAAACTTACACCATAACATTTTTTAGTACAATAATTAATTTAAACTCATTTCGTTTGATTTTAACAGTTTTATTTTTCATAACAACTTGATAGCCGGATAGTCTGGTCCCACAAATTTGCAATTCACAGCACTATCAACTGTAATTATGCAAGTCTTATCCTATATTATCTTTGCACCTAGTGCTTTACTCAGGTTCATGTGTGGCCTTCGACAGGTTAAAAAATAAATCATCTCTAATAATCATGTTTTACTAATCAGCATTTTTGAGAATTCAAATGACTAACCCAAAAATCTTTTAGCTATCACTATTTAATCTAATAGGGTGGCTCAAGTAAACCACAGATATTTATATAATATAAAAAAAATCATTAAATCATAATATTCTTCAATCTAATTCATACATTTTTTAAATTAAAATTACTTTGTCTTTATATATATACCAGTATATATGAGTGTGTAATTTATGTCAGTTAAAATATAAAAAAAAAACGAATATGAAGTTTTAAGAAAGACCTTTTCTGGTTTTCTTGTGCGAAGTTTAACAAAGATGGATTAGGAGAACCCGCACAAAATTCAAATCCATCTACCTACGTGACAAACAAACATTTTCTTTATAATAACTTTTTTGAGCGCGTTTTATAAAAGTATTTTGGTATATAAGTTGGAATAAAAGTTGATAGTTCCAGAATATTACACACACCTCACAAACACGTGTATTACATTCGTCTCATTGTATAAGAGCACACCTCAAGCTTTCGTAAGCGCTTTTTCTATACATAATAAGACACAAGAGAGCTTAAGAAAATCTGTCTACTTTGAGAAACGGTCCGGACACAATGCGCAGCTTTTATAAATAAAAGCTCTGCAAAGATCAAAAAAGACATTTAAACTAATGCTGAAAGCTTTATATCTTTACAGCTTAATTCTTTCCGCGGATTTTTTATAATTGTTTCTGTTGAATTTTTTTTTTATTTTAAACTTCAGTATTTAATTTTAAAAAGATAAAAGGCAGAGAGTAAAACAACAATATGGAAGGTATGTTCTACGAGTCGTAAAATACTGAGCTGCAATAAATACTATAATAATAAGACAAAATGCATTACGCCCAACTGAGAATGCTGATATTATTAGAAAATATAATTAAATCTTATAAAATGTTAGTGGTGCCTATACAAAAAATTAATAAGCAACACATCTTACTTGTTACAACTACGTGATGCCGTAGATGACAACCTTAGTAAATCAACAAAAAGCAATGTGATTGAAAACTGCTTTTAAGCTTCCAAAAACACACAGGTTTTGACTTCTGTATGTTCGATTGCGCATAAATGGCAATATTGTACGAATTGAACAACGGATAGCTTCCTCGTATTCTCCGGATTTGACTTTCAGAAACTAATACAAATTTGTGTACCTAAAACAAATGCTTCAGAGAAACAGACTTGCCTCAAATTTAGAAGCGATTCCAAAAGCTGAAGTAAATTTTTAATCCAAAAATAAATTATAAAAAAGCATTGAAATTGTAGGCAACTAAATGGATAAAAAACATTTTTTCCATGAAGTTGTTGTTTTATCTTGTATTTTTGCATGTATATGATATCTCTATAAGGTAATGTGTAAAATGTTATAATTATGTGGACCTGCATTTATTAGAATAACTCCGTTTCCATGGTTTATAAATGGTTTAAAATAAATTTTAATTGCAAATAAAAAAATACTAACCTTAGAACAAATTCTATCATGAACCATACGACCACCACCGTCTCCATGTAGAATAGGATGTATCCCGCTGTGTCTTCGTATTCTTCAATAGTAGAAAATACACTCAGAGCAAGACACATGAACACCATAAGAAATCTGAAAACAAAGACAAAAAACATTTATTATAGTTATTTTAAAAAAAAGGTCTTCAAAGATCTTATAAACGAATGCAATATTTATTTTTTGACACACATCTAACCAGTCGCGACGATTTTGTGTTTAGATAATTGGAATACGTTTTAAAGAATAGTTTATTTAGAAGAGTTTTAAAGAGGAATTTATATCCATCAAATTATGTCAATCGGCAGTTAATAATTTTATTAAATAAATATAAATAGAAGCAAGTTAATTAACAGTGCGTCACTTTAAATTTGCGGCTATTCTAAATTGTATAACAATTATGAATATAAACACATTTCTCGTTTTAAAATCCTAAAATATTCAACCAGTGTACAATATAAATAATTTTAAAATAATATTATTAATTCCCCGTGTTGCGTCATTTGGTGAAAAATGAAACTGCCGTTGGTTCTCGATTTAAGCTTGCCTTCATTACGTTGTGAATTATTAAATAAATTGAGTCTTAAATAATAATCGGATTATCATAATAACCGTGAGTTTAGAGCAAACCCCAATTGTATGTTGATACAGGTAACGCATCCCATCCTACGTTATTATTACAATATATATGAAACAAATACAGAAACGTACACCCTTAAAACTTTACCGAAAACCAAATCATATGGACCAGTTATTGCTGTTTCGAACTTTCAATAATAACAAGTTACTTTACAAATTAAGTAAAATTACTTGTAACTAATAAAGTTTTAATTAACAAGTGAAAATATTTTTATATCATTGTATATTTACAGTAGATACATTTATAAAAATCGATAAGTTTATTAAAAAATAATTTTAATTACATTATCATTATTTTTTCATTACTTCTATTGTATACGTTAAAATGCTTTAATTATATTTTCATGAAAACTGCCAAAAATAATCTACGACTTTGTAAATGTATACTCTCTATACATTAAAAAAAACTTAAATGCAATGTAAAAGTTCACTAATAAAAATGGTACATCAGATTGCAAAGTTATTGATTTTTCACACAAAGAAGCACAAAAAATCTTTCTAATATAATAAATACAATAAAGTTGCAACAATTTTTAATTTAAATAAAAAGGAATTTTTAAAAGCTATTACAGATATGTTTTTCAGTTGCAATATATAACCGCTATAATTATTTTCGAATGGCGAATATCACTTGCCATTGCCAGCGGGTATAGTTTAATGGTCAAAGCGTTTGCTTTGCAAGCCAAAGTTCGTGGGTCGATCCCCGACGGAGATTTAAAAAAAAAGATTTTTAATCGCGTTCTGAGCTCTAAAATACTCCGGTTGGTGTGAATTCGATCCCTCACCCTTAAAATTCCAGTCGTAGTCTATCAATTAAAATTGGTGGTAGACGAAAGTCGTCCCGTGAAGACCACCCATTCATAGTAAACTCCTGTAATAATAAGGATTACGCGTAAATTTTGGGTTGTAGTCTATGACGTTGACGGATCAACACTCCACATGCAGCGCTTAGCCATATGCACCACGGTAAGCGTCATAGAATTCCACAGATGAGACTTCAGAATTACTATCACCATCTGTCAGTATTCCCCTGTATGTGTTTACATAAAAAAAGCCTGTTCTTCGAAGTAGTAAAAATGTCAGATTAAATTAATTCTTAAAACAATAAAATATGCAATAGTTTTTCTTTAGATATTCGCGTGAGGAGAAAATGTAAATGATTTTCCCGGAAATCCGTTTCCAAACAATTATTCATGTCAAACATCCGTTAAAAAGGTTCAGCCCGCCGTATTATAAATTATAACTTGAAATTCACTACATTAAACATTAAAATACTTTCATTTGAGCGAAACTTCTGATAATTGGGTTAGTTGCGGTTGATTTCAGAGTTCAATTAAAGTTCCGTAAACACTGCAGTGCGTCCAAACCACACCGTAAGCTAACCTAGTTAACGGAATACTTTTGTTAGTAACTCTTTTTTTTTTCATATTAATTTCTTGACACTTATTTGCGTATTCGAAAGGAAGAAATAGTACCCTTACTACAACATCTAATTTTTAATTCACATTAAATCATAAAGTTAAACCTAACCCACTTCCATCCACTAATAGATGCTATTATTTTTTATTGACTTATTTTTTGCAGTTTTAAGATACAGATCAAAATCCTACAAGGTAATAAAAAAATCATAATCTTTCTTAATTTGGAGCAAACGACTTCTACAAACTGCTAACCATGACATTATTGGTAATCATATCAAGCAAAAACGAAATTCAACCCCCTTGTCACCTTCAAAAACTGTGAATATAATCGCAGTAATACTGAGACTTGTTGAGTGTGAGAAAAATTCAATGAATCCTATTTAATAGTGCTGATATTCTAGGAATCATTTCAGTTGTGGTTATATTTTATATGCTCTATTACGGAAGTGGAAATTCTTTCTTCTTCTTCTTCTTCATGAGGGAGCATGAAAAGAACCTCCACGCGGTGCCCCCTGGAAACGGAATCTCGGACTTCCTCTTCCGGCCAATCTCTTCAACCCAGCGACAACAAAAGTGGAAATTAAATACTCTTAATATATATTAATAAATGTTTATTTTTTTAATACTCTATACTCTCTATACACTTATTAATTATTAAAATTCATAAGCACAATCAAATTATTGATACAACAATTACCAAATGACATTAAAAACACTATTTGTGAATAATATAAGTGATTTTAACTTACAAATAAATCTATATATTCTTATAATAAATGCATATCATATGTATTAACATCACGACTCTATTATGCGGTGCAATTGGGCTGCTGTTCGTGTATTGATCACGACTTGGCTAAGCTGTCACCGGTTCGATTCTTTCTTCCACCGTTTCTATTTCTTTGCTTAATTTATAAAATAAATGTGATACATTATGATATTTGCTTTATGAAACTGTATGTTCATTCATAATTAATTATTTTAGTAAAATGTGTGATGTTTAAAATGTTTTCCTTAACTTCAGTTTTTTAATAAAGAAAATCGCTCTTTGTGTAAATTTCTTTTGGTTCTTGTATTAAAAATTTAGGTGCCGTAATATAATATGAAAAATAAAAGTGCACATAAAATATTCAATACGTGGCCCTCTAAGCTAGTGACTCAGATAGCTCGGGTGAATAGATATCCATAGCTCAATATTCCAAGGGAAGTGTCAAGTCTGACAAAATCGGTAATATTTTACTTTGTTTACCCAGTCGGTGGCTGTATTTTCATATCAGACGGTACACATAAATCCTTCTATTCACGTCAGCAATTTCCATAAATATCACTCAGGTTATTTAAGAATTTTTTTAAGACTTTGAAAAAATATATTCATAATCAATACAAAAGAAATACAAGTGAAAATTATAATAAAAAAAATACAATGCTATAAATTTATCAAGTTAAACACACGGCTTCCTTCAAAACTGTTATAATCAGAGCACCCTACTGCCAACCTTTTTAAAATACGCGTTCTGAATTGTTATGATCATAAACTTCTATTGACGATTGGTGCTTGAGAATGCCACAAACTTTAGCCACTTATTCGTCAAGACGTCAAGTGTTTTGTCATTATAAAAAACCGTCAAATACAAAACACATTCCGTAGAACAAGAACGGTACTAGGCTAAGAATACATATCTTTTTGATGATTTGTGATGGTTATATGACCAATAACTGTCATTGCAATTTTTACCAAAACTTGGTTGGGTTACCGCCTGTTGCTTACGGCATTTCTTTTCTTGGGTTGAGCCGCCTTTTAGGTCCAAATTTGTTATGCCTCGAAAAGTTGGATTTATCATTCATAAAATATATTGCTTGACAATTTGATAACATAAATCTCGGATTATACAGCTGCTTTCTCTTCGATGCCTAGGAGGTCGTCGCGATCTAAATATGTTCCGAGATAAACCTTCTACAGTTCAGTATATGTTCAGTAATGGTAACTAACAGAACTAAGTGTGACTAATTTGTGGTGATCATATGTTCTAGATACGGAACAGATATGGGAAAAAAAATATTATCAAAATTGGAAGTGAATTCGGCATAATGACGTGAATAGTTCTCCGACATACGTGTAAACGAAATCTTCAAGATTAAAAACATGAATACTCTTTTTCCACCAACTGCTCATAATAGTATCACTTTATTTATTACTCTTATTTTGAATAGTTACATTGTAGACATAAAACTTATATCGATTTAGTTATTATGGTTATTAACCAAAATAGGATTAATATACAGTATTATGATCGTGAATTGTCTTACTTCTTTGAAACCCGTCAAACCCTTGTCGTCTGTCATCCCTAGACGGTTTGTATTTTTCAACGACATGGATCCAATAGTGAATTGATGTATCATTTATTTCCATCCGTAAATGCAAAATACCTTTTTGTACGGACAAGGAGAATTTTCTATTAGTTATCCATTTTGTTGTATAACTACAAAAAGGCATTACTGAGAGGTTAAAGCGTTCAAATATTACGCGATTCGCATCCTGAACTCAATAAAAAAAGAATAATTCATCGTTTATTTACATTAAAAGCATACTAAATGCCTTAAATTGCTGTGAAAATGTTCCAACGCCCATGAAAGCTGTAGTCATAACTAATGGATCAAAAATATTAGTAGCCGAAAATCGTTTCGTAAATACCACACTTGATAACTGATAAATGTCAAACTCTAGTCTAATTACATTGTCAGATATTCACTTAAGCATGTTTATAGTAACATTTATAATCCATTTATGAGATTTCTCCAGCACTATTATTGGCAAGCAAAGAATGTAATCAAGTCTTTCTTTTCTTTAATCAATCACATATTGACTTGTAAAAAAAAAACTAGATATTCATCTAATACATGTGTTTACTGGATATGGAATATTAAAAAGAGTTCCTAAAAAGGTTTGGCCTCTCTTCTTGCAACGCTTGACCTTGTGATCCTTGTATACACCATACCTTACGATATTCTTCGATGCAGTGCATCATCCATGACAACATGAGACGTTTTATATGTTTTCGGCTGAGAGTCTCTACCATTTTTAGGAAGACATTCCTAAGCTGCTGTTCCTTTCTGACGGTCTCTAGCTGTAAAGCCACATCAAGGATATTATGAATAACGAGAGGGGTTAAAGAGGCTGACATGGAATCGATCTGTGTGTGAATATCCAATTTTAAAATCGAAAGCATCATCACTTGATCCATAAATTAAATAAGCTAATTAAAACAACTATAATTATTAAACCCGCAGAGATTATTCATGTGGGTACTCAGTCTACTAGGCATAGGTACCTTTATTTGATGTGTTCCATTGTTTCCTGGAAGTAATAACCGGCAAACAACTTATTTAAACTAATCGATATCTCAAAGTCAACTTCATCATTGAGGGTAAGTGTACATACTCGCACATTACCGACATCGATTTCTAAGTTGACCGACAATATTAGTTCAAGTTGGCATATGTTTGAATATATACGACTATTATACTTGCATGGAAAATTACACGGTTTTCAATTTGTTTTCCATAGAAGTCCAGAAACAAAATATACACTGTTTGAATAGTCAAGGTGAATAATAATAATATCTAATTATTTTTTTTAATTTTTATTAGAATATTATTTTATTATTTCAATATTCTAATCTACTTTTATAGATCATTGACTATATTACAATATTATTATTATTTAAATATACATATACTAAACATAAAATTCTTTTTTCAACGCGTCAATCCAAGCACAAAAATAACGGCAGAAGCGGGATGCGAACCGCGGACTTTGGAAACCAACAATGCCCAGGTATTCATACCGCTCGGCGAATCGCGCCATTGCTATGCCTAGACCGACCTGCGATGAAACTAGTATTTATATCATTGTTATTATCGTACGACAGATGTCGCCATAGTATATATTCAAAGTATGTATATTTTTATTATTATTCTATCAGTATTCATTTATTCACAAGCTTAATATTATTACTTTCCGGCAGTCTATTTATTTTAGTAAGTACCACTCGGGTCTCGAACCAAACTATAGACTGAATGGATGTGAAACGACTACTTATAGTTCCGACTCGGACTTTATAACCAATCATTTACCTGTGTTACTGATGGATAATTTTTACCTTCTTGATATTTTCTCAAGGAGACATTATTAATTAATTTTTTAAATTTTTATTAGAATATTATTTTATTATTTCAATATTCTAATCTACTTTTATAGATCATTGACTATATTACAATATTATTATTATTTAAATATACATATACTAAACATAAAATTCTTTTTTCAACGCGTCAATCAAGCACAAAAATAACGGCAGAAGCGGGATGCGAACCGCGGACTTTGGAAACCAACAATGCCCAGGTATTCATACCGCGATAGGCGCGATTCGCCGAGCGGTATGAATACCTGGGCATTGTTGGTTTTCAAAGTCCGCGGTTCGCATCCCGCTTCTGCCGTTATTTTTGTGCTTGGATTGACGCGTTGAAAAAAGAATTTTATGTTTAGTATATGTATATTTAAATAATAATAATAATATCATTTGTAAAATCAAATTTAAATCAATTTTATTTTATCCTTTTGACTCCTAACTTATATATATATATTTTTTGTATCTATATTATATCCTATATTTTTTGTGGAAATAATCTCGTATTCATTTAAATATCTGTACACAGTAATGTTTTTTTTTTTTTTTAAATCGTACTTTTGATTAGCAACCAGGCAATTTTAAAGATATTAGCTGTGAATGCAATGTAATGTGAATGTAAAGGGGTCAATTTTCGTCTGACACAAATAATTTATTTTCAATATCTTTGCCATATCTGTAACATATGGTCACCGCAAATGCCTACCACTCAAACCTTTTACTTGCCATTATACATACCTTGTCCCAAGATATATCTGTACCTAAACGTCCTAAGCAGAAGCCAAGAAAAGAGACGACAACTTAAACAAGGAATATTTTACATATTTTACAATCGTAATTTTTAAGAGATCGGATGATAATCCCAACCCCCCGAGGCCTGGACCAATTGGTCCTAAGGGGTAACTCAACTAGTGACATGCGGTTAGCAACAGGTGGTAACCCAACCATGTTTTGTGTTGCTCAACTTCGGTGATCTAACGAGAACAAAATAATTGACTGACAAAGCCACATTTAAAAACTTAAGTATATTGTTACTCAGCCATGTTTTCTGCAATAAACATACAATCCGTTTATTTTCATATTGTAGACTAAGCATCACAACGTGCGAACTTGTTTAACATAACAATAATGACTATTTTAACACCTGTGCCTAACTCAAATTCGCACGGACGGACGTGAATGTGTATCAACACAAAAAGATACCTTCTAATATCATAAATATGTTAATTTTTACATATTTTAAGCCCGGGTGGCATTACACACGTGGCTCAACAAAGGCCAACCATTATTATGTAAAGTAAATTCACGTCAAATGTATGCGTTTTTAAGTCGAATGAAACGCCCCAGCGAGCGAAACAGCAGGGATGCGAGGCCTGGGACGCCTGATGAATTCCGCATCGGTCCGCGGTCGCATCGTCTGCTTTACAAACATGAATCATTTTCAAGCGTTATCGGTTCAATTTATTCCACCGCTCCATTTAACACTATCGATGGAAATAAAATTTGAGTAGTGAATTATGCGATACAGACCATGCGACCACTATATTTTATTAATCAGGGCACAATTATCGCCACAATATTATATGTACCCAGCTTCACTCCAAGATTTCCATCAAATCTTAGAACTACACATTTAATTTCATTTTAAAAAGGGGTTTTTTCGTTATTTTTAATGATTTTTTATAATATAGAAACCTTCCTGGATACGCAATTAATATATTTTATTGGAACTCGAAGACTTGATGAGATACTTTAGCTCTAATATCTGAGACATATTTTTGAGTATTTAATCTGATTAGTTAATCTGATTTTTTGAAGATGTCAGCTGATTATCCGGACGCTCTATGAAGAATTACAAATGTAATAATATAAGGTTTTTGAAACGAATAACAATGATTTATATTATAATGGAGGAGACATGAATGCCGGAATACTACTTGTGATATTAAATAAAAAATGGAAAAACTGAACGTCCTGAATCGATAAATAATACTCGTTTGTAGTATTTTTATTTTGAATTTAACATATATATTGTATCCTTTGTAATTTTAGACAAAGGAATCGTTATGAAATTTAATGAAAGCTATTAATATTTAACTAAAGTTAAATTTAAATAAAAGTTTTTTAATTAACGGATTGTTTGAATAATCAAAGTGTATGCAAATAATCATCATTTTAAAGTCATATTAATTTTAATATTTTTGTCAATATATGTACACTAGGGGTTGAACATATACATTATGTACTCCATTCATGGCAAAAATATTTATATACGTGAGGCCCACACAAGATTGCTATACAATAGAGCCATCAACATTTGATAGCGTTAAGGATTTGGGTTAAATTTGTGATGAAAGGTCCAACGTAGTCGAGGAGTAGACTTACCGATAATCTATTATCATTATTTATAGGTAGAAATACGATAGGGTTTCCTGTAATTAGCAGTCCAGGTAGAGTCTCGGGGTAGGGCTGCTGCTTTATTATTTACCACCTGTTTTGACTTTGACGTTGTTTCCTTTTGGATACAAAGAATCGCCGATTCACTGACGAGAATTAATCATAATGTCGTAATTTTGACATAATTAAGAACAATATTGACAACTTTGATTTCATTGCGTTTATCCTTTTGGTTTACAATCAAATTTCACTGTAGTTAATAATAAAGTAAATTTCTTCGATTTTATCGATTGGTTATTCGTGGTAGAATTTCATAATTACAATTTTTAAATGAAAGTTATTATTTATTATTATAAAAAAATATTTTCGGACATATGTTTCGGCTTTGTCAAAAAATAATTCTCAAGTATAATATAGTCTATAAGAAATGTACTAACTCACTAATTTAATATAAATAAACGATACAAAATTTCGATGCAAATTTTAATTTGTGGAAATATTATACTGGATATTATTATAATAATATCCAGATAAAGTACATATTATCAATAGTAAAAGCGTATCAAAAAATGATAAATTAAAAAAAAAACGCCAATGAATTTTGAAATATTTCAGCTGAATCAAATAAATAAAAATGGAAAGAAATATTTATTTATTTATTTATATACAGAATCGAAATTCCAATTTAAAATATATTTATTTATAATACTAAATATTTAAAAAATACATACAATTAACGAACTCATTCAAAACAAGTAATTTATTATCAAATAAGAATATAAGTACTAAGAAAATATTAAGGAACTTAATAATTTTGTGTATTACAGTTGATGAAAAAGAATAAATTAATAAAATAGTAATAAAAAATATTTGTCATTACAGGGCAATTCTAAAAATAAATTACAAGTCTTTAAGAGTAAAATATTTCATTAAATTGGCTCAATTTGCTGGTATTAATAATAAATGAATCAATAGTAGATATCTATTTCGTAATCATGATTTAGTAATGATAAATTTATAGTAAAAATATTTGAAAATTTTCTTGCTGAAATATATAGAAATATTCAAACAACAGATATTTATTTTTAATATATAAAACTTTTGATACACCCAAGGCTTATTTATAATCATATGTATTTTGTTAGAAACGAAAATTACTCTTTAAAAGGCTACTGAGGCAACGTCTGCGCGATAAACGAATACCTAACACAAATTAGACAACAGATTTACAATTCATGTGCCATATATTATATTCATTCGCAAACGAATTAAGTCCTTCATAAATACAATACATTAACACACGATAGTAATAATTTTAGAGAATATGACGTGTTAACCTGAAAACCTGACTTAAATGGAAAGCCCAGCAAATCCATATAACTTGTTGTAATATGTTTGTATCACTAGAAGCAATTTCAGACTATATAGCATTATTTTCCATCTAGGTTAATTTACCAAGTGGGTACCTATGCAGCATTAACGTTTGAAGCTGACGAATATTGGACGAAGCTCTTTATACTCTACATACTCGTATGTGACTCTGTAAACATTATGTTGAAGATGAAATTTCGACACTCAATTATTCAAGGCTAATTAGTTATGAGACTTATTAATGCATGGATCACGTACCCTTAGAATATAATAATAATCGTATTATTATCAATATTCACCACAATCTCACTAATGCAACGAATTCGTTACGTATACTCTTATAATGCACATTCGTTATACCTTGTCGGCGGTCATAGCTCAATGGTCAAAGCGTTTGTTGCTTTGTAAGCCAAAGGTCGAGGGTTCGATCCCCGATGGAGATAAAAAAAAGGATTTTTAATCGATTTATGAGCTCTAAAATACCCCGGCTGATGTGAATTTGATCCATCACCCGTAAAATGTCAGTCATAGCCTATTAATTAAAATTGATGATAGACGAAAGTCGTCCCGTGAAGACCACCCATTCATAGTAAATTCCTGCAATAATAAAGTATGATGCGTGAATCTCGGGCTGTAGTCTATTGACGTTGACGGATCAACACTCCACATGCAGCGTTTAGCCATATAAACCATAGTAAGCGTCATAAAATTCCACAGATGAGACTTCAGAATTACTATCACCATCTGTCGGTATTCTTCTGTACGTGATTACATAAAAGAAAACCTTGTATACTATAATGATTGCGTGGAATTACTCAAAATCCCTGCATTGGCCCAAGTTAGATACTAAGTATAGGTACATACATAGCCAAGTGCATACTAAGTATAGTTTTTCATGGGGACAAGGATGAGAAATTGAGAGTTTGAAGAAAATGCAGCAGTAATGTCCAAGCCATATTTGGGGGGTTGCCGACTCGCATTTTTTAATTAATTGAATGATCAGCTGTACGCTTCCCTGCTAGGATCATTTGGTTCTAAAAGGCTGTTCAACCCAATCAACGACACGTGGCAAACTCATTCAATCAATTTCTTTCCAAGCCTGCTTGCAAGTGCTTGACTTCATTAATCAAGAACGATAATCAGTGTTTTAATACCTTATAATTGAATTCAAAATACATAATATAATTAAAACGCGTGAAAACTTTTGATAATAAAATCTATTTTGGTGTCAAAATATGAAATACTGAAAATGGTTTTATCTTAAAAAAGTAATCAAAATCTGGAACACATGTGACATTGTTAAAGTTTTCACAAAACTACAGACATTTTATTCTTAGGCAATAATTTTAAGTTTCGTAAAACTTTGTGTCTCGCAATCATATATTTTTTTTTATATAAGGGTGCGAATGTGGTATATATAGGGATGGCCGATGTTGGTAACTACCTCACTCGCACAATATGTCCACGAGCAGAATTACAACCATAAAAATTGAACAATGGACTAAAACAAATCCCCACGGAGAGGACGCAAACGTGGAAAATAATATAAAAACTCGGCGAGCTGAACAAATATCCAGTGCGACATCAAAATTTCACGGAGCTTATCCTTTATTATCAGGCGATTTGTTTACATAATATACGAGGTTGTCACTCCTAAACCAACTCTGATAACAAGTCTTCGTTTTCGCGATCATTACTTATCTTACGAAACATTTTATTGTTGGATTGTATTACGTCCTTGATATGGCGCACAAAAATAATTAACATGAACAATCAAAAATATAATTACGTTCTTCATTTATTTATTTATTCAATGATTATACTTTTATCTGCTTGAATACTTAGTCGTGATAATCTTTGTCGGCATTTCTACACAATATGGTAGAAAGTTGGTCAATAATGAGTACATTTCTGCGATTTTTTAAAAACTATAGATGTGTACTTTTTTATATGTAAGGTATATAATCGTTAAATCTGTATTAACAACTAAATTTAGATTTTCGGTCTCATAACACTCTTTTTTTTTACAATTATTTAAATGACTATCGTATAATATGTATAGATATGACAGATTTATATCTCTATATTGTTTGAAAGAGTTCGATATTTAAACAGAATATTCAGAAATCGTGCTTGGTTGTATGTTGTGTAGATAGCTATTTTACCCCTTATTTATTACAGGGTATTCAAAATAAACTTATTATTAGTATATAAGATTCATACATAAGTCGACTTATTGTTTAGTAAGAATCTTGTCAATAAATATGTGTCTAAAACAAACGTGCAAATTATGAATAGTTTTTCATTGCAAAATTAAAAACCAAGATAATAGTGAATAAACATTACATTCGAATGGTTACCTGGTAATAAGCACATTAAGTAACTGCGTGAAAATTAGTAAGAAAATGTGTGATTTGGTTTAAAATAACTTGTTTTTTTTTTTAAATTGAGAAAATGTAAGGGGGTTTTCACGAAACCATGATCTAATTACTTATATAAATACTCATACGCAATCCAATTATTTGAATAAATCGTGCTCATTTTTATGGCCATAATGCATAGCAAAGGGAATAATAAAAATATAAATAATGATAACAAATGGAGTACTGTTTTGTTACATATTTTGAAATACGAGTAGGACACATCAAACAAATAAATCAAAACATTATATGTATTAAGTATATGAGGTATTACTCTATAATTGCAATACCTTGTTAGATACCTAGTCAACTATTTCAGCAATCTAAAGTTGCGGCTCATAATAGAGTTATCCGGTCTGAGTCAAACAACAACCCCTTTCAAAAAACTTGTTTCATTAAATGGGTTCAGCCCCGTCCAACACAGTACACCTCTCTCATCCCGTGCACTCAGTTCTCAGTTCACAAAGTACCCAGCGGGGACTAATACAATATTACTCTCTCCGGTTCTGTTGTCCCATTACTCCGGACTGCATTGAAATCATAAATATCGACGGATTATTGCTTATTATTTATCGATGAAGCGACCTTCTTTTTAATCCCTGTGCTCGCCTCCGATCGGTCATTTTGAGCTTTCGAGCTTAGTTGCCTAAAGATCCCTGAACCGATGACCTATTCATTCTATTATATTCTTATTGTGTAATAATCAGTATTTACTGTACTTAATGCAGTAAAACTTCGATACAACAAACTAATTGGGGTGAGGAGATATCCGTTAAATCCAAAAGTCCATTTTATAAAAATAGGCTTACAATAAATAAATTTTATTTTTATGGGATATTGTGCACATACACGAGACGCAGACGTTCAAAACTAACGTAACTCGAAAATTATTTTTTATTATTTTATTTTTATAAATTTAACATTTTTTTGATCTTCAATACTTTTATTCAAGCCGTTAATATTTGTACCCAGATCATAAATTGAATTTTATTCAGACTTTAAGTTTATCTAAATAAAGTCTAAGGGCAAAAATAACGGCAGAAGCGGGATGCGAACCGCGGACCTTGGAAACCAACTATGCCCAGGTATTCATACCGCTCGGCGAACTGCGCCATTGCTATGCCTAGACCGACTCGCGTTGAAACTAGTATTTATATATTAATTTTTTAATTTTTATTAGAATATTATTTTATTATTTCAATATTCTAATCTACTTTTATAGATCATTGACTATATTACAATATTATTATTACTTAAATATACATATACTATACATAAAATTATTTTTTCAACGCGCCAATCCAAGCACAAAAATAACGGCAGAAGCGGGATGCGAACCGCGGACCTTGCAAACCAACTATGCCCAGGTATTCATACCGCTCGGCGAACTGCGCCATTGCTATGCCCAGACCGACTCACGTTGAAACTAGTATTTATATCATTGTTATCATCGTACGATAGATGTCGCTATAGTATATATTCAAAGTATGTATATTTTATTATTATTCAATCAGTCTTCATTTATTCACAAGCTTAATATTATTACATAGTTGGTTTCCAAGGTCCGCGGTTCGCATCCCGCTTCTGCCGTTATTTTTGTGCTTGGATTGACGCGTTGAAAAAAATAATTTTATGTATAGTATATGTATATTTAAGTAATAATAATATTGTAATATAGTCAACGATCTATAAAAGTAGATTAGAATATTGAAATAATAAAATAATATTGTAATAAAAATTTAAAAAATCATATAAAGTCTAAGGGCTTATTTATTTACTCAAGATTTAAATAATTGCAGATTTTTATAAAAACTATTATAGAAATTAATGAATTAATAAATGTAAATACACCCCCAACTTAAAAAAAAACATATTTCATATAATTCAATGAATTATCTCTTAAAATCAAAATATGGGTTAAAAAGTACCAAGTAACAACAAGGAAATCGCGTAAAAGAGTAATAATGGAGCCGTTCAAAACAATTGCGCAAAAGCAAAATAAGTAATTTTTTGCGTAAAACAAGGGCTGTACATTACGCTAGCTTTCATTTCAAATGATGACAGACTTCGGACCGGAGTATGCAAGACGAGGACACAAATGAGGGCCTGGCAGTTTTACAGCGGACCGACTGAATGTGACTGCGGCGTGGAGCAGATCCTGTCACACCTTCTGGAGTGTGCGCTGTGCCCGAATAGCTGCACCCAGGAAGACCTGATGATTGCCAGAAGTAACGCCATCGACGTCGCCCACTTCTGGGCAGACAGGATCTGACCCTGTTGTTTCCGACACGATTATATATATATTTCAAATGATATTAAAATAAATTGTGGGTTGCTTCAGTGTGGTTTAATTGATTTTAATATTTCATTATACGTTGTAGTGTTGCAAAAAATAAAGCAAGAATTGCTTAAATTTACTTTATGAAATGAATCTGAAATTCAGTGCTTCTTATATTAATATCAGTGTTAAGTATGTAAAGTTGACTAATTGTATTTGTTGCCTTTTGCTTCAACACTACATGTTGACATTGCGTACTTAAAAACCTTCGTTTCAAGCGTAGGTTGTGTTTGTATCACCAAAAAATATAAGAAAGCGAAATATCGACCTTTGGTGTATTTTAACACTATTTAACACGTGTAAATTTTGTTGTTTGAACACGATCACGACTAGACGATTCATTGGCAACAAAAATAAAGGTCAAATAAATTATTTCGTATTCTCATAGTTTCTTTGATTGGTAGTTTATGTTTTACCGATAACGACGGCCTTCGCTTGAAAACGTTTAACCCTTCGTAGTGAATTTCTTTTCATTATCAATGAGCCGGCGGGTATAGCTCAATGGTCAAAGCGTTTTCTTTGCAAGCCAAAGGTCGTAGGTTTGATCCCCTACGAAGAAAAAAAAAAGTATTTTTAATCGATTTCTGAGCTCTAAAATACCCCCCCCCCGGTTGGTGTAAATTTGATCCCTCACCCGTAAAACGCCAGTCAGTGTATATTAATTAAAATTGTCCCATGAAGACCACCCTTTCAAAGTAAATTCCTGTAATAATAATTGATGATGCGTGAATCTCGGGCTGTAGTTTATGACGTGGGCGAATCAATCACTCCATATGCATCGCTTAGCCATGTGCAGCATGGTAAGCGTCATATAATTTAACAGATTAGACTTTAGAATCACTAGCATCATCTGTCGGTATTCTCTTGTATGTGCTTACATTAAAAAAAACATGATTCTTAACTTTTCTGAAAAAATATATATTTTATTGAATTATTTAATTTATTTTGCAACGTAAAATTTAATTGGCAATGATAAAATACAAAAAAAAAGTAACGTTTTTAAGGTAGAGAAATATTTTTATAAAAATCGCATTCTTGTAGGTGGCAGTTAAACAATAAACTACAAATTAGCTTTTTCTACAGGTACCGAACCATAATACCCTTGTATAATTCGCTTGCACTTGTTCACAAAACCTGCGTTTGTTGAATCTAAAATTATAGTCAAATACAAATTCGAAAGAGTTTTGCCAAGAACATGTGCAACATGATTAAGGATTTTCTTGTATTACAATATCGTATGCTTTAAGAAAAGCAGCTTTTGTCGATACTGGCCTACGAGAACCATTCTCTAATAAGGTTTTTTTTTATGTAAACGCATGCAGGAGAGCACACCCGGTCAAGACCAGTGCACTCTATGACGTTCATCCAGGGAGGCTGGACGCTGCATGCGGGAAACGTGTGTTGTGTTCGTGTTTGTGTGTAGGTTGGGGAGATTGCAAGTGTATATTTATCTGTTTCTTGAAGAGATCCAGATTGTAGGAAGGAGGAAACACAGACGCTGGAAGAGCATTCTATAGCTTACCGGTGGATATTACGGAAGGAACTTTGGAAACTGCCAGTTCTTGGTTGACATATATTAACCGTGTATGGATGTTCGGCAAGTGCAAGACGGGTTTTTCGGCTGTGAGTGGGTGCAGGAGAATTAGTTCTTTATGTTCCGAGGAGCAGCGACCGTGGTAATAACGATAGAAAAGACTAAGAGAACCAATATTACGCCTGTGTTCCATTGATTGTAGATTAGATGTTAGGGTGTCATTGTTTATCAAACGAATTGCTCTTCTTTGAACTGAGTCAATTAAGTTTAGAAGGTATTTTGGGGCTCCAATCCAAAGGTGACTGCCGTATTCAAGGATAGGTCGGATTTGTCCTTTATATAGAAGAAGAAGTTGTTTATCGTTGAAGTACCGACTTGATCTCGTTTCTCTCGAGTTGTCTATGACTCAGCTGCTGGCCGAACGATTCCGCTTGAGTAATAAAGGGTTGAGTGGCTTCCGCATTAGTAATGTCCCCGGATGCTGACGTCTCCCGGCATCACTCCGAAGAGAGCGATTGTGTTTGCCCCTGACACCCGGCGTGGCGACATCCGGGGTCATTAGACGTCAGGGCAGCCTCCGCCCCCCGACCCGGAGGCGCTCGATGACTTTCCAATAAAGAAACACGGTACATTAATGAAATAAAACTCTCCCGACCGTGTTCGCAATAAAGAGGTCGATGGTCGAGGGACTGTGGGACGCATTACTCTGAAGAATGTCCCGCACTTTGGCTGAATAACAAAAATGAGAGCGTTACTTCTCACGTCAAAAGAATGCCACTAAAGAAAATGTTAAAGAAAAAAGATACATCGGAAAATAATATTGCTTTGGAGTATAAACGTCTATAATCGTTTATTACTTGAACATATGCCACGTAATGCAATATTAATATATTAATTTGCAAGGTAGTAAAAATTTTTCTTTTCGATATACATTAAATGATATTATCGCATTTTTTTCTTATTAAAAATATGGTAGAGTAAGTAAAAAGTAAAAACATCTTTATTTTACATTTTACAACTGAGACTCATTTGATCATTAGGAAAATTATAATTCACCCAACTCCACAAAATTACTTATCAATTGTGTCCCCGCCGTAACAAGCCTTGTTGTGGTATGTTCTTAATATTGTTGTAACTATCCATTTATTCGAAACAATAATACTAGTTACCGAAATAAAAAAAAACCAAAAGGAAGACGGTTAAGTACACAATTAATTTAGTTAAAATTAAGTCAGCCTGAAATGAATTGATGGATTTTTACAGATGTTGTTTGGCCTCAGTTTGTGGTGGATATATACTCCAAGATCGGATTAGATAAAATAAAGAGAATTTCTTGAAATAGCTCAATTAAATAGTAAAACAAATGTTTTATTATGTTATAGTTAAAGTAGGTAGTTATCTCTCGCATATTGCGTGTTTAATGACCTGTAAAAGTCATTCATGAATTTCAAGAGCTGACACATATCCAAGGAAGCATTTTCAAAGCCAACAAATACCATCGGTTTACATAAACTCCAGTGACCAGGCGCGTAGGCCTTCCTGGTTGAATCTATTTTATTTACACGCAATATTCGCACAGAAGTAGGTGCAAATAAGGCGTGCTAATTCTTTTGTGGAAGATTTGAGTGCCTTGCACCACTCACCCGTATCACACCGGATAACAAGAAGTATACACTTCATAGGGGTATGTTAGGGTATATTGATTAGAAGACGAAAATGAGACGATGAAATGTGAGCTTGGTTATGCATTATTTCCGTCTGTTGCGTGTCGTATTTGGAAATCCTGAAATTTATCATTTTTCTATTTTTGTCTGACAAGGTACAGATTTATTGTTCTCCCAGAGAGTATTACTAACTTTTCAAAGACTATGCCTCTTAGAAGATAGATCAGATTGTACTACCACATTGCCTCCACAAGGAAGGCCTAGTTCAGACATGAGGTCCACTATTTTTTTTTGGAAAAATAATATGTTCTTAATAACTCATTAGGTTTTCACGGCCTGATTTGGTATTGTGGCTTTTGGGTTCAGCTGTGTGTGGAAAATTATTCGTCTCCAATATTTCGACCGCCATTGCAGGGGTCTTCTTCACGGTCGAAATATTGAAGAAGGGTAATTTGCCACACACTGCTTAAACCAAAAGCCACAATACTAATTTGCTTAAGTCATCTGTTTAATGAGCATTAGGACTTTCTGTAACTTGTCTTGCTTTTTTTTTTAATATCAAAATTGTTGCAAATAATAGTTATATATTTAATCTTAATTAACAATTTTGAATACAATGTTCAGGGTCGTAATAAACTAAGCTTTGTTATGTTTCTGAAAGCAATACAACTTAAATAAATAAATTTTCTCGATTATTTATTAACATTTTAAAAAATTTCATGAAAATTTTGTGTTGAAATGCGTACTTGCAAGGTTTTAACCTAGAAATTCTGGATCCTTCTCATAACGCGAAACGCATTTTTGAAGTCAGTAAAATCACAAATAAAGTATAAAAGTAAATTCATATCGTAATTTATTTACTAATCAAGGTTTTTGTATTTTGGTTAACATTTTAAAATGCTGCGTTTTACATTGGGGCTGGCTAGATGGCTCCACGGTGAGTGGATAGCGAACCCGATTGACGTTGAATTCCGTTGAGCATTTTAAGTGATTTATATCCCGATGTCTGATTAAAAGCGAAAACTGTCAGGGACCGTGACTCGCGAAAAACACAATTATTTCAATTGCGATAGTACAGCAGTGACGATAATTTAATTCCCTAACGGTTTAATTGGTTCTGTAAAGTACCAGGGCGGGGCTTTCCGGCACACAGGAGGCAGGCCTCACTAAGGGGCGCACAATCTAATTGTCTTTTTTAATTTGTTTGTTTGTATTCAGTAATTAATCATCGTATTGATTTCAGCCATACATTGTGATGCTTGAGTTATTTTCAATAACGCATTCGCTAAAACACAATAATTTTTTTAATAATCAGAAAATAATGGGTGTATTCATAATTATTATTTCATCTATCCAATAGATTTTGTTAGAATGTTGATATACGTACTAGTAGAACTCTGTCAACTTTTTTTTACATTAACACATACATATATGAGAACACTGAAGCTTACCATTTACAGGCTTAACGTTTCATGTAAAATATTAATCCGCCAACATCATAGACTACAGCCCAGAATTCAAGCATCATCCATTTTAACAGCAATTCACAGTAAATGGATGTAGTTAACGGGACGACTTTCGTATAACACAATGGCTGGTATTTTACGAGTGAGGGATCAAATTATTTGGATCAAGGGTATTTATTGGCCGTAGAAATCGAATAAAATTATTTTTTATTCTAATCTTCATCGGGGATCGAACTCACATATTTTGCTATCGCGATCAAACGGTTTACCATTAAGTCATACCCGCTGACAAACTACCTGTTAACAAAATATTTTCAATTAGCTAATAATTGTGTAATATTATCACGCTTGATTGAAGCGGTAACATCTGACTTTCAGCTTGCTTACTAGTAAGAATACCTAAAAGTTATAAATGTTTATAACATTTATTATTTATGTGTGGATTTATCAGCTGTTGAGTATTGCAGTCATTTTATATGAAAATGGAGCGAAATCTCTATAAATCTTTAACTACCGTTGATAGCTTTACTTTGAAAACTTTGCAATTCAAATATAAACCGTAGTAGGTTCATTATTGATAAAATATTTATGTCTTTCGAATAGTAATAACATGGTTAGAGATGATATTTATAAGAGTATTTCCATGAACTATAATAAGAATATTTATCTGGGAAATAAATATAATATGCGAAGCCGTGTATCAAACTTTTAAATAATTACTTTTATTTTATTTTAAACCATATAAAATATGTAGATGAAATAGAAAACTTTATTTATTTTGACTGAACTTTTATTTCCTCAAGTCTATTGTCCTAATCGATCCATTTATGCTTCTACATATCAAATTATTTATTTATTTATTTCACAGAATCGAAATTCCAATGCACAAATGTTAAGAAACATAGAGTATACATAAATGCATGTGTTCAATAATTATTTATATTGATTTTATTGTAGATTCGTTTTTGTATTGATAAGTTGAATTGATGTATGTTTTTGAAGATAAAACTTAAGTAGGTTATTATTTATTAAATGAAATTTTCTTCTCTGTAAACTTAATCCAACAAATTTGAAAAGTATATAGAATTAGTATGGTGGTATTGAACTGCATATACAAGGTATATGCAAGAACTGGCAAACGAAGCATTGGCCGACCCCCTACAAGATGGACTGACGATATGAGTGTCGTAAGAATAGCGGGAGTGGCCGTTAGTGAAGATGCGGAGGATGGAGACTCATGCGGGAGGCTTACGTTCAACAGGGGACGGATGCAGGCTGATGATGATGATGGTGGTATTTCTTGTACAGCTTTTGGGTAATCCTGTGATAATATATAAAATTGATCATAAAGATCTTAGAATCTTCATACAAACGCGATTAACTTATGAATTCTGTTTTGGTTATATTAAGGAGAAAAGAGCAATTCTAGAGTAATTATAATGAATATTTTTTATTTTTTTTTGTGCTGTTATAATTCGAGGACATGAATATTGAATAAACTTTGGTGATAAATGATTAGTCGAAATCGCTTTTCATACTGTGACTTTTTATGTTTCTATTCGAATAGAGTTTCCCCATCAAAGTTGGCCTATCAAAGGAAATTTTTATGGTCCTCGTTCAATTAGCCATAAAAGATACTTTCTTGCGATGAATGGAAATAAAAATGTAATCCATTAAGGACCACAGACTGTATTAATGTCACTTTCTATTGACTTACGTGTTTGAATGTAATGTATTTTTCTATGTAAGCATTGAATGATTGATTTTGAAGAAACTTTTATGGGGATTATATTTTTTTTATCTTTGGCGATGATTCTAATTTTACATTCAATCTTATCTAAGGGGTTGTTCAGCTTTAGAGATATTTGTTCACACTGAAGATTTAAATACTTGGGCGGGCCGGATGAGAAATATTTATTTCAAGTATTATAACATGTTTCACATACGATATTATTTTTCAACAATAAGTCTCGAAGCACTTTTAAATAAAATATATATTTACGGTAGAATCATCCAATGATAAAACAGGTATGTAAGTATAATGCGATTAAATGAAGATCGATTAAACGTAAAACCCTTCTCGACTACTCTTACACAAGTGAAAAACTGATAAATCACCCATTCAGGGTGAAACTGTGGTCATGATATCTGTGAATAGGCAACACTCAAGTGATTCGTATTAAAATTTGACAAATATATATATATATATTTTTATTTAATCAAATATAATAGGATACATTTAAGATTTTATTGACAGTATTACATTCATTTTTTTTTTTTTTATTGTTTATTTTTTTGGAATTTCGCTTTCCACGCCACTTAAAGGTAGATCTTGTGTGTGGCGTGGGATTCATCTTTGATTTAAGTGTTGCATAATTTATATTATTATTTTTTCACATTTTTTACATAATACATATTTTTTTTTTAAATATAAAATAATATCATTCAAATTTATATTTTTTTTATAGTCGAAGTGACAATTTCAGCATCATTTACAAATATATTTCGATTCTTTAATAGCCTCGACCCATCTAAGTCTCAATTTCCACCAGACACCTTTTAATGAACTTTATATAATCAATACCTTTTAAACAATATAAATATTTTATACAATTTATATAAATTCTATACTTATTATGCTTGGATCATATACATACAACTACTACTTAGTACCTAGCTTGAATCATATACAGAGAGGTTTAAATTAGTATAATTTTAATAATAGTAACATTATAATGTAATAAAAAAAAATATATACATATCATTTATTTTTCATTTTTGTACAATTACGTCAGATCTGATTTTTATAATTTTGAAGAACCGTTTTCCCCTTTTATTCATTATTTTCATGTCACTGATCGCTTTTATTTCCGGAGGAAAATTGTTGAAATTCACTATTCCGTTGTATTTGTAACCATTCTTTGCATGTTGTGTGTTAAATTTTGGTATTAGTAGATTATGTAAATACCTTTTTTTTATGTAAACGCATGCAGGAGAGCACAACCGGTCAAGACCAATGCACTCTATGACGCTCAGCCAGGGAGGCTGGACGCTGCATGCGGGAAACGTGTGTTGTGTTCGTGTTTGTGTGTGGGTTGGGGAGATTGCAAGTGTATATTTATCTGTTTCTTGAAGAGATCCAGATTGTAGGAAGGAGGAAACACAGACGCTGGAAGAGCATTCCATAGCTTACCGGTGGCATTAAGGAAGGAACTTTGGAAGCTGCCAGTTCTTGGTCGACATATATTAACCGTGTATGGATGTTCGGCAAGTGTAAGACGAGTTTGTCGGCTGTGAGTGGGTGCAGGAGGAATTAGTTCTTTAAGTTCCGAAGAGCAGCGACCGTGGTAATAACGGTAGAAAAGACTAAGAGAACCAACCTTACGTCTGTGTTCCATTGATTGTAGATTAGACCTAGCAGAGTGATGAGTGTTCCAGTTTTCAATTCCCCTTTCTTTTATTGTCTGTAGAGCAGTGTATTTTTGGTATAATGAATCTACCGTTGGCACTTTAAATTCATTGAATAGGCTTTCTGTTGGGTAAGTGGGAGGTTTTTTTAATATGACTTTGATGATAAGTTTTTGTACAGTTCTAATGGGGTTGGTGATATTTAGGTATGTTCCTCCCCAGCCAACAATGCCATATTGCAGTTAAGATTGGACAATGGAGTAGTAAACCATTTGTATATATATATATATATATATAATATTTTAAATGGATCTTGGGGTAAGGTAACATCGTAGATTTTCACGGCTAGATTTGGAATTGTGGGTTTTCTGTTGAGCCGTATGTGGCTAATTTCTTCTGACCGACACTTTGATTGCTATTGCAGGAGTCATCTTCAGAGTCGATGGTTTTGATTTTAAATTTTTTCCAATTTCAATTTATTTTTTCTTTTAGAAACATTACAAATAACTTTAATATTTAATTCATTTCTAAAACAGGATACAGGATAAATAACAATTTATAAATAACACAATAATAATACAATCATTTAAAAAGTCCCGGAGCCCGCTATTGATCAGTATGGTGACTCATACAATGGCTGTCGAAATATCAACTCGGCTCAACTAATAAGTCACAATTCCGGATCTTGAGGTTCATTCTAAATAATTACATTCATTAAATTAAATATTTTATAAAAAAAATACATCCACGTGAAAGATAAGAATTATGTTTCCAATATGTTACAATAGGCTACACTAAAATAAAAATACAATCGAATTACATTTATGAGAAAGTATGCAAAACGTGTCAATGAGCGCTCGCCGGACTGAAATATCCAGGTGGTTTGTTATCAAAATAAAAATTGTCAATTACCTGTATTTGTTAAGCCGGGCTGTCTAACTGTGATGGGAGATGCAACGATAAACCGGAAGCTTTTATTGTTTTATTTAGTATGCATTTATTGTACGTCATAACGGAAAGCGAGCCGGCGTTTATCTGATCGCAAAAGTCTAACGTTAAGCTTTTACTTGACAATGTATTTTTCAGGATAGCAAAATAGATTGTTCTCGGGCAATAGAAACAAGTTTCAGCGTGAGGAGAGACAAAATATTAGGAAACTTTTATCTTGTAAACTTTTATGTTACAACGGATAATCTGTTCTTAAAAGTGTGGTTCAGAAAGACTATTTAAATCATTTTTTAACTGTTTTTTCATATGAATCAATGGAAAATAAATAATAAAAATACACTATGGTATTTAGATTTAATAATTCAACACATTATTTTCTACTGATCCTCTAATAAATATTTAATCAATTTTGAAAATGCAAAGCTCTCAATGAGTATAACTTTGTTTTATTACAAACACAGAAAAGTCAGCCATCGTAAAACTCAAGCTTTTTATTGTACCAGTAATTTATCCTATAGTGTTTGCGGCGATTTTTATTTAAATGTTCTTATTTAATTTGTTATTTTTAGTTGAATCGTCTCTTAGGACTAAATCTTCCAGGCTTCGGGAGCATCGAGCTTATCATCCTATCCCATGAAAATGTTATAGGAGATTTGACTGTAATGCAAAGTTTTTCGAAGTATCGTTCATTGTTCTAAATACACTGTCTATCAAATTAAATATATCTTTACATACTCTTATTATTATCTCGTATGGCTTTAACTCTTTTCAAAAGTTGAGTAATCATGCATATGGTATAGCTTGTGTGAGTGGCTCTTTAAATATTGTAAAGTACTCGTATGGCTTAAATTAGGTGAAAACATAATAAAAATGAAAATATTTAGAGTAATTCATTGAAACACGTTTTATAGTTTGTTTTTCTTCTCTATAATTTAATTTAAAAAAGCTTTCCACTGTCTACATACTTAATTGTTTCATAGCATATCGTTGACGTAATTCAAAACAAAATTAATGACTTTGATGGTTTTACGCTCGGCGTTGAACCCTGATGTAATTACTATCAATTCCACTGCATAATTTTTATTGGCAACATTAGTTTTTTAATGTTAAATGCTATTAGATATTGAAAATCACCGATTGTGAATAAAATAAAGTAGCAAAAAGAAATTGTTTAAGCGTGTGATATAATTTTAAAAATAAATACTCAATAATAGCAAAAAAACATTTCAAATCTTGTCTCATTTGGTTATTTTGTACAATAATATATATATAAAATATTTGAACAATATCAAAAAATTTTGCCTCGGATATTAAAGTTACCGTTTCTTTAAGTCTCCGGGCTCTCGCCCTCGAGACCGTCAAGTGCCATATACATGTTTCCACGCGAACCTTAGAGTCCAGATCTTTAGACAAAGTATGAACAATGGCAGCTAACATAACTGGGTGGTGGCAATTGACGGAACACAGATGATTACCAAGAGTGTATAAAAACTGGTAAACGTAACGTTAGCCAACTCCCTACGAGATGCACTGACGACATTAGAATAATAGCGGTAGTATCCTAGGTGCGAAGGGCTTAAAATCGAGTAGGACGGATACCTACGTTCAATCCAGAAAGAATCGCAGTGAACAGTACTTGAAACCAACTTGAGTGAAGATATTGACATATTTAGTGTAATATTGCTTCAGATTCAGTGCTGGTGTTTACTGATACGAAATTTTTGACGTTTGATTTTGTAACAATAATGCCGTGCTATTTGTGTGTCAACCGTGATACACTTATGACATGGTTTTTGTTGTTGCAAGTCCAACTATTTGCGTTGAGTATCCCGACACTTGTTCTGAGTGTGAGGTCATTGACACCAAATGTGTCAATACATTTACAACGCCACAAATCAGTACTTCAATAATGAACTAAAATGTAAAATATTTTGAAATTTTATTGAGGGAAAAAAATAAAGAATTGAATTGAATTGAAACAGTGGAGAGACACAGGCTGATGACAAAGTGAGTACCTGCAGAGAGCCTTTTCCATACGATACAGAACCTCAAAAGTTTGGTGCTATAGGAAAGATGTATATTGGTTGCGTGAGCTTGGAAAGATTCAAATTATACACAATATGTCTATATATTTTGGTTAGAAGAGAAATATGTATGGTTTGTATTAACATCCTCCTCTATCAAAAAGAATGGGGCGTTATTACGTCGCGTGAGGCAGGACGAGGAGCAGGGCAGCAGATAAAGACTTTCTTGTAGAAGCACAGATTATATTTACGTTAAAAACATTACAATTTTGTGACCGCGCGGTATGACATGCCCGCGCGGCCGCGACGCGACCTTGCTTCGCCAAAGGGTAATGACCGACTGCTGTGTGGCAAAACTATGTTACTAGCCCCAATGTGGCCACATACATATAGGTATGGCAAGCGACAAAAATACAAGATGAAAGATTGTTTATCGAGGTTTTAGGAACCAGTTAGCAAGGGCTACATCATGCTGATGTCAGTATGAATGCGTATGAGTTCTTCTAGGGTCTTTTTTGTATAGTTTGGGGAGGGTTGTAACTTACACGAGCATGTGATAGAGGACGGCTTTGACGCCCCTCGGCCGCTCGAGGAAGTTGTAGACGCGGCTCTGCAGGCGGCGGTAGCGCGCGTCGCGGCGGGAGGCGCGGTAGCTGAGCGGTCTGCCCAGCAGCGACATCCGCGGTAGGGCTAGCCGGCGCGCCGCCTCGCCGGCCTCCTGGTCCTCGAGCTCGCGCTCCGACCCCGAACCCCTGCAACACAACACACGCCATCAAACATCTAGCCCACATGTCACACTAGTAACTAACCAACTAAGCGTCTCCTATTGTAAAGACACGATACAGATGAAGATGATATTTGGGTCCTTTAACAGCAGGGATCCGTAAGTCGATACAGGCATGCCACATTCAAATAAGACAATATTATTAGGTGTACCGAAAAAGAATATCGTTTTTTTAACAAAAAAATGAAGCATTTATACAATATAAATATAATTGGTATAAATAAATGTATATATTCATTAATATATATATTACATAATTATATTTATACATATAATGCCCAAATATATTTTTATCAATTATATATATATATATATTGTACAAAAGAATTTAATAAAAAAAATGCCGGATTCAAATTGTTTAAACCACCTCTGGCATGTACGAACATTCAAAATATCTCCCAGTATATCACAAGTTTGTAGAACGTGTTGCACTTTCTTTCTTCATGAAATGGTAAAGTATAATATTTTGAATAAATTCCTCATTCGGTACAAAGCTCTCCATTGTACATAGAGTTGTATTTTTTTTTTGTTTAAAAGTCCTAGTAAACTCCAGATATACGTTGTTAGAGAAACAACACAGAATTTGCTTTAAAAGTTTGACTGCCGAAGCACAACTAACCACTCAAAACCACTAAAAAAACGACATTCTTTTCCGGTACACCTATTATAACAAAATTAATTTTACAACATTCCACTAGAGCTTGGCTCTTGTTCCCTACTTATGTAGACAGACAACTGTGTAGTATGTATTTGTACATTCTCCACGTGAAATAAAAAATGAACAAACAGTAAAATTGATCAAATTAATATGTATTATTTTGACTTTTGGTGTGCAGTCTTCATGCAAGGAACTACTTTGATGTTCCATAGTAGAGAAAATGTTGCATAACATAGCTTCACAGCATTTCCCAAGAAAAAAATCTACAAAACACATATCTGTATCTTTGAACAACATTTACATTTAAGCAATAAAGTCGGTGAAAATATATTTGCAATTTTACAAATATGCGTAAAAAATTGCAGCTTTGAGATGTCAAATTTTATGGAAAGCTTTATACCAACATTAACTCAAACCTGTTATATTTATGAAAAAAATATGTCTGATTGCTTTTGGATGCGTCGTTATTAACTGGCTTATACGTGGTCAAAAAAATAATTTAAGAAAGAATACCAAGCGTACGTATTTCTACCGAATAGATCAATATCGCAAGCTGTGCAACTGGAATATTAATTACTAAAGCATTCCATACACCACAAAACCGTTCTAGATGATGGAATCATTTTACAAAGTGCTATTTTGATATTCGTTATCCACAGCATAAAAGAAAAAGAATATTATAAATAGTAATAATCTGTAATTGGAAATGTCAAAATATAAAAACGAATTTATTTGTTGAAAGTTGCATTCTGAATATTCTATAAAAAAAATGCTATATCGTAATGTAAATATGTCATTTTTTTAATTATGAGTATAATAAACCTATATAATTTTACCAGAAATCATAAAAGAATAAACAGCAAACGAACTATGTGTATTTTCAAATATCGTTATGCGATATGAACGTTCAAGTATATTTATTTTTGGCACTTATACCCTTTTTGTTTTCACGTTTTCAAACTTGTATTATTTAGTGAGGTGAAACTGAAACCTGAATTGAAACATATGCTCCAGAAAATAAACATACAATTTCAAAGAAATGCCGAGAGCGGCAGCTCGCCCGCCCGAGCTTCGGTGGTGCGAGTACTCCAAGAGCGATAGCTACGCCGCCCTGTGGATTCTGTTAGTAGCTACAGTCACGTCCAACCAGTAGCTCAAAGATATCCAAAAAACTGAAAAACTATTTCAATAGTCGCACGAAAATTTTATTGTATTTTTTTTTTGAAGAACGGAATAACGGGAGAAGACCTCCATCGTGTTTTATAAACCATTCTAATATCAGACATCAGTTTCACAATAAATACAAAATCAATTTTTTTAATCGCCTTTTCTTACAAAATGATAAATTACAGTACCACAAGGCAAGACATTAACATATGTTTACGTTATTTGGTAGAATCTCTTTAAATATTTTTTTTCATGATAATTCTGAAGCAATATTAAATAGAGCTCTCGTGGACATATTTTATGCAAGAAAAGAAACGAAAGACAGTTAAATATGGCGGAAATAGACAAACCGATTTGATATACATATATATATTTTCATTTGATGAATTAAGAGTCGAATAATAAAATAATATACAAATTATGCAAATATCGCAGCACTGTATTACATCATGGACTTGCTTAAGATATTCTCTGTGTGTATTAATTATTGTGATCATTGGTCCATCTGCGAGGTGCTTGAAGAGTTCTGGTAAGTGACAAGTTCTCTAGTGGGCTTTTCACTATTTATAAATAGTAAAGTTGTTATTAAACAATTAAATGAAACATTATCTATCTATCTTCATTAATATTTGGCACATATTTCAGAACGTAAGATGACATTTGATTATACGCTTTAGATTAGTATGCTTGATCGATAAAATAGTGACATACGGGGCATATTCAACATTTAAAAAAAATGCAAGGTTGTTGGTCACTGGGTTAGTTCATAAATTACTGGCTCTTCCCCGCGAGTTTGGGAACATGCGGATTGTTCTGACAATGAGCAGCGAAGCAGATCATAACTTTTCCTAAAAACTTGAGAAAGTTACAAAGTATTCACGCGTAAAGCACTTAAAATATTATTCTATTAGGCGAATTTCTTACGCAAACTTGAACAAAATAATATCAAGTTTACTCTGAATTGAGATAATAATAACAATATTCTTTATTGATATACAAACGATAACTTTACGCATATTTTTTTCCTAATCATCTCTATATATGCCTAAAAAACTCTTAATGTAGTTTGATTTCCATTATAGAAATAAAAACTTTTCATTACATTATTTACTGTCAATAGTCAATACATACGAGTACACATACATTTGAGGGTTTGATCGATGTTTCAATTTATCCATAAATATAGCATATGATAAAAACTATAAAATAACTGTAATAGTTTATATAAACGCATTCGTGTACCTTTTTATTTTAATATAATATAGTGGTTTTGTGCAATTAGCATAAATCTAGTACACATTTTTTATCAATATTTTATAAGCTGTTACTTTATAAATTTACTTTTTAAACATTGCCATTAATCTACTCTTCTATTTTATAATATAGCAATAAAATTGACATTATATTCCATAAATTTTATCCTCATTGATAATCTTTATATTACGCCGAATAGATTTGATTTTAAAATAAATTGATATTATGTTTCTTTTCATATTTTTTTATATATAGTATTTACGTATTATATGAATGTAGGGAAACTTACACTGTAATTCAATATCAAAGTATATCACAGTGTAAAATATCTGCAACTTTCACTAGTATTATATTTAGCCAAACTACCCTCATTATTAAACACAGGAGTTAAAACTTGCAACTACGATAGTCCTCAAATTTACACACTTCTATATAATGTGTGATACTTACTAAGCTCACTGAATTTATTCACAATTTGTATTGCTTATATTTTTTATTTCGTCTGATAATGTTTAAATAAATACATCAAATAATTTTTATAAGTTGTTGGTATACAAAGCGGAGTAGAAAAGTAATTATTTGTTATGAAGTGAATGTTAAGACAAAAATCAGTGAAATTGTTTAATAAACATGATGTTTTAATTGATTATATTGAATGAAATTAATTAATTGATAATTGATTTTTTTAATAAAGAGTTGTATTATGTTCATGTTACATAATATCAAAAGGTTCTATATTTTTTTAATATCTCCGTAAATAAAAATAAGTCTTGTTATGTGAAGTCTCCACACTATCTTAACGCACGTCCTAAACGATTGAATGCAAAAAAGTAACTGAGACGTTAAATCTTTTTTGAGCCGTACGAAATTATTATAAAGGAGAGTAAAGAAAAGCACTTAAAAGTTTTTACAACTCCCTTAATTGTTTTGTAACTCGACATTACACTAATAACTCGACAAATTAACGAAAAATCACTAAGATTTGTATTTAAAAACGGGTCTAAAGTATATAAGAGGTTGACTCGCGTAACTTTTTCTTTCCGTACACAATTTAATTGTCCTCCTTCCACATTTTTAATTACTTTCATTAAGAACGTTTAAGAATTTATCAGAGTTACTCACTCATCGTCAAAAGTAAACTGTGTGAATTTATATAGTTAATAACTCTCTGCTATGATTGCTCGAAACAATTATTAGACCAGTTAACAACTTTAAAATTACATTTGCCCACTTTAATAACACTAAAATGAAAGTACTCCAATTTGAATATTTGTTTATGGCGGGAGCGTTCAGTAGCATTGTGACCTCAAACACAGGCCTACTCCATATATTTTCCATTCAAGATAAACATTATATTACCTCACCAAAAATATTCTTTCTTCACCTTTGACAATATACTTCGTAGTATTGATCCGGTGGATTGGTTTGCAGCAACAAAATCTTGTATCTGGATCTCCTCTCTTCTTGATCCTCTGCAACCTTCTTTAGCTCAGCATAAGACATACAACTCATATCCCCGAACACTTGCTGCAAATACTCCCGTCTAGGGCGCCCTCAACCATCCCTTCCACAATGTCGTGAAGAAAACCATAAGACTTTGACAATGAAAAACTTATTTTTCGGATTTACAGCACAATGAAAAATTATGTACGATATATTATCATGTTTTTTGATTACTGGAGTTTCTTACTAACTAAAAAATGATGAACCATTTTCATCCTCAAATGTGTATAGTCAAAACATTTATTTTAAAAACATCAAATATGTGTATTAAAACATAAAGACAATAAACTGAAAACTCGGCGATCTCTTAGTCTAATTCTATATTTAATACAACAAAAGGCTTCATCACGGAAGCGAATAATCTACTCAGGTAGATGAGTTATAATTCCTTCTTGAGATTTCGTGAGAACCACTGAAAAGCAAAACAACTGAAAGCATGTGGTCTGTAAATGTGTCTCTTTAGTTTATTTGCCTAACGCTCACATTCATTCATCTTATTTAGCGTATTTCCATACGTAAAATATATACCTAATGTAATCAAAATCACTATGCATTACTACATAAAGGATATATAAAATAAATAAGCTTAACATAAATACCTTTGCGATAGTAAAAGCGCAAAGTATACTTTTTTGTGTGTATAAAAATATCTTCGTAAAAATTCAAAATAATTATTTGTTCTTTTCTCACGTAGGATGAAATTCATCTTCGTATGTAAAATATTTTTATTCATTCTCCCCGCATATGTAATACGGGTTGTAAGAAATGCCTCCGCCGCCTCTCGGCTTGCAATGCCAGCCGGTTCGAATAATATGAAGTGCTCATGTCATGCCTGACGTGAAAACTCATGAATATATTTTTTTCCGCGAGAATGTCATAATTGCGTAACGCGGTGTGCGCAACACTCTAATTTGTTTCACAAAATATGATACAAAAATACCTCCCGGCAGGTATTTAATTTTCTTCCGAGCTTTTTACGCGTTATGCAATACACCCTATCATTTTTTTAAACGATTTGCTCTTACGCGATTTTTTCGGAAGGCACCTTTACTTTTTTTCACGAAATTTACTCATTGCTACGCGTTTTTAATTATTATTTTTTTAACATAATAAATTGCGCTTCTATTAACGATGGCCCTACGAAAAACATATGATGTTCATATGTATACAAAAATATTTAAATATTACCAACAAATTAAAATATTTTTATGAAGACTAAAAGCTTACCAACGTATTTATTTACTCACAATATATTGGAACTCTGCAAAATGAGCACGTGTCAAGGTCAATTGTGTTCAAAGATGTCACGTTATAACAACGTATTTATTTAAATTTTGCATGCAGAAAATATTATAAAGACAAGATATTGACAATCGCGGTAAATATTTAAAATTAAATTAAAATAAAAAATAAACATCAAGAAAAAGATTCCAGCAAAATTTAAAAAATCGCAAACGGTTATGTCTCCCAGCCGAAAATAACAGCAGTGAATAATTTCTAAAAGTGATTATAATTGAGAATACAAACGAATCTGTTTCTCATTGTATTTTTATAGTTATTAAAAAAAACACAAAATATTTCACGTATTATATTTTGATTTATGGAACACATTAATTGAATTATGTGTTTGTTTTACATACGATATTTTTGCCATTTTCGGAAGCTAACATTTCGCGTAAAAAGGATAGATTGTATATTTTTTGCGTTTTTATTATTCTCGTCAGGTGCCTCGAGGAATATACTTATACCCAGAGATAGAACCTCTTGCACGCGGCCTCCGGCCTGCGAGAAAAGCTCCTGAAAGCTCCAGGCAGAACTCATTGACGGCATCGAGTCGTCTCGTTCGCTGCGTCGCTTAATAAATAATCCAGATCATAAACGTGCAATCAAATTTAATGGCGAATACTTATTACCTGAGAATGCGCGGCGCACAGCTTGCGCCGACAGTCGGCAATTAGTCGAGCGGGTATTAATAACAAACGATTTTAATATTTTGAGGCGATCGTATAATTTCTGAACCGGTTGTTTTGACAGGGCGGCCGGTCGAGGATCTCGTTAGCTGGTTGGGTGACGTCTCAAACCGAGCAAAGCGAAAAACGAGGGAATTCGTTAAGGAAAAAGAACTGCGAAATTGCTTTGGCGCCATAATACCCTCACATCAGTAGCTCTGTAGGTCAATGTTACAACGCTAGAGGGTGAATCATTTGCGTTTGTTATAATAGAATAAGTTCCATCACAGCTTATCATAATATTTTATAGATGAACAATTCGGTTAGAGATAGTTACAATCAGAATTGTAAGAGAGAATCGTTTATTGTGTAATATTGATAATCAACTCGGGGGATAAGTTATAAATCAATTTTATGACCAACATGCAAACATCGATGTTAAGTTAAGTTATAGAATTATTGATGTTCGTATATTCGTATATTAGGTAAAAAAAATATATTTTAATACAATTTTTTTCCGGTCAGAATAAAACATTTTTTGGTCTCAATATATTAACAATATTTAAGAGCTTCTTTATAATTACGAGTATAATAATCAAACTTAACCTAACCTAATTAAAAATACCTAACTATATATATTTTTTTATTATTACGAATAGTTGATTTAACTCTCCGTTATAAATGTGATGTTGTAGAATTATTTATGCCCTTATATTCATATAATGAGTAAAATATTAATATTTTCAATGCTTTGTTAATATGATTTAGTGCCCTGTTGCATAAATTTAACGCGTGAAGAAAAAATTAAACGAGACAATCTCATTGTTAGTTGCTGAAAAAATGTTGTAATGTGTAATTTTAATCATTCATTCAAATTTTCAATAGCACCGTGACTTATTCGAATATATCTTAGTAAATGGACACATTGAAGTAATCAGCCACAGCAACATACCTTGCAGTAGAAGAGACAGAAAATTGGTACCGTGACTGAAAATAGTACATAATACTAATTATCCATTACAATGCCAGGTACGGCCGTGTTCCTGTGTTGTATTTCAAACCAAACCGTAACTCTCAATAATAGATTATTACCGGTGTGAGACTCGACAAACATAAAGTTAAATATGTGACACATAAGACGTCGGCTGATACACAAAGACAGGACACGTGTAACCCTACTATGCAAGATATTCTTTTAACCTCTCCTCCCCGGTGATGTCTATCGACTACACATTGCTTGTAATAACTTAAATATCTCTGTAAATATAATACACACAGGGTTCAGATTTTAGGTATTCCTCCTTAATACATTTACGTATTGAAAAAAAATATATCTTTATAATAATAGGCACTCATCGGGAGCAGGAAATATTTTTCTAAAATCCGGAATAAATTCACCACTACAATCAAGACGCGTCAACTGTCATGAATCATTCGACCTGTCGGAGCGTGTGCGAAAATAAAATTTAAAAATACACAGATGCGGCGGCATCTATACTCCTCACTCTCGCTGACGTACTAATATGAGTGAGCGAGACGGTAAACCTCAGTTGGTCGCCTAGTTCGAAATTATATCTATGCGGGTCGGCACATCGATATATCGACAGGCTAAGTAATGTTAGTATCTCTCGGAAGTTCACGCGCGAAGGTGCGTCTGGCCGTTTGAGGTCTTCGTCTGATGTTTTTCGTGTTTTTAGCTATTAAATGTCAATTATTACTGCTTATTGACATCAGCTATTGTAAAATTAAGCGATATCTTTGAATATTTTCATTTTTTCGAATTTCTACTCATTTTATTCACTTTAAATCAGAATGTGTAACGAGTTGACACCATCGGAACGCGCGGTAGTTTTTAACATAGTAAAGCGAGGGTTAAATATCGAATGTTTGTATTTTGAAATGCGTTTATAAAAATATAACAGTTAAGCATGTCAATTTATTAAAAAAAACAAATGCGCTGTATTTAAGATGAAAAAATATTGTCAACTGTCCTAATTATGAATTTAAGGTATCAAATTCTAATTATTTTTATTTTGATATCGTATTAATTTGAGGTATAAATAATATGTATACATTGGATTGATTTCGGATAAAATCGTATTTAGGAATAAAAAAGACTGGTGCTGTGCAAAAACCGTAAATTTCATTATAGGAATGTTTCGACCAAAATAATTTACTTAACATACATGAAATGCACAGAAAATTGCAGACGATAGCAATTATTAAAGATCGATTAGTAAAAGATGGCGTGTCACACATATATTTTGTACGCATACGGCATCACATCTCACTGCGTACGCAATAACTAGTTAAATATTTTCGTAAGTACGTAATATCATATTTGATTTGAAATATGAACGTGAAATATAGTGATATATGCAGGGTTAACCGTTTTAACGGTCTCTCGCACGAACTTTCGCCGCATTTATTGGTCCCTCGACAAAACGCCTCTCTCTCTCATCTCTTGGCCAGGTGACAGCAAAAATTGTCGTGAGTTATTATTCTTGCTCACAGACCACCGTACGGGTTACACGGAAGGGAAAACGAGTGAAATAGTCCGCGGCGACTAGGAAACAGAAGCAGAAACCGCACTATACTCATAAAAAATAAAAACATTTATTTTCATTATATTTCTGTCACTTTGTATATTTAAACGGATTAACACGCACAAATTTTAGTGCCATTGCTAAAATATAATTAATTTGAGCGTTGAAAAACTTAATTACATTTTTAAAGCAAAAAATTCCGCAATGTTATAACACTAAGGCGTTCAACCAATGCATTGTCCCAGTATTAACTTATGGCGCAGAGACGTAGAATCTAACAGCCATGGAAATCATTGCTAAGAGTCTATATTTACATAAAATAATACAATATTTGTTGAACTTAAAAAAGTATATAATAAAGACAATCGAAATCGTCCAATGCAACTGATAGGAGTAATATAAAAATATCGCGTGCCGCTCGCAAGCCGTAGCGTGAACTTCCCTGGTCTGTTGTATTATTTTCCATTGTAATGATACTATTTCAAACAGTGGAGTTTTGCTGACTTTCATTTTCAGTACGTAAAGGCGACTAACCGCGAAAAGAAACGCAATCCTTCATGCGGTAGATATACTATAAGAATATCGAGATCAAAGACCGAAACAAAAATATTTCAGAACTGTCTTCTAAATATATCTACTCTGTTCATTTAATACGTCTTTGAGCTTACAACAATCGAATTGTTGTTATCTTACTATGTCATATCCGATGTCTTATAACCACACAAAATCTCTTATTACTAAATAAATTCCTTTGTCACAAGTACATTCCGCTTATGTATCATATGCAAATGTTTTCTATTTCGACGAGTTTAAGCCAATGCAGCCGTATAACGGGTTTTGAGAGCAGATTTGATAGCAGATACGGTGATGATTATGATGCGATTTAGCCACAAATAATATACAAAATATGGAAGAATACCTCGAAGAACATATTAAAATTGTGTCTTTGAAATCTTGTAATGAATTTATGAAGACAGATTTAGTCTGACAGTGTGATTACTTTCATTGGACTATATTGTAGTAACTCTCACTAACATTGAGTTGTTTCATGGTAAAATATATTATACTCGTTTATTCAATGACATCAATTATAATAATGATAACAATAAAAAATCGGCTAGTAAGGGCTGCATTCATTATTTTTAAGTGAGGTTCTTAAACAGAACTGCGATCTAAGGCACGAAAATAAATCATATAAATCACATTTCCAATAGCTTCTTTCTGTTTTGTATTATACTTGTTGATTCAAAAACAATAATGCTTCTGTTAAAACACATTTTAATAAACTGCGTTGAGAAATAATGTTATTGAAATGAGAAACTGCTGATAATGGATTCGTTATGTATTTCAGTATTTCAGCATAGCTCTAGCGTCCATTATATTTCGCTCGCGTAAATAGAAGATTGCTTGTCTATCTTTAGAGATTTGTTTCGTCTGATCATTTATTGATGTTCAGTATTATATTACAAGCACTAGGAATGACAAAAATGTAACTTTTGGTTATTTGACTAATTTTCAGTGTATTAACTGAAAACGTATGTTATCGTTTAATACTTTGATACCTGAGTACGAAAAGAAAAATTACAACTTGAGCCGCCTGTATTTTATTTGGGTTAGTAAAAATGATTTCTAACATATTTACCTACTAATTCAAAACGATCTTCAATTTTAAAAACTATATTTAAAATACATAAATCAAAAAAGCGGTTTGTTTCAATGACGAAAATGCTATGCAATTATTTATATTTTAAAGTTATTTACTTACACTCCTTGAATTATACGATTGCTTATTAATTAATTATTTAATTACTTAGCTAATTACTATAGCATTAAATGTCAATAGTGTAACAACCACGTTTCGGAAAGTTATTTTTTGACGCAGTATGGATTTTTCTAAAATTAATTAAATAAAATTTAATACATAAAAAAGATATGTATTAATACATTAAATGATTAACTTAATTTCAGTTTTGATATTCACCCACACAGTTAGAACATTAATAAACTTTAACCAAAAAAAACTGTCATAGAAGCAACGGAAAAATAAGTCATTGAAAATATTTAAATGAAAACTCACGAATTTTTTAATTGTATATTTTATTAATGTGACAAAAGCATGATTTGATGAAAAATTATCCATTGAATTTTTTTATTCAAAAATTAAAATTCAATCACTTGAGTACGGCTTACTTGGTATTTTCTTAAATTAAGGCAAGATTTTTATAAATACTTCGTGACAAATTTGATTCATAAAATTATAACGACATTAAGATGTATTTGGCATATTTTTAGATTTTTTTTATAATATTACTCTTAAGTGACACCAAAATTATAAATGAACTGTTGGTAGATTTACAATAATTATTTTGAAGAAATATTCATATTTTTACTCAAAAGACAAACTCCGATTACTGAGTGTCAAACGATGCTATAAGTTATCATTGATGTCTGATTTTTTTTTGTAAAATTAACCATACATAAAATTTCAAGCAATTATGCTAAAGATTTTGAGGCATGTACCATAAGTTCTTAGAGGCAGCGTAGCTTTAAAATAGTAATATATATATATATATTAACTATTTAATTTGTGAAATGTCGTACATTTCACAATTTATATCATTTTCATGTAAGTTTTTTATGTAAGCAAGCGAATACCTACATATGGTTATGTATGAATATCAGATTACAGAAAATATAAAAGTATGTAAATTTTGCATATACATGTATTGTAGCTATGCCGTCAATTGAACTCAGGCTAGTCAACCAACAGTCACACCCAAAAACTCTCGGTAACTCAAATATTCAATCAACTCAAAAAAACACCTACGTTGTTTAAAATTAGCATCGCAAATTTCAAATTATTTTATGTACTATTACTACATCATAATACAGTAGAGTGTGTCAATGTACTCGTATGAAATGAAGCAGTTTATTTTTATTTTATTTTGATACGCAATGTTTCCTGAAATGTTTCCAGATGTATAAATACGAGTACAACGCAAAAAAAATAATCAGATTAATATCCACCTGTCAACTTCAGTCTAATACGGGAAGGTATTTCCGGAAGTGCGTAATGTTGCGCCGATACCTTTGCCGGAAGTCTTTCAATGTTTTTTACAAATAAACATCTATAAAATCCCCAACACCAAAATTTAATAAACTACCAACATTATGTATCACTCACACAAAAAATAGAGAAATAAGAGTTCCTTCCATATTAATGAAAGTATTTAATCAATTGAACACTTGAAACTAAAAGCAGATTTTGAAAAAAAACTTTAACCACGGAATTCTCACGTAACTGATCTGTTGACGAAACTCTCATTTATTTCATGTGAATCCATGTTTTTTTTGTATTAAATTATGTCCTTTTAATTAAAATATACATTCTTAATCTCTTCGTTGTACTGAAATATTCAGATGAATTCCCCCATCACATGAACTTTATTATTTAGATAGATTATTTACTATTTACTACCTATAAAACATACAAAATAAAGAAGTAAAAACAAACAAAAAACGTCCTGTAAGATGACGTTTGCATTTATAAATACTAAATTGATAAGTTAAGCTAAATATTTTTATCATTACTGAATAAAATGGTATGATTAAAGAAGATACACACGATCTTTCAAAATAAAACATACTTTGTTTTCAAGTCAATATTTTCTTCTGCAGAAAAAAATAATGAAGATTATTAGAAGTCTAAAGCTAAGATAAAATATTGTAGTTGAAGTGGTCAACAAAGTTTCCACTTTGTGTTACTTGCAATGTCGGCGTCCTCCCATGTGGTACTCGTATACTAACACCACAACTTTGTGGAAACAGAGCCTCAGTACTTAACCTGACTTACATGAATGTTGGCAGTACATGTGCATGTACTGGAAACATTTCAGAAGTTTCATTATTTTTACGATGTGCACAGCCTGGCAAGTGTATTATACGCACCCTCCTTCACGTGCAGCGGACAAGTCTGTTAATTAACTTAATTGACAGGCGGGTTCAGCGCCGCCATTATACCCCGGCACTTGTAAATACGACTATTTTTGTACACGTCAAGCACAATCCACTTCATTAAGTGATTCAAAAAGGTCAAAAAAGCGCACATTCGATTACTGGGCTGGTTTTTTTTCTGTTACAGTTTTTTTTTACTGCTTAGCAAAAAAATACTACCTAACTGTTTTTCAAATAAAATTTACCATTTTTTAATTGAATTAACCTTTTTACAAATCAACTTAATACTTATTCTATGAAATTCACATTTTTTCAAATCAAAATTACATGTTTAACTTAATTTCCTCAGTAAAAATATAGAGATTGAAAAAAATATGTATATTTGCACCTTCTTAATAAAATTGTGGAAACAAATATATGAGTATTTATAAAAGTAAACCAAAATATATTTAAAAAAAAACACTAATTGCTTAATTATTATTTTTTTTTGTATTTTTAGAACGTTTTTGAAAATGAATTATTTCATTTGCAAATGTGTTTTTTTGTAAAATGATAAAATAGGATTGTAAAAACTATATTTGATATGTGAACGAGTACATTTCACATAAAAATAACTATTTTGTTACAAAAATGTTGTTATTTTGAAGAGTGTCTGATAGCGACATTAAACATCATTACATTAGTTCCAAAATACTTTATCAATGTCAACAGTAAGTTTATGAAAATAATCACTAAAAATATATGGTGATTTACATACAGGAAGATAACAGTTCATCTTCATCACTGTAAGCGAAACTACGGTCATACATTATGTGAATTAACACTTCTCAACGTGATCCATATTTAAAAAAATGTTAAAAGTATTTTTCTATTTAATATGTGAAATGGATGTCAAAGTGAATGCTTAATATATGATATAATTATTTATGTTTGCTTCAGTATATCATGAAAGATAAATGTTACTTTCATCCAAAGAAAAAATGGCTAATTTGAATACAACGAGTGATGTTATATTCAAATACTATTAATATGTAACAAAGCAATACATTGTGATAAAATAGTAAAAATGTGGTGTTTTTTTAATGAAAAACTTCTCCAACATTATTTTATAATTTGATTAAAATTGCGATAAATTAGAATGACTTGCTTTTCTAAATGCATGGCGAATAAGAAGATGCTCGATTAAAAATAATAATGACCTAAATCCACGCAGACAGGACAGAAAGAGAGAAAATATGTAATTACAAATACACTCATACAGGTCACATAAATAGTTGTACCCCGAGAATTAAATATGTCTCGTCTTATATTGTTCACAGAGAGAGACAGAGGTTTGCTATCGAGTATAGCTTAGTGATAAAGCGTTTGCTTACCATACCGAAGGTCGTGAGTTTAATCCCGGACAGAGGGTTAAAAATAAATCAATCGGTTTCTAAGCTATATAAATACCCCTTGGTTGGTGTGAATTTCATCCCAAATAAGTAAAATACCAGCAGACAGTTCATTAATTAATTTTTGGTAGACGAAAGTCGTACCGTAAACACCACCCAGTCATAGTAAATTATTTTAATAAATGTATGATGTGTGAATCTCTAGCTGTAGTTTTTGATGGTGGTGTATCAATACTTTACATGCAGCGCGTGGCCATATGTAACACGGTAAGCGTCATAGAATACACGGATAAGATTTCTGCATCACTTTCACCATCTGTCGATATTTTCCTGTATGTGTTTACTTTATAAAAATAGATATTTGAGTAAAGCAGTAAATTTAAAAAATTTAAACGCGTTCGTCCGCAATCGTTGAAACCATCTAAATTAATGAAGCAATATATACAAACATAAAGTCGCGCACAGTTGTCGACTGATTCAAACAGCTCACTGACTTGGCTGATGACTCCACCCTCTCGAATGTAAATTAGCAAAGGATCTTCTGAAGGAGGGTGTCGGGCGGCCAGGGGTCCCAACCTCCTACTTCCTGATTGATCCAGACTTAAGTTTCAAGGGAATAGTCAATGCCTTGCCGAGAAGTAAGGAGGGACAAGGACCAACTTGATCATACGACAACAGTAAGCAAAATTATCTATGCAATGCATATAATAAACCTTCTATTTGACCTTTTCTAACTGAACATCGATAATTTATTAAATATCAGTTCAAAAGGACATCTAAAACGGCTATTCACTACCTGTAGAGACGAAAGCAACTACTAAAAACAGTCATGAATTTTTGAAATACCAAACATTTGCATAACTAAACTGTACATTGGGTCCAGAATAGGACATAGTGAGATCATATATCGTTTTTAGTATTTCTTAATTCATATTTTTTTTATTATAAAACTATTCTACATAATTAAATATGTATAATGTTTTAATGATGTTTACAAGACAAATACGTTTATTGAAACTGGTCGAAAATTATTTTTTTACATTAAATTAAGTCTCATCTCTGGAGATCAAATGAATACATTTTCGTACAAATTGTTGCGGGCTAGATCACTGACAAAATTTGAAACATAAATGTTTGTTGATAAATTTATAATAAATTAACCTCAATTTCACAAAATTATGTGGATCGTGCATTTAAGGTTAAATTCACCTTAACCTCAATTTCAGAATTTCACAGTGATCACAATACCGTTTTTTTTAGCGTTTGAAATAACGTGCGCATAATAAATGTCACATGAAATTCACTAAGCAGAGTACAAAGCGTAGCTGTCAAACAATGTATCACGCACCGGCGCCATCTTAGAAGTCACACACCACGCTACTACTTGCGCCGTTTATAGTACATGCTATGTATCAGAGATGGCGCTGTGTGTGAAAAATGTTTTTCCCTGTTTTGCTGTTTTTCTCTTAAATTTTTTCCTAATTTTCTTTGCTATAAATCTTACGGAGCCCGATACCTTTCCAACGAATGTAAGACCGTGGAAATCGGTTCGTGCGTTCTGGAGTTATAGCGTCAGGAAGGAAAACCTGACTTATTTTTATTTATAATAAATAAATAAATAAAATGATTATACTTTTACCCAACTAAGCCGAATCTAACGTAAAGTATCTTAACTAACTAACCTTGTTAGTTGGTAAGCTGTCTACGCTGTCTTTAATTTTTTTTTTAAATCCTATCCTGAGCAAAAGTTGATTTAAATTCTGATGGTTTATTTTCTTCTCTATATTATTGACAAATATCTATAAATTGAGTTGTACTTATCTTTTTCCATTAAAATTTCCTTCATAGCTTGTAACATAAAATTGATTATAAGCGAACGAATTTGTGTACACCATCGATTCACGCAGTCTGTCCCCTCAAAAATAAACGTGAAAATGCTTAAGTACCGGGCCTAATAACGTTGAGAACACTTTGAATGCAGCGCTTTGTCGTATTTATAATAGCAAGCTTCAAAACAAAATAAATATATTTATCACATTATGGCGGCAAATTCTTTTGTACGTGTTCAAAAAAAACGAATCGAATAATATTTATAAGTTCACCTGAATTTTGAATCTGATATAATATAAATCAGTATAAGAAAATTTAAATCATAAATAACCCAAAACGTACATTTTATTCACATTCAATATATGTCAACGTTCAACCTTAATATGTATACAAATCGCAAGAAACTCTAAGAGACATTAAATTTATACTGAAGCTCTCCATGCCTGCATTATATTCCAGAAGTCGCCCAAAGCCTTCATGTTATACTCTAAATAACATTTCATTCCACTAGAAAGAATATTAATATTGCCTTTATATGTGAGATCATTCGGCAAAGCGAAATTGAAAAATAACAATGCTATTGTGAACAAAAAGAAAATTAGGTTCTGCATACTTTGTTTTCAGGATACCTTTTTGTACCATATTAAAATAATAACTTTCATCCTACATTATACATTTATCAACTGAAACAAATAAGGTATTATGTTATTAAAAAAAAATGATATTTTAAAAAATATTATTATTTACTTATAATAACTGTACATATTTTACAGTGAAGTATTTAAAAAAATGCTAATCGGAACTATTGGGTAAATTTTTATTTTGAATCTAAGAAAATATGTACTCGTCATTTTCTAAACTCTACCAAGTGCAAGTATATGATCGTCACAAGCTGCCGCTTCAATTTTCTATTGGACGCCATGTTCATGCTTCATCACATATCTACTCAGGCTTGCGGAGCTCTGCCGAGAACATTGACTTCAAGGGATTATTAAGCCAGTAAATCGTGGACTTGTTTGACACGAGTTACATGAACAGAAGACTACCTAGCATCCTAAAGGCAATTTGTCTTCATTCGCAATCTGCTTGTCACAAATAATTCCGCCTAACATCACATCAGATCGGACATCAAAACCATCAGTTTAATCATCAGATTTACTCAAAAAATAAATTAAAAATAGTCTAAGAAAAACACTGCTGATATTTACTACATCATATCAGCGATTAGACATTGGGAAATTTCCAGAACACAAAGTACTTTTTAAATTTTACTTTAAATTCCGAATATTTTAATTTCATTATCTACATATGTGGTCAGCTCCTTGGTTGATAAGCTGTAAATTAATATATCGTTGACGGTAGCTGCATTTTGCAACATATTTACCACAAACATATTAATATATAAAATATTAAAATGAATAAACGATATAAAACCAGCATTAAACGGGGCAATAGTACCTTCACATTTATTTTATAAAAACAATATGTTTGTAATATCTGACAACATAATTGATTATTATATGTATTTGCCAAGTAATTGATTGGGAGAAACATTAAAATTTAAATATGAGCAAGCCAATAATGATTGACTTATTTTTTAAAGATGACTTCTGAACACCTTAATAACTAAATATGAGTAGATATGGCAAATAGATGTAGAAAATATTTCTCAAGTATAAAACATGCATTTAAATATTTTTGTTGAAGCGTAATGAAAGCTTTCCTTTTGTATTTACAAGGCATAAAACATTTGAAAAACAACTTTATTTGCACGCTTAATAGTGCACCTAGGCATACACTATTTTCCTTTACGTGAGGGCTTGCGAATAGTTAAGCGGCAGTGCAAAAAACACCGAACGAACCGCATTTTATTTTAATAAAAAAACAACGGCATCTTAACTTTTTATTATGATGATGAACGTACAGGTATTTAGCTAATATATTTCATGAAAACATTGCCCATATAAGTACTGCCTTAATATACTCGTATTAATAACAATATTAATTATTAGCCTTCCACATTTAGGAATAAAAGACAAAGTAGAAGGTAGTTTTTAAAAAAACATCACGTCTTTGCGGTTGCATCTGTTTTGATTAAATTTAATATTATGGCGCTAAAAATATTTTCCTTTATAAAATAATGCTTTTAAACGATATGATAAAAAAATAATGTATCTAAAATTAACTACAACTGTAATTTTTAATCAATTTACTAAAATCTATTCGTTTTCAAATCGTCGTAATAAATCAACCTCAACGTATTTCTCTGTCTTGAATGTAATGCAATCGTTATCCAAAACATTGAATTAATGAAAACTACTCGTATTTACCTGATTCCGTTTCAGGAGAGTTTCAGTTAGATTACGAAGTAACTTACTAGCAAAGTGGTCCAGTAGGATCTTGACTGGTAGCAACGTCTCCCCTTTCAAAGTTTCTCCCAGAATCTTGCGACGTCTCCCACAGGAATCAATCGGTATTTCATCCGCGAAAATGCATTATAAGCAAATTCTATTACCTTTGTAACATTACACGAGTCGAATTACTTGGTAACCAGTCGGGACGCCTGATATCGCCTCAAAGGATAGCTCAAAGAATACTTCAAAGTTTTCAGCGCGTAATTTATTTTGATTGAATAAATATATAAAGTTTTTTTAAATAAATAATGAAACGATTTTTTTTTAAATACTCATAAATATGAAATCGGATTTAAGCTAAGTAATACAATGCAAATTGCCATTTAACAATGTAAATGTATATAATTAAGCTTCACATACTCGCATGAATCTTATATTGACTTATAAAGGCTTTTTATTGTGTACATTATTTTTAAAATGTTATTTGACTATGAAATATAGGTGAAACTATGTGTATTTTACTTTATTTTACATTATATTAACAAATATTAATTTTAAATAAGACATTGGTATATTTCACACATTTATTTTTACCACTTAATATTCTCTTTCTCTTGAAAATAAAACTCATAAAATTGAATGCATTCTTTATTACTTAATTTTTTTCGATATTATACTCGAATTGTTTATAAATATTAGTATAATATTTAACAGTTATAACAGTTATAATCCGAAATAATATATAATCTAAAATAATAATAACTAGCTATAAATGTATTTATAGAATCAAAATAAAATTACAGTCAACATACAGATAACAAGCACCATCTATAAAATAATGCGTATCAATAATACAATATGTTAGTTATAATTTGAACATTGATTTGCAAAAGGGTCGCGGTTCGAATCCCATCATTTGCCGTTTTCTTTCTCTTATTTATTGATGAGAGAAATGACAAATACGATATATTTGCTGTTAATTTGTATATACAAATCAATTGTGAAATATTCAGTTTACTTTTATAATATCCCCGACAAAACAGAATGGTTTTATAAAATGAATTTTATAAAAGTTATTGACCGTTTGCTTTTAGACTGTCTACCAATTAATCATTTTGATTTATCATACAGCGTATGAAAAACAAGGAAAATTGAAGATATTTTATTAATCCACTCGCCGTAAAGTGAATCAATTTTCCAATCTATTGAATTGGGTGAAGTCGGCGAGAAACCTTATAGAGGGAATAGTTTATGTTGTTTTTCCATAGTGTTTTTCTCGATATCTGAGTCCATAAAGAACCCGATCAAATCGAAAACTCGTGTCTATGCCGCGGGGGGTAGACACTAAATATTACCACAATAAGCTGCTTTTATGGTGCCATTACTTCGCTTAGATAATGTATACAACTTACACAAAGAGCTTTACTTCATTGTTTCGAATATTTAGGGGTACAGCTAATATGTATGCCTTGTATATTTCAAGCTTCTCGTATATTTTAATGTTTATTAAAAAGGCTCATAACTTCAGATCGGATGAAAAAAAATTAAAAAGATAAAATAAAAATTTTATTCTTACTTAACCTAACCTTAATTAACATAAGGATGAAATAACTTCTCAAAAGAAATCGACAGACGTATACAACTGGGATGGGCCGCACTTAGAAAACTAAAATACATTCATAAAACGAAAGTTCCGCAATGTCTTAAAAGTAAGGCTTCTAACCGATGCATTCTCCCTGTATTAACTTATGGCGCGGAGACGTGGAATCTAACAGCAAGTCTTACCCACTAAATAAAGTTCAGTGAGCGTGCTATGGAGAGATCCATGCTCGGAGTGTCTCTAAAATATAGAATCCGAAACTAGGATATCTGTAAAAAAACTCAAGTAGTGGAGGCTACCCAACAAATGCGCACATTCATATGGCAATGGGCAGGACATATCTGTCGAAGAGACGACGGTCGATGGGGAAGAAATGTATTGGAGTGGCACCAATGAACTGCCAAACGTAACATTGGCCTACCCCCTACAAGATGGACTGACGACATAAGAAGAATAGTGGGAGTGGCCTGGATGCGAAATGCAGAGGATCGAAGAGGATGGAGACTTATGCAGGAGGCTTACGTTCCACAGTGGACAGATACAGGCTAATGATGACGATGATTGTAAGCTTTCTATTTGTGTATTTTTAATATAATAAGCTGAATAAGAATATTTCACTGACTATTATTTTAATTACAATACAAATATTAGACGTACTTTATTGTATTGATGATTAGAACCTAGGCCAAAAATGAAAATATCACAATATATTACGTTTCATTTATATTTATAATTACACTTACTTGCACTCGGCTGGTCATATTTTTAAAATTATAATTACAATAAGAATAACTTTTAAAAAACAGCCTTAAAGTCGTGCATCATTGAACTACCACAATGCATGTTCTAGTTAGTTGTATGTAGATGATCTCTGATGGTTGGTTCAAGGCTTCTGAACCAGAGCCAGCGGTGCAAACCAAATCCCATGTGACGTATGCATGACGTTAATTTCGTTCTGAACGTAATATCATAAGCGATGTGTTCGGAAATAGAGTAACGTAATTTCTTGGACACTCGTAGATTAAATCATTTTCATTTTGAGTAAAGTTTCCAGTAACATTATCGTTTTATATTTAATAACACCGCAGTTCACTTATGAAACCTAAGCATTATTTATTTTATGCGACGAAATATGATTGCATATGAAAGGCTACCTGAAGAAACGTTGGTGCTGATTAATCGCATAAAGTCTTTGAAACAAAACTTTATAGAAATATGAAAGTATTTGTAAAATATTATGATCATTTTATTTTATCATTCATAACTAACTGAATTTGTTTCAAATTCGATTTATTGTTAAGCAACTTCTTTTGGGGAATAATTGTGTCCAGTAAATATGAAAGGAGATATGAAGCTTTGTTTCACATTGATGCCTTATCTGTCGATATTTTTTTTATTATTATTTTAAGGCAGGTGACCTCAGACGTAGTTTTTTACAGAAACCCCAGCGTCTGCCGTTTGTTTTTTCTCAAATCGATGAGAAAAATGTCATTTGATATGATATTTGATGTATGTGTGTATAAATTAACGTAAAAATTGTTTTTTTATACAATATAGATCACTAGAAAATAATTCAGCACAAATCAGCAGCATATCAGGGCTAAGAAACATTTACAAAATGATTGAAATGAACACCTTTAAGAAGATATACAAGCGAACCACGACTTTTGCACATTTTGATGTTTTGCATATTAAAATACGATTTTGTAATATATTTTTTTTACTTTTCATACCATTCATTTCATTTCACCACTCAAATTGTATTTATTTTAATTTATTATCCGATATTTAATAGTTCATGTTTATCTTCCCATTTATATATCTGAGTAGGTATCTATACCTAGATCATTTTTATTTAAATTACGTTTGGAATATTTATTTTCTTTAATTCTTAAGGTACATTGTTTTTTATTACGTTTCTTCATTTTAGCCACTCTATCATTACTTATACATATTTGTCAACAAAACTAAATTGAAATAAATCATACTTTCATTTTATATCTGACACAAAAAATGGAACATACACGAGAAAGGTAGGGATTTTTATTTATTATAAGTGATGTATTCTACATAAACAAGCAGTAATGCATTTATATAATGAGGTAATATGAAACAGGTAAATTATATTTGACTTAATCTTTCTACTTGGAGCATTAAACCACATTTAACTATAGTAAGCACTAGTCATATTTCATTGAAATTGGTGGCAGGCGGAATTCGTCTCATGAACACCACTTATTTATAGTGAATTGCTGTAATAAATAGATAATACGTGCATGTCGGACTGTAGTCTATGACGTTGCCGGAACCACACTTCACATGCAGCGCTTAGCCAGATCATATATGTTAAGCGTCATAAATTCCACACATTAGGTTTGACATTACCGTCACCATCTGTCCGTTTTCTCCAGTATGTGTTTATGTAAAAAAAAGTATTGAATATGCTAAATTATCTATGATTCAAAAAATAGCGTATTAGTTAAGCAGTTTTTATATGGTAAATACATATTTTTAAATAAAATCAAATATTAAAAAAAAAATGAAAGCGTTGCTATGGAGACATAATTAAAAAATCGTCGTTTTAGTTTGTACAGCTTAAATTCAGAGTCGAATATTTGAAATAATCATTCCAGTTACGCTTACATATGCCTCATTTCCGCATTCCAAGATAACTAAATAACTTTATATTTTTGCAGTAACTCCAACATAACGATCCTTAAATCAAATAATATATTGAAGCAGAATATTGCGGGTCTAAGTAATGAAGAAAGAAAAGTCTTCAAAAATGTCTGTAAAAAAATACTCTAAATATAAAAAAAAATACTAAAAATGCAATACGGCGCTCTGGAAAGGTAAGATGCTCTGAAACTCATACTTATAATATTTCATATATTACACCTTTTTGAGCTTGAAAAAGTTTAGGAGCAGAACAGTTATTGAAGAACTCAGACAGCGAATTATCACTCATTATAAAATACTACAAATCCTATGTGCCGTTTGTTGTGATCATAATATGCTTTGAATATATTGTATATAAACTGACAAAGTAGCAGGTGTAATTTGGTATTCGTCAATACTCTAAAGCCTCATAATATAAAGACAAAGACCCTTATTACAGCGCTGAAAAGTCGATGAAAAATAATTACGCACTTAAGATGTCAAGATTTATGTGGAAACATGCAGCTCCACAATATCTTGAATGTCTCGCTGTTTATTCACCCGCACGAATTCAATTATAAAAACTCCTGAAAAGACCGTTTCGAGGGAAGGTTAAAAAAATTAATGCTGAATTCCTTTGCCGAGGTTTGCCACTAAGTGTTTCCCCGTTCTCCTTTGGCCGTCTTCCATTACTGCAGGCCAAGTGGTGGCGGATCATGTCGAGGTAAAGGCTTTAGTTTCTTCCAAGAGTCTTACTCGGCCTATTATAAAATCATTTGTACCACCGGGCGTGCGGAACTGCTCCTAGCATAATAAGTCGAGGACTCCTTCACTGTGCCGAGCTTTTCCCTCACTTAACCCCTCACTTCTGTTAAACGTGAATTTGACAGAAAAAAAATCAGTTTCCACTATGTTCATCCTGACTGAAAATATATTTTTATTTTTTAAATATTTTTTGCGTTCACTTTGAGATCCATTCCAATATTAAATATATAAATATTTCGTATCTTGTTTTATCACGGTTCACACTGTTTAATCACTTGCTGAAAGACCACATGTTCGCCCTCAATGAAAGTTTTATCAATTTACGACGTGTATGCTTTTGTATGAAGAATAATTATACACGCTGGTAACTGATAAAAATCTTATACTTTAAATATATTATTTCGATTTTTTCGATCGATATTTCTTGGTGGAATTCCATAATATCAGATATAAATAAAAGATTTTTTTAGAATTTATTCCACATATATTTTTTATGACGACATGTTTCAGCCAGGTCGGATGGCCATTTCAAAGTCATCCGACATTTAACTAATCGATTTGAAAATGGCCATCCGACCTGGCTGAAATATGTCGTCAAAAAAAAATATGTGGAATAAATTCTATAAAAATCTTTTATTTATACCCCTTTTAATATATCTCTATTCTTATATGAATTGTAAATATTCATTCAATTCAGTCAACTCCGTTTATTATACGATTTTTTTCTTTTAGGGATGTTTTCATTCCATTCTTCAGAATCGCGTAGGAAAATATCTGCTCTCAAGCATTCCTTTCTTCTCCTTCACGGTGCAATTCACAACCCTGGGATTCTTGCATGCTTTAACATTTACGTTCCTTATAGGTACAACCCTGCTCGTAGCCATCCATTATTTTCCATAATAGTTGGTACTAGTAGAGCTTCAAGCACTCAAATTGGTACAACTGGAATGGCGCTTTCAAACAGGCTACCAGCACACCTTGATTCATTTCTCACATCTTTTTCCTCTTTTGCCAATGAATTTGGTTTGTTAGACTTTAGTCTGGTGTTTTGATGAGCCTAGTTATATTTGGATTTTTTTCTAATTAACTTTATTGCTTTCCTGAAGTTTTTTTTGCTTTTTATTTTAATTTTTTATTTTACCTATTTTACATGATTTTATTTTATACCTACTTTTATCAATTATTCTGTTAACTTATTATAATTTATAGTTCTGTGAAATAAATAAATATGTAGTATGCTTATGCACGCTGGAAAATTATTATTTTTTATTCAAAAAGGTTAGTTAGCCTAGATTAGGTAAGGTTGAGTTAGGTTTATATAACAAAATAGAACATTTCAAAAAATGCGAAATATTAATTTTCTTATTCTTTATTTTGACCAAAGATTTATTTATTCTGACCAGAAAAATACGAGGCTAAAATTAATAATTAGAAAATATTTACGTTTGAAAATGAATCAACAAAAATATTTACTTTGCTTTTTGGTAGCGTTTGGGCGCGAGGGTTGAAAGAGCTTTTTGAGAGTACATTTTCCGGTGCTTACTCCATATGCAAGTATTAAAGAGCGCGGGAACCTTCAGAGTGAATATTTGATGAGGTGTTTGCCGGGCCTCGAGTGCACGTAATTCCATTTTCTCGTAGGCGCAGCCTCCGGCAGGTGGACCTCCTCCCCTCTGCGAATAAAAGAAACGGAACCTCCGCGGCTGAGGCAGCTGACAGAAGAAGTCTCCCAAAGCCACTTCTCACGCTTCGCAAAAAAGAACTTACTTCACTTCATGTTTCATTTTATCGGAAAACGGCGCGCCATTCTTTCCCAGAAAGCCTCACTCTAGATTACTCTCTCGTAGTATGCTATGGCAAGACTTACAAGAATATGACACATGCATTATATGAGCAGATACCAGACATTGTTTGCGCGATGTTGGCATCGAACCTTTTATCCAACAAGAACCAAAATCTTAGTAAAAATTACGTAAAATAAAATTTTATATTTGTTTTTCTAATTTCATTGTTTTTTTCAATTACTATGCAACGTTTTTATTACTCGGATATTTTAGTAGTAAGATACCAGTATTGATCGAGACCAAGAGTGGGTCTCTTTACCTGCTCATCTCGTTGTTTTTAAGTATTTTTTGTATTTTCTTTTATCACAAACTAGTGAATCTGCAGCAAGTATTCGAGGACATGAACTGTAGCGCTTATGCTGAGCTGAAAAGGGTTGCGGAGGACCGAGAGGAATGGAGATCGAGATGCAAGATTCTGTTGCTGCAAACCAATCCTACGGATTGATACCACGAAGAAGAAGTGAATTGTACCCGACTTTGCTCGGGGCTAGATTGAGTTGTAAAATGGTTTTAACGATACAGAAACCTTCCCAAATGCGCAATTAACATATTTACAAAATTTTAGCGAGATTGTATAAGCAGGAAAAAGCATCCATAGGTAATTTACGTACATTAATAAATACAAAAAATGTTTTATATTTATATAAATAAATAAGTGTAACGTCTAGTTCTGTGTCTTCTTCTTTTAATTTCTTCTTGTTATCAATGTTAACATGTAAAACACTTAACCAAATTGAAATTATTATTCATATAAAATTATCTTTTCGAAAAAATGCTTCTTATGGCACGTAATTTAATCGAATAATAAAATCAACTCACTACGGAACAAATTTGCATAAAGTAATAAAATGAGGAAACGTCTCTGTTTTAAGGAACGACTGACAAATAGCGAGTACTCTTTTTTTAAGTAAATATGTCAAATTTTTGTGTATTTCTTTTGTGGCAGTAATGTAATAAAAAGTATATTCAGTCAGACTTCACAAAGACAAGAACAAACAGAAAACGCTCTCTGTAAATATTTTATAAAATCGCATTCGCGCCGATTGTGAAAAGATTATTTCCTTACATTTGTGAAGTAATTCAATAAGTACGGGGATTATCGGATCGATTCGCTAAAACGTTTTTGAATTTGACTTTTTAAAGAGCAGAGAATATATCCACGGGAAGCAAATATTACATAACATTATTCTGATGCAGGTTGCAATGAGTCTGCCGCAATGCCTGAACGTAATCTGGATATTTAGATTATTCTCCTTCACTTATCTATAGCTATTAAAGGTAACTTTGCTCTCACATAACAGAGGACTGGCGGGCGCTTAAACCAAGTTTTACTCTGAAGTAAATCACGTTAAAATTTCTTATTTACAGACATACAAATCTGTTAAATGTTGGAAAACATAGTTGCAGTAATCGGACGATACAAGCTAGTTTTTATACTCGTACAACACTTATTAAATTATAATTTTATATTAATACAAATTATTTACTTTTGTAAGACATTTATTTTTGAGTTATTGTTGATAACAGACATTTATTTTTCTACGGTAAACGTGAAATAAAAATATATATTTTTTACATAAAATTAATTTCAAATTATGCAGTTTCACCAAGTATTGACATGTTATAATCGTAACCTTAACATTATCAAAATGGATAATTACTTTTTATCTCGTTTTGATATATATCACGTACAACACTGATTTTTTACAAACTTGAAGATAAACGATTTCCTTCTGCATGAGAACTTCATCAGTTTTTTACTTGTATAAACGTACCCATTGCGGACCTAAATTTTTTATGTAAAAAATGCTTTAAATGATTCATACAAGACAAGGTAAGAAATTATTGTCTATTTACTCATTTAAACGAACTTCATAGTGCATGATAATACTATAAATAACATAAATGAATAAATAGATAAAACAATATTTAATGAACATAGGTAATCATCTATTATAAAAATATGGAGTGAAAATAAAATTGTGATGAAACGAATATATTGTAATACTCACACGAATGAAATAAGTAAGCTATTTTTGTAATCGATTTCACTCGCATATTGTAGTGTTCGTTATAAAAATTTATTTTTACCACAATTATCACCCTTCGTGGATAACTATTTATGACGCGAGTAAAAAGAAAAACATGTCAAGCCGAAATGTGGGTCGGCAAATAAGCCTAGAATGTCCAATCTAATATGTCCTTGTCCGTAATGTATCGGAAAACTTTTTACGTTAAAACAATTTGTTCTTGGCATTTAGTTCGATATTTATCTGACGTACAAAAGCCTCCTGTAAAAAGGTTAACTTTCTAATTGTGATTTATATTTATTTGTGTAGTACGACTATTAACAAAAAAACGCCGCAGTAATCAAAGCGCTTAAGTGGTCGATCGGTATCAATTAGCTTTTTTACTGAAGGAATATTTTTAAATATTGGATTTTAAATGTTAAAAATAGTGGCTTGCGAAGAGAATGAAAGAAAATATTTATTTCGTAAGTGGTTACGTATAATTAAAAACAAACCTTGAATTATGTATGTTTACTCTTTACGAATTTATAAGTTAATTAGACAATTTCAATAGGTCATGGACACAACTGTGTTTTACATAATTTTATTAATTTTATTGTTTTAATTTACATTTTTGTAGATAATAGATAAAGACTAACAAATACTATATTTATTCAAATTAACTATTCAACTACTCCTATATCTAGTAGCTAGTGTTGATTGTAGTTATAAATAAATATACATGTATAATGCGATAATTTCATGGTTTGTATCACGAGTATGATATCAAGTATTATATTTTTTCAATATTAACAACCACAAAAAGAAGAATTCGTCATTTACACGGATAGTTTTTGTTTGTGGTTGTAGAATTGAAAGTAGAATATGAAAGAAAACATTTTTAAGTGCTTAAAATGGCAGCAGACCACGTCACTGAGAACAATAAACCGTGATCATAAATATGGTTGACGTGGCTTTTATGACATAATACAAATATAATTTTACTCCAGTCGTGAGTTTATGAAGGGCTAAGTCACTTAAGCTGCTTTAATAGCAGATGTATGTACTGCACAATGCAAGAGCATTATATAAACTGATCTTTAAGCACATAAGAAGTATATACACTCGTATAAAGAATGAATGACCTAGTATCCTCGGAGACTTAATGCGTAAATTTAATTTATTTGAAAAAGAAAAAATTATTACTATTTAACCAACTTAGTAAATGAAAGTCACGTATCTGTTCACCAATTGAGCATATGATTATCATAACGTATTACGTGAGGAAAGAATTAAAGCTACAAATAACATATATGTCCAGCTAGATGGGTATATTGAGAAAACAATGAGAAGAAAAAAACAATGTAATTGTGGTTTGTGGTTTGTAGTATTCAATCCACTACTATATTTTATGACTCTTTTAATATTTTCTCCATATTTCTGGAGTCACACATCGGAACAAAGTGTCAACCATTTCATACATCCTTACACCCTACAACCTTCGAACATATTTCATGGAATACAATGTAAACAAAAACTACCACCACAATCATTGTAAGTAAATTATTTTTGTATCGAAAAATTATTTCTACAAAGATTATTTAATGTTTGTAGATATTTTCATCATCAAAACATAATGAAGCGTCTGGTTAATCAGATGGCTTCCTTAAATTTAAGTCCCACCACACAGCCTCACACAACCACAAACCTGAATTGGATATATTCTTGAGACTGGTTTCATTTGCTTTAATTGAACAGCTTCATAAAAAAATAACGTAAACATCAAATCAATATATTTCATGCTCAAGGACTATTAACAATGTTATGTATAATTTAATTTTTAACATAATTTTATGTCCACATATGCTGCCATATTGTTATATCACCAACTATGAACTTCGCCTCGTCGCATGTTCATTGCACAGACAAATGTCCACCGAAAATATTATATTTATAGATTCCGGTGACTTCCCAGCAAAATCTCGAGTAACTAAAGAAAAACTGTAGTTTATGCTCTCCTTCAGCGTTTAGAGAACATGTCCCACTTAACTGAAATTTTGTTTCTTGGCCGCAGGACGGAAGGCAGCCGTATCCACTGTCTTTTTTCATAGTTCGCTATCGTACCATTAATATTCTACTCAGCTGGCTGTAAGAACCTCAAAACAATTATATTTCTTTATTTATTTTTGATATAATGCTACGATTCGCAGCCGTATATACGAATGGGAATAAACAGTCGCTGTATAAGTGGCACTTTGATTTGATCGATATATTTTTAATTCATTAATAATTACAAATCATTTAATCCAAATTGTAAATTACAATAAAAGATTATTACTTAAATAATAAAAAACAAGTATTTATAAAAAAAACGATTTTGTGCTGGAATCACTCAATTGGATGCCGTTTTCACTCAGTTGGATAAATCTTCAGTTGTAGTTCAGTTGTTAATATTGTATGTAAACAGTGCTTCATTTCAAGGCGACTTAGCTGGGTCACATTACCCGACTGTAACTGGAACGAAGGATGAGACCGCTACCAGAATGGAGACCCCAGATTACTAGCAGACCATAAGGCTATCCACCGCCAAGATGCGAGGATCACAATAAAGGTCATGTGGGGAAGGACTGGATAAAGGGACCTCGAAAGCAGAAGAAATAAAAAAAAATATCCCGCAGTATATGTACTCGTCATGACCTAAATTGAAAATCCAGAATAAAAACACAGTAAATGAGCGCAAGAGAATTATTGTTCTTCGTAGAATTCTGTGAATGTTTTAAAGAAAACTAGAAAATATTTCATCAAAGTTGAGGTTGTTGTTCATTTCCGGTGAACTTTATAATTATAACAAGAACTCAATTGTTATTAAATTAACCAAACTTTGTATATTGACTAACATATCCCAAAAATCATAATTTAATTTAGTTAAATTAACTCAATCATTTAAAAAATGTAGTTAAAAATATACATGTTCTGTTCATTTGGGACTCTTATATGTTCAAACTTTGTGAACATATGAATGCATCATATCGTGTATAATTCTTACGCCATATAAGCGATTGTTAAAAATATATGTAACTATTGGTGACGTCCTTAGATAATGTAATTAGATTATTGCTAGTAAAAATGAGTTGTTAACATTATTAATGATTAATAAACACACAACTATCATTATTGCTTGCCTGAACCCACTAGAGATGAAATGCCTTCATCTCAAGTGGTTATATTTACTTCCTCGCATTTTTCGATCAGAATTTTAATATTGATTCTGAGTCAGAATTTTCAATTTATTTGTCAAAACATTAGTCAGATTTATATTTGAATATCAGGATGTATCTGTCAGAATTACAGAGGGCATAATATATGCTAAAAATTTATATCAATAGACATATTTTATACATTACAATGGTCATATTTTATATTATTTGGTCAACCTTGCCTAATCTAACCTAACGTAACCTGATTCTAACTGTATAATAATTTTATTCTAACCATTATTTTTTTTTCATTCTGACCAAAAGCTGATTAAAATTCTGGCCATAAGTTGATTTCAATTCGGATTATTTTATTTCTGAGATTGATAGTAGCATTCCCAATGATGTCACAGCATTTGGTAGAAGTTCATAAAAACTATAATCTTTATTATCTAGGAGATGTGACACAGGTATGGCTACAAAAATGGCTTAAAATGTTTTATTCCGTTGGAAAATATGATAAAAAGCGTTAGCATACGTCAGCGTTTAGCGTCGGATATGCTAATAAGCTGCAGTGGGCAGAGGTGCAGCCCCAGGTCTCTGGAGCGCGGCCAAATAATGTGCATTTTAAAGCCACATTTGTCTCGCGGTCCGATCGTAGTTAACATTGAGGCTGTTGCGCATTTTAGCGCCTGCAAAAAGTTAGGTTAGGATTCCGGCCCAGGCCGGATTTGCGGCCACTTGCGACCGCAGCAATCTTTCACTGCAGTAAGACTTGCGGAATACTGCAACGTGATGAAGTAAAATAATATCGCAGAATCAATCGCATAATAAGCACGCACTTTATCTACGAGTATTGTTATGATGTTATAGGTTTTGTTCCCTATTTATTTTATTTGCAAGCTTGAAGTGCGGAGCTGTCAAACTTGACGCGCTCAACGTTGGCAGTGAACTAGTCCGCAATTGAAACAAAAGAATATTACAAGTGTCGTAATATTTGAAAAAAATCGCTGAGTCATGTTGAATCATTGCCTGTAATTGTTTTCCTTATTGAATACAGCGTTGATCGCAATTTTTTCAATACAGAAATGCAATCACATCGCTTGTTGATTTAACATAACCCATACGACATCAGTCTTTTCTGATTTTTAAGCGATATAATTTGTAGAATGTAATATTTTTTATCATTACAATGTATATTTCTTACCTGAGATAATCACCGTTTATTGAATATACGTCATTGACTTTTACGAATGGAAAGCAACCATTATTTAATGTACCACGTAATACAAGATCAATTTACAGATAAAATTCACTCATTAATCAACAATAAGATGATATACATTTTATCTATATATATTTATAGTGTATTTGAGCGCTGCTCAGATCAGAAAAAACTTGTGTACAGAAATCTCACGGAGGGTTTCAATGGGTGAAGATCAGCCTGCTGAATTCCGCCTGGCCCGCACATAAAGGTAACCGAATAGCAACCACTTACACTTGCACCGTCCATACGAAAACCTATCCACACATACTGCACCCATATGTACGAGTATGAATATTATAAGTAGGTTCTGCACTATCCACATCTACCGGAGCGTAGCACGGCGTTACCGACTAGATTTATTTTATAGCAAAATCGTCTGCAAACTTCCCACAGTACTTTGTCGTTCTTCCTAGATTCTTTGAAGTACAACCCCGTTAAACATGGTATCTTTGTTCACATAATAATCACTCCACTATTTATCAAATACAGTGCCCTAATCTACGCTGCAAGACATTTTTAAGGTCAAATTACATTTTTTTGTATTGTATGTTTATGTATAGTCTATGTTCCTTCTGGCAAACGAAGCATTGGCCGACCCCCTGCAAGATGGACTGACGACATAAGAAGAATAGCGGGAGTGACCTGGATGCGGAAGGCGGAGGATCGAAGAGGATGGAGACTCATGCAGGAGGCTAAGATTCAACAGTGGACGGATACATGCTGATGATGATGATGATGATGTTCCTTATTATTTTATTCTTTGTACCTTGGAACTGCGGTTCTCTTAATTAAATTAATAAATAAAATAATCAACCAGTGTCAGCTCACTTTTTTATGTAAACGTGTAATATTCGCATCCACAAAAATGATTATTTTTAATTTTTTTACATACATACCTGTATTAACATTTATAAGAACTATTTTTAAAATGTATTTTTTAAATTTTGATGACTTCTCCACGGCATATTTATTATTAGCATTTCTCTGACATTTTAATTGCGACACACACAATGACACAAAACAGGACTTAAAAAGCATAACTATTCGTATTTTTGCGTTTGAATAATACTTTACCTTGTATTCTTTTCATACTTCAAAGTGCATTATTTAGCAATATTTATTTGCGACGTCAATCTTAATCACAAGTGTACTGGTGTAATAAATTAGATGAGTGAGTAGTTAGTATGACTTATCAATCTCACACAAATTAATGGTATAATGTTTTCTATGGTAACAAACAAACATTAAGTGCGTATGTTATGATATTGTCTTCAATAAATCTCAATACGATTGTAGTGCCTTTAATGTGTTAAGAGTATTAGTGAAAGAGTGTAAATGTATAAATGTAATAATTATTATACTCAGAAGACATAATCGCTGTCTGTAGTCCCTGCTAAACGGCATAAAATCCTCAAGTTGTTGTTCATCCCGCGGTTTGGTCACGTTTCTGGCTTCAATAAAAAGATAAAACTATATTACTATAGGTCAACAATGATAATTCGCAAAATTATTTTTTTTTTAATTATTATCCGCCCAGGGAACAGAACTACAATGCTCGATCATTTCATATGATCACATTTTCAAATCAAGTTTTGCGATTGCTAGCAATCTATTCACAGGAGAAATCATATCTGAAATTATAAATGTTAGATTATATCATAACAGTACATAATATTTGATTAACATACTCGTACATGTTTAAGCCTTTTTTTAAATTCACTGAAAGTCGCATACAATTTACCCTCCCATAACGTACAATTTTTTATTTGTCATGGATTTTTTCCTAAAGTTTTAGCGGTGATTTTTCATTTAACGATCCCTTTTATGTTTTCATTTTGAGTAGAACCGCCTAATAGGACAGCTGACTGTACATAGGTTGGAAGATATTCATTTTATTTTAATTAAATTGATCTTGATAAAGTAATATTTTTATTTTGTGTAAACACATTCAGAAAGCAAGCGAAATAAATAATCTCATCTATGATATATTTGACTCTTGCCATTTTACAGTATGGTGTTTCAAAGTAAGGCCTGCATTTGTTAATCTCGGTCGAGGTTAGAACCCTGGGCTTTCAGTTTATTAATCAAATGCTTTACGACTAAGCCGTACACACCGGCAAATATTTTTGGCAAATTATATAGAATAACAAAAAAAAAATTATAAAACATTTACACAAACACAAAAGTATATAAACTCTTCTTGGATTTTTTTTTCTAGGAATTAATTGATTTGCTGATCAGAATAATAAATAATAATGAATGATCTTTTATTATCAAGATAATATCAGCAAGTGTATTCAACAGCGAAAATTTTAAAAATAGATTTATACCGATCATTTGAAATCAATTAAATATTTTATCAGTTAATTCGATTTCTATAGATAAATTCTAATAAAAAAGTCACATTATTCTACTGTGACTCTACTTTACTAGTATTGACTCTGCTTAAGTATTTATTCAGCTTACTTTTGACCCATTTAGCGTGTTCAGAGGAAACCTTCAGGATTCCGTTTCAGGAAAATGAGATTGGTCTCGCCATTTGTAAGTTGGATCTTGCGATTGCCCCAATTTGCATTCCCTGCACTTTGCTCAATGTAATTGTGTCTGAATTTTTAACAACCGCTGCAACATCTTTGTCCTTATATTGTAATAATAAACAAATATATTTAATATAATATTTGGTATTGCAAAATATATTTTTATATTTCGTAGTAAATCAACGCTTTCTACTAAATATATTAACCTACAAAATGCAAATTTACAAGGAAGCGATTTACACATTTTTTTATCATGCATAAATCTACATTTCATTCAACTTTAACAACAGTTTAATATATTCTAATTTATTCTAATTTAAATAATTCTACAGGCACGTAAACATAAAACATTAAAAGGTGTTATTTTTCAGATTTTTTATTTAGAAATCATAGACGTTAAATTAATTATTAGTATTATTCACGACATTCTATAAAGATGCCTGAAAAACATGCATAATTTTTAAAAATATATTTATGTCTTTGAATTAATGATATTTTAATGAAAAATATGCTATTTCCGCATTATTTATAATAGGATTTAAATGTCAAAAACTCAATCTGCCTTGAGACTGTTATTTTCATTACAACTTTACTCAATATGTTTTATGTTTAGGAGAAAAATCATACACACTATCCTCAATTACGCGATGATTGGTTGCAAAAAGTGACGCGTAAAAAAAACTCCAAAACTACATATACATAATTCAATTAATCGGTTCTTACAATCAAAATATTGCTCTAAAAAGTACCAAGCAAATCGCGTATAAAAGTAAGGTAGCCATTAAGCGAAATAGTTTTGAAAAAAGGTCACATAAAAAAGTGTATACACTTTACGGTGCATATGATTTCTATAATTCATAATAATTAATAATTAATTAAAATGAAGACTGATAGAATAATAATAAAAATATACATACTTTGAATATATACTATGACGACATCTGTCGTACGATGCTAACAATGATATAAATACTAGTTTCACCGCAAGTCAGTCTGGGCATAGCAATGGCGCGATTCGCCGAGCGGTATGAATACCTGGGCATAGTTGGTTTCCAAGGTCCGCGGTTCGCATCCCGCTTCTGCCGTTATTTTTGTGCTTGGATTGACGCGTTGAAAAAAGAATTTTATGTATAGTATATGTATATTTAAGTAATAATAATTAATTAATTCAAAAAAATTAAATAAATCCGAGCAATATTAAATTTGTATCTTAAGTGTAGGATATGATATTATAGCGCTAAAGTTATTAATATTTTTGTATTATAGACATTGATGGGACGATGTTCCAATGACTATTTCATTTTACATTTGTATTAGAATCTAATGTTTTATTTAAACATAACCACAAATCGTTTATGTCTTCGCAAATTAATTGTGAAACTCTCTGCTACCTTTAGGCAGGAAAACTCTCTTTTTTTATTTCTTTCAACATCCCAACCCTAGGCAATCTCCAAATAAAAAACAATATAAATTCTCTTAACGTATCGTTCGGTGGAAACGGTTTTCGGAATCTTAGTTCAATTACAATTCTTCTAGTCGTTATTTCCGATTAACTCAATTACGTTAAATTAATCGAAGCTTCGCCTAAACTCACCGATACAAACACAGTCGGGGCTTTTTTGTAGTCAAAGCCGAAAATCCTTTCAATTTTTAAAAGATAATTATTTTGCAAATACTTTTTTTCCATTCGTTTAAAGTGTCGTCGTTCTTTTATTCGCAGATAGAGAGCATCTTTACAAAAAAATAGCAACGTAAATCGTTTTAACAATTTGAAATAAGTGCTTGAAGTGCTCAAAATTTAAAAAAACATTTTTATTTTACGAGAGATTGTAGACTCATAGATTGAGTATATTTATTTTCATTATTGAAATTTGGGAATTTTATTAAAAGTGAATTTTAGAAAAATAACTTATGTACTAAATTAATGGAGTTCTTTTCTCCTTCTCTTCTTCTTCTTCATTTTACCTTTTTTTATTCCTTAATTTCACATCGTTTCATAGTGTCAGATACCACGTTTCTTTCAAAATTATTTCTAAATTCCAAGGTCCACCAAATGCATTAGCAGTAGTTTTCGATTACCTTATGTTATTATTTGGTCGTTTATTTGTCAGGTTTTTAAGGATATCGCTTAATTAATCTGACACTTATGAAGCATAGATATAAGAGTTTATTTTGTGTCATTTTTTCTCACCTTAACCATTTTTTTTCAACGAACATATTTATTTTTACTCGTATATCGATAGATATAAGTTTTATGTATTTTCGGCGTACGTCACAATAAAACCGCTATTCTTACAAACCGGATTCAATGGTACCACAAATTTATATTGAGGCTTATAAAAATGATATAGCAATAAATAACCTTTTACACACAAAGGTAACGACCCCCGTGTCAACAAGATGTGACATTAACGTCGCGCGTGCAGAGACAACTGAGGCCTTAAACCTCAAGACAAGCTCAGTAGGCCCCTCAGGTCCAAAAAAGTCACATCACCCTACTCGGGATTCACGAATGTAAAAAAAAAACACATAAAACAACATGTTGTATACTCTTTCGTGGATCTTTCCAGAAAAAACTTCACAATTGTAAAAATATAAATTTATAAATAGTTGAACGCCTTATATTTCAAATAAATAAAATTCAAATGGATACTTAATATAGCCCCATCATTCTATAAGGTAAGTATCTTATAGGCTCGCTCTTAATCCGGAAAAGACGGAAATACTCTTTATGGCCACAGCTCGAAGACAACATATATTGGACTTACAACCCTTGGCCATTTGTGGTAATGATGTCATCCCTTCTACAAGCGTCAAGCTGGGAGTAGAAATTGACCAGTTCCTCAATCTTAGCGGTAATATCACAAAAACGGTGAAATCTGGATTTTTTAACCTGCGGCAGATACGGTCGGTAAAAAGATGCTTACCCAGAGACGCTACAAAGAGTTTGGTAAATGCGTTTATAGTCTCCAAAATGGACTACTGCAACGCACTGCACGCAGGCCAGCCAGCCAAACAATTAAATCGATTGCAGTCGTTACAAAACGCAGCGGCACGACTAGTCTACAACGCGCCCAAATTCTGTCACATTACTCCAATACTACACCGACTGCACTGGTTGAGAGTTTCGGCTAGAATCCAGTATAAATTATGCCTCTTAGCTTACAAGGCACTCAACGGAACTGCACCGGGCTATCTGACAGAACTTATCAAGCCTTCAGAAATAAGCGTACGTGGAGAGACACTCAGATCGGCTAGAGAAAATAGAAGCACCCTGCAGTTGACGGGAGGTAGTCCTAGCACGGTCTTTGGCAATCGGGCTTTCAGCTACGCTGCACCAATGACCTGGAACTCACTACCGGAAAGCATAAGAGAGCTTAAAGCGGAGGCATCCTTCAGAAGCAGACTCAAGGCCCACCTTTTTACTCAGAGAGGCAAAGAAGCGCTTTTGGAATGATCATTCGGTCATAAAAGAGCGCTATACAAATACTAATATAATAATAATAATAATATTTTGACACTTCGCCAAAAGTAATGCAGATGTATGCTAGGTTTTGAGAATAACTAGTTGCATAAAATACTGAGGTTACAATGCTTTGACTCTGAAGAATGTGACGAGGTGAGGAAACAGATACCTTCCGATTCTTTAGACGATCAAGAGATGAAAGTGGATCCGTGGACACGTTTTTTGGATGCCACAGGAGAGCGTACACTACATCCGGCTTTTTTACATGGCCCATTAGGCTTACGGAAATCCGATGAGGCCTTTAAATAGAATATATTCGGCGGAGCTTAAATCTGCGAAGCCAAGTACCATTGCGGCTTACAAACCTTTTTGGAAGCAGTTTTTGGCGACGTTATGTTCCAACAAGGAAGTAGATATGGAATAAACCTACATTACAATTTAAGCTCTGTTCTCTAAGCCACTACTATTTGATTATTAAATTTGCACTTAATTATTTATTCTTGGCATTGTTTCCGGTCCGATGCATTTTTTATGCATTTAGTCATACTTAATCAGTTATTTTGGTTTCCCTCGAAAATTTTCAGTGATTTATACTTTGGCTATCGTAATATAACAGTTTCCTAACTAAAAAAATTGAGAAAAAAGTATATATAAGTGTCTAGTAAATCTATGACTACAACACTTTAAATTTTATTCATAATTATTTTATCTTTGATTTTTAAATATAACTATATAATATAAGGGTGGAGACTTTTGCGAAAGACCTATGTTCACCAGTGGACGGATACAGGCTGATGATAAGCCTTAAAATCGAATATGTCAATATATTTTAACATCCTCCTCTCTCAAAAAGAGGGGCGTTATTACGTCGCGTGAGGGTAGGATCAGGAGCAGATCAGCAGACAAAGACTTTCTTTTAGAAGCACAGATCATATTTATGTTAAAGACATTACAAGCTTGTGACCACGCGGTATGACATTCCGCGCGACCGCAACGCGGACCTTGCTTCGCCAAAGAGTGGGGACCAACTGCCAGCCATCGGCACTTCCGCGGCCCGTGTTCGGTCACCAGCGCCGCCGGTGGCAAAACTATGTAACTAGTCCCAATGTTGCCATACATAAAGGTATGGCAAGTGACAAAAATACGAGACGAAAGATTTTCTATCGAGGTTTTCGGTACCAGTTAGCAAGGGCTACATTATGCTGATGTCAATTGCTTATGAACACTGAAAGGTAATTAAATTATATAATATATATATGTGTGTGATTCGGAAGAGGAGCGGAAAAGAATAATCCAGGCCCGGCAGAGTGTGAATATGGTTGTAATGCAAAATGGCTGAAATCTGGCTGAAATCTGGCAGCCAGCCAGGCATCCGGTGCAACAAATTCATTATGAGAGGAAACAATCAGCGGAAGCTCTTCAGCTCGCGCCGCCTGAAAGAAGCTTAGATCCTCGGGGGAACCGGCGAATCATTTTTGCAAACATTCTGAAAAATTCACCAGAAAGGTAACCAGAGGAGCGCCATCTCGCTGCAATAATGGGAGAAACAATTAAAAAATGTAACACCAAACAGGTACCTCGCTGGTTTACAAATGGAGTATTTAATAAACAAGAATACATAACTGCAGTCGGAACTACAATATCACTCCTGAACGTGAACGTACAAAACGGACAATTTGTTAAGAATCTGGAAGTTACTATAAAATTTAACTAATAATAATCCTGTAGGTAATCCAGAAACAAGAAAACAAATAACCTGCTTAAAAATAAAACTAACCCTAACACTGTTATTCACGATTGCATTCAACTTATTTCGCTACTATAAATATCAAATAGTAGGAGTCTAAGCAATCAATTTTCTATACCCTTTTACACTATTTTTCAGAATAATTGCATTTTCAAAAAGTATTTCCTTATGTCCTAGTGTATTTAATCTTATATAATAAGGATGATTAATTTCACTATTATAATTTACCACATTTCTAAATTTGTATTTGATTTTTTAGTTCAGATTAATTTAAAAAAAAATTATATCACACAAAAAGATTGAATAAACATTTAATGTCGACATTTAAAATTCAAAAAGAAATATCGTTATGTTTTGTTTATATTATAAAACAGATAAAATCTATGAAAAGCTATGCAAATGGTCACGTTTTTTCGTAATAAAATCCGCAGAAAATAAATACAGAATTGATTTACTGTAGTGTTTTTTCTCTGATGTTTATAAAAAACAAATAAAAGATACTCTAAAGGATAAATACAGATTATGAATGATGCATTTTCGCTAATACGAGAAAATTTCCAGTAAAATTATAAAGCATTTAAGTGTTTTTTTTTTATGTAAACACATACAGGAGAATACCGTCATATGGTGATAGTAATTCTGAAGTCTCATCTGTGGAATTGTATGATGCTTACCATACTGCATATGGCTAAGCGCTGCAAGTGAAGTGATTGATTCGCCAATGTCATAAACTACAGCCCGGTATTCACGCATCATCCTCATTATTACAGGAATTTACTATGAATGGGTGATCTTCACGGGACGACTTTCGTCTACCACCAATTTTAATTAATGTGCTATGTAACCTAGAGTATTTAGAGCTCAGAAATCGATTAAAATTCTTTTTTTTTTAATCTCCGTCGGGGATTAAGCCCAGGACCGTTGGCTTGCAAAGAAAATGCTTTGACCATTGAGCTATACCCGCTAGTGTTATTTTATTTTATTATTCTTTAACCATATGATTTAATTAATTGTTTATTACTCGGTTAATATATATAATGTTATTAATATCACGTACGAAAACAGATTGAATTGCTTGATATTTATTTTTTATATTATTATCTATTTATGGTAAACAATTTGCTAAATGTTTGCCAATTAGGTTTGTCCAACCATTTAAATAACGTTTTAATATGGCAACATAAAAAATGATTATAGAAGTTATATAAGCAAATTATTTATCAAAACGCATCATTATTTTCTATGATCAATATTATAATACTAACACAAGTTATTGCTATATTATTTTAAGAGCGATGACAGTATTACAGTAAAATTAAATTACAGGTGTTAAATTGAGATGAAACAATTAAATAACTTAACAACCTATAATTAGCTAGATTAAATTATGATAGTTTAAATTTTCAGGTACCAAAAATATTAGAGTATTTCATATTATTTATCAACAGCTGATTTTTATGGAGTATTCAGAGCAGTTTTTAATTATTATTACGTACTTAAAGTGTTGTATATAATTTGTGAGAATGAAAAGATATAAAGTAATCAATCTCTTATTTCAAAATATTTATACCAAACATGGCTTGGAATTTATTTTAGTTCAGGGTTAGGCCGCCCAGAAGCGAGTGACGACGCTTCTAGTTAATATTATATCGTCCTTAATACTCAATAGAGACACTCATAATAATAATTACCTACAAACAACTGTCAAAGCTAATAATTACTTCAAATGTGCTTGAAACTATTAAATCATATGAAATACGTATTCCTTAAGTTTTCTCCACGTTTATGCAAACAAATGCGTGAAGGATTCACGTACTTTAGTTACTTTACTAGACCTCCACTAACTATGTAAGTTTTCCCAGTACTGTATACTTACAAACTTTGCATTAACTTTTCGGATGGTGTTCTCCTTATGTTTGTATATTTATCCAACACCTAAACTTTTTTAGAGCCGCAAAATCTGTCACTATAACTTTTAGATCTTTCGCGTTGCTTCGCGTCCAACTCCTGCTAAAATACTACGAGATAAGACGTTCTCAAATGAAAACATTTTACGCGAGGATAAATGTAAACTTTTTTATTATTTCTAAATGATATCAACATAAGTATCAGGAGACTGGTAAAAATGTTGCCCGAGGGGTCGGTTTAATAAATGGGAGCTAAAAGACGCTTTTCAAAAAGAAATATAATAAATATTTTTCATAGCACCGATCAATATGCAGAGTTGACGGCGAATCTTACATACGAGTATAATAAATGGTTTTCCAGAGACTACGAAACTTAGTACTAGAACTAACAACTAAATAAATATCTTTGAAATGAATTAACTATTTTCTGTTGCATATTAATAAATGCGTATTTTTTTTTCCATTAGAACTGACTTTTTCCTAAAATTTACTTTGTAATTGGTTTCTAATCCTGTTCAGAATTATATTTTTCTCTGATTTTACTAAATTAATTCATTGCCATATATGCATATATTGTATATAAAATTTTACCACTAAAATTTCCTATTTTGAATATATAATATCTATTTTGAAGTTCAAGTAAGGTTTTATGGTTTATATTTATATATATAAAGAAAAAACAACTTCAATGTGTTTCTTTAAAATAAAAAGTGTGGTAGTGTCGTCAATATCTGTATTTTTTTAATAGTTAATTAAAACAGCGAGAAATTCTAAATAATTGAATTTTTTCCACAAACGAAAGGAAACAGGTGACTGAAAGACTTGAAGATTAATTAACAGAACGGTCTTTGTTCTCTTTTGTACAAAATTATAAATAATTATTATTTGCTCGGTCGCTTAAACATCGCAAAAAGTGTGAAGTCAATAGCTAATGGCTGTAATTAAAATGAACTGGAGAAGCGTCATTATATTCAGTTAGAATAATTGAATTTTCGTATTTCAAAAAAGAAATATTGTGCTAATATTATAATAAAGAATAAATTAATAATGAATGAAAAAGCAAATTCTAACCCACACCAATTATTATCCTGAAATTTTTCAGTTGTTCACTGTAGTGAATATTTGACAGTCTACTTTGCTTACGCCATAAAATAATGCAAAAAACAATTCAATTTCAGGTATATCTAGGAAACACTACACTAAAATAAGTCAAAATAATGAAAACACATATGCCAATAAGATTGTTTTACAAATATATATGAATTTAGAAAATACATAACAATTATTCACGTTTCGTCTGCTCTCTTTTATCCAAATGAATTATCGTCGCTCTCAGACGTTTGCGATAACTTTGGAAAGCTCTTCAAAAACTCCGTTAATATATCACGGAAAAGGTTACACGGAGTGGTTTTCCGTAAACTATTTTTACAGAGAAAAAAACATCAAAGAGAGTTCTCGCTAATAGCTACCCACTTTTGATTAGTCTTATTATTGGCAAACTTACTACGATTAAACTTACCGGACCAATACAATGTATGTGGTGATTAATGTGGCACACAAGCCAACCCCCTATGTTGTATCAGGCTAGAAAATGTGCGTAATGGTCTACATAAATTCTTGAAATGTGCAACGTTGGATAAAATGTAAGGCCTAACTATGTCACCCTGTGTAAAGTAGGGTAATTGCCTACTAAATACTGTTTAGCGGACCAATAAAGCATTATATCTGCCATAACATAAAAAAACGTTTGATACTGCTTGCTTTGTGCTTTCCAACTCATACTTTGCAGTTGCTATTCAGTTGTAAAATAAACATTCTGATTTTTTTATCGGTGATAATTTACGTTAATAATATTTGTCCATCCAATATGATGTAATATTATTTTTATGTACAATTTAATTTACAATATAATTGACAAACAACATGTTTTGACTTCTACGATAAATTAAATTTCTATATTTTTTTATTAATAACATAGTAGCCAATTTATTTAATTGACTCTGATCTGTTGTAGTTTTTGTGTAAGCTAAGAAGAGAATGTTGACAATTCAACCAATTCACACAAAACAGCCTGTATCTTGTTGGATACTGACTGAAATATTACGTATTACTCCTTTTGGAAGAACGCCAAGAATATCATAATCGTTTAAGAGTGTTGTACACTTTTTAAAAGTAAGTCATTACAAACGAAAAATGATAATCGCACAAACCTTGGCTGAATATAAGCATTGGCAAAGTGTATTTTTCTAGAAGAAATATTGGTCTTCTAAAAAGCAATTAATGTCTGTCAACCGCGGTATTTTAAACTCTTGTTTTCACTTAACGTTCCGTAATACACAACAATAAGACCTACGATCTGTAGGCATCATTCACTCTTCATCACAAATCTTATAAATTATACATAAAAACTCATATGAATTTCATTCACAATTTATACAAAAACAAACTTGCGTGGGCATTATGGCATGATATGTGAACTTAGGAAAAAAACTAAAGTTGTATATGTTTATAGAAACCTTAAATATTGTAAGATGCTTCTCATTTTAAGAATGACTAAGCGCTGTATATGCAGTTAACAACGTCATTATACTACAGATAGGCATTCGCACATCTTCAGTATTTCTTGACAGTAAAAGAGCATTATCCCCGTTTAATGTTTTTAAAAATAATCTCAAAAAAAATCCCCGCAGCACGTTGTATACTAAAATATTAAGTTAGAAAAACTTAGATGACAGCTGTAACTTTTGATGAATTTTAAATGATTAAATAAATGTGACGCGAAATTACACGTGAAATAGATAAACAATGACCTACATATAATCACTTAGTTTGCTTTATTGTTTGTCATCAATCCATCAACACTATGAAAAGGCAATTTAAGATCGTGGCAGTTCCTTTGTATATCACCGTTGAACTCGGCATGACAAGAAGTGTTAATCACAGATTGACAGTGAATAATGTTATTTTAACAGCCTCACAAAGGTGACTGAAAACATATCTCAGTGTGTAAGTAAAGCTCTATATTATATCACAATGAAAAAATGTATTTGAACCTCTATAGTCACAGTTATGTATAGTGAAATAAATTAGTGGACTGCTTAAGTAGAAGAAGAAAAAACAATTAGTCACATTATTATAAATGAAAAAAATATTAATATTGATTTATAATTACTGCAGGTGTTCTTGATATTTGCAGGTGCCGTCATCTGAGTGTATTATGAACGTGGAAAGGAAACTCAATGTTATTTCAGTATACATATAAATATAGCATAAATTATAGTATCAAGATAATTTTTTGTATTTATTGTAACATAATGGAGATCAAATATATACGTCATACGACAAACATCAGTTTTAATTTTTCAATACCTGTGAATGTTCAACATCGTTATGATATGTTACGGTATCCTGAAAAAATATCGTAACCTTGACCACATTCATTATTTAGTCAAATGTATTACGTAAATCTCTCTACTCTATAACCTCTGAAAACGAAGGCTTCAGAGGCAAATACAGGACTCATATTTTTGCCTAGGGAGGCACAGAACCGCTTTTGGAATGATTATTTGGTCATAAAAATGTGCTCTGTAAATGCTGATATAATAATGATAATTAAATAGTTATAAAAGTCGATCGTTTACAGCTCCGTCAACATGAAAGATAAACAGAGTCTCGATTGAGTTGTGACGACGTGTGAGATATTCGCTGCGAGGCCGAAGTCGTCAGCCGAGGAGACAACAGACACTGATATTTGAGCGACCGTAAAGCGATCACTTTCGCTCGACCGGTCTGCCGAACAGGCCACCAAATCTAATTCAGAACTATTGCGAGAACCAGTACATAGGGCCATCGTCCCGTATTCCCGTCTCACAGGCGCGATGGACGGACAAAGCTCAGTAGACTATTCCGGGAGTATTGGCAGACACGAGCCACCGCAATGGAGGAGACAATCGACAATATTTTTTTCACGGACGGAAATAGAAAACAAGCAAATCTTCAATCTTCCGCGGACATGAATCATACGACAATCACGTAACGCATAAGCTGTAGCATTTTTGCGGCTCTGCGATCATGTTCAGAGATGTCTAAACCTTGAACAGCTGGGCGAGATTATTTTTTATTTATATTATGCGTGAAGATTCTTATCTTTACATACACACAAGTGGTATATTATACTGAAATAAGGACGTATGTTTATTAGCATTTATTTATTGATACCAATATTTCAAATACAAACAGAGATACCTTATAACAATGAGTGACTGTTAAAAAGACTCGAACATAGTAGTTTATTGTTACTTAAATGTGGAACATCATTATGAATACTCTTTGTAAAATTATGTTGTATGAATTTAAAATTCATGAAAATTATTAGTTATTTACAGAAATATAAAGAAAGCTCATATATGCAGTCATAAAAAGTTAAGATTTCATTAAAAAGAAACATTACCGTAAAAGAAAAATAAACTTTAGTCAAAAATATACTTCAGATTCACATATGAACGAACGTGACAAAGTAAATCCTAGGAAAGATAACTCAAAAGATTATTTTATTTTATATCTAAGACGTTAATTTTTTGAAAATGTAACGGAGCTGCAGTTTTTCGTTAAAAGAAATACGAGATCATGTAATGTTACGTAAATTTTTGAGCAAAGAAAACCGATTATCGTTTTATACAATTTTCAACGATTTATGTAGTTTGTATTTATTTGAAGTTAATGAACTATTAATGTGCATTAACTGAAAAGTTAATCGTTTAACAATAATACGATTCCTTGAATTAACGATTATCTCTTAATTATCTCTACAACTGTGTGTAGGACCATCGTTGAATATATAATCACAAAATAATTGTACAATAATATTTAAATGGCTTGTATAATATTGCTGATAGACCTGGAATAAATACGTTGAAAGATATTACGAATATTAGTATGCATTAAAAGGAATAAAAATACATTACGATGTCTGATAATGTGAATTGATGTGACAGACTACGCATGAATGTTATGATCACACAAGATACGAATAAAAGTTGATAATTCTGCGAGTTTTTAGATAATACTGTAACGTATTATCAGTCAAATTTCCATATTCATTATTAGACATTGACCGCATCAAAACGCTGCTCGGGCCTGAAACGTGGGAAATGCAAATATTTATTCTGTTTTTGTAAAACGGTTGCTTTAAATAACGATTTATTTTTGATTGCATCTTTTATCACGGCAACAGTATTCACAACAAATGTCGAGAATTTGTCTAAAAAATTACATGGCGTTAAAAGGAACGCACAAAAACAGCCTTCACGCAAATAAGGAATTCTAATGAGCGGAAAAGAAAATTAATGGTTAAAATCGTGTGCATCTATACTTCCCATTCTTCTTTACGGTTGTGAATCTAGGCATCTCACCAAGAGCCAAGGCAGCCGTATAGTGGGCTTTGAGAGCAGATTCCTGTATATAATACTGGGGGTACGATGGTTCGTCATTGTGAAGAATAACGAGGTTAGAGAGCGGACAAGGAAGCCTTTTATACAACAGTCGGTTAAGAGGTGAAAGGGAACATCGTTAGGACTTAATGTTAAATAATTACTTTTGTATTTTCAATTATTTTTCTTGTCCTACAAACATGCAATATATTATTGAATTTTATTTATTATTTTAAATCAATTTATCACACTACCATTCTATGAAAGGGTCAATGAAGTGGATATTTAAATATATAACTTTTTTTTGGAAGTAAATCAGTCATTGGATACACTGAGAGACCATTAAAATAGTATATTGTGTTTATTTTAATTTCAAGTATTCACAAAATCAAATGATTGTCTTTTTTATTTTAAAACACTACATTTTAACAACACTGTATGAATATGAAAAGAAAATGTTTGCAGTGTGCATACGAAATGATGAGCTTGGAAGCCGCGATCTGAACCTCAAATATCTGTTTACGTTGTTCTGAAAAGCCCCATTTATATTCCTTTCCGATACTAACAAACTTATCGACTGGAAAAGCTATGAAGGAAACCTGATGATTTCATATGCAAATTTTAGGAAAACATGACTCCGTGTTGTGATTTTCAAGATTTATGCTACATTTTATTTTTATATTCCTACTTTAGTCAGTGAACAGCACGGCATAAAGGATACATTTTTTACACACTAATTTATTATGTAAGTAAATAGTGATTTTATATTACTTCATTATAATTATTAAAGTCTGACATAGTTCAATAAGTTCGTGATCTAAATTAATGTCGAGTAACACTTTGTGATTTTAATTCCACTCTTTGAACTCACTCATTTTCCTCAAACTCGTGAACTTTACCAGAGCATCGAAACTATTCTATGTCCGACAGTAGAGCAGGAAGAGTAACTTATTTTCAAAGGAAATACGAAAATGGTAAAAAAAAACGTGAAATGCGAAATGAAAGGCGTCATAATTTAAAATATATATTTTTAAATGTGTATATTTGAAAACACACATGTTTATACATGTTTTTTAAATCCCGCACTTGACTTTAATAATTATTGGATGAAACAGTTAAAAAAGGAACATACAAAATTGTTCAATACATAATATTTATCAATTTTAAATAAACAAAGATTCATTTTTTATGTCATTGATAAAAAAATTACCAATATAATAGTTTCTGTTGGAGATTTGTATGTGCATGCATTGTTTGGAAAAATTCATTATATACATATTTAAATTATGCATTTTAATTTTAAAATTATTGCGCATCTTTCTACACCTTCTACTTTCATTAATATGCTCTTTATATTTATATACAGTTCCTATATAATTTGGATGTCAACAAGAACAGATTTAATTACTCTTAAAACCCTTTTTTGCATACATCCGCTTTGCAAGCAACATGGGTTGCATGTCTTAGAACTCTCTATGCCATATCACATCCATTGTAGAGCCTTAAACCTGCTGATTTATCGAGTACATTTTGCAGCTATTGTTCATCTAGAGATTCGTTAGTCTACGCCCTGTGAAGTGCCAAGTGTAGTGGGGGCATAAATAATATTTTGCTAAGATGCCACGCGTTGAAACGCTCCAATAACCCACTAATTAGAGCCGAAATACACGTTTTGTGCTATGATTTTTTTTAATATGAAAGGGACTGGTGTATTACTGGTGCCGTGATTAGATATGCTGGTCGTGGAGAAACATCAGTCCCAGGCTTCCAGCTCCATTAGCGGCACGGGCTGGCCTCTTCATCGCCTTTCATGGCTGTTATCTCTTAAACCACTTTGTGGAAAACCGAGACATGATAACCCAGAGTACTCTCATGCTTCCATCCTTACCACACAGCTAAAATTGAATTTTTTACTGCGCGAGAACCAAGCCGCATACATTTATAATTAAACATGAATCGTCTCACTACATCACGATCAACATATAGGTTTTTGTGCTGAAATATTATTACAATATTTACTTATTTTTATTTGATATTCAAAATGAAATTGGAGTGCAAATAAAATAAGTTTTTATTTCAAACTATTATCCAAGGTGTCGGTTTCCATTTTTATGCAGATCTTATTGTCACATTTAAGGAAATAATTTGTAATAAGATATACAAAAATATTACTTTCTCATCGACATCGAGGCAGTGTGTATTTTATATCAATTTGATGACAAGAAGTAAGCAATTTTTTTTTTTGAAAAATTTGTCCACAGGCAAAAAAATCCAAAACAGTAGCAAAGCTAAGACAAATGATTTAAATCATGTTGTATAAATAAATGTAATTACTATCAATAGTTTTACAATTAAATATTTTATTGGAGGGTCTAATGTGTGGATTATGTCCCCACTACGACAATCTTGAGTGTCATGAATATAGTTACGCTTCAATAACAAAAAACAAATTGTTTTCAAATATTCGTCGAATTGCGCAATAATTTAAATTAATATTATCTGCAATACTATATCAAATATATGGTTCAGTTAAATTTTGCTTTGAGAATTGAATCTCATTTAAGTTTTATAAAATGAAAATGTGTAAAAATATACAGAAGTTATTGAGAAGCAAGTGTAAGATTGTGGAGTGGTTTACACTTTGTAGCGCAGCACTTTGGGATTTATTCGATAAATTTTGGTTTCGTTTTTTATCGATGGTACGTGACGGAAATCTTTATCATCGATTTGTATTAAAATAGGTGGGCTGCTTGTGACCACACTTTCGTAACATAATGCACATTTTTATTTATTTTTCAGCTTGTAAACTCGTGCATCTACAATCGACTTAACATATACTAGTTCTGATAAGCTTCAAGACACGCTCTACAACCTCAATGAAGCGTCGAACAAAATTGGTCAGAAAATGATCATGTATAAAACTAAAGCCATGATAAATAGTCATATTTCCTAGACTTTTGACCCAATTTCCATTGGAGGAACACAAATAGAGGTTGTAAATGAATATGCCTATCTGGGACAAGTAATACAACTGGGATGTTATAACTTCTCAAAAGAAATCGACAGGCGTATAAACTGGGATTGGCAGAATTTGGAAAACTTAGTACATTTTTAAAGAGAAAATTCCGTAATGTCTTAAAACTAAAACATTTAACAAATGCATCCTCCGTGTAAATCTTTAAACGCCCAGTGGTCCCATACGGGACCGCAAATTTACATCGTTCAATGCCCTAGCAGGCCAATGTTTGTAATGTTTCGTCACACAATAGATTCTTCAATGAACTAACTTTAATACTATTATTACAAATTAATGTAATCCGACTGTGAAATGAACCATAAGCACTCCTGTATGGGACCGTAGGGCATTGAACGACGCAAATCTGCGGTCCCGTAAGGAAACCACTGGGCGTTTAAAGGTTAACTTATGATGCAGAGACGTGGAATCTAACAGTAAGTCTTACCCATAAAATAAAGGCCACCCAGCATGTCATAGAGGGTGTAATGTCTTCATTCCCTACACGCACACAAGCACTGCATTCGTTATCATATTGTAGAGTATAGCTGTTTTGAATGAATCCTAATACTGGTGTTCTCCCAAATGTGTTTTTTTTATAAAATTGTAGTATCATTTTATTTATAATTGAACAGGGAATTTATTTTCAACTTATAATATTTACAAGTAAGGACACAATACAATGATGGATACAAAATACCTGAAATATGAGTATATAGGTAATCAATCTACTTCTACAAAAAATGTTCCGCAAACGTTTTGTTTGCTGCATAATATAAAATTTTAATTTACAGAAAGAAGAAATAATTAATTATCTTCATAAAATTACATTGAAATGTAGGAACTCTTATTTTTCAATTGTCTTTTGTAAGAGAGCTATTAAGCACGCATGAAAAGGGAAGCGAGCAACGTCACGAAAAAAACAATAGAGGTACGAGTATCTTATACGTGGAGACTCAAAATTCATTGTCCTATTTTTCGAAGGAGAAAAATAATTCGGCATTTATTCAAATATGAAAAGCTCGCCGTTTCCAAATCTCATTAAGAGAGTGTGTTGTTTCACCTGCTAAAAATAAAATTCCCGGTTCGGGAATATTTCTTGTGGCATAGGTTTGTAGCCTCTTACTAGTATTACTAAGTAAACTTTTGGCTAATAAAACCACGTGCCGAATGGCTACTACCCAATTGGTGTTTTCCTCTCTCCGAGAATTATGTTTACGATTTCCAACCCACCGCAAAATCAGCAGATCTACTATTACTTCACTTACGAACCTAATCATATTATACTTTTATGAAAAAAATAACAAACTCTTAATAAATATAAAATTGAATATTTTTAGATGTATTTTGTTATCATAACATGTAATATGTTTCAAATAGCATGATTGAAAAAGATGAAATTTACTCATTATCTACTTCTCAATGTTTTATTAAACATATTTTTTTAAATAAACCATAATATTATATTTAAATATTTTCGTTTATTAGAAAAGTATTCAGTAGTCACTTCAGTGAAGAATGTTTTAAGTTTCATATTCAAATCACGTTTTTTCAGGATAATCAGCCTTTCTATTTTTCCTTTAGGTTGGTGGTACCTTTCTTTTTGTCAGATTAACTAACTTTCTTCAGCTTCTATGTGCTCAAAAGGCATTTTGCCTTCGTGATTCGCTTTTCAATTTGCCGTATACAATATATTACTCCGATTGGATGTTTTAAGCGATCCTTTATATTTATTAACATACGTAGACATTTTCGCCTTCATTATGTACGCAACAAAATTTATAGCTTCTAGTTTAACGCATACTTCACCTGTACAAGAAAGTTACGCCACTATCTGTATTCCTTTTGATACAAGTAAAACTAATTTAATTTATGAAATAATATGATCAAACCCATTATGGTAATATCACATATTACGCCTAAAATAACGTATACAATAACTATGTCTATCTACATATATTACTTCATTTATCCATACAAAACGTAATTTCTGCCAAAATATACGATAAACATCAGCACGTTTGTTGAGAATACAAATGATAAATCATGTTATTTAATATATAATTCTTGAATATTCATTAACTACCGCATCATTATCATCAGGCCCACTTCCTAACTGAAGTATATAGTCTTCATAAGCCGCCATAAAGCTATGTCAGCCGCCTTTATCCTCGCCGCATCCCAAGACAGCTGTGCCTCCCACTGCGCCGCAGAGTACATTATTTATATAGTTAAAACGGCGTCATTCCTTACAAAGTCAAACCATCGCACCCCCAATATTCTACGCAAACATTTTTTTCCAATACCCTTTATACGGATGCATTGAGTTTTGGTGAGATGCCAAAATTAACAGCTGTACAAAATAGAAGGGACAATGCAGGCGCCATATAAGCGGCATTTTGTTTTGATCGAGTAAAACTGTGAGACTCAGATATTGCCCATGAGGAATCAAAAGATCATTCTACTACTGCATACATTCGTTAAGTTGCTAAATGTTTTACGTATAATTAACAATAAAAGTTGAGCATGGACCACATTGATAAATCATAACACATTTTGCTACCACATTTCAGCAGGTCAACAGGATGTATACTTAATATAAATTAAATTTTTCATCTGCGCATTAAAATGGGGCTTAAAACCGTCCAGCTTATGATCCTTAAGCTCACTCGGCATGATGTAATTGTGAAAAATGGTTTGGACACGGCGTACGAACCGGTGAGGCCTGTAATGATAAGCTCGTCCCGAGAGAGCCCAGGGGCTGAGGTCTCGGTCCCTCCTTGCCCCCTCTCATTGGAGGCTCCTCTCGACATCACGATAAGGAATGACATACGGTACTATCGACGCTTCCCAGATAGCCCGACAAAAAATAATTGAAAACTCTACGTCTTTTGACAATCTTGACGCATCATGTATAAAGTTATTTTGAAAAAACATAAAAATATAAAGCGTCAAGTTTTTTTACGCAAACACACAGGAGATAGTGGTGTAAAAATCTTATATTTGTATTTTATGAAGCTCTAAGCGCTGCATATGGATATGTACGTTATTCAATACAGTCTGATATTCACCAATCATCCATTTATTAGAGGAATTCATTAAGAATGAATGGTGTTCACGTGACGACTTTCAGTCTACCAGCAATTTTAATTAATAGGCTATGACTGGCATTTTACAGGTGAGGAATCAAATTAACACTAACTAGGAGTAATTATAGAACTAATGAACATGAGCTTCACTTTGTTAAACAAAGGCTTTTACCACTACGCCATACCCTCTGGCAATCTTATTACTGGTGTTTTTACTATTATTTTCTATTTTATATTTGTATCACTAGTTTAATATAAGTGTGTTTGTGATAATTATTTTACAATTATTAAAACATTCAATTGATAATATATAGGTATATACAATCCAAAGCTTAGTATAAATTGAAATTAAAAAATAGATAATATCATAAAATTATTTAAATTAATATGTTCCATTTCATTTTAATGAAAATATTGATTACGAGAAGTGGTAATAATTATTCTTGATAAAAAAATGTCACAAAGTTAAAGACTAAAATTACATATAATTATATTGAATTACGTACCTTCAAAGTTAATTAAGGTGCTCTGTATTAATTAAAGTATTCCATTCATTTTTCTTCGTCACTTTTTAAAAATTCACAGTCTTTGAACGGTATCATTTTTACGTCGCCGGAAACATCACGTGAAAATCATTGTCCGTCACTGTCTCTAATAGATGGCATCTTTAATTACTGACTAAAACTGAAATTAATTACGCGCCAAATTACAGAGAGAGAGAGAGTGTAAATGTGAAATAATTAAATTGACGTAAATGTATAAATTAGTGTAATGAAAAGAGTGTTTTTTTTTTCTGTGTACGAAAAGATTTTTTTAAACGTCATAACAAGTAGGATCACACTCGAAGGAAGTGTATATATCACGAATGTTCGGAATGAAAAATAATTATGTAGATGTTTGATAATATAAACAGTCGCATGTTGAATACTAATATTCGAATGCGTTTTATTATTGGACATGTGCGTGAATGATACAACACTAGCGCTGTCACTTCCTGGAATGAGTGATAATGTTAATCATTATTTATTTAAAAATATATTTGCTTGTTTAATATTTCATTTTACGGCAACACATCGTTTTTTTTTTTGCAAAACTGCGATGATGCATTAATGAATATTGCATAGAGAGTGTTGTGTATGCTTTACGCAATAAATAACCATTAACTTTTCTCATGATTTCGCTTTTTATCCGGGTGATGGTTGTAAATATTAAACTTAAGCAGAAATAACCTCATCGGCGGCTGAAGTTTAAAAATAACGCGATACACTAACAAGTAATAATTACGAAACACTATTCAATGAACTCTGATGGAGTGCGAGCAAATCGAACGACAAGACAGAAAAAAACACATAATTCGTTTAAAAATAAACATTTTTTTTAACGATTCACGAACGTTGCATAAAAACAATAATATTATTATTTTTTGTTGACATTTCAGAATTAATCATTAAAAACGCATAAAGAAATCACATCGATGCATTAAAATTGCGTATTGCAATTATATTATTACAGTATTAATGTGAAAAAGTGTATTGATGATATATACGCGTGGAAATATAAAAAAGTTAAGTTTTGTTTTGTTTAGTGTGTTATTTTTTGTGTGTTGTTATTTTTGAGATGTTAAACGGAAAGAGGTGTTATAATATTATTTGGTGGTAGTCAATGTAAATCGAGCAAAAACATGGGCAGGAACGAACTGTCGGTATGTGTCGCGAGTGCATCTCGGTGCAAGCGAGGAGCGTCAGTGAACGCTGCTCCGACAACGTGCGAATCTGGCGTGAGGCGGCGTACTGAGGAGCGAGGGCCGGCGGGCGCGCGCGCGCGGGCACCTGCGCGGGGCGGGGCTTCGTGGGCCCCCTGCCCCACCAGGTAAACGCTGTGCATCATCAAGAAACCAAAGTCCTCCGTGTAAAGAGAGTAGCCACCGCTGCCCTTACGACCGCATGCTATCATTAAAGGCAGAACAACATTTATGTTCTTCACACTTCTGCCTCGTCAGTTTTAACATTTCCAAAACCCAATCTTGCACTTTCTCCACCAAGAAGACTGCAATGAATCCTGTATATTTCAATAGTTGTTCTCTTCGAAAAGCAAGCTCCATCAACATTCTTGGAGTATCAATCTAGGATAAACTGAATTATTATGAGTCAATTAAGTCTTAAGCCGGTCTCGCTCCAAAAAAAAACTAGGTGTGTTATATAGATCACGTCGGTACTTTAGCAACAAAAAACTTCTTCTCTAGAAATGTTAAATCCGCCCTATTCGTGAATACGGTAATCACTTTTGGGTTGGAGCCCCGAAACATGTTTTAGATTTAATAGTCGCGGTTCAAAGAACAGCTATTCGTTTGATAAACAATAACATTCTTACATCTAACCTGCAATCAGTGGAACACAAGCGTTAGATTTGTTTTAGACTTTTCTACCGTTACTAATTCCTCCTGCACCCACCCACAACCGACAAACCCGTCTTACACTATCCGAACCAAGAACTGACAGTTTCCAAAATGTATTCCTAAATGCCACCGATAATCTTTGAAATTCTCTTCCAGCATATTTTTTTTCCTCCTCTCTCCAAGAAACAGATAAATATACACTTGCAATCGGCCAACCCCACACACAAACACAAACATAACACACGTTTCCTGCATGCATCGTCCAGCCACCCTGGCTGAACGTCATATAGTGCACTATTCTCGACCGGTTGTGCTCTCCTGCGTGTGATTTCATAAAAAATACAATATTTTGTATCACTGCACCTTGATCACTTCCAAGCCAATAAAGCCTGTTGCTAACCGCGTCTGATTGAGCCGCTTCGTTAGAAATAGCCTCGAGAGCATTGGGCTAATAATGCGATCTCCTTTAAAAAATACTATCAATAATTCACGTGACAGTATGCCTCGGACACTATAGTTGCCGCCTCTTCAAGAATTCAGGCTTCTGCTGCAGCTGACAGAACTGCGTAGCAGCAATTTATGCATGTTCCAAATATAGGATGAAGACATATTATTTAAAGCCTAACCATAGTAGAGTATGATATAAATAGTACGATGTCATGCCGTTAGGATATGTTTGAGAACCACCTGTCCTTTGAACAGCTTCATGAATGTTGTGGGGATGCCCATATCCACCTCTCTTTCTCTGTGTGTCAGGTGGGCGCCCTACGCGTGTAATGCCCCTCTCCTCACGCCTCCGCCTCTGCACTATGAGTCAAAAATACACAATATGCATTGGGCTAGGACCTAGGTCAACGGCGATGCGACGCGTTTTCCGCTCCAAGACCGCAATAATTCTTCCGGTGAAGCATCATCATGACAAATTAATCATCATCAATCATCACCAACGTTAAACTAAATGTCTGTAAAATCACCTGAAAGCCGTCTCACATGTCCCACATCATCATTATCAGCCTGTGTCCGTTCACTGTCGAACGGATGCCTCTCGCATCCAGACTACTCCCGCTATTCTCTGGTGTCGTCAGTACATTTTGCAAGCAGTCCGTTTGCTAGTTCTTGGACACCACTCCAACATTTTTCTTCCCCATACACCATCGTCTCTTCGATATTTTTGTCCTGCCCATTGCCACTTGAGTGTGCCTATTCCTTAGGTAGCCTTCACTACTTGAGTTGTTCTTCGGATATCGAATATATTTTAGAGACACTCTGGGCATTGATTTCTGCGTTGGATGGCTCATATATGAGCACTAAATCGCAAATATGGGCGAGGTCTGCCCATACCAAGAAAGTGGATATTGCTCTAAATGAAACGTGCCGGGTGGTTACGGGGTGCCTAAAACCTACCCCAATATCAAAGCTATATCAACTCTCGGGCATTGCCCCACCAAACATACGGCGAGAAGTTACTACCAAGAAGGAGCTCACCAAAACAACCCACGACGCACTCCACCCTATGTTTGGGTACCAAAAGATATCCACACGGCTCAAATCAAGAAGAAGTTTCCTACAGTCGACAACGGAACTGGTGATACCTGAGGCCACCCTGCGGCTGAACATGTGGAGAAGCGCAACTGAGGGGAATACTTGGATTGCCCCGAAAGAGGACCTAGCCCCTGGACATGACCAAGGGTGGAATATATGGAGGTCCCTTAACAGACTTCGGACCGGAGTATGCAAGACAAGGACACAAATGAGGGCCTGGCAGTTTTACAGTGGACCGACTGAATGTGACTGCGGCGTGGAGCAGACCCTGTCACACTTTCTGGAGTGTGCGCTGTGCCCGAATAGCTGCACCCAGGAAGACCTGATGATGGCCAGAAGTAACGCCATCGACGTCGCCCACTTCTGGGCAGACAGGATCTGACCCTGTTGTTTCCAACACGATTATATATATATATATCGCAAATATAATATTCTGGCTAACGAAAATTTATATATCATGTTTGGAAAGGATCTTATGTGTGACTGCATGAAAGGAAACAATCTGATTCAACAAAACACAAGTAAGATCACTGCCCGCCATGACCAGAGTGCTCTGTGCACTTTATATAATATATGCCAAAGCTTGAAATCGTTATTTTTATGAAATGCTTACACTTTAAATTTCAAATGCACAAGTAGAGTAAAATATTACACAATGAAAATTTAAATAGACTATATAATAACTAAAATATTAAATAGACTTTCGGGTGAAGTATTGTTTTATGTCCAACAATCCTTATAGAAATATTTTGGAAAAAGGTTTTACCAAAAATATTAGTACACACGTAACTATTTTTTTTTTATTGAAATTCAGCTTACATACTCTTCTGTTGAGCCAGCCTTGTTAGACAAATTACTACTCTTATATATCAGATTGAGACCGAAAAGCTAGGCAGGTAGAAGGACCTTTTGCTCCTTTTAATCAACTTGGGATTTTGTGCACCTCCTTTTGAGATTGGAATCTGGATCATCCCACTTTTGCATAAAATGTTGACACTTAACAAGATCAAAATTATTGATAAAACTGTTTATAAAAACATTATTCATTAACAAATTGAATTAATGTTATTCTTCGTGTTTATATATTGGGTAATTGGAACTAAATGGTTTGATTCTATGTGAAATTTAGAGGTAAAGCCTTCTGTTCTACAATCAATAAGGTAAGCCTGAGTGGATTCACTTTCTTTTAAAAGTTCTCTCTATGACTAAAAATAGCATAAATTAAAGCTGCGTTTTTAGGCACCTGGTTCCCGCCTATCTGGAAGGCTATCTGGAAATATACATAAAATATACTTTGTTTCGGGAGGCAGAGCTTATATGAGGTGAATCAAAGACCATAGCGGTTAGTAGAACTTAAAAAAAAAACATTTGTTTTAAAGGGAGGAAATTTTAATATTCTTAATTTAAAGGATCCAAATTTGAACGCCAATAGTTTTATTTATCCATCCACTTCCTAAAAGTTTTTTGAAATTGCTTTATAAAGGTATGATGATATGATAACGTATATAGCATTTAAATATATGCATCCCTTATACGAGTACGTTACAAGTTAGTTGGAATAAACTGAACAATCCATTTAGATTGATAATCATTTTCACAAAACTGCTGCCAGTTAAACAAGTTGTCGCACTCAAACATTGCATGATTGTTAAACTACTACTACTGTTTTTATGATAGCACTTAAACAATAAATAAAAAACTCCGTTAGCAACGACTATTACTAAGAAATAAATGACATCCTACATAGACATTACGATATTGTATTGACGATATTATACGAAATTGATTTACTTACGATATTGAAAATTCGTTAAATTTTAGTTATACAAAAATAGTGTACGCGACAAAGCATTAAAAGTTCTAATTTGTTGTTAATTTTAGTAATTCAGTTCAATCAATGAGAACATTCAACTATAAAGTTATTGTAGGTATTTAGGAAATTAATATTATATCAAAACAGTTAGATCTTCTTATGTGCCTTAGATACAACTACTTGTATATCGTGTATGGGGTTTTGTCGCGCATAAATGAACGTTAATGAATTATTATTTATTATTAAAATAAAATTTATATTTTAATATCTATTCCATGTAAAAAAATGGTATACTTTTTTGTTTTTGCATAAAATTGAAAATGAGGAAAGTCGCAACATTCAGACTGATGTTTTTTTTTTCTTCTTTGAGCCAGGGATCGAATGTCTGGAATAACAAAGTCGTCAAGCTTGATAACAAAGAAGATATAATGATATTCTAATGGCATACAATCAAAAATCTCTGTATTCCGCGAGGATAAAATTTTAAGACTTAAAATTACAGCACAAAAAATATGTTCCCAGTAAAACTCGTAATATGATTTAAAAAAATAACTCCTGCTTTTAAAAATGTACGTATCGCAAATGTTTTATTTGTACACTTTAAATTTACAGTTATATAATATAATAGTATGTTAACAGTTATCGTGGACCGTGCATATGTTGCGGGAAAGTGAATCACAATATTTTTTAACTGTCAAAACATGCAATTTTGACCATTTTTTACTGCGTTTACTTTTTTGGCTGATAAGAAGTATTTTTCCAACTGAAAAAAACATGAATAATAAATAATACCAAATTTGTAGTATTTATTTAGTAAGGGTATGCAAATGAGCATTAAAATTTATTGTAATGGTCTAGTGGCATTTAAAACGACAGAGCGCCTGGATGTTGCATGCAAAAATGATATGTGGTGCTAGTGTCGATTTGGGTTTTTTTTATGTAAGCACATACAGGAGAATACTGACAGGTGGTGATAGTGATTCTGAAGTCTCATCTGTGGAATTCTATGACGCTTTCCATAGTGCATATAGCTAAGTGCTGCATGTGGTGTGTTGAACCGCCAACGTCATAGACTACATCCCGAGATTCGCGCATCATCCTTATTATTACAGGAATTTACTATGAATGGGTGGTCTTCACGGGACGATCTTTGTTCTGGCATTTTACGGGTGAGGGATCAAATTCACGCCAACCGGAGGTATTTTAGAGCACAGAAGTCGATTAAAAATCTTTTTTTTTTAATCTTCGTTGGGGATCGAACCTACAGCCTTTGGCTTGCAAAGCAAAAGCTTTGACCATTGAGCTATACCCGCCGGCAAAAGTTGCAAGTGTATGTTGTTTTTTTTTCTGAAAAGATCCAGATTGTATGAAGAAAGAAACACATGCTGGAATAAAATTCCAAAGCTTGCCGATAACACTTTAATTTCGAAAAATACGGTTCTTGGGTAATATATTTGTTTAGATATGAAATGAAAGAAATAATTAACGTTAATCCACCAATAAAGCATCAAATTTTGTGTAAATTTTGAGGAAAACAGTAAATGCTTTGCGAACCGAATGAAAATCCATGGGGTCCGGATTTCCGTGGCTTAGTGATCGCCGGCATAAAACATTACAAGGCTTATTATTGATCAAAGCAAAACTTGCGAGGCATTTCCTAGGCAAAATTATAAAGTTCAGTGAGTAGCATCATAATCTCCACGAGAAAATGCTGATAGCTATTGGTAAACACATCGAAAGTTTAGTACCCTCTTAAATAATCCTACTTATTGTAATACAACAGCTCTCGTCGAATTTCACTACAAGTTTCGTCGAATAATACGGCGATTCTGTCTTTTTTCATATATCATATTATCCGTTACGAAAATAGAGAATATAGCCTTATAAAACAGTCACTAGAGGCGAGTCGATATCGAAAATCTTTAGAATATAATAGGCATGTATTATATATAATGTTGTTGTCACAGAGTAATCATTAGCTTATATTAAAATTCATATAATTTATATAATTACGCTTCAACTATTTGACCAAATTTCCTTTCGGATAAATGTCCGTTCGTGTATTCGGCCGAATGTGCGTATAACTAAATATATGTTGGGTCAATTGTCAGTACGGCTAAACATTTCTTAGTCAAATGTTTGTTAAACAAAATTATTTCATCCAATTATGCAGGCACTTATTTAGCTGATATATTAGAGAGTTACGCTATAGTTAAAGACCTGGCAGCTGAGATGTGTGTTGTTTCTGAGATGGATGTATGCTCCGTTTAGGAAGAAGTTATACTTGAGAAGAGGCAACGTACCGCTTGAAATGATAATATATAATATTAATTGATTTATGAGAACGAAAGCTGGTATGGCATTTTATTTCATTTTAATTTTCCGGCATAAAATGCAACCATATTTCACAAAAGCTATATAAGCTTATAATTCTTCCACTTGGCATGAAGCTTTGGCTCCTCTGCGTATGGCGCAATCGGCTTTTATGACAAGAAATGACTTTGGCTAAATAATACGCCCCGCAATATAAAAAGTATAAAAAAACACTGGAATAAAAATACAGGCGCACAACGAAACATGTTTTTTTAAAACTGTATTTAGTTTTTTAAAAACACACAAAAATATATCAAAACATTTGAAATATGTTCGCGTATTAAATACCGGCTCGAATTCGCCGGATCAACTTCGCTATAGAAAACAATTTTAAAAAATCAAAACACTGAACAACTCCGTATGCATCCTTTTATTTATACTATACATCAGGGATGCACGTATTACGGCCTGTGGACAGCAAGCGACCATCGTATATTTTTTTCAAATTGATCACTCAATAAAGATGTTTTACGTTTTATGAAAATTTAAAAACATAATATAATTTAGAAAAAAATACTTGCTTGAGGCACCCTTCACTTAATACAAAAGGTATTGAAAACGCAACCTTTACACAAACATCACACATACTTTGCAGTTGTAACGTCTACTTTTGGTGATTCCATGGTTGCGTTCACGTGAAAGAATGAATTACTATATATCATCGCATCTCAGGTATTTGATTTTACACAACAACAAAAAACACCTTTTTCGTCATATTATTTTAATAATTATAATAATATGATGAGAATATAAGAGGTCCCTTAACAGACTTTGGACTGGAGTATGCAAGACGAGGACACAAATGAAAGCTTGGCAGTTTTACAGCGGACCGACTGAATCTGACTGCGGCGCGGAGCAGACCCTGTCACACCTTCTGGAGTGTGCACTGTGTCCGAGTAGTTGCACCCAGGAAGACCTGATGATGGCCAGGAGTAACGCCATCGACGTCGCCCACTTCTGGGCAGACAGGATCTGACCCTGTTGTTTCCGACATAATTATATATTTTATAATTGTAATAAAGAAATTTCAATGTTACAGCAATTTCATAACGTAAGTAGGAATATTTAAATAAAATAACATTTTCTAATAAAGAATTTTTTTTTTTCTATTAATGTACGAAAACAATACAAATTTTATTGATTAAAAGTGGTAAATCAAATGTATGAACAATTTAATTGCTTATTATTTTTTAATATGTATACATATAGTATGCATATTCAGCTGTTGTTCTTGGGATTTTCAAGTTGATTTATAGAATATGAGGATGAAGATCAGTGACGACTAATTGAGAGATTATGTACGAGTATTTATTTAAATAATTAATCAATCAGTTTAAACATGAAATCCTTTATATTCCCTGAGCGCCTTTCGGCTGTACTTTTTGGTCCTCGGTGTTAACAAGTTTGTGCATCCCTGAAGTAGAACTGGAACTCTCTACCCCTTCAGACTAGCGCCGTAGGCTGATCATTCGCTGCCTTTTGTTCTACCTTCTCCCCCCAAACTCATAATATGTAGTCACCACAAATGTGCTCGACTATGAATATGGTTAAGCCGTAAATTCCAGAAATCATTCAAATTTATTAAAAATCTTTAAAAATCTTATTTCAGACACCTGTGATTAAAATATATTTCATGTAGGAGTTTATTGTTGAAAATGCTCCAATTAGGAACGAAAAAAATAAGTGATATAAATAAATTTATTTTTATTTTAATCATTTCAATTTTCAACGAAAATGCACGAGCTTAAAGCATGCCATAAAAATATATTTCGTTCAATTTTTATTTGTGAAGTTATTATTATATTTGAAATTTCTAATGTAAAAGATTTAATATATGCACTTGACATTTTAATTAATTAATTATAAAAAAAATACAATTATACAAAAATATTAATTACTTATTAATCAAATAACAAATATTTGTAAGCTGTAATAATTCATATTTTTTATGAGAACACAAATTGAAACTGTTTGGCCTCAATGAATAAATAATGAATATTGAACACTTTTTTTATATACATTGAATCTGGACATGAATTATGTATCGAAATCAAGTTTTAATATGTTAATTATTAAGTGTTTAAATAAGGTCTATAAAATATATTATAACTGATTAATTTTAATAATTTAATTGATTTACAAATTAATAGACGTCAATTTGACTGCACTCTTATAATACATTTATGTATTAATTTGACTTCTTAAATTGCATATTTAATTAAGCTGGTACATACGGGTATTTGTATGCGAGTGCATAAGCAACATACGATTTCTAATGAGCATTACTTCTGCTTGCTACAAGGTGATGATAAGTAAGGCTACAGTTTGAGTTGTACAAATAATATATGCTAACTGCTTGTTTATATGCATGAACTCATCCGTGGATCAACTCACTAATAAAGTTTCCTTCACTAATAAAGTTGTTACTAAAAGCACCTCCTCACCCGACACATTCACCACAAATTTACTCATTTTAAGCACACCCTCATTATAGTCTCTGCAACAGAGGGCGAAGTACAATATTACATGGTACAAGTAAATAACAACTTCAAACTAATATTAACGTCCAATATGCAGAGAAGTTATTTCGTTATACATCTAATGATTAAATCAAATTCATGAAAAATGAATCCTTATTACACTTGTAGTGCTTTTGTAATATAAACATTTTATTATCATTTCACATTTATTGGAAAATAATATTTTTTGAACGGATACATTTTGCTGTCTGAAAGTGTTGTCCAGAGACAAAAATTCGTTTTTAGGAAAAGTAGGTTGCATTTTAAAAAATAAGTATGATAGTGTGTATGAAAAAATTGTCAAATGAACCTCATTTAAAAACGCTTATTTTTATGTAATTCAAATCCAGAATCATGATTAAGAAAATTTATTGACACGAAATTAAAATAACACAAAATTCTACAAACCTATTTTGTATACTATTTTACTATAGATTCCACAACCCTTCCGAACATGAAGTTCTTTTTTGAAAATACCGACATCGAATTCGATTTTTTGACGAACGATTCTTTCCGTTTTACCGCTGTCGAATATTAAAGAATTGAATAGTCGAAAGTATACCATTATCCACCTTTCAAAAGATAAATGGAGACGTCTCAGTTTTCAACAATCTTCTAAATTTTTAAATTTATTGTTGGCAGCCTTTTATCTTATTCATTGTGTCGAAATGTCCTAAAAGGTAACTCTTCTTTGTCAAGTTAAGTTACTACTAGAGTGCCTTTGTAAATCTTCGTCATTATTAGAGGTTATTAATATTTAAGCACCGCAAAGAGTTAAATATAATTTTTACTGATAATAAAATCAAAACAAAAATATTATAATTATATTAGTAGTTAATTTTTTTAAGATGGTCTAAAAATAGAAATGTTATTGTTGAAACATTTTTCAGTAACATAGCATATTGTTATTACAATGTTACGAAATGTTTAAACCACTCTCGTGTAATTTCTCATTATCAGCCTGTGTCCGTCAACTGTTTTTGTGAACGAAGACCTCCCAATTGAGTCTCCATCCTTCTCCATCCTCCGCCCTCCGCATCCAGGCTACTCCCGCTATATTTTTGATGTTGTCAATCCATTATGCAGAAAATCGACCAACGCTTCGTTTACCAGTTTTCGGAAGCCACTCACTTTTCTTCCTCATCGACCGTTCTATTCGACAGATATGTCCTGCTCATTGCAGCATGAGTGTGCCTATTCTTCTGTAGCCTCATCTTCTTAAGTTCTTCTTGTAATACCTTCGTTTCAGATTATATCATATACATATACTCCGACCATGGATCTCTCTATGGCACATTGGATGACCTATATTTTATGGATAAGACCTGCTGTAAGATTCCACTTCTCTGCGCCATAAATTAATAATAAAATGCTAATTATTGTGATTTAGTATGATAATATTCGAGTAAATAATGACAAAGGAAAATCTCGTGCTATCGTGGTAAACTAAATAAATATTATAGCGCCGATAAAACACACGGGGTGTATCATTGCCATTAAAAATTTAAAAGGTGCACAAACCCTTAATCTACAGCGCACATACACACAAGGTAAACGCTCGGAAATACGTATCTATGCCACACCACGTTAAGTGTTGGATGTGCAGGTAAACACATGGTCAGGTACTATATAAAAAGGTCGTCTTTACATCGAGTCTCTCATGTAGATTTTATATTAAGCAATTAAATTTTCAGAAGTGGAAAAATAGCCAAAGTTGTTTCGCATTTTAAATTTTAATGCAGTTAGTTTAATTTTAAAACGATAGGAAAGAATTATTAAGTATTTATTCTTATTATAATATCGAATTACATAAAACTATTAATCAAATAATGAAAGATGAATGAAAATTCGTGGTTCTTTTGGGATGAGTGTTTTTTGTTCGAATTTTTCGATCAATAATTCTTGATCAAATTCCGTAATACAAAATAAAAATTAAATTGATTAAGATTGTTTAGAATTATTCGACAATTTCTTATATATTGACGACATGTTTCGGCTACGTCGAGTAGCCATTATCTAGTAAATTACACTTTTATACAGACATGTAAATTCACTCGAAAATGGCTACTCGATACAGCTGAAAACATGTCGTCAACAAATAAAAAACTGTGGAATAATTCTAAATAATCGTCTTTTAACATTGATATTATTTTATTGATTATAAAAATTATAATTTCAAAGTTCAGAATTACACGAATGAATGAATGTGAGAGGCATATAATAATTGCAATTCTTATTTTTTTGTGATCAGTAATGGCATTTATAATTATAACTTAACCTCATTATAGAAGTAAAGTCTAAATTATTTATCAAATATGCGTCAAAAGCAGGAAGATTGGTTGATTGCCCTACGCATTTCTTCGGCGCATATGCCTTTGTATCTTATGTTTGGTGGTGCTATATCAGCTAAGAGGTTTGGTTTCAAAATGGGTGTTGGTTTGATGCAGCCTGTGACGACTCTGTGCTAGCATCATTCAAAGCATTATCTACTTGATAATAATGGTCTGATAGATCCCAGACTGGCGCCGAATTTTCTCCGGCTGAGAAACAAAGTGCTAAGGCTGAGATACGACGAAAGTGCGGTTGGTCCCCAGAGTAAAAGTTGGTCAGTTTGCGGATGAGGTTGTTTCTTTTTGCAACTTTTTTTATGGTGTTGCTGCAAGGATGCCTAAAGAAGAGAGTGCAATCAAGAGTGACTTCGAATCTAAAATTGGTGTTTTAGTATCACGAAAGCTGATATCGTCATTTGGATGGTCTCAATTATCTCAAAACAGCCTATACTTTCGAGTGAAATTTAATAAATTTTGACATCCCCGTTTACACCAAGAACGACTCAATGTTGCCGGGATCGTCATCAGAACCTGTGGTCGAGGGATGAGGAGCAGATGAGCAACAATACAAATTACTTTTTGAGTAGCACATTGTAATACATACAGGTATATAGGCACATGAAATATATTAATCAAGGCTTTTTGGCACCAGCCTGCAAGGGTTAAATCGAGCTGATATCATTTTTTTAAATTAGAAACATACAAAGAGAGAAATGGGAAAGTCTTGCATATTAGCCGGCGGTCATAGCTCAATGGTCAAAGCGTTTGCTTTACAAGCCAAAGGTCGTGGGTTCGATTCCCGACGTAGATTAAAAAAAAAAGTATTTTGAATCGATTTCTGAGCTGTAAAAATACCCCCGGCTGGTGTGAATTTAATCCATCACCCGTTAAATGTCAGTCATAGCCTATTAATTAAAATTGGTGGTAGACGAAAGACGTCCCGTGAAGACCACCCATTCATAGTAAATTCCTGTAATAATAAAGGATGATGCGTGAATCTCGGGCTGTAGTCTATGACGTTGGAGGATCAACACTCCACATGCAGCGTTTAGCCATATACACCATGGTAAGCGTCATAGAATTCCACAGATAAGACTTCAGAATTACTATCACCATCTGTCGATATTCTCCTGTATGTGTTAACATGAAAAAAAATAATAATAATAAAAATTTGATACTCACTGCATCGGTGGGCATATCTGCGGGGGCGCCAGGAGAGCGACCCGGCCGCCGTGCTCCGTGAGGCGCACCTCCTACCGCATGGCGTCCGCGAAGCCGACCCTCTTGGGCGCCGGGCGCGCGCCCCCAAGGGCAGCCCCCGCGCGCCTCAGCAGCGGCCGCGCGGCCAGCGACGGCGAGTCCGGCGGCGGCGGCGACGGCGTCTCGGACGTCATCCCACAGGGAGCCCCATCCGGCCCCTTCACACGTGCTTCAACACACGAGCTTCAGTACCAAACTCGCAGTACAACACAAAAAATCAAAATCTCATCGAATTAATATATATTTTTTGTTGTTATTATTGGAACACATTCATTACATTGCAATTTGGTATACAAACTTTTTTATTCATTTATTCGCGATAATACTTCAATACCAGACTCGTATTGCAACACGAACAATTAAAATGTCATCGAATAATTATTATATATATTTATGTTTTTTAAAACTCAATAATTAGATTAACTACAAGACAGTCATTGAAATTTTCTCTTTAAGTTAATTAGAATTTTATTCATATTTTAAATTTTAAAATTGTTTTACTTCTTGTTCTTTTAAGAATACTTTAATTATATTGCAATTAATTATTAAAATCTATTTTTTTATTAATTTGTGACGGATTAAGAAATCACATTATTTTGTCTTACATTAATGTTTTTACATATTGGCATTGCGTTACTTAATTTATTGGTGTTTTAATAGTAAAGTCATATTTTTTAAATTGGTGCATTAATATTGCTGAGGTAGTAATTAATAGTTTATAACTTATGAATCGAGTTGTTTAAAAATACCTAAAATAACAGTAGTAATAACAGTAGTAACAATAGTATATATAATATACAATAGTATATATAATCAAATATTAGTGAGCACGTAAAATAATACAAAGGTTAAAAAAGTCGTACAGAAATAAGCGAACAATCAGATTATTCGCATTCACTGGCAATGAGAATTAAAATTATTTTTCACTTATGCCGGTACTCTGTATAATCATGTCACAGAAGCCAGTACGGGCCGTTCAAAATTAGATAACTGGGCAATGCATATTTCAGTAGCTGACTTATTTTTACGCGATATCGTACAACAGTTATCAAATGATGATACTCAATTTTAATCTCGAATTCTGAAAGCGGCCGACATTAAGATGGTTATTATTTATGAGAAACGTGCTGAGATGCCGGCGGTTTGAAGAAAGAGGCTAATAGCACTGAGTCAACGGTTGTGGATTTTCAAAACATTTCCGACGAGGCAATTTCTTTGGCAGACGTTAATATTATGTGATATGTCCGCATGAGGGAAATATTAAATGTCACTGTTTCAAAAGGGCAAATAAACGTCGAGTTTTTTTCACTGAACATTAGCGATGTCACCTAGATACGAATAAAATGAGACGCCCTGGGCGCTTTTTAAAAAATAGGAAATTCTGTATTAATCATTTATACTAAAATAAAAACGTTTTTCATAAATAAACTATTATACTTTGATTCATATCGTTGAACTTATTAACAATATTTATTTTCCTTAAATTATCTAATAATAAAATAATTGATTTAGTTAATAATTATTGTTTTACGTATAGTTCAATAAAACAATAAATTCACCCGTTGTACATGATAGTGACAGAATACTTTTTAAAGTGTTTTCAAAAGCAGAAGCATATTCAACAATATACGGATATGTATGTTATTTATATTTTGCTAATTGGGACGCGTTTTAAATTTACAATAATTAAATTTGAAATCGATGTAAAACGGCATTTACACCGCTGAACGCACTTTCAGAACAATACGGTAATTGTAAATATTACAATAAATAACATGACATCATAAAAAAGACAATAAATATATTATTGTTATTATTTATATAAAAAAAAAGTTTATTTTTTATTTATATATATAATATTTTGTTTTGTTTACGTGCAATATTGTTTTCGGTTAAATATTAATCAACGCACTCGTACAGATATTATGCAAAGAAATACACGAAACGAAAGATTCGAACAAAAAAGTTTTCAAATAAAATGATGATATTTATTTTTAAAATAAAGCCTCCGCAACTTACGTGCTCGAGTACAAAATTTCTTGAAACTTTCCTCGCGTCCGTTGTTTACGCTAGGACGTTACGTTTGCAGCCTCTCCGACGGATTATTTAATTCATTTTTTATCGAGCACGTGTGCCCACGAATCGGGATGTTAACGGGACGCAAGTTATCGCCAAACGGTTAGCGGGCACCGTCCGAGAGATCGCATGAATCGAGTGTTTTTGAAAGAAATGGACGCGGCGACTTGATAGTCAGGCGTCGCGGCGCATCTGACGGGAGCAACCGGGCGGGGCCCAAAGGCGCCATCTGCCGGCACTCCACACAGACAGGGATCACCTCTCGACCGACGGCGAGATGAAAACTGGGCGCTTAACCTCAAACAACGCGAACTGAAATTACAGGTTCGCATCTGAGATCGAGTGCCGCTTACGAGTTCAAACATGCAGCTTCGATAGTCGATAAACATACTAGTACGATAATTATGTATACAAGTAAAGATAAAATAAAATTTACAATTATTCCATTTTTTTTATTTGTTGACGACATTGATCCTAAATGACACGTTTTTACGCAGTTCCACCAAGAATCATTGATCGGAAAAAATAATTATGTACGATTTTTTTAAATGATGATATTCTTTATTTTTAATATTAACATTCTAAATTGTAACCAGATAGTGATATCAAGTCTGACTGTTTATTACGATGGCTATATATTTTTTGAAATCCTCGGCCTTTTAACCTTCAACACCGTGAGCTGAAGTTTCAGATTCGTGTCTAAATTCGACAATTTTTATGTATTATTTATGCCGTATGGATTTTTTTTATTATTATAACATGAACCTCTTTGTAGTTTTAATGGAATACTTAATAAATATATATAAAATGCAAAATATGTATAATTGTATAATTGTATAATTGACAACTTAAAAAACATTCTCAACCTTAGATGATTTTAACATATGTACTCGTAAAATGTGTACGAGTGATGCGATTGAAAATTTGCTTTTATGTTTTTAATATGATAGGGGTTTACAAATATAATCATCTCTGAAGCAATACTTCATTTATATAAGTGGTTTTGAAAGTATTGAAATATCTTCAGTTATCCTGACAGCTCTTTCTTACATGAAATGGATTTATGTAAATGATTATATTTGTATAATTCCACCCCTGTTGAAAAGATGAGCAATATGAAATTCAAATGATTGGGGTGATTACATTTGTACGTGTACTTTAAATAAATATATTATCAATTGTGTTAAATTCTTCAACATTATCGGAAATCTCAAAACGAAAATGCCGAAGTCCTCAGTCATATAACAGTAATATTTTCAGGATGCAGATTAACATAGTCTCTTGCTTTACACTTACTGTCACTATTCTATGCGAGATATTAAAAAAAACTTAGAAGTTCACTGCTGGTGTTCCGCTGCACTAACGTGCAGACACAAAGTGCAATTATGACTAGCAGATATTTTTTTATCAGTATTTCTTAACATATTTTAACAACAGTATACTCCACTGCAGTTAAACTGAAGGCAGAAACACAATTCGAGATTTCTTTCGCGATATTTTAACCAAAATTAAATATTTATACTCGTATTTATAGCATTTTCACTCGCAAATAACAACCTAACTCGTCACCGCTTACAAACAAACTAGATAATTTTGAATAATATAAAATACTATTGTTCCACAGTTGTTAAGTCGCACAATTGCCTTTAAAATAATTATGACTACAAATGTCAAGTATGTATAATTGTATATGTTTCATCACACCTGCCATCAACGCAAAAATATCCATTGTGCTAACATTAGTAATATGAAGCGTATTTTAATGATCATTATTTTCCACTAGAGATTACGTCATTAATCGAGTGGAAGAATTTCGCCAAACTTCGAAATGATCGTGCACAACTCCTTAGCTTGAACAATAGTCGGCACAATTTTCCCCCACACAGTTATGTCAGCTGCTATTGTCTATCTGTGCCATGACTCAGTCATTTCTTCCAATTATCCATACAGAGTTTCTAGAACATGCTATGTATATTTCTAAACGTCTACCATGACGACAGCCCAGAGGCTTGAAGCTAATGAAACTGTATGAAATACTTGTTAATGTATTTTGACTTTATTAAAGCAACTATAAAAATATGTTTTATCTCGAGTAATGTCACATTTATCTTCACTTTTTGTTAGTAAATATTGACAAACATTTTTTACTTTTGAAAGTGATAGTTAGTCTATTTTTTCGTAGATTTCTGATGATTTTTTACGTTCTTTAAGTCTGAGTCAAAACGTACGAAAAAAACCTTTAAAATCCCAATTATAGAGACAGTTGATCTAAAATCTAGATAATACTTTGTTAGATTATTTATTACATTATTAACATTAAGGTTATCAACCGACAATACTTGGTGATACTGCATAATTATAATTTTAGAATTCATTTTAATTAAAATAATAATAAATTTAAAATATTTAGTTTTGATTCACAATTTATTTTAACGATTACATGTTTCGGCCTTCCTGAAGACCATCTTCAATATGTAATCGTTAACATGTAATCGTAAAAACATGTAATCGTTAAAATAAATTGTGAATCGAAACTAAATATTTTTAATTTATTAATTTTTAATTAAAATTAATTCTAAAATTATTATTTCATTATTGTTATGACATAAAAATAATTATTACAAAGCTTTACGTGTATGATATTATATTTTAGAATCTAATTCAGTGGTCTAAAATATTTTTAATCCATACACCTGTTGATCACTTTTGGGAAGACAATAAAAAATAACCCTCTCCATCTTATGTGAGCAAACATATTAAATGCGCAAAAGTTAAGAAAATTAACTGCAAAATTTGATGGAATAAAAAATGGTCCCACTCCAAAACTTTGATAGGCAGAAAAAAATATACTTTTAAATATTTTCAATATATCCTCATTCACCACCTGGAATTCGCAAATTCATACCTGGAAAGTTATTCCCTTACGATCAGGAATCACTAATATAATTCATCTCAACAACAAAAGAGTACTTGACTGTGTATTACATACTTAACTATTACTTAACTAAGACTGAATTTATGCTTTTACATCAAAGGTTGTCAAGTCAGTTTCACAATAAGCTTCTTTCATTGGATGTCTTTATTGTACTGAACATAGATTATTATCGTAAATATTATGTTTTGAATTAATTTATTGATTTCGAAAAGTCATTACACAAAATATCTTCAGATTATAGTCAATTTCTGACGTCGTTGCGAAAGAATCAAATTGAATCTACTGCATCACTTTGTAATGTGATTTACTCGTTAATTGCTACTTTTTAGGCGATATTTCGATTGTTGGAACCGATCTATTGAATTTTTTAAAGGTTGAGTTTTTTACGCGTCACTTTACGGAACGAATGTATCGCGTAGAAAAGGATGGGTGTATACATTAGAGATTCATTTTTAAATAATAAACTTATAAGTAATTCAGAAAATTGCATGATTTTGAGAACCATATATTTATGTGTACTTTTTATTTGCTCAATTGAAAAAGTACACTGGTACCTACTTATTGTGATGATAGTACATTTTAAGTTATGTCAGGTATAAGCAAAAACGCATTTTAACATAATAATTCACAAATTGTATGAAACTACGAGTATCACGATAATAAATGGAATCTAGGCAGTAAATCATATTACGAGTATTATCGTATAAGCAATATAATCGTTAGGTGTGATGAGCTACCGGTACTTGGATACGCTTACGTGATGCTCGGACCTACACTATTCAATATTATTACCTACTTGTGTTATGGCTGGTTAGTTATGCATAGTACTCATATATGCCGTCAATAACGAAATAGGCTATGATCCAACATAACCAAGCGCATAATATGCACTGTAAAAATATAAAATTATGCGTCGGATTAATCACTGGACCTCCACAAAAACATTCAGACTATATTATCATCAAAGTAACCCACTACACTAATCGTAACCGGTTCTCCGCAAAGATGTTCTAAAATCTAGTTGCTCCGCAAAAGTACAGAATAGCTCATTTTTTGTGTGTGGTTTATAATATGCCTCTCCGTAATGACGATGCAGGATTATTTGGATGCTTCTTTTTACTTTACAAATCACGAGTGCGTCTTGGTTCCAAAAAGGTGAAGTTTCACATTAGTACACTATGGACCTCTTTGACATATATTTTCATTATCAAGCCCGTCGGCTATAGAATATCATTCATTGTAATTTAATGGAGGGAGCTGATATAGGGTCACAATATGAATCTGTGGCAACTGTTTGGTTGTAATTATAACCTGATTTGTGTATGGTCTGAATCGCATCATTACAAGCACCTTATTGATTGATTATATAAACTTTTACAGAGGGTACTTCACGACACAAATTCAACCAATTATTCACGAGTGTATGAATCAAAAAATGATTACTTTTTGGTCGCAATAAACAATAATTATATTAACCGAATATACATATCAAGTATACGAAGAACGATGTTTGAATATAATCATTTAATCTTGACAATGAACCAATACAAAAGTCACCCAGGGCACAACATAACAAATAATTTTGTCATACTGTTGAGAAATAATACCTTTCAGCTGTTGCGCAAATATCCATATTATTTTTAATATATTTCAATTTAAGCAATTAGCATGTATTGGGCTAGGTTTATTGCGGTCTATTGATATATTAAATGGTCGCGAAAAAAACCCTATAGTCTATCCAGCGTATGAAGAACCCTGTGACACATTTATTGCCCCTTGTAAAAGGGATGGGGCAAAAATATTTATTTCGATTAGGTCGATTTTTTTTCACTTCTTCTTCGAAAAAAAACGAATTTGAATTCCAAGTGAATCGTATATAAACATCTCTATTTTTAAATAATAGAATTTAAAGTGCAGCGAATATTATATTTGGGAAGTTTTAGCTTGATACGTATGGCACTTTTATTGCTCTGTGTAAAAGAGATGGGGGAACATTTTTTATTCTATTATATCGATTTTTCTTCTCTTCTTCTTCGAAAATAATTATATTTTAATATCATTTTTTTCCGCATGGCGGCGTGTGGATCAGTACAAATGTCCAACTTTTAGTAGCGCGTTGTTCTTCGATCGATTCGTGTTTTTTGTTGTTGAAATTATTATATTTATTGTTAGTATTGTTAAAGTTGTTTCATTGAATCATATTTTTGTGTTTCTACAATGCTGAAGAGATAGAAAAGAACTATTCTCAGCTGTGAATCGCGTGAATTTGTCGTACGTTTGCGTGATTATTTTCATCGAGAAAATCAAAATGGTGGAACATTGCTGTCTGTTAAAAACGTTCGAGATCGGGTCACGGATGCCCTAGGAATCGGTAAATCTACAGTAACTCGGATCACAGAGGATAAATGCGGTGAATCTTCATTAGAAGAGAAAAAAATATTAACACCAAATAAGAAACGACAGAGGAAATGCTCAATTACAAAACCCGATAGCTTTAATTTGGCAGCAATTCGGAATCATGTGTATGCATACTATGACCGCAACGAAATACCAACACTTCTTAAACTGGTAGATTTTCTAAAGTCAGTCGGATTATTTCAAGGCAGTGCGACGTCTCTTAGTAAGTGCTAAGTTTAGCTTAGTTATGTGCTAATACACTCGCTATGTGCTAATGCTCTACACTAGCTTTTCTTCATAATTTTTAAATTATTAATATTATTATTTATAGTTTGTTTTACATGTCTCAAAACCTGTTATTATTCACATATAATTGATAATAATTCTAAATATTTCATTTTAGTAGGTATTTACAAAAACAATCGAAAATACGATTATCTATACCCCAACACTGGTTTTCGCAGCAATGTGAGATGGCCTTCTACATGCGTCAGATATTGTATTATTATTTTTACAAATTGCCGTATTTTTTCTAATTTGTAACAATATGTATATATTTTTATTAATTTTGTTTTTATTGTGATATATTTACCTAAATAACTTATTATATTTAAGAAGAGAGGTTTTTGTTTATGTTGATAAAATTAATATAGGTAGCGAACGTTATTACGTTATATCGGACGATATTTAGCACAGGGCAATAAATGTGTCACAGGTTCTTCATACGCTGGATGGACTATAATAGACTACAAATATAAATGTTCAAATAAATTATTATAGTAGTTGGCGTGTTTTTATGAAAGATAAGTCCAATAAATAATTTGTAATTGTGGTAGTATTGGTAACCTATACCCTAATGTATTTTTATGGCACTCCTCGTATATAGAATAATTTACTTCGTCCATAGATAGCATCAATGGCTTAATTTTTTTCGCTGGAGCACATTTTCATCTAACCATCAGAACAAATTTATATTACTCGTTATGTTACTATAATTTCAGGGGCCGTCCTGGGCGACAAATACCCTTGTTACTTCTCTGCGTTTTATTTTGGATTGCAATCTATGCCAGAAAATATCGATACATTAAGTAACCAACAAAAAAAACTTGTCTACGTCTCATTTTTGTTTTGTTTTCTCATAAAACTAAACCAAATACCAACATAAGCCGAAAAAAAATACTTCCACTGACACCGATTTTTATGATGATTACAATATTCTTTGCTGAAATGATCTTTTTACTTTTTTTTTATTCTGATAATCTATAATATAAAAATGAATGTTGTATGTATGTTTTTATTTGTGTAAACTACTAATGGATGCCTTTAATGCTTAATCCAATCAGGATGAAATTTTGCAAATATGCTAATTGCGTCTCCTGTAAAATTTCTATAAAAAAAACTACAACTCATTTTCACTGTAGTTGTAATTGTTTCAATTTTTTAATTTTTGTAATAACCTAAATTGTCTTTAATAATGTATTAAAAATAAAAAATAAAAATCTTCCCCTAAAAAAAATTATGTACTTACCTTTTATTATTATATAGTTTTATCAGTTTCTTTGTGTAAAATGAACACATTGATTTCATAGAAATTTATGTGTATTTTTATACAATTAATTTTAATAACAAATTAATATTTTTGGTTTATACGGGGTTTGTCCGGAAAATAATAGGACTGAGTCGATTTAAAAAAATATTTTGAGCAAATCATTACAATTCTTTAAAAATTTTCAAAGTAGGCTCCTTCTGCGTCAATGCAGCGCTGCCAGCGCGATTTCCAAGCATTTAAGACGTTGCGGAAGGCATTCTCCGGAATAGCCTTTAGAGCCGTGGTGCAAGCTGTTTGGATCCCTTGTGTCGTCTCAAAATGCTTGCCTTTCATCGGCCTTTTCAGGCGAGGAAACAAAAAGAAGTCCGGGGGGGGCCACATCTGGGCTGTAGGCCGGCTGCGGAAGCGTTGGGATGCCTGCTTTGGTCAGGTAGCTGGTCACAAGAAAGGCGGTGTGAGCCGGGGCGTTGTCGTGGTGCAACTTCCAGTCGGCTGCGATGTCTTGTCGGACCCGATTGACCCTTCGTTTAAGTTTCTTGAGCACTTCCACGTAAAACTTGGCGTTGACAGTTTGTCCAGGAGGAACAAATTCATGGTGAACGATGCATTTGATGTCAAAAAAGACAATGATCATCGTTTTCACTTTGGATTTGATCATTCTTACGTAACCTCTTCCCGGCCCTCCAAAAAATCCTGTATAAGCACAAAGGTAGTGTTTTAAAATGAAATAAAACCTAAAATTCTTTTTTCAACGCGTCAATCCCAGCACAAAAATAACGGCAGAAGCGGGATGCGAACCGCGGACCTTGGAAACCAACTATGCCCAGGTATTCATACCGCTCGGCGAATCGCGCCATTGCTATCCCGCTTCTGCCGTTATTTTTGTGCTGGGATTGACGCGTTGAAAAAAGAATTTTATGTATAGTATATGTATATTTAAGTAATAATAATATTGTAATATAGTCAATGATCTATAAAAGTAGATTAGAATATTGAAATAATAAAATAATATTCTAATAAAAATTAAAAAATTAATTATGAAATAAAACCTATTTCAAAACTGAACTGTGTGAGATGTCGCATAAAAAAATATTTTCTGTTTCATTTATGGAGCTTCATTTATTGTGTGCAATATTAAACAAATTTTCATTTTGCAAGACGGACTTTATTGTATTAATAAATATACCATAAGTAGAAGACGTAAAATATTCGCTTGCGAGCGCATACTTGTTAATCCTTATATTAACTAAATGCTTATACTATATTTGGAAAAAGAAAAAAAAAATGACTGTTTTTTTATGGGGCTAATTTTATTGAATAGTAAAATATTTTTAAGTTCAGCAAAAATTGAAAACTTGTCCAGTTATTTTTCACATCAACACATCTGGAAATCCTACTATTAATCCCATCAATAATTGTCCAAGCTGCATGATAAAAACATGAGGGAAGGATAATAATCCAGCAGTATTTTTGTTTCTTACACAAATTTTGAGAACAGTTTATGCACACAATTTTTTCGGTCACCGATTGATAAAATTAATTGTTCTTCAAGGGATATTTGGGGATATTGATTTGAGGATATATTTAATTTTAACAAATATAGCATCTTAAGTATTAGAAATCTTTATTTTATGCTTTAAATAGTTAGGTTTTTAACTGCGAGTAATTTGCTTTGAACAACTTAGGATGTTTTCAAGATGTACAGTAAAATATACCCTAAAACTGTTTAATTTGTAGAATTTATTTACCTTATGAAATTGACACTCCATGGATGTTAACGGAGCTCCATTACATAGTTTTCAATTTTTAAATATAACTAGATTTACTTTTGAAATTAGCTTTGCACTATATGTGGATGATTGAACCACTCAGTACAGAATGGCAGTAACACAATTCAATTATTTTTAAGGAAACTTGTGAATGGGCGATGATCATACCATAGCTATTGTCTACCACCTTCTGATGTAAGGTTAAATGAAAATACTATTTATTTTATGGAAATATTTGTGTTTATTAGCCAGTCTTTGACACAGATATAAAATATTCAAATATCATTTTAATTATAGCTTAGTGTTATAATGAATAAAAGTGTGAATTATTTTATCCAACACCAACATCTGAAATACCTAAAATAAAAAAATATCTTTCCCTTAGTAATATTATATCAAATACACGTCATTTACAATTATCTTTTAATTAAAAAGGCACACTTGTGTGATCCTAAAAAGAGGTTCACTTAACTACCCTAATTTTTTTTAAGTTATAAAATTCCTTAAATATAATATTTTTCATACTTCTTGTGTACTTATATGACAGCATCAATTCTTCAAAAAACAGGTTTCTTTGTTTATAGAATTAATAAGTCATTTTCCGGTGCATATTTAATTGGAATAAAGTTATGACAGATTATATAAAATTCAGAAATAAAACCTTAATAAAAAAAAAAATGGAAATAAAACCTTTGGATGTAAATATCAAGTGCATTTTGAGTAGATATAATTCCTTTTTCTTTTTCAATCAATAATCTAAAGGTGAAAATAACAGTGATTTTATTACCTAAAACCAAAATCATTTTAATGAATATTTATTCATCATCAAGTATTGTGATAATTATTTAATCAGATTATATTTTCACTATATTTTTCATGTTGTATATTTTTTTTTATATGAATATCAAACTTTAATAAATGCAATTTCATTGATATATTTGTGAATTCTAGATAATTATATTTGTGACTAACAAAATTCTCTAACAAATTTTAAATATTCAAAAGTTGTTCTTTTTCTCCAAAATTGGCATTTTTTCAGTGGTATATTTTTTCATTAATTTATTTTTTAAATAGATATTTATAATATTATGCAAGCATCATATACTTTAAAAATCTCTTTGTATTGATTATAAAATGAAAATATCAAAATTGTAATAGCTTTATGACACATTTTAAGAAAAGGTTTTTAATTTTATAGGGCAAGTTACTTTAAAAAATATTCATTTTATAGTTTATAAAATATATATTTTCATTTCAATTTATAAACAAATGTGTTTCTTATATGTATTTGAGATTTTTTTACCATTGTATGTTGCCTTATAAATGCAGTAAGGTATGTTACGGTGTTAGATAGGAGGTTGTTAATTTGTAATATTAGAAAAGGAATAATGGAAATTAATTTTGTTATTAGGATAAATGTATTAATATTTTAGTATTGGGTACATTACAAAATATGGAAGAGATGGTTTACCTGTTAACCGAGGAATTTAATTTTGCTCATGTTAAAAAGAAAACACGCGGCGAGTCAGTGCAACTTGATGTCTAGATGTATATGGTATATGATGAACAAACAAAATAAGCCGTAGTTCGTCACGCCTGTTAGAGTGTAATTTTAGTAGTGTCTTGACAGAATATATCGTCATACCCGCTACAGTTGCTTTCTTGGAATGACGGAATATTATGTCGTACTCGGTTAACAGGTTAATATTGTTAATTTGTAAGAATTGCAAAGTATCAAAAAACAAAATAAGTTATTACATTGGTCCCGATCAAATACTACAATTTGAATAATCATAGTTAATAATATTGAATTTAATAAATACATTAAAATAAATACTTATACAAAAATAATTATTCAAAATTTACTTCTAAATTTCATTGATTGAACTATTTTACCTATGCACACTTAAATTATGGCTTTTTATATACAGTGGTACCTCAACATGCGAGTTTAATTCTTTCCGCAACATTGCTCGTATTTCAAATTACTAGTATATCAAAGCAAAAAAAAATGTAATGTATAAGTCACAAAACGCGAGCACAACTTATTGAAGATGCTTTGACAGCGAGAGCACACTGATAAATGATTCTCTGACCGTGGCCGGGGGATTCACGCGGGAAAGCGTGACACGCGGTTCGTGTGCCACCGGCCGACCTGCTAAACCGATTGCTTGTATCTCAAATTTTGCTAGTATTTCAATAAAAAAATCACTCGCTCGACGGCTCGTATCTCAAAAAACTCGTATGATGGGTCACTCGTATGTCAAGGTACCACTGTATTTCATTACTTAATTTTGTAGAAATAAACTCAACAAATATATAAATACATTGAGGTTTTTGTCGTGAACCTTATTCTCAACTAACAGTGGAGCAATTTCATTATATACAGGTTTTTACAATTTAAACAAAAAAAAAAAATGTACAAAAAATCTATGACACCTGAAAAATATAATACATTAGTTAGAAAATCATCAAAAAAAACATCGTAAATTTATGGGAAGATAAAATTGAAAGAATTAAATTATTACATGACATTAAATATTATTAATGAATAATTTATAAGAAGTTTACTAAAACAAAATAGTATTTAGGAGGGCTTTTTAAAATAATATAATACAATAATTTATTATGTATACATATGAATATCATATACAACATTTCTTTTTTTGAAGTTCTAATCAAAATCACTCTACTCTTAATACAATCCGTGACGGACTGTCATGATATTATAAATGCAAAATAATATATTTAAAAAAATATATATATTTTACATTAAATTTAGCTACACTTGGCAGAATTCCAAATGTTACTTAATCATAGATAACAACTTTTAATTGTTTAATCATTATTGCAATTCATTTAAGGATGTCTTAATTATTACTAAATTTAGAATCTTGGCAACGGTGTGACAACTTATTATTACACATAAGTAACTTTTTAGTTTAAATAGTTTATCGGCCGACCCGGAAATTATTTATATTAGACATTTTTATTTGAAATATCTGAGACACACACTTAACACATTGTTGTCCGGAGAAGTAGAAATAATTTTTTTTAGTCTGGTGATCAAATGCGGAACACATAAAAGTACATTTTTTACTCTCCGAGGGGGGCTGTGGCATATCATAATAATATGTTTAAAATAACGGATTTCGTTGCTGAATTGTATATCATAGTTCAAACTACACATTTCACTAAAAAAATATGTTTATTATGATTTAAAATATCATAAAAATATTTTTAAAAATGGCCTAAAAATATACAATTCTTTGTTTTGTATGCTCAAACCTTTATACAGATCCCGTTACCTATATTTCTTTGACTTTCAAAGCGCGACAATTCCTTTTAACTTGAATGAAGAAATGTTGGGATTCTTTCTAAAGTTCTCTAAAAAATCGCCAACAAAAAATAATGCCCACAAACAATGTGTTAATATTACCCATGCATATCCATTTCGTATGGCTTAAAATCAACAACCCCATTATCACAAAAAAATCACTAAAGATATTTACAGAAAAAGATGGACAATCTACAAGTAAGGATACTTAAAACATTAAAGTAATTATAAATAAGAAATTGCATTTTCAATCAATAAAATATCTTATTAAACGACAAAGTTTAATATTCATGTACAAATGAATTAAGCGTAAAATGTCAGTTCCAGCGAATTTCATGGTTAAAATATTGAATGCGTAAGAACTTCACATATGATTGGGATGAACACACAGATGTACTGAAAATATACAATGTTACAGGAATCTTTGGTCACATGTGCAACTGTATAAATCTAATATAATACCAGATATTATGAGTATGTCAGAAATCTCCTCATTCCTCGGCTTTTAAAATTTTGAATTAATCGATATGTAAAATAAGAATTTTTAAATAGCATGAAATATTTTCATGAAAAATATTGTTAAATATATTTATTTACCGGATACATTAGATCGATTAAAATTTCGAACATCACAGTTTTGTAAAGTATGTTTACATATAATGTTTTTTCACTATAAGCCCATGAAAATAGGCTAGTCAGTCTACACTATTTTAACTTCCACTGATTTCAGCTGAAGAGAATCCATCACAAGTTGCACGTATAGCATTTTTTTCATGTATGTTATAAAAAAAAGTGAATGGTCTAATTTCCAATTTTATAAAACAACAATACGGTTCAACCGTATGCTGATCTTCATCAGATTTAAATGCATCCGATTCTCGTGACACTGATCACCAATGTGTGAAAACATTAACTCTTCTCATCATCCACGACAGCATAATCACTACACAGAAGAAGAGAGAAGTGCCTAGTCATGGCTGAATCAACAAAGTCTGAGCCGCCAGTTCTGACGTCTTCTTGTGGCTGCTGGGGGGAGGGGAGATGGGCGGCACCAGAGCCGCCCGGGCTGCCATGGCCTCCAATACCTTATCCTGAAATTAAGGAAGACATAATAAAACGTATGCTACTAATAAAACGGAAATAAGTAAAAAAAGTTTAACATACAACAGATGGGGCAGGCCATTTTTACTCATATGGAAAATTCAATAAAATTACAAAAAACTTAAGTTTTACTTTTATTTTTCATTAAATTTTCTGTAACTATAAACGGACAAATATCAAAAAACTCCTGGGAAATTAAAATATATATAAAATTGATCAGTGGTCCTATACAAAAGCTCAATTAGTACTTACAAAGTGATCCAAGCATATGTTGTGGACTTGGATGCGATGGCTCTGGTCCAGGTTGATGTTAGGGCAGATGCGCGGCAGACCGCCTCCGAGGCGAGCGCACTCAAGGTCGCTGTCAGGCAGAGTGCGCAGCGTCGCGGCCTCCTGCGCCGCACCGGCTCCGCCCTCGATGCCCAGAACCTCCGCAAAAGGAGCCAGCCAACTGTAGCAAGCTGACAGCTCCTCCCACGTAAAGCTCGACACTCGCATGGCAACATCTTTATCAAATATGTGAGCAATAGCCGCCGCAGCTATAAGTCCATAAGCGTACGCGTTCACATCCACATGCAGCAATGCTAGATCTATCAACTGTCCACAGATGGCGTATTCGAGAGACGAATACTGCGGAAATATAAATGTATATTTCTTCATTTCTTCAGATTTTTTATCAACGTCGAAACTGTTTCTCCTCTGTTGGACGCAGTTTAACTGCATGTATGCACTTATCCAACGGTTTATTGTTGTGGGAGTCGTGCGCCACTCCAAAGCCGTGAGGATGACCATCTCTTCTTCCAAGATCTCTTCTTGAGAACAGGCTCCGTCTGTCACGTAAGCAAATTCCAAAATCTTTGGGGGGTATATTTCTTCAACTTTTGCAGCAATAAAAAGTGATGTGATTCCTAAAAATATATACAAAGGAACATTAACTTAACTCATTCTAAGCTTTGAGTATATTTTTAATGATGATTTATCATCCATTAAATAATGCTCTGGTGAATATTTACCTATCAATTGCAACCGTCCTTTATATACATCTTCGGTACAAGACAGATACCTATCAATGTAATTTACAGTAAGATGAAAGGTTTCTCTGTACATTTTATAAACTTCACAGACCTGAAATAAATTTCAAAATAATATAAAAATACATACATGAGTTTTCTAAATGCTTTAAAAATAATATGCGCAGAAAAATACAGTAATATATTTATTTTTTAATTACCTCATTGAGCCAATCGAGAAGTATGGCTCGCATTCGAAGCTGTAATCCTGGATGGTATTGGAACAACCTCTCTGACCGAGATGCGGCAGAGATCACATCTCCTTCACACATTTTCTGCCACACGTCGCAGTGATCAGCCCACGAGAGACTTGGAAATGGACATTTTCTTTTTCGTGGACAACATGACAAATTTGTTTTGCTGAAATTAATAATTTTCAATGAGTAAATAATACTACTGACGGTTTAAGGCTGAATAAGAATTATCAGTAAACGACATAACTCTATTTACAAGTGAGTATTGTTACCTGTGTTTCCTTTTTAAATGAGAAGTGGAATCATTAACTATAACATTTTCTAGGGGGCTCAAGACATTAAACTGTGGACTGTAAGAATTGTCATCGGAGTATAAGCTGTCTCCAACTGTCCCGTCATTGCTCTCGGGCTGAGGAACGCTGGAAAAGCCCACAGCTTCATCACTGGATGATGATGAAGAAGAAGACGGCGGATTGTCTTCTTGACTGTCTAAATAGGTGTACATTTTCTTGACGGGCATTACATTTTCTGAATCCTAGAACAAAAAAAAGATACATTGAAATGCAACACTAAATAAAAATACTATTGTGAACATAAATAGGACATTATTAATTATCAGATCAATTGATACATACAAACAAATCACAGCAAACATCATCTTATATGACATTTTTCTCATCAATAAATCAAAGAAAAAATAAACGGCGAAAGCTAGGATTTGAAGCATGAACATTATGTAAACTGATGTTCAGTTTAAAACTTAGCAAAGGCCCACTGCCGTTTATTTTTCTCCTATTTATTGTTGATGAGAGATAAAAGTTATTTAAGATTATGTTGTTTGCTGTGAATTTGTATTTATCAATTGTTAAATAATGAGTATGGATCTTCAAGTATCTATAGATATTACAGAGTATTGAAATATATTTTTACAATCCTCTAAAAACAACATATCTGATCAGTTCAACTGTGTCTAATTTATTGAATTATTCATCCAGCATCGCTATAAAAACTGAAACTCCACTCTGATGCAACTTTTATCAAAAACTCTACTACAGACAACACACAAAAAATTTATACAAATATTCTGTACTTAGAAAACCTTTCTTTAAAAGATACTGGAATTCAACCCTCATGAAACATAATCATTATATCTATTCGTGCAAAAAGGACAAAAAATTGGGTGTAGAAGGTAAATCTGGTATTTATCATCTTCTTAGAAGATATTTTTAGAAGATATTTCTGTTCTATAGCAAATTCCAAAGCTCAAAGATCCATTAAGGAAGCAACTGACAAACTATTTTATTGAAATAAGTTTCCACAGTTATATGAGGAATCTACAATATATTTTTTTAGGATAATAGTTTATAAAAGTGTCAGGTGAATAGGTCTAAAGATGATATAATATCTGCCTTCCTAGAAAAAAATATCAGACAATATTATCAAATTTTGATTTACTGCTTATCTTTCTTAGAAATAAAACCAAATGGTGACTGGTGAATACACTAGATTAATTTAAACTTCAACAAGTAATCTGTAGAGCATTAGTACAATTAACAGCCCAAGAGGATGGGTAGAGAAGGGTGGAGTATACTCCTTAAGGCTTTCAAAACAATAGGAGTCAGGCATGGGACAAAAGAAGGAGATTAAGGAAGCTGAAAAGGTGGATATAGTTATAGGTAGTAGCTTGAGATAACCTGTATTACAATGCAGTACAAGAAAGATTTATCTTGATTGACATAATTATAAAAAAAAATACTACTAATAAAACTAGTATTACACACTTAAATAGGGGTGGTTCAACATATAATAAAGCGAGTACAAGAATGCGATTTCATATGTTAACTAAACACATTTACTTCTCTACACTCAATAATATGTATTAAACATGAGAATAAATAATCACATCGAAATTAATCACTCCACCTATAAACAAGTCGTGCCCTAAATAACTCTAAATCTTCCACAGTATGTCGCACTCACTTCATCATCAGATCGTCTTTTCCTTTTGGAAGTGGTCGGCTTCTTGAGAGCATCGTCAGATCTGCTGCTGCACAAGAAGAAACACAATTTATATAAGGAGTTGTCCTGGCATTTCAGCTGATCAAAGGCATATATATTTATTCAGTCAACAGGAAAATATTGCATTTCACATTTTTCGGTGGTTTCAGTAAGAATCAATGAATTTACTCCTCACTACACACCTAGAACAGTGATACAGGAAATCAAATCCTGCTTTCAGTTTGGGCTTCATGAACTGAGAACGGATCAAGAATTTCACTTTAAAAAAATAAGGTCACTCACCTTGACTGAGCCATCTTCAGAACGAGAGAAATTGATATGTTTCCGTCTGCAAGCCTAGAGAAAAAATAAATATCAAAATCAAATCTTGTCCACGCCGACTTTTTATGTCATTGACAAGTCGACTTCAAGAAGGTTATAATATTGCCAAAACAGGTCTGGTTATCGAATATAGACGACGATATTTTTGACATGTATTAAATTGCATGAAAAATCATTTACCATAAGTACTTGTTCCCGAATACTAACGATGAAAAAATATTTGCAAGTCAAAAGGGTGCATGACAGCATACACTCCGTTTTGGCGCCGGAAAGTGCAGGACTAATGGAAAAAATAACGACTTATGCTTTGCAGGGTAAGTTTACCGATCACGTAAGATGGTTGGTAACATTTACAAGTTATTTAATCACAATAATGAGTTCAATTCAACGACATATCCACGGAAATGTGGTATCTAACACTGGAAAAGGCGCGCGAAAAAAGCTAACCGAGCGCCATTAGACACGTAGCCATTTGGGGCTAATACCTTAATAGAATTTTAACAAAAAAAAATACTACTATCAGTGACTGAATACGAGATGGAATATCCTTAGAGAAGTGTTGAATATATAAAAATAAAAATATTTCATGACACTGGATCTCCAAGACTACGCACACGATGGCGGTAAAATCAGAAGCTACGACAAACGGTCGCCTGAAAATTATCATATCGGTATCATTATATGCACTTAAAATATCTCAGAGGGCAACTAGACTCACCTGCACTTGTTTTATTAAGATTCAGTCACTTAACACATTATGGGAAACTGAAAAATCCACGTAGAAAATTGATACGCAGACAGCGGTGGAACGGTCCGGGCAAAATCGGGCGAATCTCACAGATTAGGGGTTTAAAATTCAAGTAAGATATTAAAATGAGCGATCACACGTTTAAAAGATGTAAGGAAATGTTCTAAAACTTAAATTATTCGATTTGTTTCACTTGAGAAGACTTAAAGAACCCCATAAGCCCAAGCTCCTCAAGCGATTTTCGCGCGTGAATGTCGCGTTAACCACAAACTTGCTGCCGGCGCTCGCGGCAACTTCAGGTGTATTTCCTTTTTCCACTGGCACTGTAAATGTAGGTGAAGGGCAGGGTGAAGGAGGGTAGACTCAACTGTCATTGGTTCGTTTCCCCTCCAAAAGTATCTTTATCTCTTTTTGACTTGACTACTTTGAGGTAAGAGCAACAAAGAAAGAATAAAAATCCCCGCATCTCTTCACATCGAGCTGTCATTGGTCCATTTCCCTCCATAAACATGGCGCTCCTGTCATCGTAGCTCAACAGCTGTACTCCAGCTGATCAAGACTCCCTTTCCAACGGCCCCAGATATTGACGTCGCCCTACGTAAGTCTCAAATAACGCCAAATTTTATAAATTAAAAAGCGAACAATCATATATACAACAAACATTCACTAATTTATCCTTTCCTTGTCTTTTTGCAGGATCATTTAACGGTGTAATACAAAAACTAAATAGTTTTGACGTTTATCATTTCAATTTAATTGCAATAAATTATTTCGTCCCTTTAACAGTGAACTTCTTACGCGTTTATGATCAACCAAGAGAATTTCGCTATAAAGCTATGTGGGAAACTGCTGAACCAGGATTCCTTAGGTTAGTATTAAATAGTTTTCATTGCTTGTAATTTTTATAACCTGTCACAAATGTATGTCCAGTTACTAAAGTCAAACGTAACCAATATTCTTAACAATAACTATTACTCTATAGAGCTGTCTTAAAAATCCAATGACGTTGTAGTATATACTAGTATGATCTCTGTAAATCAATCCAAAACAGATCAAATAAATATTTTGTCACAGCTTTTGAAGTAGATGTATTAATTTCAATGGCTTATGATAAATCATTTTAATTACAGCATACTATATTTTTTTCTTGTTGTGTATCTTTAAATATGTAAATATATATCGTCCTATATATTTTTATTATTTAAATAATAACTATACATTTATTTAAGTAGTTTGTATTTTAACAACATTTATTATTTAATGTGTCCTTTTATTCTATTTTAAATATTTGTTCTGTATTATGTATATTGGAACTCCACAAGGATATTTTAGGTTCAGAAAACGGTTAAGGACCACTAAAGTAGTTAAAATTAATTTTATTTTCATACTCCATTGACATTTTATAACTATTGAATGGATAATATTATTTTATCTTGTTTTAACATAAATTGCCTTGAACAACTGTTCACATAAATGTGTCAATACTTTGTGCACACTGTGTTTTTCCTCAGTCATTCTTAACCCTTTCATTACAGCTCGGATTGATTACAAATTATACTGTCAATTATAAAACTAGTATTTGAAACATAAATGTACTTATCTGGTCTATTTTCATCTATAACATTGGTTCTTGTATCTTTTAGCTATCAGATGATGCATAAAAAACTATTCTAAGAAAGTAGCAAAACGATATATCACGTCAACAGTCGGGGAATCTTATGACGGCATATGCTGACAGCCAATGCGAAAGGGTTAAATGAACATTCCCCGAATGTTAAAATAAACTAAAATAAAATTATTTGTTTAATATTTAAAATTCATTTCAAATAAATATCCAAAAATATAAATATCATTACTTAAATATACATATACTATACATAAAATTCTTTTTTCAACACGTCAATCCAAGCACAAAAATAACGGCAGAAGCGGGATGCGAACCGCGGACCTTGGAAACCAACTATGCCCAGGTATTCATACCGTTCGGCGAACTGCGCCATTGCTATGCCTAGACCGACTCGCGTTGAAACTAGTATTTATATCATTGTTATCATCGTACGATAGATGTCGCTATAGTATATATTCAAAGTATGTATATTTTTATTATTATTCAATCAGTCTTAATTTATTCACAAGCTTAATATTATTACTTTCCGACAGTCTATTTATTTTAGTAAGTACCACTCGGGTCTCGAACCAAACTAGAGTCGGTCTAGGCATAGCAATGGCGCAGTTCGCCGAGCGGTATGAATACATGGGCATAGTTGGTTTCCAAGGTCCGCATCCCGCTTCTGCCGTTATTTTTGTGCTTGGATTGACGCGTTGAAAAAATAATTGTATGTAAAGTATATGTATATTTAAGTAATAATAATATTGTAATATAGTCAATGATCTATAAAAGTAGATTAGAATATTGAAATAATAAATTAATATTCTAATAAAAATTAAAAAAATCATATAATATAAATATCAATGTATAAATATAAAAAATATATTTCAGATATTTCTGCCAGAGAATGGCGCCTCGTTGGTCAGGAGCAAGACTCCACTCAGCTATTTACATGGGTCTCCCCATCACTTGAGTGGAAACACGATGTAACGAAAATTGGCGCATTCTCGCAAGAATCCAACAACTTTGAGCTCTTGCACACCTTCCATAAGCAGTTAAACATCATTCAATCCTCAGTCAACGACTCTCACACTTTACTGGGCTACGTCGTCAAGGAATCCTGCCCGTCTACATTTGATGTCACATGCGACCAAAACAAATTTGTATACAAGCCTTTTATTCTACAGTTAAAGGCCAAAAGCAAAATGCTCCCCCAACTTGTTGAAAATGAGCGGAACAAGCAAGTCATGCTTCAATTTCTTTACAAGAAAAGCAGGGGGTTCATAGGAAAAACCATTTGTGACAAATTCTTGCTTTTGGTACATCTGGAATGTATGTAGCACTTTATTTTTTACCTTATTACTAAATTGAAAACATTTTCAGGACATCTTTTCTTCTTTATTTTCTTCCCAAGCTTTTTTTTATGTAAACACACAAGAGAATACTGACAGATGCTGATAGTGATTCTGAAGTCTCATCTGTGGAATTCTATGACGCTTACCTTGGTGCACCTGGCTAAACGCTGCATTTGAAATGTTGATCTGCCATAGTCATAGATTACAGCCCGAGAGTCACGCATCATCCATATTATTACAGTAATTTACTATGAATCGGTGGCCTTTACGGGACGACTTTCGTCTACCACCAATTTTGATTAATAGGCTATGATTGGTTTTTTACGGGTAAGGGATCAAATTCACACCAACCGGGAGTATATATAGACCTTAGAAATCAATTAAAAAAACTTATATTTTTTTAATCTCCGTCACAGAATAGCAAGCAAACACTTAGACTACTAAGCTACGCCCGCCGCTAGAGGATATGTTCTCTCTGAATTCCTCTATAAAGTTCTTTCAGTTGATGCCAATGATTGCCTAAAAGCATCTCTGAGTACATTTTATATATAGATTTTGACGACTCTGCTCAACCAAATTGTCTTCTACTTATTTGTCATAATTTTAATTTCCAGGTATCAAATCTTACCCGACTACATTAGAGAGAGATGGCCCTGATGATTTTACAGAAGAGACTTGGAGCATGGACGAGAGATTGGCGACACCTGACGTTATTGTCAAATCATTCTCTTGGGCGCAGTGGGATCCAGTACACCAGGTACTAAAAAAAATTGTTATTTATATTTTAAGCATTCAATATGAGATCCATTTCAGTGTTAATTAGATAAGAATTTCAAACCTTGTTTTAATATGGATCACATAGAGCACTGTTTCACTTGATGGAAGACTGCAGTTTTGCGATCTACACACGTAAGCAGTGCTCAATATGATCCATATTAAAATAAGGCATGAAAATCTATTAAGTAATAAAAAATTACGTACTAAACTATTCGCCCTACATTTTTAGGACTTCGATTACTGTAAATTTTAACATTGAATGGTTCATTTTTTAATGAGAATATTTTATTCAATTATGTTTAATTTTACCTTCATTTACATTCTTACATTAAATAAATTCGGTTTGAAAATGTTGTCTTTTTGTATGCAATCGCATGCAGGAGAGCACAACCAGTCGAGATCAGTGAACTCTGACGTTCAGTCAGGGCAGCTGGACGCTGCATGCAGGGAATGTGTGTTGCGTCAGTGTGTGCGTTGGGGAGATTGCAATTGAATATTTATCTGCTAATTGAAGAAATCCAGATTGTATAAAGGAAGAAACACAGACACTGGAAGAGCATTAGTATTTACGAAGAAACTTGCACATCATATTGTATTTATTAGATAAAATATCTTATTCATACAAATAACTAGTTCTACTTTGTAAAATATATTCTACTATTTTTGTTATTCCATTTTACAAACATAACTTTTCAGGTCTTGTACTACATTCATTATCGATTGCCATTGCAAAGTTCCATTGAAGGGGAAGAAAATCCTTCCCAGCCTGACATCACCCCTACATTATCGGGATTGCAATTTCATCCTGATTTACCCCATGAAACAGTAGTAAGTAATGAAAATACGTTGAAATATTTACAAAATGTCTATATGTCATATTCACTTTTATTTTTGAGCCACAATACCTGTATAACACATCTCAATCAGGTTCACTGTTTAATAGGTTGCTTCAGTCGGAATATTATCTGTGATGTTTTAATAAAAAAGAGTTATTAAACTGCCACTTAAAAAATATACCAACATATTTGTGTTTTTGTGTTGTGAAATTACTTTATGTTATATATTTTTAGTTAAACATTCCATTAAACTTGCCACAATTGCCATCAACAAGTGAAGCTCCATCTTGCGGCCTGTACGAAGATGATGCAGTTCCTTTAAGAATTCACGACTGCTCCCTAGATCTACAGATTGTCTCCAATCCATCTGGTATTGTCTGCATTTGCCATCACTACCTTTACCAGGTCAGTTTATTTTATAATTCTTACATGTATTTTTACACTAAATAATATTTATTTAAGTCAACAGACGCATTTAAAATCATGTGTATTATAAGTCCTTTAAAATAAACACATTCGCATCGGGAAAGGTATTAATACCCGTTACCTCGACTAACGGTTAATTATGGGAATTAGGGTATTTATATTTATTTATTTTTTAGCATTTGACTTTTTCTTGCTTATGAGGGTCAACATTATCAGTATTACGAAAGTAAACACATATTTAAGAAACAGGGTTACTACAAAATTGTTTAATTTTTAGAATAAATAATGTTTGCTTATTTTGTAATATCAACATATATTTTTAATTTTATTGCATAATCGCTAGTATTTTATGTATTTTTTTTGTGATAATACTCTTTAAAAGGGTTATTATTACCATGAATATAATACTCTAAGTCTTAAAAAGTATTTATAACTCTAAAAAACGTACCCTTAAAAGTTTTAATGTGTATTTTCATGTTGTGGACATAATTAAAAATAAGTATAAGAAGTTCTATAAGTTTTTGATGATTTTGCTGGTGGTGCTATAATTGGTGAGTATCAAATTGAAAAAAAATGTAGTTATGTTGGATATTTTTGAAGTCATGGCAGTTTATGTAGAAACATATTTTTTATACGCGACATCGATTTATCACCCGTATTAGAGTATCAGCCGAGCGCGAATGTCACCCGATGTGAATGTGTTAATCAATGCTACCTATAGCTTTTAATCAGTTTTTATCTGGCAATCTGGTTTGATGATAATTTGAAATATATTCTATTAATATTATAATTCCCAGGAGTATAAATGATCAAATATTATTTTCTGAAAGAATTGCTTTTACCAATTATTTCTCGCCTGACAAATGTAAAAAATATCATTTCAGCCACTAGAAGGATCTCAGGATGATGCAAAACTGAATATAACCAACAACCAAGATCTTGACTTGAGCCAAAATGAAAACATCCACTTTGCATACTCGGTGACACTTCTTCATCACGGATATGTCACTCATTGTGTTGTACCGAATCTAATGTGGCCACTAGCGAAATCTTTGAGACCAACATTCTGTCTTTATAAAGGTAAAATACAATCACTTATCACAAAACAACAACAAAAAGTTTCTGTTTATATATTTGTATTGTTAATCTATAGTGCATTGTCATTATCATTATCTTTCTAGACGATTATCTCTTGGTCCACCTGCCGATGCTGTACACACACTTGCTGGATATCGGACTGAGCCACGAACCTTGCTGCCACATTGTTCTCCCGCCTAACCTTTGCATTCAGGGAGATAAGTTGGTGTCACTCTTGGGGCCCAACAAGAACACCATGGTGGACATGGCCACTCTGGACATTGTTAAAATAAATGTCAACAATTCGCATTTGATTTCTGTGTTCAAATCTGACACGGCTGTTGAAAACAAATTGTCTATTATCCATTACTTCCTACATCATGATTTAGACATGGAAATAGTCGAAGAGGTAATATTTTAAACCAGTTCTAATTTGATAAAATATTTGATAGAAACATGTTTATTGTAATCATTCTTACATAATGCGTTTTATTTATTCATTGTCTATTGATACTAAATAATTCTTATTTTATTATCACTATACTTATACAACTTTTATATATATGTGTCAATATATTTTCAAAACAACAAGTACAGTAAGATGAGGATTTTTCATGGAGTTTGACCATTTTATGTTTTTTTGCAATAAATTAATGTTAATTTAATTTCAGCTCATCTGCCACATTTGTAACAGTCCTAATGAAGCCATTGGCGCTTTCTGTGGAATCCTTAAAGAGTTTCTGATTGGTGGCAGTTACATTGCCACCAAAAGTTGTTTGCCAAGTGCTGCTTTAGTTTTGACCCGCCTTCTGCCATTCACCACCAATCTGAAGCCATCCAGCATTAAGGTAACAAATAAAATAAAACTCACCTTATATAGATGACAAAAGTTATTAAGTTCAATAATGTTATTCATTAGGCAACATTACAAACAAAATTATTGAAACTATGTATTATTTAAATAAATTAAAAACCATTTAAATCAATATCATTATAACTATTATCATCTTATTCTTCAGCGTCTATGCATACATACAAGTACTCTTGAACTCTTATTATATATTTAATTAAACTACTTTTGAAAAATGATTATATTTCTAAAGATGATCTACAATTATGTAACGTTTACATTATTAACTGACAATACTTTTTGAAACTGCATATTAACACATTCGCATCGCGAAAGGTATTAATACCCGTTACCGCGACTGACGGTTAATTACGGGAAGGGTATTTTTACGTTTTACGCACTCTGATCTTTAAAGTCGGGCAGAGTATTTATATTTCCTTTTTTTTTACAAGCATTTGACTTTTTCTTGCTTATGAGGGTCAACATTATCAGTTTTACGAAAGTAAACACATATTTAAGAATCAGGGTTACTACAAAATTGTTTCATTTTTTAGAATAAATAATGTTTGCTTAATTTGTAAGGTCAACATATATTTTAAATTTTATTGTATAATCGCTAGTATTTTATGTATATTTTTTGTGATAATAACCTTTATAAGGGTTATTATTACCATGAATATCATACTCTAAATCTTAAAAAATATTTATAACTCTAAAAAACATACCCTTAAAAGTTTTAATGTGTATTTTCGAATTGTGGACATAATTAAAAATAAGTGTAAGAAGTTCTATAAGTTTTCTATGATTTCGCTAATGGTAATGTAATTGGTAAGTATCATATTGAAAAAAATATGTAGTTATGTTGGATATTTTTAAAGTTATGGCAGTTTATGTAGAAACATATTTTTTATGCGCGACATGGATTTATCGCCCGTATTAGAGTATCAGCCGAGCGCGAATGTCACCCGATGCGAATGTGTTAATAATGCTTAAAAATAAATGTGAAATCAAATTAAATATTATTAATTTAATTAAAATAAAGTTATATACAGTCGATAATTGGGGCACCACTTAATTGGGACAGCCGCTTATTTAGGACAAATCTCAAAGAACAGAAACCAAACCAAGAAACCAATAGTAAATTTATATGTTTAATTCGGACAACATTCCACTTAATTGGGACAGTAAATTTAAGATCACAGCACATATTATGTTACACGTATTCTCAAGAAAAAATATGTACAAAGTATTTAATATGATGCGTTGTCTGGAATTTCTTCCTCCTAATACCACTTCGTTAGTGCAACCAATGGACATGGGAGTAATAAAAAAAATTATGACTTTGTATCATGGAAATTTGGTTAATTACATATTAGAATCCATTGATGAAAATTTATTAACAAGCTCCACAACAGCCAGAGAGATTACATAGTTCAAAAATTTCCCTTTTGCAAGCAATACAGTTTGTCGCTGACAGTTGGCGAGCTATAAAAATCACCACAATACAGAGCTGTTTTACTAATTGCGGCTTTAAACCCTTAGATATTGCCGAAATTTTAAGCAATGAAGAAAATCAGGATAGGTTGCAAGTTCCTATTATTAGCTATGAAGAATTTTCAAGAATAGATATTGATTTACCATGTTACGATGATAATGAAGACTGTGAGGATTCAATTGACGAAGGTATTAAATCAAAATATGAAAAATTAAATAACTTATAAACCAAATGAATGAATTTTAAAAAAATGTGAACTTTGCTTAATTGGGACAGCCGCTTAATTGGGACAAAATTCCCATGTCCCGATATGTCCCATTTAAGCGGAACCGACTGTATTGTTAAGTGCACTGGCAATTTATCGTTGTCTTCATTCTTTATTTTATATTTTTACCTTTGATAACTTTGCGTAAATCAATTTAAATGATAATTCACCCCCACAAATTGAAGTTCGATCTTTATTAAAAATATATATTAATTCATTCTTTTATTTTTCAGGTTGGTGAAATAATTGTTTCGGTCAACCAAGAACAACTGTGGAACACGGCAATGATGCTCCTTTCCCCGAGACAGAGGATTGTTCCATTCCGCTCCGACATGTGGACCCGCCTGTGGGATTACCTCTCACCGGTAACTCTTAGGTTCAAATCTAGTCAAGTGCTGGATAAGCTTAGAGTTTCTTTGGCTTGCTATCAGGTAAGTTCAATCATATTTGCTCTCATTAAAAATAAATGGAGTGCAGTTAATGGTTGTAAAATTATCACAGTTCAAATTATATATCTCCGATTATCTTCTTAAATTTTTATAAATATCTATCATATGTCAGCGCACATAGCTACGTGTCAGAAAATGCACTTATCAAGCAGGGAATGCACTATGCATGTGTTGTGTATTTGCACAGACCACCCCATAACTTTATTTAACACGTAACAATTTCTTGACGTCTTCAACCCACATATTATCTTGTCATTGACACTAAATGTGTCAATAAATTTACAGGGCCACTTTTTTATGTAAATACTTCAATAATGAATTAAGATGTAAAAATATTTTATAATGTAATTGAAGGAAATAAATAAATAATTGTCATTATAAAAGTGAAATGAACTTGGTTGAATACTCTACAAAAATATATATGTTTTTAAATAAAGGTTGTGTGCTTTTAATTATTTTCCTGATTAATTAATATGTGGCAACACTGCAGTACGACTCACAAATTACGATGCTATATCTCCTCCTTCTACGATTAGTTAGCAGAATTAACAAATATAAATAAAGTAACAGCAGGAATATTATAATTGTCAGTCGCAACTGTAATGGTAATCCAAGAGGGATCGTCCTAGGGGAAGTCCTCAGTCGGACTGACACTTTTAAGGAACAAACCCCTAGCGTGAAGATAAGCCATCTTTACTCCAGTAATCTGGGTTGCTGCACGACTAGGTTTTATTTTGTATTAATTTGTTCAGACAATGAGATTTATTTTTCAGCCGGAAGCGCTATCCCGCTGCAGCACACCTCTGTCCCCGGCAGGAGCTCCGCCTCCGCTGCGCCGGGGGCCCCTAACCCTGCAGAGTTCACAGTTCGCTGACCCCGCATTGCTGCCATTCATAGAGTTAGATACGTGCACGGCTAGCAAGCAGGAACACGTCATCTCTGTGGTAAACGTCTAACTTTATGTTTAATTACAATTCTTTATATATGGACATTCTTCTAAAGTATTTAAATCAATATGGTAACCCTTTTATTAAGACATTAACTGTGGATATGGTATCCGCATTCAATGTTTTAATATCAGTCACATTTATTTTGAAACTTATTTTATAATTATATGTTTACTGGTATATGGCTGGAAATCATAACATCTCATTAAAATTTGATGCAGCCGTATAATGGGTTATGAGAACAGGCCTGTATAGAATGTTAAGGTACGATGATTTGACATTATAAGGAACAACAAGGTTAGGCAGCAGACACGGCAGCTTTGCATTCTACAATCGGTCAAAAGACGAAGGTAAGGCCTGCAACATTTTCTTCGGATGCCGCTGTAGAGCATAAACAACAGCAGCAATTTCTTCAGTCCCTTGGGTTCTCATCATCGTGAAAGACCCTCAGTAATTATACATTACACTCGGCAGAGCTGTCACGGAATGTGGCAAATAGTACAAATCAGTGGTTTTTTCCACTAACTAGGTTTCCTCAAAGAAATCAGTAATCAGTGTGCTTTCGCTGTCAAAGAATCTTTGATAAGTTCTCTCATGCTCGCGTTTTGTGAGTCCTGTGTTGTGATTGCTTTGAGATACGAGTAATTTGAAAGAGCAAGGTTGCGAAACGAATTAAACTCGTGTGTCGAAGCTCCACTGTATATACTAAACCGTGGCCTCTATTTAAAATCTTAATCAATGTTATCCATGATCTGAAAATAACATTACATATAATTATATATTGCACTTATTATATTCTTTAACTTACTGTTGTATTTATTATAAATATTATTTACTTAAATAACCTATTCTAATACTTCTCCAATTCTTATGTTAATTAACTGTTATATATAGTATAAAGTTATTTTTTAACATGGGTGGGTGATGGCATTTTAATTTATATTACATTTATGACTTTTTCATAAATATTTTTTGGTACGATTTTTAACTTTATTAGAAAATAAATAAAAAATCATTTTTTATGCTTACAGTATTCATCTTGAGATACATTTTGAATATTTAATCTCGTTTTTTGAAGATGGATGTTTGAACATGTTGAGTAACTTTTCAATCGTACAAACAATTTTCAACGAAAATTGGAAAAAAACATGTTTGTAAAAAATTGGAACAAATAATTCAAATCGTTTACCAATGTTCACCATGAAACTTTCACAGCTCGCAGTGGCCATTTTTGAAAATGGACAAATCTTTATTCAAATTTTGAATGCGGCATCTTTTTGGTAATTTTTAATCGATTTTTGGGCAAATTATAAAGCCTGTAATATATTTTCCAGTAAACAAATATATCAGATTTCGCTTATAGATTTTGACTGAAATCCAATATATTTTATATTAAGTTATATAGTAAGTTAATTTTGAACATTACAACAGTAGAATAAAGAAGTAATATGAGACCCCAAATTCCATGTAAAGCTTATGACCGTTATAGATGTCATACGCAGTGAATGGGTTAATATTATCAAAGTACACATCCACCCTGTTCTCAGAATTTGCGAGAGGTGAGTATGCACCTGCTAAAGCATGGGAGCAGCGGGCGGGAGGTGGGTCGGGGCGGGGGGCGGGGGGCGCGCCACGTGCATGCGGCGGCCACGCGCTACGCCGGTGCGCAGCTAGAGACGTCGCGCACTCTGTGTCTGCTGGTCTGCAAGGCGCTGGCGGCCCAGGCCACCCAGGACCGAGAGCGGGGCTTTGCTTTCATGTAACTCCTTCCTTCATTAACACATTAACAGTTTCTTTTAACCCTTCCTTTATGATGATATGTATTTACTACAACTCAACTGATAGTGAGATTATCCATAAAAAGTATAATAAATACTTAGCTCACAATTTTTTTATTCCTCCGAAATATTATTATGTATTAAATGAAATTATAATATTGTGTTATTAACACTTTCCAGTCTGCGCGGTACGCGATTAAACTTACGCCGGAGGCTGACAGTTTTTTGCTCGTTTAATTTTTTTATCGTCATGTGTTCAAATAAGATTAAATATGACCCTCACTGAAAACACAAGCTGTGTATAGTCTTATAAGCTTTGGCGGAACGATCACACACATGTTGTGAGACCCGCCTTTAACGTTCGGCCTGGCGATTACACACGTATTGTGTAATCGGACTGGATAGAGTTAACATACTTTAGTTTTCCGGGCACAAAAACTGTCACTATGCATTCAGCCATCCTCGGGTCAATATGTGTGCTGAATTTGTTGTAGCTATAGCGCATATTTGCGTTGTTTTTTCTTTTTTTCAGATATTAACATTACAAAAACTGTTACATTTCAACTTCAACCATAGTCCATCAAAGTATTATTTAGGAATATTCACATTTTTTTGGTTTTTAAATGACATTTTCATATGGTGTAGAAAATACATACTATATCATCAAAGCTCAATGGTGTTTTTAGCACAGTAAGGGGAGGGTTATTCTAAGATGGGACTTCTTACTATATTATATTTGCATGTTATCCTTTTCAAACATAATAATATTGTCTTTATAAAATATTACTTTCACAGCTTTATTTTATCCTGGCATTTTACTAAATTATTATGCATGGTTATACTATATTTATATAGACATTTACTCTGCTGGAAAAATCCTCCTACTCCGCCACTGTGTAGTCAACACACAAAACGAAATGAGTGATTTAAAATAAAATTATTCACATCTTGTTACTTAAATAATTTACAAAATATGGACACAAGAAGATTTTTAGTGAAGGCGAGGCCGCAAGCCGGGAAGAAACTCTAACAAATTACAAAGGCATATACACTTTTAATAATTGATGTGCGACACCTTTGCAAATGATTGATTGTCCCAGTGGATTTTCCGTTTAAACACAAATATCTCTGATATACTGATTATTACTTCTGTAATATAATTAGCAATTAATTAAAATTATTAAAACGATTGTGTCCTACTTGTACATCGCAGGAAATTAATGTTTAGCAAAACATGTTTTGCCATAGCTATAAAAAATAAGTATAATTCATAAATTAATGTATACGTAATTTATGTTAATTTTCAGAGATGAAATGGATGAGAATCATCGTTTCATGCTATTGAAAGCATTAGAAAGCTACTATTTGGCCGCTGAATCAAGTGCGTTCCCCTTCCCTCAGGGATTTTCTTCATTCTTGACATATTTGGGATACCGCACAATGACATTTTCCAATTTCCTACAATATATCCACCGCAATGTATTTGAAATACAAATTGACTTCTTGAAAACCATTATATCAGGTAAATACTTCAAAAACATATATTTTTCATGAAGAAAGTTTTAATAATTGTTCAAGCATTATTTGTTATGAATTAATTCGATTATCGTTGTTAAGTTTTTAAATATATTTTTACTTTAGCTGTCAAAAATTTCAGCAAGAATCAATAAATTTTAGCAGTAACATGACAAAATATTTTTTTCCTTAAAAAAAAATAGGCTCGTTTATTATTTGTTCATATATCCTAAATATTCTCAAAAAAAAAACTAAATATTATAATAATTATTCTGTATGTATTCATTTTGGATATTTATTTTACTGAATTGGATTGATTGAAACTGTTAATTTACATTTAGTTGTCGTAGTTTTGCAATAATCTCTGTGACATTTAAACTTTTAGCAATTTTAGTCTAAAAATAATGTATACCAAAAAATGATAACTTCTTAAAAAAATGTAAAGACGAACGGCCAATGCTTGTATTTATATCAATATATCTTTCAGTTGATCATTGAGTATGTAGACAGTATGTAAATGGTTGCCAATTGTAATTGAATTTATTTATATGAAATTTGATACACAACATTTGATCAACTCGAAATGGCATCAATTGTTCAACATAGAGAAAAGATTTCTCATGTCTATTTTTTAAATTTTTACATAAAACGTGATCTTTTCAACAGAGGCTGGTGATGACACGGAGTCTGTTTTGAGGGCCGTGCGCCTGGCGGCCCTGGGCGGGCGCGGCCGGGGGCGCAGGGCCCTAGTGGGGTGCTCCCACCCGGCTGCCGTGCTTCTCAGAGCCAGGGATCACGCCGCCACAGTTCTGGCCGGCCAGCCAGCCCACATGGCTAGACCCGCATCTAACGCTCGGCTTAGCAACATCCGAAGAGGTAATTCAATTTAATTTCATGAATCAGATAAATTTAGATACTTGAGAAATTATAATTTGATCCCTATTACGATTCAGAAATTCCTCCAAATACAATGTAAAAAAGACATTTACACTACTTCCTCTACTGATTTCTGAAGGACCGAGTCCTATTGTGACGTGAAGCATGTTCCTACAACAGAAATCTCCAGTTGTCATGCCATATTTTAAGTGATCTTCTTGGAAGTCACATTCTTCACTCATACACTCCTTATAGCCTTCTTGATTTTTGACATCGCATGACATCTTGGACACCGCAAGCCTTTCTTATTTCAGATTTTTTGCTTTATCTCTGATCGTCAGTCTTGCAATAGGTATAAGAGTTTTCATTTACCGCATACAGTGTCCAGTCTTTTTGGTCGGGAGTCATAGAAATATAAACATAAAAAAAACTAAGTGATTCTTAAAAGGTTCTTCAGTGTCATCATATATTTAATTTTTTTTATGTAAACGCATGCAGGAGAGCACAACCAGTCAAGACCAGTGCACTCTATGACGCTCAGCCAGGGAGGCTGGACGCTGCATGCGGGAAACGTGTGTCGTGTTCGTATTTGTGTGTGGGTTGGGGAGATTTCAAGTGTATATTTATCTGTTTCTTGAAGAGATCCAGATTGTAGGAAGGAGGAAACACAGACGCTGGAAGAGCATTCCATAGCTTACCGGTGGCATTAAGGAAGGAACTTTGGAAGCTGCCAGTTCTTGGTCGACATATATTAACCGTGTATGGATGTTCGACAAGTGTAAGACGAGTTTGTCGGCTGTGAGTGGGTGCAGGAGGAATTAGTTCTTTAAGTTCCGAAGAGCAGCGACCGTGGTAATAACGGTAGAAAAGACTAAGACAACCAACCTTACGTCTGTGTTCCATTGATTGTAGATTAGACGTAAGGGTGTCATTGTTTATCAAACGAATTGCTTTTCTTTGAACTGAGTCAATTAAGTTTATAAGGTATTTTGGGGCTCCGATCCAAAGGTGACTGCCGTATTCAAGGATAGGTCGGATTTGTCCTTTATATAGAAGAAGAAGTTGTTTATCGTTGAAATACCGACGTGATCTATATAATACACCTAGTTTTTTGGAAGCGAGACCGGCTTTACACTTAATTGTCTCGTAATATTTGACATTATTCGATATTGATAATGCAAGCATGTTGATGGAGCTTGCTTTCGGAAGAGAACAACCATTGAAAGATACAGGATCCATAGCAGTCTTCTTGGTGGAGAAAGTACATGATTGGGTTTTTGAAATGTTGAAACTGATGAGGTTGAGGTCGCCCCATCGTGAAACCCTTTCAAGAGACATGTTCATCTTCTGCACCAGAGATTCCCTAGCAGCAGATAGTTCCGAATGTTTCGGAGGTTTATGGAAGATTATACTCTCATGGACAGTGCTGTCGTCGGCATAACAATGAATGTTTGCGCATTGAAGCAAATCATTCACATGCAGAAGGAAAAGAGTGGGCGACAGCACAGAGCCCTGTGGAACTCCTGAGTTGATTTTATGGCAGGAAGAAGAAAAGCCATCTACGACAGTGATGATGCTTCGATCACTCAAGAAGTTTTCAATCCAGGAGCACAGGGAGGGAGTTAGTCCATAAGACGGTAATTTATTCACCAGACCGCGATGCCAGACTCTATCGAACGCTTTGGAGATATCCAGGGATATGGATTTGTCTTGAAGGTTACTTCATTTAAAGGTTTAAGCCAGTATTAGGGAATATTTTCTATGATACAATACTTTTTTAATAATACCTAAATAAGTTTAAGTTATAATATATCATTGAATTGCAATTAATATAGGATTTAATTTTTTTTAGTACCTTTATTTACTTATCTTATAAAAATTTCAAATTCTACTAAAGAAGTGAAAGAAAAACAATTGACTGAAATCATTTCCTCTCACCGCTTCAAACAAAAAAAATGCTATCAAACTGTCATAGAGGACATGGGATAATTTTCCAAGCATATTTTATTTTTTGTATGTGATGGAAACATCACTTCCCCGAATAAAAAATAATGTTTTGTTGCAATAATATGTTAATTTATTTTAGGTCTTGCTGCATTTCCATCAGCAGATCGTTTGTCTCCGCTGGATACATTTTTGGATTTACTAACAGCAAAGGCGAGTCTCAATGAGCTGGATTTCAATCTATTGATTGATGCAACTATGTTGGCAGAAACAAATAATTAAATACAAAAATAAATGAAACATAACCATAAAATAATTTTTAATTCCAAATTCGCTCATTTATCCATGATTATTATGTATAGGTATAAAAATAAGAAGGAAATAAAAAAAATACCTCTATTAGTTACTTACTTGAATGTTTAATATGTGTGTTATTATGTTTTTATTATTTTGTTACTTATTGAATCATTATATTTAGATGTTTATGTGTTATAATGTATTCAGTTCCTTCAGTGTATGTGCAATACTTAATGACAATCTTAGATTGTCTCAAATTATTTATTTAATAATTAAAAGTTATTTTTAAAATTTTAAAAAATATTTTATTTCAAAATATACATTTATCTGGATACACAAAGAATTATGAAAGATCATTATGATGTCAATGAAAGCTTCATTAGTTCCCAACGTGTATTAAGAAGGGCAACCATTTATGCCGGCAGGTATGGCTCAGCGGTATAAACATTCGTTTACCAAACTGAAGGTCATGAGTTCAATCCGAAAAAAAAAGATTTCTAAGCTCTATAAATACCACTGATTGATATAATTTGATCCCTCACCTTAAAATGACAGTCATAGCCTATTAATAAAAATGGGTGGTATACGAAAGTCATCCTGTGAACACCAACCATAATGAATTCCTCTAATAATTAAATGATGGCTGAAATTCTGGCTGTAGTTGTTGGCAGATCAACACTCCACAATCTTTAGCCATATTTAGGGTGATAAGTGCCATATAATCCACAGGTGAGATTTCTGTACCACTATCACCGTCTGTCGGTATTCTCCCGTAAGTGTTTACGTAAATAAAATGTATACGTAAGAAAATTAATTTTCTTAACTTTTATTTTTCTAAAAAAATGGCTGATTTTTAAAAATAAAAAATTCAAACGTAAAATTAACCTAGAAGAGATTAGTGTAATTACAATGTTTAGTAACGTAATTTGCAGTGATCGAATACTTTTTTGTGTTATTCTTCACGGCAATAGGAAAAATATTATTTCGAAAAAGAAAATTTAATAAATATACAAGTATATTGAATACTATAAAATATAATTATTAATAATGTAAATATTTATCGCACTAGCATTTGAATTAGAAACCCCTACTCCATATAGGTGGTCTTTTTGTTCTTCATAAGCCTGATTACAATTTAAAACCTCCTGTTTTCTGACGTTTCTCTATCCTTATGATATTTAAACTATCGCATGGTACCATTTACATCCGTAATGAATGAAGGACTTCGAATATCGTCTCGAAATTTTTTGAAAATATTTCTTTAAATGTAAAATTGTATACTAATCATTTAAGCTATAAAAATTTTGTATGGTCGCCCCCCTTGAGCATACTTATAGTGATGTGTTAACAATTGAAAGTTATATAGAATATTGTAGTATGAAGAGTAGTATCAAGGGATGATGGGTCAAGCTTAAGAGAGTTAGGAAAGGAGTTTAGACCTGTACAAGTTAACTACTAGTATTATGTTATAAAAAAATATTTAAAAAAATTAAAAATATATATAAATAATTCAATGATACAATATTTATTGACATAAATAATTCAATGATAAAATATATTTAATTGAAAAAGCTTAAGTATTTGTAATTTAAGTTAGAAGTATGTTTGGTTATTTATTAAATCTGGTTTAATTGCTTTATATACAGTCGATTCCGCTTAATTGGAACATCGCTTAATAGGAACAGCCGTTTATTTGGGACAAATCTCAATGAACAGAAACCAAACCAAGAAACCAATGGTAAATTTATATGTTTAATTGGAACAAAATTCCGCTTAATTGGGAATATTTATATTTAAGATCACAGCACATATTATGTTAACTATGAAGAATTTTCAAAAATAGATAACAATTTACCATTTTATGATGATAATGAAGACTGAGGATTCAATTGTAGAAGGTATTAAATCAATATATGAAAAAATAGATGACGATGATGATGATGAGTCACCTGTGTCTGTGACTAACGAGGAGGCAAAAAAAAATATGTCCGTGTTACAGCGTTATTTTATGCAGGAAGGAAATGAAGGGAGCCCTACATCCGCACTGAATATCTGTGCTGAATTTGTAAAAGTGAAATGTTACAAAATCAAAAGACACAACAAACTACACCTGACGCATTTTTGCATTAAATTAAATTGTGTGTACCTACCCATTTATTATTTTAATTAGGAATTGAATTATTTTCTTAAAAGTGTACATTACATATTTGTAATTTATATGATAATTTATATTACCTGTATGATATTTGTTCGACGCTTAATTGAGATCGTAGAGCATGTCTTGAAGTTGGAAAAAATGAATTTTTAAAAATGTGAAATTCGCTTAATTGGGACATCCGCTTAATTGGGACAAAATGCCCAAGTCCCGATGTGTCCAAATTAAGCGGAATCAACTGTATTATTATATGTAAGTATTGATAAGAATAAATGTATATTAAAAAACGAGTCTCAACTAGTGATTCGTAATAATAATAATAATAATAAAGCTTTGATTCCAGCAGTATTGGGTGGTTGTGCAATACACAATCTGCCATATTTTTAGATACATAACATTGAACATATAGATATAAAATAAATAGATATAAATATAAAATAATATTTTATGGTGGTCGCTGCACCATCTCCATCCAGCGATGACTCAGGAAGGAGTTGAGCCATTCAGAAGCAGCCAGGATGATGGTGTTGTTGGACTTCCTTATCCTGCTCCAGAAGCCGGCAACAACGTAATGAAATAGATCCACAAGTTTCTGCTATAAAAAATACAGTTTTCTTCTCCTGATGCCGTATCAGGTCCCCACAACGTTTGTTATTTATTGAGAATAATTGATTTATCTTTTATGGGCAACATGAATATACCTAATCCATAAAGTTATATTTAGGTATACACTTTTGATTTCACATCTCTATTGAAATAGCAAAATGTACCATAGAGTTATGACGCAGTGACATTTATTTGTCAATAGTTCGTTCTGAAATTAACTTTACTCTAAAATAAAGAAATAATTAATTTACAAAGATGGGTTGTGATGGAGGTACCATTCAAAAAAGAGATGAACTAGTTAGAGTTAAGAAGAAGCCTGAACAAGTACATAAAAACTATTTTGATTAGTACACAAACCATTAAATTCACAATATGTTGTATGTAATTAATTAATTTTATCGTTATAGAAAGACAAAGATGCAGAGCTTTCATTCAAATGGAAACATTGCGCCATTTCGCAGCAAGTTTTACAAGCCCCTATTGTTGCATGCGGCTTGGGACGCCTTTATTCTAAAAGTGTCGTCTTGGAAAATCTGCTTGACAAGACGAACATGCCAGATTCAGCGAAACATATTAAAAATATGAAGGTGAGTCCCTATCAATATACCGTACATTTGGCTTAAGATATTCATTAGTATATCCAGCTAAAAATGCAGTTCAATAAGAATATATCAATATGCGTGTCCGAAGAGTGAGAGGCCTTTCAGCACCAGCCTATAAGGGCTATATCGATCTGATTTCACAGCATTTAAATACTACATATATATATATGTCATGAAACCCACTCCTCTTGCGTGTAAGTATTTTATCTTTGATTTAATAGAAAATATATAAATTAACACAGAGGTAGTAAAAAACACTATCCGTTAATTATAATATTTATTTTTAATGAAAAATACACCATATAGAAGTTTTACCGCATATAACTCCAATAAGTGACTGACAGTTTTTTTTCTTGTTCGCTTCCCATGCAAAAAAGGTTATAGTGGATCACTCATGAAGAGAAATATTAAGGTTATTTACACCTACCATCATCTATTGTGAGTTATGATTCAATTTGTGGCAATCCTAAAAAAAGAGAATGTAAAGTTATTGCCAAATTTAAGTTATAAAAATGATGATATATAAGGGAGGTGTAAAATCCCTTTCAGATATGGATTTCTATAATCATGGAACTTATATGTGGGAACAGAGCGACTGAAGAACCTCTCAGCAACCAGTGTCTGGAAATCTGCATGATTTTCATGACAAACCTATCTAAATTATTTGATGATGTACCTATTTAACTTTTATTTTAAATTCACAATTTAAAAAATATATATTTTTAGGATATCAAAGATTTGAACCTCACAAAAAATCCTGCCTATGATGTGACAGCAGAGAAGACAGAGGGCGCCATTGATGAGAGAGGCTCCCCCTACATCTGCCCCATCATCGGCTTGGAGATGTCCGGCAGGTTCAGATTTGTGTATTTCTGGTCCTGCGGGTGTGTCATGTCAGAGAGAGCTCTGAAAGAAATCAAAATGAAGATCTGTCATCTAGTAAGTGAATTTGTACCTGTATAATCCAATCAATCATTGTATTAACCTAAGAGCGATGTTGAAACTACCAATCACCGCTAAAAATAAAATGTCTCATTAGGTATTTTAAAAACGATTAAAGCAAACTAGTATTTTGTCTTCAATATTAAATTTTATTTTATCCTGTATAAATTAATTTAAAGAGTCATAAAAAATATGTATAGCTCACAGTGTATTTTTATATCTGAAAAAGATATTTGAAGCATAATTTTTTTCTGCTTTTTCTTAAGTCGACCAAAAGTAAACATATTACTATTGAATCAGCTAGAGTTTATAACTTAACACGGTTACTGTTATGTCAGCCATTGGTGGCCGACGCTGACTCTTTACAATGACGCCGTGTTGGCCACCGGTGGGTGACGTGATATACATACATTTGACTTTCCATTTTGCGCGGTCGGCCTCTCGCTCTGTACAAACTGCTATTCAAAATATCTGACACCACCTTGACACCTAAAACTACAAAACAAAATCTTTAACTTTATTAGAAACGGTGTTGGCAGTCAATGTGTTAATTAATAATCACAGTCTCTGAATTATTTTATAGATTATCCATTTACTTTAACCAATGTTATTTTAATTTTATTTTCTGATAATTTTCAATGCATTCTTAAGTTTCTTTGCCTTATTTTTCACGCTTTTGTGTCATATCATTTTAATGAATATATTGAAATAAATAAATAAAAATACATAATAAATGTTGTGTTTGATAAAAATGAAAAAGGATTAATGCAACTTAGGGTTAAATGAAAAATATGCATTTTTTACATGCTCTGTAATAACTATTCCAAATGGCTTATTTTTCAGTGCCAGAAACCATTCACTGATGATGACATTGTTGTTATAAACGGTGCGGAGGCAGACATTGCAACAATGACAATAAAAATGGAAGTTAGACAAGCTGCACTCAAGGCTGCAAAAAAGAACAAATACAAGAAAAACGAGACCACAGCATCAAAACCCTCAACCAGTAGTTCAGGTTCAAATGATGAAACGCCTTCGACTTCCAAAAATCTGGAGATGCCCCTGGAACTACCAAAGCCCAAGCGAGAAGTTGGACTAAATAGTGTGATGAAACCGCATAAACGGTGTGCCCCAGAATCATCAATGCAAGATCCAGTTTACAAGAAAACTAAAGATGACTATAGTGTCGCTCAAGACCCAAAAGCTTCAAATGTATTCAAGTCTTTGTTCACTACTCATCAATCTGAGAAGGATCAAAAGCGAGCCCATTGGATAACATATAATCCTTTCTATAATTGAATCATACAAATTATTTTTATAAGTCTGGTAATATTTTATTTTTATTTCAAAATAAATCTCTTATAGCTTAAAAAAATATTTCATAATAATAAAGTATATTGATAAAAGAAAGAGTATTTTTTATTTTAATATATTTTCTCCAGGGTTAAAATATTACTTTCATCTTGTAATGGGTGAGAGTTGTCCAATGAAGGAATAAATTGGGTGAGGTGGTAATGTCCTAGAGTCGCATGAAATAAGTTAGCAGAAAGATCTTATATTTTTTGCATTATTTTAAAGCAAACGTATGGAGATTCCACTCAACATATGATTTACTGATGTAAATCCTGTTTTCATAACCTTAGTTCTCAACCTTATTTTGCCCACTTTTTTTCTGGAGCCCCCAATTTTATTTACTTGGCATTACTTTTGCTTCACTGTGCCATCTGAACGTCCCCTAATTTTCTCTGGGTCTTTTACAACCCTTATATTATCCAGTTTTTCATAAAATACTAGTTTTATATAAAAATCATGTAAATGTATAAATATGTAATACTCTGTATAATTATATAAAACTGTAAAATAACATAGATGAATCCCACGCCACACACAAGATCTTATCTTTAAGTGGTGTGGTAAGCGAATGTAAAGAAAAAAGAAAAAAAATGGAATGTAAATTACTATGTAAAAATTGTATCTTTTATATTTGATTAAAAAAAAAAATATATATATATATATATTTTTTCATTTCAATATTTTGACACTTTACATTGATTTATTTATTTTAAAGACATCTCTCTCCTATGGCCATATCTTTTTTCATAAAAATACATTACCTAATCTTTACTTTTATTGGGTAGGTAGAACAATATGGTTATTTAGAACTGTTCATTAAAATTGAGGATGTAATAAAGTATACATGGGTTGTCATAGTGATTTAAATAAATATCCATATTGATTTATTTTTCTTTTGTTAGAAATTGATAATAGTAGATAAGTCGTTTGATAAAATATAACATTAATAACAAAATGACAGAAAAAAAGGCCAAATATATTTCACCAAGAGCACTAAAATATCCAGAACTTTACCGTTCTGATGTCAGCATATATCCAATATATACAAATTCTCCATAGTGAGTGTAGTACATAATTCATATTTTTAATGTTTTCGACTTATTTATTTTCTGGTGTGCCCTAGTGAAATGTTTTTATTTTTTTGTTTAAAGTGGAGTATCCAAAGAAAGACAACGTGCTTTAAAAAAACAACAACACAATCAGTTTATTAAAGAGCTAGCTATGGTAGAACGCTTACAAAGCAAAGCACTGAACGGTGTAAGAGTCCATAGAGAATATTCCGAAGGTGTTATTTCTCATAAATTACCTACCAAGAACCGATTGTCAGAATTAATACCAAGCGGAATGACATCCAAGGAAAGAGATAGATTGGAAGTAATTTTGAAAGAAAAGTCAATTTGATGGTTTGTAATGAATTATATTTTAGTAATGACTTGTTTTACTCATTCTAAATTCTCTATTTTTCACATGAATGTGTATTATGATCTCTCTTCATAATAAAAATTGTAAATTTTATTTATTTGTGTCTTATACATATATGACTTATACCATTTATTATAACAATACCTGTATCGTTGGCTGCAGTTACAGGGAATAAAGATTTTCAACTCAGAAAAACAATAATATATTTAACAAGAATTTTTGAACAATAATGTACAAGACTGCCAGCCTGTGGAACCACTCAGCGTAAATAAGGAACAATGGCACCAGAAATGTACGCATTATACTAAAAGAGATGAGATGCAATATTTTGATATAAAAAGACTAATTTATGACAATTTTCTTACATTGGAATATTACTAAAAATTATTACAGTTACATCTATAAGATCTACGCGAAATTCATTCATAAAAGTTGATTACATTTACATTGTTTGGTTTATACATTAAATTACAATAATTCTCTACTCACAATACTTATTTTGATAAACATAATACCATACTAAAAAACATCATCCTTTAAATCATTTAACTTTTTGCAGAGACTACGGCAGTGCTCTCCTTTTTTTTCTTCTTTTGACTTTTTTCAACATTATTCTGGAAGTAAGATGCCTCCTTTTTGGCTTGAGCAATCTCAGCTCTCAACCTCTGCTTGTAGACAGCTCGTTCATAAGCTAAGCGCTCACTCAAATGTACCCATTTAAATCTAGGCAGGTATTTTATGTTCCAAACCATATCATAGTATCTTGATTTTTTCCTCGTTCCTATTCTTTGATTGTTTAACATGGCCGACACTTTCTTGGCGATTCTTTTGCTTTCAAACTCCACCCATCCTTCAGTGAAATTGATCCGAGACTTCCTCTTTTTTTGGACATCAGGATCTTCTGTAAATTGACACATAAAATTAGATAAACACCAGTAGCACAAATAAATATTTTACATAATATTAAGTATATATATATTAAAAAAAAACATGCATTTTTATTTTATTATTCATTGTTTCTACAGAACATTTCACTTCAAATGTTTCTAATAATATACTAGTGACAGTATATTAGTATTAGAGATTTAGCTAAAAACAATCAATTAGACATAATTTGTGGTGCAATTCACACAACCTACTAATTATAGTTATGACAATAATACATATTAACTCCCTATAATATCATATCCTATAATGTGTATGAATTTGTTTTGACAGTTTTATTTGTATGCCAAAATCAGTTTCAATGAAAAAATACAACTTTTAAAATCTTACTCTTTGGAAGTTGCAGATATACTCTTCCGATCTCCCCATATTGTCCGAATATTTCTCTAATTTTAGCGACGGTCATCAGCGGCGGTATTGTGGACAAGTAGATGATACCCCGCTTCTTGATCTTGAGCACCTTGTCATCATTGGGACACTTTAATATATCGCCGCTCGCTGCTTCCTCGGACCTGGCTCCATCTGAGGACATCTTCATAGTGATACTCTAAGAGTTTTTAATGACTTAGGAGATTTGATGCATGTCACGGCCGACACATTAGTTATCACAGATAGAGTTCGAGCGATAGTGACAGCGACCCACCATGCCCAAGACACGGGATAATGGATTTTTCCGTCCCACCCCGCGCCTCAGTTCCGACAAAGAGAAGAATATCACAGTGACGTCTGCTCTAGTGATGCGCCAATGTATAACACGAATCGTAATTACTCACACGAATCGTAATTACTCTATATGCCAATTATTATTTATGAATATTTTGGTTTTTATTCAAACGAAATATGTAATTTCAACAAAATAAATAATTACAGTTTTGGTGAAGGATTTAATAAAATATTAACTTTATTTATATTTATAATTTATATTTTTTCTATTTCACTTCTGAAAATTAATAAGTTTTTTATACTAATTGTTATACTTTTCGTTATGAATACTTACTAGTATTATTAAAAACAATTTTTACATGCAAAAAGATATTAAATTTTTGCATGAAATAAATTGTATTAAATCAAATACGTTGAGAACGAATTGCATAAATACGTTGTTTTTATACTTTTTATTTTAAAATTATTCTCGAAAATAATGTTTATCACTAAATTTTAGATATAACTTTAATTCGTAGGTATTGATAATAGGAATTAGGTATTCTATTAAGGATAAGTATATATTTTTACCAACATATTCTACACATAAATATGGTACATTGCAACACTAAAAAATACTTGATATTTGTTATCGGCCGACTTTAACCTATAAATATATATAAAATCTAATAAAAAAAAACCTTTAAATTATTATAATGGACAATTTAATGAATGAATTTCTACAGGTAAGTTTAACGATTTAAAGTATATTTTAAGCAATTGAGAAACTTTACAATTGTTTTAACATGTTTTTGGTTGTTGTGAATACAAATCATAATTGAGAAAAAAACTGTTGTTTCAGAATATAAAATTCTTAATATTTTTAAAACATCCCGATTATTTTCATTTTAGAGAATAGCAGAAAGTGAAAAACGCGCGGCATCGTTTATTGAGTACAAAAATGATCATGATCAGCTCTGTGCAAATCTAGCATCATTTAACGACATCCTTTCGCCCCCCGTTTTGGTGCCTGTCTCCTCGCGAGTGCTCATGAGAGGGAACCTGATACACACAAACGAGGTCACCGTCTCCCTGGGCTGCGGATACTTCATCAAGTGCAGCACCAACACTGCCCAGGGCATTGCCAAGAGACGTGCTATGAGTATGCATTATTTTAAACTAGTGGTTTTCCTAATAGGGAGGATGACAATCTACAACTCATAGCAGTCATGTTTGGAAACTAATAATGATATCATCTTTTACACATTGAACGCCATGGCAGTCACTGGTAATAGCTGACGCAACACACCTAACTTGGTATTGACTTTCTGACCTCTTGACAATATGATCCGTGAAAATTAATATTCAGCGTATCCTCGGTTGTTTTTCTCTACATATCCGCAGGACCCGCAGCTTGGGCTTTTTCTAACTTTTTAAGTGCATAAACCAGGGATCGTCAACCTTTTTATGCCTAGCGCCCATTTTTGTCTATTTTTCATGGTAAAATTTCCCTACCGCCCACCAACCTCGCTATATTTCAATTCAGTATATGAATGGAAAAAATTCTAGGAGGAATGTAGGAGATTTGAAAATGCCCACCGCCCACCATGGAAGCCCGTATCGCCCACTAGTGGGCAATACGGACTAAGTTGACAACCTGTGGCTTAAACCACCAAATGATATGCATACGTATGTCAAAAAAATGTAGAAAAATCATTAAATAGCAATATTTTGAGGGAAAATCACACATTACTCGCCATGTCCTTTTGAATATTTTACGAAAGTTCCATTGGCAGTCAAGTTGTTCATTAACAATGGCTTTGTGATTTTATTTTTTACACAAAATTATATCTATTCTTGTTAAATCTTTTTTTTTTATAATGAAGTTATTCTGGTTTTTTTTTCTTGGAAAACAATCCACAATGTAATGAAATGTATATGTTTTTCTCAAGAATATTTTTTTTACATCCCTAACACATTGATATGTTCCTTTTGGACTGATTATTTCTGGCAGTGTAAATAAGAATTGTATATATATATTCTTGTATGTTATTAATTTAATTTATTACTTGCAGAAGCTGAATGTTATATTAAAAGCCTAGAGGAAGAACAAAAGTTTTTAGAAGAACAAATGAATTTTACTAAAGATAACGTATTTAATGATTCTATGGCCTATCAAGAAATAATTGAACCTTTCAACGAAGATGCCGAAAAAGAATGGCGAAAACAGCACAGTCTGAGGATGAAAGAAAACAGGAAGAAGGAATGCCAAGAAATGGTCGTTATCGATCACAATGAAATTATGGAAAAGTTAGAACTCTTGGAAATAAAGGAAGAAATTGAAGCGCTCAACCACTCAGAATCTAATGTGATTAAATTACCTCTTACAAATAATATTATTACTAAAGAGTTAGACAAAAAGACTGACAATACCATTCCTGAAGTGATTATTCCAGAAAATGCAGAGGAGTTTATTATAAGAAAACGCCTAGCCGATTTAAGGCAAAGATTAAAAACCAAGTGCGTAACTGAAGAAGATATAGCCCAAAGACTGGATGAGTTAGAAGAAGAAGAGGAACTGGAAGAAAAATTAGATAGGTAATCGATAATCTACCTATTTTATATTTTTATCTCGCATTCTTATGTGTACTTGGTGCAAATTATGTGATTGATTTTACACTAACTTAAATGTTAACTAGAGAGGTGATGTTTTAAACATGGCATTTAGAAAATAAGAAAATTTAATTATTATTTAAATAATATATATATTTAAAATAAAATAGATAAATAATTAAATAGACAAACTAAACAGTATAAAATAAATTTGACTAGCTCCATATAGAAGGTCTTGAAATTTTGGGATGGTAAATTTTAATGCATGAATATTTTTTTTATATTGAAGTCTGCCTTAACCCTTACCTTACGATGATATGTATTTACTACAACTCGACTCTAATAAAAGGTATAAAATTCTTATCTTTTTAACCCTTTACATGCGAAATAAGATTTCATAAAAAGTCACGAAATAAGTCAATTAGTCAATGAAAAATGAAGTTGAATATTTAAGGACGATTTTTTTATGTGTTTTGATTCGTCAGTGCTGCACCTTCAGAACTAAATCAAATAAATCCATTATTATTTAAAAAAAACAGGCAGCAAAAAAATTTGATGAAGGAATGTCGTAATACGAAACAAAATTATGTTCAATATAGTATTCGGATAAATCCGCATCTCGCACTGAAGCGACGTCTTTTTTTTAGGGCGTTTCAATGGTAAAAATAAAATTTGAAAATCAATAAAAAAAAAATCTTGGATTATTGTAATTTTTTACAAGCAACATTATTATTAATTTAAAACAATAGTAGTAATTGTTTAGTAATGAAGATACCATCTTTATGTTCATTACATACTGAAGAAGTACATATTTTCGTATAAGGTCTCATTTACTTCAGTGGACTGTGGGAAAGGTAAAATGCCGTTGTGTATGTGTGTAACCTTAAAATAATTTAATTTTATATCTTGGATTTTGGGTTGTCTTGGTGTTGTTTAGGTCAATTATTTATTCATAAATACATCGATCTACTTTCCAGGGATCATTAATACGTGTTATGTTTTTAAATTTACTGCACACTGCACAAGACAAGAGCAATGAATTCTAAATTCAAGCATTAAAAATATTTGTTTTTTGTTTTATAGATTATACGACAAGCTATTTGGTTATCTGGGAGAATCATCTGAAAATGATGATTCACAAAGCCAATCCGAGGATGAAGAATCTATCACCAAAATTGATAGTCAAGAAAGTAAATCGAAAATAAAAGCTCATATTTCAAATAAAAATGATAAAACTAGGCGAGTTTCCTTCCTTGAAGACCCTGTGGCTGAAACCATTTATTTGAAATCCCCTCACGAAAAAGATGAAATTGTGAAAAAATATTCCGGCAATGAAGAAAAGGCATTATCTGGCTGTGACGTAAATCGACCGGATACATTGATATTAAATTTTTCTCATAGCAATGTTGAGAGAACGGATACGCTAAATACAGATTTAAACATTTTAGAAAGTCCATCTGATATATATAAACATTTCCCTGCTTGCTTTAAGCCAGAACTCAAGCCAACTATAAAAAATATTCACAAGGTAAAAGAGGAAGTACACAAATCAATTTGTGTCACCGGCGACAATGAAGTTGATGAATCTAGAGCGGTAAAATCTGCAAATCGAGAAGTGACACTCGGCAATATTGTGGAACACTTAAGTGAGAACTCTTCAGAAATTAATAGTGACCAGATGATAAGTGAGCAGCCTCGACCGATGAGTAAGTTCAAGTCAATGCGACTCGCAAGAAAAAAAAAATGATTTAGTTATATAACATATTATCTTTTGTATTGAATATTTTTGATATAAATAAATTGTCCATTTGTATTTTTGTTAATTTTATTTTGTAAATTAAATGTTACAAATTACTAAAGTTGATGCACACAATCACATTTTTCACATTTGATGACACACTGTTTCAAGTCTTTCAGTTTGTATTTGTTGAGAACTTTCGCACTTTATTCCTCCCCCTCTCTCTTCTTTACACTTGTTTGCGCTGGGTAGCGATGTTTGTGAGCAGACGGTGGCCGCAGATGAAGGTCACGAAGCCGAGGACAAGAAGATATCGGACGGTTTCGAACATGGTGAGACGCAGCCAAAACACCACAAATAATCCCAAGATTGCTAAAAAAAATACAAAATGATAGGACACAAAATACATACTATGTTGAACATTTTAATTAACCATTTTAAGTATTAGGGATATTTTTTTTCTTCCCATATCTCTTCCGTATCTGAAACATATGGACCACAATTTGTGGCCACTCCGTCCTAAGAAGGTCCCCCTGTGAACACCAGGGCAGAACCTGTGGACTTAAAGAGACAGCTGCCATCAGACCTGAGCCATCCATGTTTTGGTTTGTGCCTAATGTTTCTTAATTTCGGTGGTATAACGAGAACCGCACTAACAATGTGCTATTGCCGCTGGACATTTCGAAATAAGTATAATAAAAATAATACATAAAATTCTTGAGTGTTGGGTAAATCATAACCTTAATAATTAATGATTATGTCCCCTCCCCATATGTGAACCTGCTGGAGATGTGTTTCAAATCATGGTGACTCTATGCTCCCAACAAGGGTGAGCTTTCTCCAGGAAAACAAAAAAGGAGACAGTCTACTACACTTAGAATACAGAGTTGGCTTGAAACAATTGATCTGGCAACTGACAGCTTCTTGATGGAAATTTGTGGTGATAACCCCATTTACATGCATAAATTCAAAAAAATATGCACAAAATATAAGATTTGCTTATTGCTACTAAACTTCTTTAAAAATTGAATGTGTATTAAAATAATATTTATTAAAATACCAAATAAGTTTTTTAAACTTACACCCTAGTCCGAGATGGAATCCGAAAGCACTGAGTGAAAACGGAAAGTTACGGACGTTTACTCCGATTTTAATCCAAAGAATGAAGAGCAGGAGCAACGGTGCGACGTAGAGCGCAGTGAAGACATCTGATACGATACGTGGCGGCCGCACGTCAGGCTCACGGAACGTATGGACGATTTCTGGTTTCAATCCACGGAATATCTGACCACTGGTAACTGGAATATAAAGTCAAGTGTGTAAATAAAAGTAGGATAATTCAAAAATGCAAAAATTATTGATATAATAATTCATTTTCCTGGGTAACTGTAAAAAAAAGGCCGTTAATGATAAATACGTTTTTGAATTATCATCACACAGGATTATATGTACATTGTACTGTTATAGTGATAGGTATTGTTTTATTATATTTATTTTTTTATATGTAAAAATACCTTCTTTGGCTTCAGGAGTTGGGAATTTGATGTTAATATCAGCCACAGTCCATCGAATAGGATTTGAAATAACAGTATCTCCGAGTATTAGCTCGATGCTGTATAGTCCAGAACCATGCTTGAAATTGTCAGCGACCGATCCAATATCCTATAAAAAAAGAGTATTTTAAAATAAATTTAATATAAATGTAAGATTATTACAAAGTTATTTAAATAGTGAAATATAAACGCTTACCAAATCCATCCTGTAAACTTTGGATGAATCAGGTTCTGCGACAAATATAACTTCATGATTCAGAGACTTGCTGAACAGCCGAACAAAGGCTTGGTGCACCTTAGCTATTTGGTTCTGGCCCTTTTCCCGGAGAGAAAATTTAACGATTATCCTAAAACAATGAATAAAATATAAATGGATTCCTCAATTAACAACAATATGTAGCTTTGACAAAAAATAATAATTCACACGAAACATAATTAATTTTAGATTACAAAATAATTAAATACCTCTGTAATGAATCGGCATCCAGTACTATAGAGAGCTGCTTGGGATAATCGATGGCGTTTAGTCGTGGCGTAGAAGAGCCATCGACATCTCCGACTCCCACCTCGACACCTTCTACCTGAATGGCTCCCAGCACTCTGATGGGAAGCGTGGAAGAGCTGGATCCGGCACTGAGAGCCAGTTTGTAAAGACCTCGTTCGGGTTTGACCTTCATCAAGTCGAGGACAAACAGCGTAGCGTCCTTAGCGTCTTTGGTCAACTTCTGTTTAGACAGAACAACAACGTCGTCCTGGAGACGAGTGGCCGACTGGGCCATGACGGCTTCGGCCGGGACAGAGCAGTGAGCGCGGCCCAGCAGGTCACTGACTGATATGTGGATGGGGTCAGTCTCAGCAGCCACCTGACCGTTGCCGCGCAGAGATATGCAGACTGGGGAAATTTGCTAAAAAATCACAATGATGTAATAAATAAAAATTGAAAAACCTTATAGATAATAATAGAGAAAATAAAAATATTTAAATACAAGAAGAGTATGCTTAAAAGTACCTTGTCATCAGCCAAATAAGTAATAGCTTCAACCAGCAGTGCGGCTCCCTTAACGGTCTGAACAGATCTTCTGGATAATAGATAATTGGCGATCTTAACACTCTGCTCCGGAGTGATTTGCGCTGGTTTACTAACAGTGTTTGATAACCTGTAAACATTAACGTTAAGATTTATTGAAAAACTACATTATCGTAATCTATGCTAAAAATAAATGAGCATTAAATTTATTGATTACAGTTTACATGCACTTTTATTAAAATAAAATCATTTATTTAACGAAAAGTTGATTTAAATAGTCTAAAACATGCTTCAGAAGAAGTAAACTGTGTGGATGTTTACTTGAGGATTCCAGTTAGGATGACGGCTGTGGCGGGAAGGCCTCCCTCCCAGTGCATCATCTTGCCGTCCACCTCATCAGCCTGGATGAGAGCGTCTTCCACTCGGTCCAGGGCCCAGGCTCCGCAGCCAACTTCAGCGCAGATGTGGAATACCAAGCCCAAACTGTAAAATAAATTTAAGCTGTAATAAATGAACTGATTTAAAATTACATCATGATCGACCGAGGTTGGTTTCATAATTGACAATCTAAGCAAAAAAAAAAACATGAACAGTGTAGTTTTTAAAAAAAACTGGGCCGTTTAATAAATCAAGGTAAAACCAAATTTATACCAGTTTTAACTGTACACAGTCCTTTTTTTCCGATGACATTCGGTGTTTATAAGTTTAACAATAGAAGGCTTCACTTCCAAGAGTTCACAGGTGAATAATACAAATTGGATAAGAGGAAATAAGCAATTGAATAGTGGCAGCGGACAGATGCCACTGATGAACCAACATAGATGCAGACTTCTTTTGAGGAAGACAAAGGCCACCCTTCCCTAAATCATATTATTTGGACCGATATAACATTTCTAAGAATGCAGCAAAAAAATATTTAATTTATATATATTATAACATGACATCCTATTTTATCAGCAATATAATTTATTAAATAGAGTTGTCTGTTATAATTACAAGTCTATTTCTATTGTATATACTCTTCTGATATTAAAACTCCATCTAAAAAAGAGGCTATTCCTATCAAAATTCAAAATCTCACTTCATGACAGAGTCATCCTTCTTCAAGAAGTCTTGCAGGCTCTTGATGGCTGAGGCCTTGTCGTGTCCCTTGTTGCCGAGGGCCTTGAGCGTGTACACGGCATACATGACATCATTCAGGGAGGACTTGGTGTCGTCCAGAGTGGCGATTGCTGACTTCAGGAAGTCAGGCTTCAGGGCTTCCTTGCATTGCAGACTGTTAGAGGCAGTCGCTGCATAATACGTCTGCTCCATCGTGAGAGTGTTCTTCATAAGCGTTTGCAATCCCTACACAAAAAACAAGAACTGTTATCAAGTATATAATTTATAATTATTTTATATTATTACAGGTATTGGTTCGCTTAACATATTCTCTTCATCCCATCTACACTTTTGCACTATTGTAAGTGCAAAGATGTAAGGATGGGTCAAAAGAAATACTTAGATAGTTGTGGTTACTATAAATCAAATAAATATTTAATAACATGGAAACAATGCAACAAAATACTATAACCAAAATAAGACATTGCGCCATAACAGTCTTTCCAGAATATTTTTCAATATACATATACAAATTCAGTAGCCTTGACCTTGATAACTACAAATAACTGAAGACTAACATATTTCAAAGAAGCAAATCCTAAATTGAAATTTATAATGAGTACATTCCTAATTAACAGTGATTTTTATTTATGTGTTTGCACTGTTTTTAACATGCCTTTATAAAACAATTTAACTTGTAAGACAACTTTGCAAACAATTATATGAAAAAAAATATGCAACTGCCCTGAAATTTTTTAAATTCACATTAATTTTATTACATATTTTAATAAAATTTAACAATTAAGTATTTATAGAAACTATTTTTTTTCTTAAGTCTGTCAAAACAACTTAAACAGTCTGGTAATGCAAACCCGGTTGATGATGTTCCATGAAATATGTTTACATATGTTCATCAGTCTGCAGATGAAACAAGATTAAAGAACGCCATTCAAGTTTATTACTATGAAAATCAAAGTATCATATAAACAGAATTGAAGGGAGTTTAACCCATTAAAGCCAAAACAAAAATATACAAAACATTCTATATTATTTATGGGTTAAATTGGAATATATTGATATAATATTATACTTATGGTACAATAGTTTTACCTTGCAAACTTCTTGAGTATTTGTGATTTTTTCACCCAGATATTTCATTCCCTGCACGGCATAATGGATGGAAGCCAGGTCTTGGCCGAGTAAATTCTCTTGGAAGACTCTTTTGAATCTGCTGCCATCTTTTACGATGTCGAAGTATCCCTGGACACTGCTGACAGCCTCAGCGCCGTAGCAGAACCCGAGACACAACAGGATGAGGGCAGCTGATGACCAAAAATAAAAGTAAATATTTTCATAAACCAACATTTTGGGAATCATACCTAACTTAACCAAACCTAAATAAACTGAATAACAAATTTTGAATTAGGAAAAACACAATTTTCAAGAAAAAATTTGTCGACGTTATGTATATTTTTCTGTTGAAGGTATCAAAAAACGTGAAATTTGGCATTTTTAACTGTAAAATGGTATTTTTTAAATCAGGAATATTACAAAGGAACAATAAATATTATTTGCAATAGAGCATCGATTTCTAAAGCATAATACACCTTACCTGACCTAACACCACACAAACTAACTAAAAAAAACTCATTACAATAATATATTTCGTAACGAAATTCATCAACAAGTATTTTTGCTGGAAAAGTTGTCTGAAAAAGTGTCAAGAGTCATTGCGTTTTAAATAGGATAATGGAAAATCTGATAATGAGAAATTTTACAGGCCAGTTTAGATTTAATTGTTTCATACACTACAGCGAAACGTTTACAAAAAATCATATTACAGCTCAAGACAAGAACCATGAATTTAAATGCAATTCAAGGATATGAAACGTGGGACTGAAAATATATTATTGTAAGTAGGTATGACAGATCATAAGTTGATAACGTTTAACCATGTCATCAAAATGACATTATACAGTACGATAATTATACAATTATTGCAGAAAAATGCTATGACTGTTCATACCCGTTTGTTATGAAACTAAAAAAGATATACGAAAATTAAGATTAATATTTGGCTAATATTGTAAAATTAAAATTTTGGAAAGAAAGGTTACCGGCAAAAATAATACCGTTGCAAGTGAAATGTACAAGTATGAAAAATTATTTGAATGTCGTAGATATTAATGATTATATGTGATCGTGATGTTAATAATCATGTAATGGTTGTGATATTACAGTTTTCAAAACTTACAAGCTCTCATTTTTACGATAAAACAATCCGCCGGTCAAACAAGACACGTCATAGGAGGTCGGACTTTTTTCAGTTTAGCCAACATTATTTTTATTTCGTATGATTATTACCCTGGGTTGGGTTCGTAAAGTTAGATAAATAATATATCTAATTAGAAAGACACAATCGCATTCAAAATAAGAAATGTAAATGAAAAGTTTTTATTTCGTATTTTTTAAAGCCATTTACAATGATAGATTGGCATACGAGTATATAACTTGAATATATCCCACTATGCAAAGTATTATTATGATTATTATTTCTCAATTAATAAAACAAAATGTGAAAATAAGTGAAAATAATTATTTTTAATATTATTGTATGACATCCTTATCATCTTCTTTACGGCCCAGTAAAAAAATTCGCGATCCACCACTGCGTTGCAACATTTCTAAAAGTATATTTCCATATATAAAGTAACCAATATTATATTATCTAGAATAATTTACGAGTTTCATCATTTCCAAGAGACGAAAAATATAATTGGCTAGGCATTCAAATACTTACCATCCAAGGGTATTGAAAAACATTGAGAAAAAGAAGAGGCTACATCACTGACGTATGTCATTTTTACTGTTGACGTTTAGGTGTGAGGCCTGTGACTCGAAAATACAAGTATTTAATTAAAAGATGGAAAACAACCCTAATGATAGCATTTTATATGAATTATTTATTTATGCAGAATGGAGACCAGATCCTGACTACATTGTACGCATTTTCTGTTATCGATGTATTATTTATTTTTACAAATATTCAATTAGCCTTCTCAGTACATGACGTTAACCAAATTCATCATGCAATTTTACTCTCAAAGTTTTTTTTCTTATAGCTTAAAAACGATTGTAAAATATATCTCTTAAATTTCAGCGCGGTGAAATATCACCGAGGCACTCATCAGGAAAATCTGCTTTAAATTATTCTTTGAGATTCTTTAAGCCTGAACAGACTTTGCTTGAATATGTTTCAAAGTAAGTAAACATGAACACTTAGTTAACACTTTACTAATGTGTAAAAAATCAACACATGCTTTATATGATAAAAACCATGATAAAACTGATAGATGGTGATCGGAGTGTCATATCTCATTATTAGATTTATCATTTCAACATTATAAATAATGTTCTTTGCACTTTTATTTTGATAGTTTTAAAATCAGCAACTGTATTGTCTGATTCTGATGATTGATAAACTTGATTTTGACGTGAAAGTGTGTTGATAAAAACAAAATATTAAAACTTGGATTTAATAATTATGAAATGGTAAATCTTTAATGAATTATTTTACTACGGAAAATTACTTTTCATTTATAACATAATAATTCAGCTTCATCAACATCCTTGGATTATCAATCTCGGATAAAGTCAAATACTATGAATCAATTAATTCAAAAGCCGGTCTCGCATCCAAAAAACTAGGTGTATTATAAAGATCTCCTCGGTATTTCACCGACAAACAACATCTTCTAATCCTTGAAGACGTCAGTCACCTTTGTGTTGGAGCCCCAGCATACATTCTAGATTCAATTGACTCGGTTCAAAGAAGAGCAATTAGTTTGATTAACAATAACACTCTTACGTTTAACCTGCAATCAATAGAATAAAGTCGTAAGATTGGTTCATTTAGTCTTTTCTACTGTTATTACTATGGTCGTTGCTTTTCGGAACTAATTCCTCCACTCACAACCGATAAACTTATTTTACACTAGCCGAACATTCATAGACGGTTTATGTGTGTCGACCAAAAACTGTCAGTTTCCAAAGATGACAAAATCGTCAACCCTGAAGAAGACCCCTGCAATGGCGGTTGAAATATTGGATCGAAACAATTCGCCATACGGCTAGTTTGATACACTAAAGGAAAATGTTAACTTAACTTATTTTTGTATTTATTTACCATTCATTTATAATTTTTGCTGTTATGATGTAAAAAATGTAATTTTAGCTCCATAAACCAACTCCAATCATGGCAAATATGCTTGGGCGATCATGGAAAAGTGGTAGCTGTCTTACAAGATACAATGCTTGAGATTCGATCCAAAAGGGGAAATTACTCTACAGTATTGGCCAGAGCTTCAGGTGTGTAATAAAACTAATAACTGAAAAATTAAGTTTTTTTTTATTAATTTTACATAAACAACATTAAGTGCTTTATAATATTTCAAATGATAACTAAAAAAGTACAAACATTAAAGTAATTATAATATAAAAAGTGAGCATATGTTAACTTATATTCATTATTTGTGATTAAAGAGAAAAAAGGCAATAAAAAATATGCATTATCAACACTTAGGAGATTCATTTTATTTGTAAAACTTAAGCACTGTAAATTAAATAATCTGATCTTGAAGGAAACAACATAAATAATAAAACAATCGAACTTCCAATTGATATTTTGTTAACTTATGAATTGCTTATAAATATCTCAAGTATTCATTAAGTATCTATATATAATATTACTAGGCATTCACTGTACTAGCTGAAAAAAATACTTAAAATCATTTTCGAATTATCAATTTTTGAAAAAGTCTTTTTTAGCATATTTTGCGTCATAAAATAATGATTTTGCATTTTATTTCTAATAAAATCATGACTTATTGTACACTCAAATTAATAAAATAGTAATATTACGATTTACAGTTCCTAGAGATCCGTATCTAAAATGGCGTAAGATGGTCTGGAGTCCTGACTGTTCGATGCTCGCCCTCGCCCACAGCAATGGAAAAGTCAGCTTCTTTGATTTGATGGCGACAAATCTTTTTAACATTCAGCCAGTAAGATTCAACATATTGAACAACTTTATAATATTATGCGTTCAACAAATGTGTTTATTATTACGTATAATGTTTTAGGATAGCTCCGACCAGCCTGAGATAGAAAGTACAGATACAACTTATGCGGTGGCAGGAATCGTTTTTCTTACATCAAGAGCTCACGATCATAAATGGTAATTGTCTGATATCTTTAATTTATTTGACACAATACATTATTTCCGTTGATAATATTACTTTTAATGATCATTACAGGTCAAGCGAAGTGCTATTGGTTGATTATCGAGGTACTCTGAGAAGTTTTCTTGTATCACCAACTGATGGGTATAAATATAATCATAAATTTAATTTTGAAGGGGGTGTCAGTACTTTCACATATCATCCATCCCACAACATGGTATTTGTTACTGGACTTTCTTCAAACATTCGTAAGGTAAACAACATCATCACTTTAGGGGCTATCCACACAAGTGATAAAATTGCACAATGTATTAACTTTTAAAAAGAGGCATAGCTACACAAACATAATTATCTGTAAAGCTCTATGTCTGTCCTTATACCATACTTTTAACTTTTGCAAAGTGCTGCTTATTGTCATGACAACACTGGTTCGAAAGGAGACTGTGTTATGCAGATTTTAATGTTTGTATAGCTTTATCCTTTTTCAAAAGTTTATCAATCATGCAATGCGTATGTAGCCTTAAAATCATAAGTTCTCAATGTTGATAATAATGCCCCCATGTTGGCATTTGAGACTTTCAGAGGGAGTAGTACTAAGTAAGACTCAGAAAAATTAGGGGGCTTTGAGATGGCACAGTGATGGCTTGGGTATATAATTAAATATAGACACATGAAATATACAAAAAATTGTGAGGCTGTAGAAAAATAAAAATCAAAATAGGCGCTCGGCAAAATAAGGTTGAGAACCTATGCCATAAATTTATATTTTTATACAAATACATATTTAACAAACTGAGCATTTATTGAACATATTTATAATTTAGGAAACAACGAGCGCGACTGATTTTGGCCTGCGAGGATGGCGGTTGTTAAATGACTCTCCATTCTATAAGCTTTCAATGAATTTAGATAAAGAACAACCACTTACTTTGATGGCATGGCTGCCTTTGTGGAAAAATGCTCAACAAGTATGTTATACATTGTTTTTTATAACTTATCATGTCAACTCTTTAAAATATAAGTATATTATACAATATTTAATTATTTAAATATAAATAAGTATATGAAATTTTCAGAGTGTTATTAAGAAATCAATTGCGTCCCCTAGTGGCTCTCTCTTGGCATGTTTGCATGTTGATGGCGCCATCTCTCTGTGGCAATTACCAGCTTTAAAGCTCTTAAAACACTGGCCAGTAGTGTTGCAGCCAAACTTCGACATTCAAAGCCCATTAATATTGATAACTAAACATAAAGTATGGCCCTCACTAGAAAATGGATATTCAGAATACTCACCTGTTGATATAAATTGGTGGAACGATCAGGTATAAATATAAATTTAATAATGGTTAAAATATTAACAAAACCATCATATTTTAGAATTTGATTAATTAATTGTAATATTTTTAGGCCGTAATTGTTTCCCGCCTTAATGGTTCTGTAAGCATTTGTTCCATAGAAGATCTTCACAATATGCTTGGAGATAACCCAGAATTTCTTCAGGGTCACCCTCAGGTATTGTCTACTGATAAAAATAATTTTAAACACAATGAAACAATGCAATCCTTATACATTTTTTTCTTCCATATATCCGCTCCCTCCCAAATTTGATCACCACAAATTTAAACCATTTGCACATGCATATTTTTTTTAACTGAGTGTGCATTTTTGTGTTTACGTGTAAATATATTGTTTTTTTTTTTACAGATATCTGGAACTTTTGATAATGGATTTTTGTCATTGGAATGTGAAGCTGCATTAATATCCGCAAAGAAATTAAGAAAAGACTCTGAAAGTGAAGTAAGAATTTATCAAGGTATAATTACAGGGAGCGGCAAAAAAGCTAACGGTTTTAAATCAAAACAACGACGAAAACCGTCAGCTTTTTTTGCCGCTCCCTGTATATCAGAAATCCTATAAATTAATTTACTTCTATTTATGATGTTTTTTTATTAATTTTAGGATGACAATGCAAATGTTACAAATGAAAATGAAGTCGGCGTAGATTCTTCGGATGATGAGAAAGTATCCCTAATGAGTCGGGGCACGGAAGTAGTAAAGACAGCCCTGTACATTGTCACCGATATGGAAAGGTTTCAACCGAAACCCAAGAAAATTAATTTACTTTCTCGTGTATATAGATTACTTTGTTTGCGCTCTACTACGCCAGAAGACTTATATTCGCGAAAGGTTTCCATTTATTTTTACAGACAAAATATTTCACTTTTAATATTGAATAAGTTAGTCACAAAATTGGAATTTTATTTGAAAGAAAACAGTGTTTTAATAAATTAATATTAGTAATTATCACTTTTTTTGGTAATTTAAAAAAAAAAATTATTTTAGATTGAGAATGCAGACTATAATGAAGCGCTTAGCTTAGCACGGACTTATAATCTGGACTGTGACCTTGTGTACCAACAGCAGTGGAGAACATCCAAAGTATCACATGAGAGCATTACAGATTACTTGGTAAGATAATCGTATTTCAATTTCTTAATGATTCTCATGAAAGTTATTATTTTGTAAATGTATTATATTATTACAATTTAAAAAATAAATAAAAACAATGTATTACCTTAAACTTTAAGAGCAAGGTGTCCAAAAAGATTTGGGTTATTCAACAATGCTGCTACAGAGTTCCAGAAACTCTATCAGCAGCAAAAGAGTTGTTGGAGTATGGTTTGAATTTAACCAATGAAGAAATTATGAAAGGTATGTAATTTTGTTGTTTCTTACATAAAAGAGTCACATATAAATTAACTGGATAATGTTATCATCAATTTGAACACATTTCAGATGCTAATTTTGAAATAAAAGAAGACTCCGAAAAAGAAGACTATTTAAATAATATTACACCAGATATTTTATCATCTCACAATTCTGAAGTGCTAAGATGCAGGCATACAATGCTTTTTTATTTGGATCAATTGGATACTTATAAAGTATGTTAATTTTTTTTCCTCTTTTGTTCTTTTTATTTTTAAAGCCATATTTCAAAATCTATTATATTAAATGATTATTTAATTAATTAATTAAATATGTATATAACTAAACTATTTTTAATTATATCTAATATATGCATGTTGTGATAAAATATTTGTAATACTTTTAGGCTGTAATAAAGAGTGAATTTTCTACTTATTCGAGTGATGAGTACAATAGGTTACGGTCTAATTCCCTCTGCAGAAGTGCAGCGGACTTCGCTAGAGAAGGAAGAGTTCAAGCCCTAAATTGTCTCTGGCCGCATTTGCACAAAGTATCTCTTCGTTTGTATGTCCTTCAAAATCTTCCGGAAACACTTAATCCCATGGAGTACAAATCTCTTCTACCTGAGTTTAATTCTGCTGAAGAAATTCCAACACAGAGAAAGAGTATTAACCGTAAACCGGATTGGTGTGAGAATGAAATTTTCAGGTTAACACTTTATAGATTTATTACCAAATTAAATAAAGTTTTTTTTCTTTATTTTTTTTCTTTAATATGTTTTTAATTAATTTTGTTTTAGTTCAATTTGGAGAACTTCTTGGAGTGATGATCTGGATGACATTGATGGTGAAGAACTTCCTCTTCCATCCTCAAATTTAACTGAATGGTATTCAAACAGGGCTCGTCAAATAGAAAAGTTCTGTGGCTTGGTGAATTATGCTTTAGCATTAATTACTTTAGCCCGTGAAAGAAATGTTCCTGGTCTTGAAGAATTGAACTCTCTTTTACTTACTCTCGATACATTAGTGTACGATGTTAATGTCGATCAAATGACTTTGGTTCGTCTGGAGGGCTGTTCTCAGTTCCAAGTAGCAAACTATCTCATGTCTATGGTAATTTTATAATGTGTAAATTTACTTACTTTTTAAAACTGTATTAGTTAACTACTAGTATTCAAATTATTTGTTTTTATTTTCCAGTCTAAAGCAGATGATGTTATAGATGATTTGAATAACATTTTATTTCCTTACTTGGAGAGATGCGAAATGTTATCCAACACTCCCGACATAAAGCAAAAGCTTTTCAATGACTATGTTGTGAATTTGAGTGTCGAAGACCTGACTTTACCTCTCGTGGTAATGTATACATTCTTATTTTTTGTACACCATGAAATTGATTGTTTGTCAATATTAATTTAATTATATTTTTAGATATTTCGTGGAGCAAATGAACTAGCAATGGATGTTAAACAAATCTTGTTGATGGCAGATAATTGCTTGATGGCTCAAAATACAAAAGATCAACTATCACTTTGCTTTGAAGTCTTAGAAGCTTTACCCAAAGAGAGGTATAAAATTTTAGATGAGAGTATCTGATTTTTGACTTATTTTTATTGTATAAGAGTATATTTATATGTCATTAATATTTACAGTGATGCCAGTGTTGCTCCGTCGTACCTGGTGAGGGCATTAGATGAAATGGAACGTTTTTTGAAAGCGTGCTCTCTATTAAAGTTGAACGATGTGTTCATAACTTTTGCAGATTTGAAGGCTCTTGTCAAGGATCCCAAAGAAGTTCTGTCACTTTTGACGACAATGGCCCGTAATGCATCTAAAAAGTGTGTAAAAGAGATAAAATACTTTGATCAAATAAATAAACTACATTTTAATGATTAATATTCGATTTTTCACAAATTCAACATAATTCTTTTCAGGATTCCTAAATTGACCCCCCACGAATGGAATGATTTGCTATCAGATATAATGAAACTTCACTCTAAAGTTTTCTGCTGTATTGACATTGAATTGTGTTATGAGGTAATCATTTCAGTTTTCCATAATGTATTTTTTTTCGAATACTCTATGAGTGTCGTTGAATCCTTATGTCACTCAAAATAACAAAAATATTTCCCCTACAAAATTCTCTTCATTTATCCTATTTTAACTTCTAATTCGAAGCATATAGCCAAATTATTTTTTTCTTCTAATTCTTCTTTCCATGTCCGTTCCATATCTGGAACATTTTTTTTTTAATATATCTGCTCCATATTAAGAGGATATGGACACCGCAAATTTTCGTTTCACAGTTCTGTAAGCTCAGATTGTCCATGTCTTGTCCCAGCACACCTGTTATCCCCGGAGGTCCACATGGGAAGATAGATGGTTCCCGGTAGTCTCCGGGGCGAGAGCCCGTGAACTTACATAGACTGCGGCTGAAGTATCAGAGAAATATTTGGGTATTCAATGATCAGGGTTTTTAAGAAGATCGGATGATCAGCCCGATGCTCCCGAGACCTGGACAATTTTTGTTTTGTCCTTATGGGTGGCTCAACCCTACCGGGGGCATCTAATGAGCTTAGATTTAATTTAATTGATTGAAGAAAATCAAGTTTGGTCGGGATGCGATCCGACAGCGTCTGAGTGAGAAGCAAACGTTTTAACCATTGGACTGTGACACCCGGCAACATATAGACACAAATAAATTTATTTTGTTGTACTTCTAATTGTATTTGTTCTTATTTTAGATTGATTCTAAAGTTACTTAATAATAAGCATGTTTTCGGCTTACTTTCAGATATATGCAGCGTCATTATTATCATCTGCAGACAAGGCCAGCATTCTGTCTGCTTGTCAAGTGTTGACTTGCCAGTCTAACGGAGCAGCCAATGTTGGCATTGAACCAAGAGTTCCTCTTTTAAACAAAGTCAAACCTTCACCTAAAATCCATGTTACACAAAAGGTTCCTTTTCAACGAACCATATCACTCGTTCTTGAAGCCGCAAAGGAGTATTTCAACACCGCATCAAGCATATCAGACCCATTACTAGATTTTTCATGGTATGTAAAACTTGATATCAGCTTGATATAACTCTTTTAGGCTGGTGCCGAAAAGCTTTCTTAAACGAACTTTTATCTCTTTTTTTTTCGCTCGCCTGATATGCACATCTAATAATGTTAGTCTTAATATTATATAAAAATACATGGCGTTTGCATATGCCATTTTATTTTTTTGACAGTTGCTCCATTTCATGATGGCTCAACTGTCAACTTTAGTTTCTGACTTAGCCGCGACAATCTTTGAGGCGCTACATGTTGTTACTGTGCCCGTCTGGCAGCTTGTGCCCGCACACAGTTCCCGTCCTACCGAGGCCCACGATACAGCATGTTATGGTCGGGTGGGGAAACCGAAGTCTTTTATTGGAAATAAACACGAATTGTACTTCGAAACAAGTTCTTAGCTTTGCGACCTGCTCCAGAATCCTTCCTCCGCGCGGCCTGATGACGACCCCACCACTGTTGTCACCCTTTTTAAAGATGGGGGTGTCAAACTTAAAAAAAAAATGCTACTAAATACTAAGTATTTCTGTGGTCAGTCAAAGACATGTTCCATATTTTCAATCATATGATTAAACTTTTCTTTCCTCACGATTTTTGGAGAAATTTGTTTCTTCTAATGGGTCCTTATATGTACAGGTGTATTGCTTATGTGATTTAAAATTGTAAACAAATTACATATTATACATTCCTCTTTATGAATCTTACCTGTAAATAAATTAATTACTCTTCATTTGTAGGACATGTTTACAATTAATAAAGCAAGATAATGCAGAAATACAATATGAGAGAGATATGATTCTCGCTTTGAAAATTATTCAAGAATTCGAGCTCAGTATTTTACCCGTCCAAGGTACGTTTTAAAAAAGATTTTTTTATGTAAACACTAACAGGAGAATACTGACAGATGAGGGATAGTGATGCTGAAGTCTCATCTGTGGAATTCTATGACGCTACCACGGTGCACATGGCTAAGCGTTGCATGTGGAGTTTGATCTGCCAATGTCATAGACTAACATTCTGACATTCACGCATCATCTTTATTATTAAAGGAATTTACTATGAATGGGTGGTCTTCACTGGACAACTTTTGTCTACCACCAATTTTTATTAATAGGCTATGACTGACATATTACGGGTGAGGGATCAAATTTAAAACAAACGGGGGGTATTTTAGAGTTCATAAATCGATTAAAATCTTTTTTTCTTAACCTCCATCAGGGATCGATCCCATGACCTTTGGCTTGTTAAGCAAACGCTTTGACCATTGAGACCTGCCGGCAGATTAATTAATCTTTCCTTGTAATATTTTCTATAGAGTATACATGTTTACTATTAATATATTTATGGTTATTAACTGACAATACTTAGTGAAACTGCATAATTATGATTTTATGTGAATTTTAATTTAAAAAATGACATTGAAAATGTTCACTTTTATTTCATTTTTTTTTTATGTGATACTACACGATTCGGATCTGAACCGATCCATCGTAAACATTTTATTTTATAAAACTAAATATTTTTTAAGATAATGTTTAAATTAAAATTAGTAAAAAATGATAATCCATTTATTATTTATAGTCAGAACTTACTCTTCGAAAATTGTCCTCATTGAAGAATGCCTCAACTGTAACAATAAGTCCTACAAGGCAATAGAAAAGCTTCTCCAACTTGCGAAACTGCTCAGAATAGCTGAAAACGATGAGAAAAAGAGGTTTGTCAAATATTTTTTACTTTCCAATCAGAAATGAACCTTTTAAATTTAGTGCTATTGTAAAATACTTTCTACAAATCAAATATATAATTTTTTATTCAAAACCAATCAATTATACATTTAACTATTATTTAACATTACAAAAGTATAAAGTATTTGTCATATGAGGTTTATATGTTACCACTACTCAATTTCTATTTATGTAATTTGTTTTGCCATTTGGATTTTTTTTTCAATTTATTTGAAGCATTTCTTGTTCCATCAATCCATTCAAAATATGACCATAAATATCGACTACAATGATTTTTAGTTCTTATTAACCCTTTATTTACTGAATTATGAAATAATTGATTTACTTTACTGATTATTTTTATATGAATAAGTGTTGATAGGATATAGAGAAAAATGAAGAAAAAACATGTTTTTTTTTTCTAAAATAAGCATTTATTTCATAGTCTTATAAATCCGACTTATTTATTTTATTTTATTAACGGCCTAGGCCAATACATACGGTTTTAAAATAGAAAATACAATAAATGAAATGGTAAAACAAAACAATATAATAGCTAAGACAATACATTTAGACAAAACATGAACATGAGTAAAAAAAAAACAGATCTAGTACATTAGTAGAGGGATCTGCGAAATGCTGGAATACAATTATAAGTCCTGTCAGGGCACAACTGCAGAAAAATGCACGATCAATATTGGATTTTGTGTTATGGGACTCATAAGTCCTGTCAGTAAATGAAGGGTTAAACTTTAATTTTGCTCTTTTTAGTATTGGTAGAGGAATCTGATTGATGATGTTTAGTATTTAAATTGATAATAATAATTTGATTGATGACTAAGAAGATCATAATCTTGAAATATAATTTAAAATTTATCTATTTATTAATTTATGCTCTAATTTCAGGGAAGTTATAATTGTATCCATGTGTGCTGACAAGGCTATGGAAGCTGAAGATATTGACGAGGGGAGAAAACTGGGGAAGAGGTTGGTACAAGTGAGTGAGGAAGGAGCTGCAGTGGCCAGCAAGAATGCGGCACAACGACTTGGTGCCGACCCTCGCTTGCCAGATCTAGGACTTAGGCGCGACCTCTTGAATCTTGCACTTTTGCATTGCGATGCCCAAGATATTGAAAATCTCCTTCAGACAAGGTTAACATAATTTCTTGCGTCAATGATTCTTATTTTATGTTTCTTATTTGAGTAATAATGAAAAAAAAATGTTTTTTTCAGATCGACAGTAGAGGCTGAAATACTACAAGTAGAAATTCAAAAATTAATCAATCTGAGTGAAAAATTCGACAACAGGGAAATAAATCTGCAAGACAGTGTCGATTCTATTGACGAAGATTTTGTAGATGCTTTATCTTCGGTTAGAAACTATTTCATTACGTGTTTTTTTAATGTAAATCAGTAGTGATTTAAATTCACACAAGCGTAATTGCCCTACTTTTTGTTAGACAAAGTCATGCCATCATAATTAACAGCATAGCTTTATCTTACATAGTATTACTATTTTTTCGAAATATTAATCATTTTCATGACAACACTGCGAATGTGATACAGAGATATTTGATGTTAATGTTTCTTTAACATATGTTTTCGAAAATTGCGATATGAAGTTTTTATCACTTGTGCGAGTAGCCCTTAATGTTTTTATTATTACTTTATTTACACTTATTTTCATATATAGCCTGAGCCTTTGGTCGCCAGAAATTGCTGCCATTAGGTTCTGCTCAGTGCAATTAAGATTAGTTTTCTTAGTCATATAATATATTCTTTTTATATCATATTTTAGCCGTTAAATGAAAACAAAAGTATCATGGCAACACGTGTTATGGAAAAATATATACAAAAACCTTTAATGGCATTGAGCGATCGAAGTACTTGGAAGGAAGCCCTAAACTTTAAGTAAGTAATGACACAATGTAATTGAAATATTGCACACATTTTTAATTATAAACGATGCAAAAACCTTCATGAAAATATAAATATATTTTAAATCAAAAGAACTAGAACAATAAAATTTTATGTATAAATTCATAAAAATTTCAGTTGGACGAAAGAAAAATTGGAGGTAGTGGCGTCGGAAGCAAAATGTTTAAAAGACACAAAAATAGCCTGCCATGCATTTTATGACAGTCTGCAAAAAAGTTGTCATATTTCAACATTCAGCACAAAGTATGATAAGTTCTCAACACCTGACGTGTTGGATAAAAAAATCCTCCTGTTGCAATCATTTATAAGAAACAACTTGTTGCAAGATTCAGTAAACTACGGAACTTCAGGAAGAGAATTGGTTCAAGGTAGATTATTTGGTTTTAATTCTTTTTATGCATTCTATATTTTTACCGACAATTACATAATGTGTATTGCTAATGATGTATTAATAATTTTTCAGAACTTATTCAAAGTGCAGAGCGAATGCTATCTGAAGACACGGCTTTGTGTATTTCTCAGTTGATGACTTTGTTTGATTTATTTATTTCAAATCAATGCGTATTCAACATTCCATTGAATATTAAAACGATTCATGGTATGCTTTACTATTATGCGCTGGTGAACTATATAGAAGTGCATCAACTACCTGAAGAGGCATTTATTCTTCCACCTTCTGATGTAAGTAATAATGTAAATATTTTTATTGTATAATATAGTAGTATTGCTACCCAGCTTTGCTCGGACTTCTCTCTCCAATAGTGATACGGGTTTCGATCGAACATATTTTTTTTATTCAAACAAAATTAAACTATTTAGCATAAACATATCAAATTGTCATGCTTCGAAAGGTTCAAAATGATTAATGTATTATAATTACTTTTAATTACGCCTATGAATCTAGAGTTTCCTTCTTTTCGGTAGTCACACAATTTAACACCGAAAACAAATCAATGATCACCAGAAATTTGATCTTAATTGAATTTATAATTTCCCATTTTTATAATGTAACTTTTTTTCGTTTTGGAAAACAAAAAGAGTGGATCTAACACATCTGCTTTGGTCCGGCAATAATTCTTTTGGGCTAGTAGGAAAGAGAGCCCTTCGAATAGCTTGGAGTTTGATGCTTGCGACTTAGTGATAAAAGTGGGGGAAGCGATAAGATGCATTTCTTTTAAATTTAATGACAGTGCGCCCGCTGGAAGGTTAAAACTATATACCAATATATTTTAAAATCCTCAGTGTTTTTATTTTCTTTTTTACAGCTTATCTCAGATACAATAAAAAAAGTTGAAACAATTTCATATGATAAATTAAACAATTCTCAAAGAACTCTTCTCAGTTGCAGAGATTCTTTTATTGAATTGATAGAAGGAGAAAAACTTATACTTTTGGGATGTGACTTGGACATCAATCTTTTGACAAATGATCCAGTTTACAGAAAGAATGCTATTATAAATATATCCAAGTATGTTTGTAAATTGAATTTTAAAAAAATACATCACAAAATGAAAGTAGTATAGTAACTCCTTTTGCTTACTTTGTTATAGGACAAACGTTCCAGATAATCTGATTCTAGCTATGGAATTAGCAAACAAGTATGGGGTTGATGAAAAAGAAATTGCATTTGCGCATCTATCTTATGTTATTTTAAATAATGAGAGTATTGGATTACCTGAGTGTAATAAACTTTTATGCAACCCACTTGTTATAAAAAAACTAAATTCAAATATATTAAAAAGGTAAATATAACACTTGCACACATCATGTAATTAATAATCTGTTATTTTCGTTAAAGTAAAAACCAGTTCACAAAAACATAACATTTTTAGATTTTTAATGAAAGGCATATTTATGAGGTTTATCCCAAAAAGGTAGATCAATTTTTGAGTCACAGAAACATTGAATTCTCCTGTCTTTTTAGCAGAGAAATGCCCGTCGATGTATTAATGACGTTTTTCAAAGATTTAAGAAATGAAATATCCATTTATACTTGTCTATTGATTATAGATTTCACAAAGATGTTTGGACAGAATTAGACGGATGTCATCACCAAAGTTTGATATTGTACTGTACCCTCATAGATAATATTGATAATCACCTCTTATTTAAGAATCTTAATGCAAAAGATCATATAAAACTCATTAAGAAAGTAAAGTCAGCTTGTTCAAGTAAGTATGGAGATATTTATTAGTTTTTTTATTTTATTATTATGTTAATAAATATACATTTATTTATAAACTCGTTATGAAACATCCGGTACATTTTTTTGCAGGTATTAACTATAAAGCTCTGTTAGAATTCACATCTGAAGATGAATTAGTAAACTATCTGCAACCACTACTCAACAAGGAAAATATTGGAGTGGTTGCAAAACTGCTCAGAAATCTTCCTCCGTGTCTGAATATAAATTTCAACTCCAGTAGTCTTTATCGGGAATGGCTCTTGAAATACTTCTTTGACGTGAGAAACTTTTTTTGATTTCCTTAAAAAAGATGTTTAAAATCATCTTATCATTTTATTTTATAAATATTTATTTGATGTGTTTTAGTGTCAGGATAGTAATCATTCATCCAAGAAGTGGATGCAGCTCTATAGAGAATGTTCCAGTTATTTCAACAAATTGAAAAAAGATGATATGATCTTGCTGGCTAAAGAAGTTATTTTCGGTTCAATAGGAACAAAAAAGTAAGTAAAAATATTGCACTCTTTATATTTGTCACTTTGATTTTCGTCTCTAATTTATTTTATTTTAATATCACACAAAATTATTTATTATGACATTGAATTTCAGATTAAACATCAGCACTCGTATCCAAATAGCAAATCAAACTGCTGAATATTGTCAGCATGAGCATAATAATGAAACATTTAATTTTAAAAATCAACAAGGGTATGAACGCTTATATTTATTGGATTATTATATTATTTACATCACTTCACATGACTTACGTAAAGTTTTACTTAACTTTTGATGAGGGACCGAGACACACAAACATAATTATATCCATAGCTTCATTTCTATGAGATGTATTGTAAAATAGTGCAGTATTGTTTTGTTGCCATGAAAACGTTGTATTTGGAAACAGATGGACCTATACACATAATTATGTATGTTTGAGTCAGTCTCAATTAGAAATAGATCATTTTGTAACTCATATCTCTCGTGTCTTTAGCCTTTATTTTTATTTCATAGAGTCGAGGAGATTAATTGGGAAGACATTGGAGATGAAATTGCGCGATGGGGAAAATTTTTAGAACTTCTTCACTCCGAATTGCCCAATAAAATAGTAGAAACCTGTACAAAACATTTACCCACCGTATGGAAGTAAGTTTTTTATCTAATAATTTTATTTAGTCTTAATCTGTTCCTATAAAAGCCTCCAGGGAACTAAAGTTACTTTTAAATTATGTTCTCCTGGCAACAACCATACCATAGAAGAGCATATAGATATCTGAATAAGTAGTGATATAACACTTAAGAGGCCAACAGTGTCAGAGGCTGTGATGATGTTAATAATGTTAATTTAGGATATTTTTTTTAAGGAGGCCTGGTAAGTAGACTTTTGAACTTTTGATTTGTTTTTTGATTTAATAATAAATGTTTATTTAAAAACTTTTTTAATGTTTTTTAAATAAAAAATAATGTTTTGATTTCACTTTTATAAATTTTGCAGTGATATTGAATACTCAAGAGGAGTCAAGTCTGAGTTGCTGAAACCATTGAAAGAAATAATGTGTGAGAATGCTCTACCAACAAGAGACTTCCTTACTCTTCTAAGCATTTTAAATGAAACTGTGACATTAAATGATTTGCTTTTATATGTTTTTGAAGACAATATACTTCAGACAAGGTATGCTGTTTCCCCCTTAACATAATAAACATATTTCACATTATATTATAGTTTTTTTTACATTGTAATATTTAATTTCAGAGTCCTGGTGGGAGTCACTAAAAGGTTAATGGATTTAGCAGCTCAAGGTGTTGATATAAGTCAAGAAGTTTTGGATAAAGTTAAACCTTATTCTAATAGCACCTTGTTGTCATCAAAACAGCGTCTTGACTTGATGTCATTGCAAAAAGTAAGAATTTTACTACAGCATTATTTTTTTATACTTTACTGACGAACTATCAATTATATAAAATCACATTTTATATAATTTTAGGCAAATCATGACCGCGGAGACATGAAAATTATAGAACAGATAACATTGGAAATGATAGAACATAATTGGAGCCCATCAATCAGCAATGATATCAAGGGTAATTATATTTCTTGTCCTTTTTTTAATCAACAAAGTTAAGAGATTTCATTTATGTTAAAAATATTGATGATTATATTTATTGTAAGGATTATCATACTAATCTTGTATTCATTTTTGTGTAGATTGTGATCTTACTGACACAGCAAACAGATCTGTGGCCTTTATGAAATTAATCTCTGATGATGGATCATGGGAGAAATTGAAAGTTCTTGTTGATTTAATCAATATGTGGCCTGTACTTACAGAACATGAAGAGTATGTATTTATATAAAATTATTTAATAATTATCTTTGAAATACCAAAATTGTATTACATTATTGTTTGATTTCACAATTACTGTGGTCCACAATTTAGATGAAATATTTTGTTAAACTTGTTTATCTAATGGCAAATATTGGTTTTGTCCGTTTTAGCGCTTTTCAAATTTTTATATTAAAGTGCACATTTTTTGGTTTTGTGAACCCTGATAAAGAACTTAAGTGCTTTTTTATTAAATTTTATATATAAATTTTTTTGAATCTTTAAAATAAGAAAAAAATGAATTTATGACAATGTGTGTTTTGTATGTTTAATTTGGTCATCATCAATGGTTTATGGCTTAAAGTAATTAATGAATAAGTGGATATATTTTTTTACTAGAGACCACAGTATTGTAAAATTACTATTACTGTTACTCAAAAAGATAATTGCAGTTTATTTATTTTGTAGCCAAGATAAAAATGCCTTCATAAATCTGATCCTAAAATTGTTAGAAAATGAACACAATACTGAAGATAACATTCCTTTATTAAAACTTTTATTGGATAATCATGAAATGACAGAAATCGTAAGTATTTTTATATTTTTTCTCAGACAACATATTGAGTAATCACATACTACCTTTGGTATTAACATTTTTAATTTAATAACAATATTATGTTTTATTTTTTAACAGAATATTACAAAAATTATTTCTGATAAAAATGTCAACAATGTTTATGGCCAAATATGGTTATGTTTACTCTCTAACCATAAATCAATACATGAGAATATTCTCCCCACGGTCATTTCAGAAATTAATGTGAGTATTTTTTATCATTTATTAATATTCATTTAAATTACATATAATTTATAAATTAAGTTTTCTAGGAGACATTTATGTACAACAAATATTACTTATTGTTATTTATATAATGCCTGTGTATAAATAAGCTTTGGTATTTAGCCTTAATGATGTTGGGAATCATCTTTTTTTCATGGCGATCAACTTCTGATCTTCTTCTTTGGAACATTTATTATTGCTACCCTTAGTCGTTAAAATTGTAGCCTAAAAATATCTACATTTTAAAAGACACAATAACATTATATTTCTCTAAAATCATTATAATTATACATGAGAACATCTAAATATTAGAAAATTAGGTTGTAAATTAAAAATAAATTAATCATTATAATTTAAAAAAAATGTAATTGGAATAAACCATTTTTTCCACATCCACTTTAAACACACCTAGCCTTAAAACAACATCCACACAAGTACATTTTTGTATATACCATATAAACACTAGGCGCAGAGACAGTATTTTTCTAGTAAATATTGAGTTTAACTGTTGTTTAAATAATGTAAGGAAAAATGTCATGTTGAATATTTACTGTGTAAAAGTAGAAAATCATAAAAATATTACTTTTTATAATAACATTATCTTTCTTTCAGGAAATTGAGAATTTTGAGCACCTAATAGATGACAGCATGTTATCTCTGATATTGAACAAAGGATTGTTGGTGCCTCTTGTAAATACTCATATGTATCCAAAACTAATACAATTTTTATTAAAAAATATGTTAAGCGAAAATTCTACTGATAAATGTTTATATACAGTAAATATGTGTCTCAGTGATCTTATTAAAAATAAGTTATTTGCGGAAGCCGGTGCTCTTAAAATGGCAGTTATGGGAGTTCCTCATCCACTTCGAGGATTTACACAAAGTATCAAATTTATGAAGAGAAATGTTTAAGCGATAAATATACATGTTCCAAAATTTTATATTCTCGGCGTATCCAATAATTGTCTAATATATTTTTTCTGAATTATAAAAGTATTTTTATTAAATATATCTTTATGCTACTGTTTTTTGTCATATTTTAAAATCTCTAGACAAGGACAATCTCAGATACATAATACATATACATGTAATAATTCTTGTATTTTTTTTGCCATCCACTCCGTATTTGGAGCATATGGACACCAAAAATTGTCCTTTCGCAGTTCTGTTAGCTCACGTTGTCTATGCCTTATCCCAGAATATCTGTATACCCGGAGGTCCATGTGTCCATGCGTCCAACCATCGTATGTTCCCATGTTTACATAATAAATTTATTTAAATATTTAGCCTTTATAAATTATAAAGATTATAAATTTGTAAATTCTATTAGTAAATAAAAAAAATACCGTTATAAGTTCCTATAAAATAATTAACCACACACGAATCAACCCAAAAGTCATAAATTCCAATATAAAAAACAAAATATGCAATATAAGGTCAAATGTTTGTAGTAGATATTTATTTCGAGTTCGACTTCTATGGAGGAAGGGTGCTTAGCTTGAGGCTTCAAGTTACAACAGCAAATTTATAAATTTGTGTTTATAAAATGAAAATATTAATAATGTTTTCATTTAATTGGTAAGTAAATTATATTTAGGTACATTTATTTTTTAAGGCTTTACCACTAACGCGAACTTAAATTGTTAACTTATTATTTCACACTAGGTATTAACTATCAGGATATGAAATAATTTCATCTGAAAGGTTTGGAACACGTTCATAGAGTGAGGCCTTGAATTAGATATTTTATAGCCACTTGCCACACAATAAAAAATAGAAGAAAAAGAATCAAGATGTCAAAATAATTTACTTCTAAAAATCGAGTTGCTCTTCTAAAATAATAATAACATGATCATCTCCTTGCACATTTAAATCGAGATTATCACATATATGTTCATAAAAATACTATTTTATAAAGTTGCTTTCAATATATTAAAAAAACTGAATGTCATGCTGTGAATTAAAAAAATACATAAAATGAGTTGCACAGATTTCTTTTCAATTGATAAGCTGGAGAGCATGTGTCGTGCTTGCTTGTCTGTCGGAGCAGAGTTGGAAAGTCTTTACGAGAATGACACGGCTCATCAGTTTTGCGACTGCACTTCACTGAAGGTCATAAAACATCTATTCCCAATTATACAGGACACTTGTCGTTTTCCAAAATGCCTTAGTATATGTTTAGTAGATGAACGATATTACACCTTACATTGACATTATTTTAGGCGGCTAGTTTTATTTTAATGTCTATTTGAAGAGTCGTCTATACCTTACATCTGCATGTCAATATAGTAGTATTAAATTATCTTTGAAAACTGGACATTTCAACAATTCAATATTCAGCGAAAAATATTTTAAAAAATAAAAATTGCCTCACTATGTTACATCTGTGAAAATGATAATTTTTACAATTACTTTTAAATAAAAACTGTGTTAAAATAATCCAAAGTATTGTTAATTGGCTGATTTAATTGAATTAAATGTAGCTCAACATAAACAATTCATTTTAAATTAGGAAAATTCATTTTTTTTGTATTTACAGCATTATATTATTTTATTTTAAATCTGACACCCTGTTTTTTTTTAATTTTTACATATTTTAGTTGTGTTACTTATTACTAATACTTATCTTCCCAAGTACTGTGGGAGCTTGCACATTGACGACCTGCTTATAGTTCCGGTGTTTGACAGCGATCATTCAAAAGAATCGTCTGCGATTATATAAGATTACATATAATACAAAATACGCATCCAAAATGCAAACGGCCTAAGGCGATTCATGGGATATTTCTCACTGCATTTGTTAAGAGTGCGAAAGAGGCAAATAATAATAAATTTAGATGTTTCTTCCATTTCCCTCATATTCAAATGCCATGTTGGTGTTACAGGTATACAAGATGGATGGTTTGTCTCCTTACCTATGCCACCCTTGCTTACGGCTCGTCCAACAATTCTACAACTTCAGGAAACTTTGTCAACAATCTGAAGATATCATTCGTAACAGACTTTCAAAGCAGGTGAATCTTAAATTATTTATATGTATTTTTAAATATTATTATTCTATTTTAACAAGGTGGAAATTTAACACAATTTAAAAATAAATTGGGCCTCTCTAATTTTACAATTTTTTATCATTCAGCACAGTTTTAATATAATACTGCATTATTTCTTAATTTATTTAAAGTTATTTTCTTTAAACCTAATACCATCTGCGGATCAGTGAAAGTATTTTTTGAGCCGATATCAATTTGATGCACAGATAGATTTTTACAAAGTTTACTTTATATCTGTAAAATAAAAGAGAGACCTTGACAAAATAATATAAAAAGATACAACAGTTGTGATCGCAACAGTTTCAACGTGTTTCTTAGTAGCTTATATAAATGTATTTAAGTGAACATTTTTGATTTTCAACAGGACAACTATTTAAAAGAGTATTATGATGTTGAGATTGTCAAGAATGAGCCGGAAAATACAGAGAAGAATGAGGATGAAAATCTATATGAAATTCAAAATGGTGTGTATTTTTTTTTTTTTGATTGTATATACATTCGGTATTAAATATGAACATATATGGAATAAAAAGAAATACAAATTAAAATAAAATATTACGTTTTGTAGTTTTGAATGATGACAAACGATCGATTATGGAATTATTGCCAGAAAATGTTGAATTAAACGAAGACGATAGTTTCAAGTATGAAGACGACTTCTCCGATGATGTTTATAGTTCTATAAAGAAAGAAAATCTACGGATCAAAAGTCGTTTATTAAAATGCAAAATTTGTCCGAGTGTTTTTAAGCATAAATCTCATTTTAAAAAACACCTAAGAAAACATTTTAAAAATCACACAAAAAACAATAACAGCCCAAGTAAATATTCAGCTAAAAATAATATAACAGATGCTGATGGATTTAATGATGACAATGGACCAATTGATGAAAAAAGTAATGAATTGTCTAAAAAAGTATTTCAGTGTGAAATTTGTCCAAAGGTTTTTAAGTGCGATGGTAATGTTTTTGAAAATCATATAAAACACCATGACAATATCAAAATAAAGTCAGCGAAAAGAAAAGACAATCAGTGTAATTCGTCACAGAGTGAAAAGAAAAGAAGCATCCAGTTTTCTTGCATTAAGTGTGATCGACGATTTTTCAAGCAACGATTATATGAAGAGCACATGAGAAGCCACGATGGTTTACCGGTAATACTTTTTTGTATCTATAATTATGTTAACAATAATGTGTCTATGTACATAATAAAATCTGATCATGGCTTTGTTTGCAATCTCTTAACTCAGAATCCACAAAAGCTATCCAAATTATATACATAACATTGGTTGTTGACTACATACAAAAACTAATGTAATAAACACCTCTGTTGTTTATTACAGTTGTTTTTGTTTTGTTGAGGAGCCGCCAAGTGGTGTTGGTGAAATGAAAATAAGTAGTAGCTTAACCCTTTGGACGCGGAAAGCGACTATAGCCGCCCGAATTTTTATTCCTCTTGGACGCGTAAATCGACATAGTCCATGGCTTGTATAAAACGTTCCCTTGGGACGCGGTAATTGATTTTTGTCGCCTCGCATTTACGACATCGTCTGTAATATACAGACCTTTTTTTTTACGCAATTATTGCGCAGGGGTGGGGGAAAGAGAGGCCAAACATGCCTCTCTTTTAATCATTATAGAGGGCAAATTTATTTTTTATAATATGTTTATGTGTTGACGCTGAACATTCAGAATTCACATTTGATGGAATGGATCGACACCCCTCATATAAGCATTATTTCATGACTATAATATATGACATATACTCCATGTTATATTTTTCAGTTTTTTCTGTTATTTTTATAATATTTCCACAAAAGATTTTTATAAATAAGTATAAAAGTTTGTTATAGCATATTTTAGTAAATTAATATAATTTTGTTAAAAATAAATATAATTATAGTTTTTTAAATAATTTTTCTAAATTTTTTGCCTCTTCATCCTTCTTCATCTTTTTTTGACAGCCCTGTTATGTCTAAACATAGCAAGGGTTGGCTATTATGACACTCCCTCCATTCAAAATCATAAATAATGACTAATAATTGTATAATCACTATCAATTTTTTAGGTTTTTTTTTTTTATATTTAAATTTAATTTTTTGAGCCCCCCTGCCCCCGAAATATAACCTGACGACTATTTTTTGGTGTATTTAATCATGATATTCTCAAAATAGAAGTAAAAATAATTTTATAGAATACTTTATTTTTCACGGAAAATTTGCATTTTTAATTTCGCTTGCCGCGTTGAAAGGGTTAAAGGGTCCAATTAAGCTCATATTATACACTACTATTTTCAAAAAAAGGGGTAAAAATTGGAGCTGGCAGATGACACTCCAAATGAGTTATTAATGAAAATGTATAGGCTTGAAGCAGATTCTGATCAAATTATATATTTATGCTCCGAATAAGACACCATTATCCATAGAACATATTTGTTTGAATATTTGTGACTCTAATTAGTTCCTAATTACAACAATCAGATAACTGGTATTACAATATGAATTTGGCGAATAGCAAGGGTTCGTGGTGGTGAGATGTGGAGCTTTCAATTGGGAGCAATAATGGAAATTGTTATTTTGCATTAAAAACTGTCAGCGCCGCATTAATATTATACACTTAATAGACACAGACTTTAAAAAGGAATGATTTCTAAAATAAAAATATTTATCTCTATTTAGATTGCATAAAAAAATGAGTAGTAATGAGTAAAAACTATGTATTTTAGGAATCCAGTGTCAGTTGCACGGTTTGCAATAAAGTGTTGAAACATAGATCACTACCGAAACATATGTCTCTCCATGATGTTGAAAAGAAATACAAGTGTCCCTCCTGTGACAAAGCTTACACCACAAAGTCTTCTCTGAACATTCACGAGCAAACCCATTCAGGCTCGGCCAAGTTTGTCTGTGACATATGTGGGCACAAAAGTAGCCAAATTTGTCAGTTTAAGGTAAAAAGTTTCTAATAATAATAAATATCATTTTTATTTCTTAAAATGAATCCGAGAATAGATGCTATCGATTGGTTCAGGCCTTTGGAGCATCAGACTTATAATTTGATCTTATTAGAAAAAGCTGATCAACAAATGTTAAAATAGGGCTCGGTTACTACAGTGGTTTTATTTTTAAGTCTCCGTGCAATGTTCTTCGAAAGCCTTTAGAAGCATAACATAGTGCCTATTGACATGCACAGATGCAGAAATGATTTGGAAGATCATGCCAGCTTACAGAACTGTTTGGCAACAATTCATTACTTGAATCTTGATTCCGTTAATAAATAATTTTTATATTTTAGATAATGGTAATATTTTTTTACAGAATCATATCACAAAGCACACAGGTGAGAAACCCTACTACTGTGAAGTGTGCGAGAAGCGCTTCAGATACAGCAGTGAATTGCGACTCCACAGAATGCGCCATCAGGGTGTCAAGAACTTCTTCTGTGCCGACTGTCCCATGAGTTTCTGCGTTAAGAGGGATCTGATATCACACACCAAGACCCATTCAGATTTGAAGACTTACGCTTGCGGGATCTGCGATAAGACCTTCAAGTCGAGGACTTTCGTGTCCGTGCATCGAAGAAGCCACACGGGGGAAAGACCTTTTGAGTGTGACCTGTGTCCTCTAAAGTTTACGAGGGGCAGCTATCTGCGCCGCCACCGCATGACGCACACGGGTGAGAAGCCCAAGAAGTGTTCCCTCTGTGGTCAAGGCTTTATCCAAAAGTGCGCTCTCAACAACCACATGAAGATCCATCATAAGAAGCCGACCACTGTGTCTCAATGAATATCACAATTTGTATTTAATAGAGGAAAAATATATCTAAATATATTGTGTACAAATACTTTTGTAGTATTACTTTTCTTTATTCTCTAGGGGAATGAATTTTCAAGGAAACTCATTGAGAATAAAATGGTATTTTTTGGTTCATTTTATTATTACCTTGTCTTGACAAGTGATGTGAAAACTTTATTATGTAGGAGTTAAAATGCAATTAAAATCTATGAAGGTGCATGAAGATCGATAAAATATTATATATTGTATTAACACATTCGCATCGGGAAAGGTATTAATACCCGTTACTTCGACTGACGGTTAATTACGGGAAGGGTATTTTTACCTTTTACGCACTCTGATCTTTAGAGTCGGGTAGGGTATTTATACTTGTTTTTTTCTACAAGCATTTGACTTTTCCTTACTTATAAGGTTCGACATTATCAATTTTACAAAAGTAAATGAATATTTAAGACACAGGGTCACTACAAATTCGTTTAAATTTTTAGAATAAATAATGTTTGTTTATTTTATAAAATCAACATATATTTTAAATTTTATTGTTCAGTTGCTAGTATTTTATGCATATTTTTTGTGATAATAACCTTTATAAGGGTTATTATTACCATAAATATCATACTCTAAATATTAAAAAAAATTATAACCTAAAGTACCCTTTAAAGTTTTAATGTGTATTTTCAAGTTGTGGACATAATTTAAAATTATTGTTAGATGTTTTAGAACTTTTCGATGATTTTGCTGGTGGTGCTATAATTGGTGAGTATCATATTGAAAAAAATATGTGGAAAAAATTGTACATAAACTGCCATAAAAATGGCAGTTTATGTAGAATCATATTTTTTACGAGCGACATAGATTTATCGCCCTTATTAGAGTATCAGTCGAGCGCGAATGTCACCCGATGCGAATGTGTTAAAATCAATGAAATGTGATGAAAATATACCTTCGATTCTCATTATTTTTCATGAGTTTTCTACAAATTTAAAAAAATATTTCATTGATGTACTTTACAAAATTTTTCATTAGTTTTTATCACTTTTATCGATTCTCATTACATTTCATAGATTTTCATCCTGTTATTAAGTTTTTACTGACAGGGTCTATGTTTTTTCCTTCCTACAATCTGAATCTCTTCAAGAAACAGATAAATATACACTAGCAATTTCCCCAACCCGCTCACAAACACAAACACAACACATGTTTACCGCATGCAGCGCCAGCCTCCTTGGCTGAGCGTCATAGAATGTACTGGTCTTGACCGGCTGTGCTCTCCTGCATGCGATTACATAAAAAAGATTACTGAGCCTTAAAATATCCCTGGTTGGTGTGAATTTGATCCCTGACCCGTAAAATGCCAGTCATAGCCTATTAATAAAAATTGGTGATAGACGAAATTCATAGTGAATTCTCGTAATAATAAGGATGATGCGTGAATGTTGGGCTTTTGCCAATGACGTTAGCGGATCAACACTCCACGTGCAGCGCTATATGCAAAATGGTAAGCGTCATAGGATTCACAGATGAAAAACTTTCAGAATCACTCTAACTATCTGTCGGTATTCTCCTGTATGTGTTTACATAAAAAAAATATTGTTTATAAATCTCATTAGCTATGAAAGTTTTTGTAAACCTTCCTTTTAATATGTCACAAGCCATTTTTAAATTATTTAGTGAATTACAAAACAAAACATATATTTCGCAGATTTTATAATTGCAAGTTTGATTTTTTGGGTCTTATATTTATCGTAGGCTATTTTTATGACTACAGTTTTAATAACTTAATAATTAAAAATTTAAAAAACATGCAGTACAAGTAAAAAAAAGTATTGAAGAGTATCTTTTATTTTCAAAATAAAAACTAAAATTGTAGTATATTTTATATAAAATTATAGGGCACTATTTTATTTTTTTGCAATAAAAAATAGAAAATTAAAGTTAATACCTACCGAGAACATACAATTGAGGTCTTTCGATCACACCTACCTAGGTACTACGTGAGATAGAGGTAGAGGCCAATATTCGGTTATGTCAAAACACTACTGTAAACAATAATTCAATCTGTAATTGTTAAGCAATAAATAATAAAGATGGTATTTAATTGACCAATTATTGACAATGCTAAACATACAATGAGTTGCACAGAATTATTTCTAGACTGTAAGGTGGAGAGTATGTGTAGGGCTTGTCTGTCTGCAGCGGGTGAACTGGAGAGTTTACATGAGGCTAACAAGGCAGAACTATTCTGTGAATGCACTTCATTAAAGGTAAGGAAACTGATGATAAACTTATAATAGACGCCATATTATTAGGATCTACAGATATTGTTGGGAAGCCTATTGAGGTGACTAAAGTTGCTAAAAGGAGTGTAAACATTATAATGCCTCCAAAGCATGGTTTTGCAAGAATATCTGCATTAAGTTGAAGATTAATTAATAGGTAGCAGAGCATTTTTAGAAAAAATGCTGCATGCTCAATCCCTCTGCTTAAAATATCTTTGGCTTTGTCCTCTAAGATGAAGATGATGCTTCTTGGTCCCTGTTCATTTCTAACTTTACGCTTGAAAGACTCTAGAGTTAGCTTACATCTTCCTGCATTGGGGAAAAGACATGACTGTGTGAATTTGAAATCTACAAAGCAAGGGTTACTTGCAATGATTTTCAAAATGTTTTCTTCCTGACTTTGTTCTATTATATATAAAACAACCTCTCCAAGCAATTTAAATTTGAATGCAAGCTCGTCATAGTTTCCCGAAGCTGGAAGAAATCTCTTGTTCATTCAGTAAAGGTGACTGTTGCAATCCTGCCAATTACCAACCTATTGCCATTATTTTATTCTTATGCCAAATGATTGAATGTATTTTTTTAAAATTACCTCTTTAACTATTTATTTTTTTGTTCACGTGTTTCTATTTTAAAGATTCTCTTTTGAATAATGGCAAATAGAATAATCAATATGCAATAGTTGGTGATCATTGTCCTAGACTTTTTATCAGAGTGCATCTTAGTTAGTTAATAATTATTTAATTACAGGTATTCAAGATGGATGGCTTGTCTCCTTACTTATGTCGGTCGTGCCATGTCAAGCTGCAGGAGTTTTATAATTTTCGACAACTTTGTCATCAATCGGATGTCATAATTCGAAATAGACTTTCTGATCTCAACAGGCAGGTATGTAAATGAGAAATCCTCATATTATTAATTTTTTATATCGTTAAATAATATATTTTTTCCCTTTATAGCTCAATTTGGTTCATTATTTATTTGGCCCAGTAAATTGATAAAAAAAGTAATGTCCAAACATTATCCAAGGAAATCCACAATTTGTCATTACAATACATATTATGTACTTACTGCTTACCCTAGATAAGCTTATATAAATATGTGCGTTCTCTTATTTATTTATTAGTCCGCATAATCAACTGGAATATAAAATCAATAAAAATATTAGTAACTGGATAGTTACCATTTACTATATTTGTATTACTTTGCTCTGAGAGGCAAAATCTTTCTGTTAATATAATTTTATTTCAAATTAAAACAAATCGATAATACTTATTATTGATTATTATTTATTTATTTTTGTAACATATTAGTTTACTTTGATTCTAAAATCTTATATATTTTCAAAAATGGAAGATTGGGTATTGCACTATCCACACAATCCTCCAGGAATAAATATTATTACATAATGCAATATTTTTTCAAAACCAACATAATGTTGTTGTAACCCTTTTTTGGTTATGTGTAGTAATAATATGCTTAAATTAAAGAACATCAATGTATGTAATTTGTTATTTCATATATATATATACCCAGAATAAAAGGTGATCGATTGTTTTTCTAAGAATGTGGCACCTCTAAAGCTCTGCCCTCGTGTTATTTATAAACATATAGAAGGATTGGACCTGGTACAACATTGTAAAAAATATGTTTTTTTTATTTCCTTGTTAAATTTATTTTTTAGAATAAGCCTTATTTGATCGAATATGATAGATCCGAATCTATTGTCAAAGCAGAACCTGAATTGGAGGAAAAAGTAATTTTCACTTCAAATAATACATTGGGGAATTATTGTGAATCAGAGAAAGGTTAGTTTCTTAATGAATTGAAACTTTAAAGCATTGGTGTATTTATTTTTATTTATGTATAATTATTAATAATAATATTGTATTTTATTGATTTATTATCAAGCATGTAATGTTAGCAATACTGAACTGCTTTTTTATTGTTAATTTTCAATGCCTTTTTAGGTGAAAAGCAAAATCAATTAAATGAAATACTGGAATGTGATGAAGCGAATGACTTTAACGATTATAGCGAAAATGCTTATGTTCATAATGATCGGTTTTCAATTAAAGAAGAAAATAAGTTAGTCAATTTTATTTTATTAATTTGCGACATATGTAATGAAAGTTTTAAAAGCAAGTCTAAACTTGAAAAACATATGCAAAAGCACAATGATACAAAACTAGATAGTGGTAAGAAAAATGTGGATATAAAATCCTCAGATGAAAATAAAAAGTCTAACAAAGTTCGTGATATTTTTTCCGAGGATAAAAAGAGTGAACCGAATTCTCAGAACTGTTTCAAATGTGATATCTGTCCAAAAGTTTTCAAAACTGATGGACTTCCTTATCAAAAGCACCTAAAAACGCACAGTAATGATGAAAAAAAGAATCCAACAATCAATGCCTGTCAATTGAATGATATAGATGTAAAACCAAATAATAAACGAAGTTATAAACAAAGCCAAATGCAACGCATGAAACGCAGAGTTTCTAAAAAAAGATACCCACTCGGTTGCCAGAAGTGTGATCGAAGATTTGCAGATAAACAATTATTTAAGGACCATTTAAGAAGCCATAAAGGATTACCGGTAATAATACTAATACGATATCATATATATATATATATATATTTATAAAATCTTAATCTAAGTTTAGGTATATTTTTTTCCAAGTAACTTAATATTATGTTAATGTTCATATTCTGGATCATGATTTTAATTGTCTGTATATGAATTCACTATCAATAATATTTTTCTTAAGTTTGCCAAACCCATTTATCATTTAATTTATTATAACCTATTAATTTTTTTTCTTTCTTTTGCTATTATTTATGGATCTATAATCTTTTTTTAAGGCAATGACCTTTCCTTGTACAATTTGCAAAAAGGAGTTGAAATATATATCTTTGGCAGCTCATATGAATCGTCATAACACTGAGAAAAAATATGATTGCTCCAAGTGTGAGGAGTCCTTCTTGTCATACGTCAGTCTGCAGCAGCACAATAGAATTCATTTAGAACCTGTCAAATATGTCTGCGATATTTGTGGACATGAGAGTACTCAAATGTCATATTTTAAGGTAATTAATAAACTATTCCTTTATCTACTTCAGAAGATGACAATTCTCTTTCTTCAATCAAATTCCGAAATTGGTTATTACTTTATTTTTACTTATATAATTCTAGTTGTATTAAATTGTTAAGTAAAAAAAGAAACTATTAAAAATAAGACTTATTTCTTGTTGCCATAGATGCGGCACTCAAGTAATACGGCAAACCACGTATGTTGCCTATATGGCGGCATTAAGTTTAAAGGGTTAAAATTTTTTAGGGAATGTAGATATTACATATCCTTACCTAATATTATTTAGAATTGTAAACTTTTTGTATTAAATAAAATTATAATAAAAACACAGCAATAAATAAAATTATGTAGTGTTTGTCAAAATAATTTTCATTTTACTAATAAATTTTAAGGCAATATATGTGACAGTAAATTAATTTGTGTGTTATTTTACAGAATCATCTCATAAAACACACGGGAGAGAAGCGTTTTCCTTGTGATATTTGCGACAAGCGCTTTAAATTTGCAAGCGAGTGCTATGAACATAAGATGCGTCACAAAGGCATCAAGAGATTCCACTGCTCTTTATGTCCCAAGACTTTCTGGGTAAAGCAGAGCCTGAATACGCACCTTAGAACTCACTCGGACGCTAAACCTTACTCTTGTGACATCTGCGGCAAAGCTTACAAATCTCGGGGCTTCTGTGTCGTGCACCGTCGCAGCCACACCGGAGAGCGTCCCTTCGAATGTGACCGTTGTTCTATGCAGTTCACAAGAAAAGCATACCTTATAAGACATTACAGAACTCACACGGGAGAGAAGCCCAACAAATGCACTATATGTAGTAAAACATTCATAGAAAAAACACAACTAAACAGACACACGAGGAAGCATCACAGGGATGTTACTCCTGCTGTTCAATGAACTTGTTTATCTATCTTAACATGTAAATATATTCAATAGTTTATTATATATATATTTATTTATGTATATAATTAATATGTTATGTACCTGCTCAGACGTGTGACTATGTGGTCATGTAGAATATAACAATATATTTTTGACATATTGTTTTCTTCCTATATCCGTTTCATAGCTGAAATATATGGCCGCCTCAACTTTCTGCTGCGCAGTACTCTTATTTGATATTATCCATGCCCTATCCCATGTTATTTCTGCATCCATACTACCACTTGGGTACATACATACTTCCTGATGGTTGCATTGGCAGGAGCTCATGGAAGTAACTTGACGTGAAAGAAGCATTAGTATCGAGGCATATTTGGTCGTTTTTTAATCAGCATTTTAAGAAACGATGGGCAGCCCGATGCTCACTTATTTATTACTAAGACAACTCAACTCAAATCATAATTAGCATCAGAATTTTGTAATGAATCATTATTTAAATCGACTTAACTACTTAATTTAATATGGATTTCACCGCATGACACATATTTATTTGGATGAGAAGCCTAAGAATTTTTTCCTCTGTATGGAGATATTTGCCCATAAAGATGCACTCAAGATCCATAAGATGATCATGAACAATCGTTGTGGGTAAAAAATATATATTAATTGCAGTTTCATTATTCTCATATAGAAAATTGTCTAATATTGAGAAAAATAAAGAAATATATTATTTAAAAAGCCTTTGTTGTTTCACTTTCATATTTTCTATGGAAATATTTATTAAATCCTTATAGCCTATTTGATCTATCACTGCACCTGGGTAAAATCAATGCCAAAAGAAACAATTATTAAATATAAGACTGCTGTTATATAACAATAACCTATTGTTCACAAAATAAACCCATTTTGTGTTTTTTTACACTATTAACCTCGAGTTTTTGCGAAATTAACAAAAAGTATTACCACTTAGCATTTTTTAAGTATTTTACAAATTATTAAAACCAGCCATCATCATCTTATATGGTGCTGGCTTTGAACTTCTTGTGCAATGTAAAGGAAAAGCTTAACAATGCTGCAAGTTAAAAAGGAACTACGCTCCCTGGTTGCTCCCAGCAGTGTGACGCTAACCTCATTCGACACTGGTCGAGATCAAGTGGGTCCCTTAGGACCGCTCTTCCTGGCCATGGATTAACCTCAAGGCAAGGGTTTCAAACTGGTGGCCAATGTGCAGGCAGCATACAATTTAGCCTCCAAAGAATGCAAGAAAACCATTAATGACTCCAAAGACAAGTTCAATGTACAAATTTGCAACAAGTTGTCCGCTTGCCCTGCCGGTAGTAGAGCATTCTGGTCTCTCGCTAACTCTATTGGCAGCAACTTTTGCACTTCTTCTTTTCCACCACTGACTAATGCCGATGGCTCACTGGCTCTAGCCTCCAAAGAGAAGGCTGAACTTCTTGGTTCGCTGTTTGCTTCCAATTCCACACTCGACGACGGTGGGGCCAACCCCCCATCCATTCCTCACTGTGGCAAGCAGATGGGGGCTGTAAAATTCAGCCTCAAAGCCGTACGTCGAGAACTTCTCCAATTAGCAACCAACAAAGCCAGTGGCCCAGATGGCATACCAGCGGTGGTATTAAAAACTTGCGCTCCTGAACTTAGTCCTGTGCTCACCAAACTTTTCAGATTGTCCTTTAGATGTGGTATTGTTCCCCTGGGATGGAAAAAAAGCCCTTGTTCACCCAGTTCCAAAAAAAGGAGACCGAAGTGACCCCACAAACTATCGCCCAATAGCCATCACATCACTACTTTCTAAAGTGATGGAACGTTTAATTAACAGCCAACTTCTAAACTACTTAGAGAAGAATGATCCTCTGTGCGATCGGCAATATGGCTTCCGCCGTAGTCGATCGTGCGGCGATCTCTTGGCATATGTCACACATGTTTGGGGGAAATCCGTCGAATGCTATGGAGAAACGCAAGCTGTTGCCCTGGATATCTCCAAGGCGTTCGATAGAGTCTGGCATCGCGGTCTGGTGAATAAATTACCGTCTTATGGACTAACTCCCTCCCTGTGCTCCTGGATTGAAAACTTCTTGAGTGATCGAAGCATCATCACTGTCGTAGAAGGCTTTTCTTCTTCCTGCCATAAAATCAACTCAGGAGTTCCACAGGGCTCTGTGCTGTCGCCCACTCTTTTCCTTCTGCATGTGAATGATTTGCTTCAATGCGCAAACATTCACTGTTATGCCGACGACAGCACTGTCCATGAGAGTATACTCTTCCAAAAACCTCCGAAACATTCGGAACTATCTGCTGCTAGGGAATCTCTGGTGAAGAAGATGAACATGTCTCTTGAAAGGGTTTCACGATGGGGCGACCTCAACCTCGTCAGTTTCAACATTTCAAAAACCCAATCATTTACTTTCTCCACCAAGAAGACTGCTATGGATCCTGTATCTTTCAACGGTTGTTCTCTTCCGAAAGCAAGCTCCATCAACATGCTTGGATTATCAATATCGAATAATGTCAAATATTACGAGTCAATTAAAAGTAAAGCCGGTCTCGCTTCCAAAAAACTAGGTGTATTATATAGATCACGTCGGTATTTCAACGATAAACAACTTCTTCTTCTATATAAAGGACAAATCCGACCTATCCTTGAATACGGCAGTCACCTTTGGATTGGAGCCCCAAAATACCTTCTAAACTTAATTGACTCAGTTCAAAGAAGAGCAATTCGTTTGATAAACAATGACACCCTTACGTCTAATCTACAATCAATGGAACACAGACGTAAGGTTGGTTCTCTTAGTCTTTTCTACCGTTATTACCACGGTCGCTGCTCTTCGGAACTTAAAGAACTAATTCCTCCTGCACCCACTCACAGCCGACAAACTCGTCTTACACTTGCCGAACATCCATACACGGTTAATATATGTCGACCAAGAACTGGCAGCTTCCAAAGTTCCTTCCTTAATGCCACCGGTAAGCTATGGAATGCTCTTCCAGCGTCTGTGTTTCCTCCTTCCTACAATCTGGATCTCTTCAAGAAACAGATAAATATACACTTGCAATCTCCCCAACCCACACACAAACACGAACACAACACACGTTTCCCGCATGCAGCGTCCAGCCTCCCTGGCTGAGCGTCATAGAGTGCACTGGTCTTGACCGGTTGTGCTCTCCTGCATGCGTTTACATAAAAAAAAAAAGATGCCCCTGGGCCGCCAACAATGACTTCTGCAGGCCAACTATTTTTTCTTATGTAAAAAACAACATTATAGTCATAATGTACAACACAAATCAAAATATAATAAATACGAGAAATTGATGGGGAATGAAAAATTGAATGAGCCGAAGCTGTGCTTAAAAAAAACAATAGTATTTACTTAATTATTGCAAGAAAGTAAAACAGCTTTGTATGCGAGTTGTTTTTCATCGCAGCATTATTATATTAAGTATTCAAAATCTTCCACTGATGAAGCTTTCACTATTAAATCATATTATATCCACGGAAATTTTCTGTCCTGAAAAGGTCCAGATTTTCCACTATAACTCACTGAGAAGGAATACATTTGAAAACAGTCAAAGATTTTGCTGAAAATATAAACAAACAATGAAATAATTAGGAGGTAAAATATATGTTTTTTCGATTGCCCGCGATGAAAGTATGGACATCAAAGGGGCAGCCCATTTAAGTGTTTCTTCGTGCTTGCGACACGACTTTCAACATTTTTTTTAGGAATTATTAGATAACGTGTCAATGTTTGGTATTAGTTCAGGGCAAAATAATTTATATTATATCTTGTAAAAATTACAATTTGACAAAATTAACATACCGTTGATGTCTGGAAATATCCAAAAACTTATACCTTATTTTTTTTTTTTTGTATTAACCTCCAACGTTGCGCACATAATACATAAAAATATGATTCTGTAATTTTTTTACATCGTTTTTCACGGTATGTATACTTTTTTTGTTATTTTTCATATTTTCGTAAAATCTCATATTTTTTTGTCGATTTTCATAAATTTTCGTAATTTTTCATTTCTTTTCATCGATTTTTCATAATTTTACATCGATTTATATCAAATTATGACCATTTTTATCATATTTTTGCGTTAATGTCTACACGTTCTTTTAAGCCTTTAAGTTTATGATTTACAACAGGTACGATACATAATCATCTGAATATTCGTAATTTTTCAAAAACTTTCATAATTTATCGTCCATTTTCATTGTTTTTCGTAACTCTTCTTTATCTACTTTTTCCGATCATTTTTTACGGTATGGTACATTTATTTATAAATTTTAGGATTTAATTTTAGATTTTAAAATAATTTCGTGTTTTTTTTTATATCTATTTTCGTATGAGATCGATGTATTCGATAATATTCGTCAATATTCATAATTATAAAAAAATCAGCAATTTTCGCCGACTTTCGTGAGTTTTTCGTTATTCTCACTCTTCTTATATTTTTCACCATTTAACATAAATTTTCATCAGTTTTTTAGATTGTCATACTATATTTTGTCGCACTCATGTTCTTGTCAATTTTTGACATAATTTTGTACAGTACGTTAGTTTTTTTTTTAGTAAATTCCCACAAGTGTTCGTTAATTCTTGTCATATTTGGTCGATTTTTATATATTTTCGACAATTTTCTTCGATTTTTATCATTTTACGGAGATTTGAATCATACTTTTTTGTTCACGTTTACATGATTTTGTCAACTTTTAACCATATTATTTACAGTACGGTATTGTTCGGTACAAATTCTCTGTCAATATTCATAATTTGACGTCAATTTTTATCATTATTCGTCGCAGCTATGAGTGACAACTATATCTTTCAGCTTAAGAGGGAGCATGGAAAAATATTAGCGCGTCCTTAATATATTATTAATGCAGGTTATGTAGCATAGTAATAGTTGGATACAATAGGATTTGCGAGATGTAATATTTGTTTTTTATCTACAAACCTATTATAAAGACGCACTGCCATAGATACATGATTGGCGTATGCCGTTATTATGTTTGTTGAAGGTAAAGTTACACGAGCAGGGGAAGTTGCCCTTTAATTAATGTTTTGGTTATTAATGATATTGTACGAGTACAATATAGGTCATTCTCGACGCGGGAATGTTACCGGAGAGAAACTTCGAAGTGGTTGCCTTCCAGAACTTGATGTGGTTTTGTACATATTACAACATATTTCAGCGTAATATTGTTTTAATTATATTGGCCCCATATTAGCTGAGAGCATTTAGTAGGTTGTTTATTTGACAAGAAAATAAAATATTCACACCTTACATAATTATTAGAACATTTAATTACGTAGTATTAATTTAATTAGCCTATATAAGGAGCTATTTTATTGTTTTTTAAGATGTTATCTTTCTGGCTGTGTATGCGATTGACAAGTGGTGTGTGGTTTTGTGTTTGCGATACATCATTGTTGAGCAACGTGGTTAAATTCAATTAATCTTTTAGCTTGCTGGATCTGGGCAGTTGTGCCTGCTGCTCTATAAAAGTTTATATAATGTAATGAGCTTTTCTGTATAAATTCGGTGGATAGTTAGTTTCCCCATTCTTATGAGGTAATTTGCCACTGACAACGGCTACATTTTCTTCAGCTCTTGGACTCTCATCTCCATGGAGGATTTCGGGATAATATAGAATAACTTTGTTTGCAAATGTGATGACTTGGAATGATGCAAGTATCATGGCAGATAGCTAAACTTTAAAGTAACAACAAACACGAAAAATAAACAGTGTCTTCATTTTTTGCGGGTTTCTTCGACGCATTGTAAAAGTCCGAAGCCACCATCATTACATATTACATTTCGGGTTTATAGCGTCCGGGTGCATTACTCCCCGTCGACCTCCACGCCTCGCATTCTTATACTTGATCTTATCATTTCTCTCCCCTTTAAGTGAATCCCTTTTTCATTTCATTTTTGTGGTGTTTCATCAAGGGGATATTAGGTACTTCTGCTGCATGCAAGGTCTCGCCATGGCTTACATTATAAATATATTTTTTATGTGCATAAGAGTAAATAGCAGATCGGTAAAATTTTAATGTAATTTATGATAATATGGTATGATTTATACATGTTCCCTAATAAAATAATTAGTGATTATGTTTTTCTTTTAGAACTTTCAACGTTTCAACTTACAAACCTATATTCGATAAAATTCCAATAGTTAAATATTGTAACAGATCAGGCTTCTTTACGCCTATTATCCATTGTATAATGAAACAGATGTGTACAGCCAATTACTTACTGATCAAATGCCAATTTTACGCTAATAACGTACCACTGTTTTTCTGAACATCTTGTCTGCATACAACTTAACATGGAGCTTCTCCGAATTTAACATTACATATTATATTTTAGAACTTTTTCCGATTTATTGCAAGAATTAGAATAATAAAATGTTTTGATTCTCATTATCAGTCCACTCCCACTACACTTCATTCCCATACGAGCTCCTTAGCCGACCTTAGACCCAGGTAAACTTCATAGTCTATCGGAGAAAAAAATCTTCTCATAGTACTCACCACCGGAAGTTTATATATAAATTAAATAATAATGAGCAACCGGAAGAAAATAAACCGAGACAAAAGTAGCAGCTTTTTTATATTTAATTGAAATTAAAAACAAAAATTTCGTTTTACAAACAGTTTATACGAGACAAAAATGTACTTATGATTTAAATTAAATTTGTTCCTGTAAATATTGAGGTTATGCCCATCCAGAGTAGAGTATAAATAAGTCTCAAAGCAGGAGTATTAGGGAAGATGTAGATACTTGGCAGGGAAGTATAAGGACTGCGAGGGTGCAGAAGATTCCCCCGATGGACCGGGATGATCATTCATGGATTTTATTACAAGACTGCCCGAGGGGCTGGTATCCCAGTAATAGCGTTGCATCCCCCCGAGAAGAAAACGAATTTTTCTCCGAGACAATGTCGCTTGACTTGCGCTGAAGCCAAATACTGGCTACGTATATCAAATGTTATGCTTAAATATATTTTGACCACCCTAAAAAAGTTCTGTTATTACTATGTCTCGTAGTTTAATTGCAAGAATTATCTATTCAAATACATAAATCGATGACAACTTTAACAAATATCCCAGAAAAAGCCGTATGATAGAAAGCGTTTTACAGACTATTTGTATTGTTTTATAACATTGACGATATTTTATTTTAATTTGTAGAATATATATTGATTGTTGTATAATATTATCAGTTGAATTACTGCCATTTTATTTGATAAACTTACTTCTTATGATATTATAATGAAACATTTTTTATCTTGTATTAGAAATACAATGCACGAACGAGCAAATTATTCAAATTATTCTTCCGAAAGAATTTCATCTGTTATTTAACATATCCATGTTATTAATAGTGAAAAGTACTTTGAATTCAATAATTAAATTCCACAAGTTAATCCTTGAAGTCATGTCTAGTCAAATAATATTGCTCCATGAAAAATTATGAATGAATATACGTTATTTTAAAATTAATCTAACAAATTAACTAGCGTTATGCTCGATGGTTAAAATTAGTTTAAAATTCAATAATAAAGTGACCGTAAATTACTCGACCGATCACCGAGATTATACAACATTGTACATGGAACATACTTCTTGTACACTAATTGGGTGTCACCGGTTTATAGGATCAGACGATCTAGGACTCTTTCCTTAAGAAATATGATAAACAAACGTCCATATATGCATTGCGTAAGTACTAAACTGCCTTCTCTCTAAGCCCATGGGCTCCCGCTCTCGAAAAGCTTTGGAAATATTTAAACGGGTATACTCGTATGCCCCAGGTAGAGCTCCGGCGAAGATGACTAGGGAAGGCATGCATAATGGCACCGCTTCGAGCAAATTAGCGGCCATATAGATGAACAAAAAATTGCTCAAAGGTAAACATAATTTGAACTCGTGGTTACATGCATTTGAATCAAGTCCATCACACATAAACCACGCGTGTAGATAAACTGAACGCCATCAATGTGGTTTCTTATTAATAATGCATGTTGAATATGTTTACCACCCAACAACTCAAGATAATCTCATCTCTCTTATTCGTGCTTATAAAATTCTTAAGGTACATAATTCTTCTTAATCACTGTCAATATATTTGGTTTCTGAACACATAATAACAGTTCTGCTGTCATTTGCATTGAGAGTGTTTTTTTCAATACTGGCCGTCGTTACTGAATATCAATTTTTTATTTTTATTTCTCACGAAAAAATATTATTTATTAAAAAATTGTCATGTCCTTCGTCGTGGGAGGTACACTTAATCACAAGTTAAGAGTTAATGTTATTTTTCTATATGAATATGCTTTCCAGATTCTGAACGTATGGCCACCACGAAGCATTCATTGAGATCGTATAGAATCTAGATTTTCTTTCTAGAATATCAGTAAAGTATGCGCTATATATTATAGGATTTGCTAGTATGGCAACAGCCTAGGGTCTTAAAGAAGCATTATAGATTATCATTTAAATAAGCACTTAAAATTGATTATTTAATTCATAAACTGTTATGACCTAGGTTTCTAATATAAAAAGGGAAAATTATAAAAATGGATTACGAAAAACTAATGAAAATAAAAGACAACTACCGACAGATTTCAAAAGTTTTTTTTTCAATTTCATTCAATTATTCGTTCACATATACAACTTTAACGAAGAACGCGCATTAGGAATCAAGGAAACGAGTCTAATCACAGAGTAAAATAAAATTTTATCATACATATTTTTTATAGTACCAGTATGATAAAGTATCACACTCGTATAACATATAGTAAACTTGCAGAGTCCAGCTCATACTATTGTTTGGACAAAACATCAGACTACTGTAATCCTGTCAGATCTTATTATTCAATATAAAAAAGTTATTATCTAACAGAAGACTTTAGATTTTTTCTTGCGTCATTAGCTTCCAGTCAGTCGAAATTATGAAAAGAGACAATATAAAAAAAGTTTATTTTTAGAGTTTTAATGGCGTCGAGAGAGTTGCTGATGTGTTGCGAGAATTAGGCCGAAGAGATTTATTAGCGTCGCGATACGAGAAGAGAGACAATGGACTTTTATTATATCATCTTTCCATTGCACATGAGCGAGGCGGAAGTTTCACTTTACTATCGTCCGAGATCAAAAAGCTGGCGCCCGGTAATTTATGTTCCCGCCATTGTGTCCCACAAAAGCTCGGGGAGAAGTGGGAGAGTGGTTTTATAAATAATGCGACCCCCTTAATGACATTGTCTACTCGGGGTTACTGTATGCGAATATTGCACGCGGTATTATACAATATAACGCAATCTATCTATAATAAAATATTTAAAGCCAAGGGATGGGTCGCCCTGAAATAATGTACTCAATAACGTTTAGAGTAACTTCGTGGAATCGCTTTGCTTTTCTTTCCTCCTTCTCTGATATTGAAAGTTTCGCCTAGAACCGAGTACAAGTTTAACATTTAAACTTATAAGGCACCCCACAGAACTGCACCGAGCTATTTGACAGGTTATCAAGGCATCAGAGATAAGTCCGCGTGGAGAGATACTCAGAACAGACAGAGCAAATAGAAGTACCTTACCGCTGACGAGAGCGAGTCCTAACACGGTCTTTGGCAATTGTGCTTTTAGTTTCGTAACACCAACGGTCTGAAACTCGCTGTCTGAAAGTATAAATGAGCTGAAAACGGAGACTTTCTTTAGAGGCTCAAGACTCAACTTTTTACCTAAAGGTGCAAAGAAGCGCTTTTGGAATTATCATTTGCTCATAATAAAGTGTTTTATAAATACTGATGCAATAGTAACCAAAATAACTCTTTTCTTCCATATTTGATTTATGGTAAGAGCAAATAATTCCCACAACCACTGCTACAAAGTTCTGACAGCTGCTGTGATCCTACAAGCCATATCAGTACTCAAAGCTCCGTTGAATACATACTATGTACTGTTTGCAAAGCAACCGATGGATCCATTAGCTTGAAAAAAAGGCTTCAAAGTAGATACATATTGAATATCTGTAAGAATTTTTAGTTTCAGATCAATTAAAAATAAATAATTCAGAATTTATTCTTTAAAAGAGATTAAAAGGAGTTTTTTGTACATGTCAAATATTTGTAATATTTGGTATTTCTAGAAAACGAAAGCTTAAAAGATTTTCACTCGTTCTCTAATATAAGTTCGATTGAATTTCAAGAGATGTCTCTGAGAAAAACAATTCATAATAGGAGAAAAATATTTTAAAGCATTTGAATATAGACAAAAAAACTTCATGTTATAAAATAATGTAACTTTTAAAATCTATAAATGTGCTTATAATTATGAAAGTTGAATTTTTATTAAAAAACAAGAAGTGTGAGTTTAATTGTGAAAATATCAATTTTTTAAAACTTTAATACACATAGTTAAAATAGTAAGTCTATTAACAGCTAATTTTTTACGAATATTTATTTATTTATTTCATACTTCTTATGTCACTATGAAATAAAGTATCATCTTCATATGGAATATTAATCATATTGACATTACATTAGGGAATCAGAAAACTACTTTACCGACCAAATCCTACAATTTGATTAAAAATTACCACTTTGAAAATTACACCCCACCCTTTTTTAAGAAATTCATTGGCTCCAGGAAATGTTCGTAAAAAATACTTAATTTTCATATAATTCAATGCATCGGTTGCAACAATTAAATTTGTATCGCTAAAAATAGTACAAAGTGACATCACCCGTCTAATAAAAGGCGACTCTATGTAGCCGGGATCGTCATCGGGACGCATGGTAAATAGATAATGAGCGGTGGGAGCTGTGCGCTTATATTTAGCATTTAATAAATAATTATGTACCTTAATCTTATTACGAAACGTGGTATAAGTGTTAACATAGTGTTTTCCGAGCTCGTGCATGTTCGACTGCACGAAACGTTTCAAAGGAAGAACTATTTTCCTTCCACTTAAGTAACAGAACTCTCGTGTTTACGAAGGCCCAGCAGGCTCGTCTTTCCTTGCGTTTGTCTAAAAAGTATGTACCTAATAAACTTGGGTGCATTATATTTGTATGCTGAACGTGCATAATGCAGGAACGCGTTGCTATGCAGCGGAATTAACATTAAGTTCCTCTTCATGTAGTAAAATAACGCTGTATTGTTCACGAAATAAATAGGAACTGCTCGAATAAAGAAGAAGCTCCCTCACATCATAGCAGAGTAAACTATATCATGAAAAATTAGATTATGTTCATAATAAATGATAACTGCTCTTGTCTGTTAACCGGGTAATAATACTGATAATGGTCTGGATATAATCGCCAAACTTAAACTACTGCTTACCTGTCAGTTATATTCGACGGTAATGCAGTTAAGTAATGAGGTAACTCGATTCACTTATTATTCATTCGAAAATAATTAGCCATCCCCGGTTTTCTCGAGATAATTATTTAATAAACGTACCTACATAACAATCAAAAAATAATAACGGGATTAATGCGTCTCGAAGAAATTAATATTATGAGTAATTGTTTTTTTTGTAGAGCACAAGGATAATATAGTAATCCAATTTGAAGATTCTTGGAATTTAATACAAACATTCAAATAATTCTTATAAATTAATTTTATATCATTCGATATAAAAAAAATAATAATTTTCCTTCAAATTTATCACACCAATAAGTGAATTCGTCGTACATATCATAATTATGCCGAAGAATATGCGCCACACACAAGATCTTATCTTTAAGTGGTGTGGTTAGCGAATGTAAAAAAAAAAAAGAAAAAAAAAAAAAAAAAGATTGGAATGTAAATTACTATGTAAAAAATGTATCTTTTTATATTTGATTAAATAAAAAAATAAATAATATATTATATGATCTCTGAACATACCCAAGTAATTAATGTTTTTTTTATTGCAGAAAAGAACTAAAAGCTTGTAGCTTGCAGGTATGAACTCCACGAGTTTCTTTGGAGGAATGATTTGTTGGCCTCGTCCGTTTGATTAGCATTGGGACCTTATGTTGCTTGTCTTTATTGATTTGTTCTTTGTACTTAATCATATATACCTAATTTTGATTGTACTTCAGTAACGTTTTTTTAATTTGTAATGTTTCTGTAAGTGAAAAAAATAAGAAATTAATGTCAATTCATATAACATACGTATGATTTATATAAAAATTAAAATATTAATAAATTGTCATCCACAAATGTAAAAAATGACATTTTAAATCTATTACGGTGCAGGTAGATATTAGTTCTCAGCGTCAACAATATGTTCGTCACGTATTCTATAGGTTAATACGAGTATTTCCATATTTATTGGAGCCCTTTCTACGAAAGGGTTGAAGATCTCTCCCAGAGGGTGACGTGGTATTTGGCGCAACCGAGCGCACAAGACGTGGGTCCGATATGTTTAAGGTTCCTTTGGACGTCTGTCTGAAGGGATGGGCGGGAGCAGATCATTCGCCCTAGGGGACACATGGGCAGGTGCAGTAAACGCACCTGGTTTAATGACACATATAATAGGATAATGGTTTTGGATAGTAGGATTATTCAATTACCTTTCCTTTAGCCCTGTGTCTTTGTCATGTCCATTTCCAGACAAGAGAGTAAACATTTTCAACGTGGCTGAGGCTAGAACTATTTAATATTATGCGAGGGGTCATGCGGGTTTGATTCCGTAGCTTAAGATAAATACTTGTCTACTTTTTTATTTAGTTTTCAGTTTATTGTCATCCTCTACCATCTTCAGGATTGTCTAGAAGATGGTAGAGGGTGCTACCAAAACTAGTAGAGAATAAACTGTAAACCAAGTTGTTACTTTTAATTGTCAAGCAATTTTCAACGTTTTGTTTTTAATAATGTCTGACCACCAAGTTATTGATTTTGATAAAAATAAGATTTATTTACAAGTTCATATTTTTGCTGCAATTTGAGACAGTTGACACACTTTTCGTCACTCAAACCACCTGAAATCTGCACAACGACTTGACATCGATGATAATAAATTTTATTACAATGGGAAATACAACAACGAATATGTTTTCTTGTGACAGGCACTTTCTAATTTGTAGCATATAATTAACGTGAGAACATAGCAAGAGCAATGCTCCTCCGAGTGTAATCTAAGTAAAATTGATAACGCAGTATCTAGGAATTCGCACTTCATGGGAGGTTTAGTAGTCGTGTATAATTAAAGTTATTTTACACGAGCGAATACTTTCTGAAAAATATTCATGGTACGCAGACGCTGGAGTGCGTCATCCTGAAAATATCACACGGCCATGCGAAATATTTCATTAAATTCATAACGCCCGGATTCGGTGGGTCACGTATCAAATTTTCCCTGGTGAGGCGCGGGCTGGACCTGTAGGGACCCCGAGCCTCAGCAGCCGCAAAGACTCCGCCCCGGAACGTGCTCCAAGAGGGGCACGACGAGAGTTTTAGCCTTAAAGCGCACGTCGACTATCATGTGAGCTGTCCGGGTTCGAACCCTAGCAAAGCTCAAAAAAATACAGTTCTAGCGTATCTCAGCGCGTCAGAAATGAACAATCTTTTTATGTTTTTTAAAACATACTTCTTTCTTCATTCCGCCATTCATCCTAAAGCTTCCTTCATGAAATATTTATAGATGATGTGACATGCTTAATTTACTAACATAGCGTGTCAGTATGAATGTGTGCCTCGAGTTCATAATGGCAATTGGTTCGTCAGAGCTAAAAACCTCGCAGAGGTAAATTAAAAATAATGGAAAGAATGTACCAAAAAATTTAAATAAAAACATTTGTGAATATTTATATAAATGACTTATAAAATCGACAAAACGATAGTTTTATATGATTAAACCACACATAATATGTCTACATTATTATCAGAGAACATTTTTTATATCCGTTTACATAAAAAAGATTATAAAATGCAAGAACCTAACAGTAATGGTATCTAAAATTCCGTGAAAACGGAATTTCGATCGAGATTATTTGTAATTAAATTCACTTATTTAATATTTATGTATTTACTTATTCATATTATATTTTAATGTATTCGGTGGAGCTACGGGATGCAGAACTGACATGGAATGCAGAGAGGACCAAGGCGGTTGACAAAACTCTGTGGCGGCAGATCGTGATGTGTACATTCACCAGTTAGGAGAGCTGACATCGAGATGACGATGTTTAATTTTTTTATAAATTTATGTTATTTATTCAGTAGCTTACAGAAATTTTATAACCTTAATTCAAAAGACTTACAGAAGATTTCATTTTTGTTACCTATATATAAAAAATAACAAATTCATTTAAAGTATTTTATCTTAACAATTAAACATAATGTCAAAATAAAAACTTTACAATATCCACTCGATGTTGCCAAAACATGTCGTTCAATAATTAAAAATTGTGGAATAATTTCTAAATAATCTTTATTTTAATTTAAATTTTAATATTATGGAATTCCACCAAGAATTATCGATCGAAATAAAACATAATGTTGCCAAGCTACAATATCACAGTAGCTATAATAATTATGATGTACTTCAAATAACTAATTTAATTACTGTATTGTAACCGAATTTCAACCAAAATACAAACTGGGAGGAAGCAATTATTGTTGGTCGTATTTGTTGTGCATCATCTGGAGACTGAAAGTTTGATATTGCGAAAATAAATCTTAATGTCTACGTTTAATTAATAAAAAAATTAAAACATTTTTAAATTTAATTTTGGTTTTCAGAATTTTGTCTCAAGACAAAAGCACTAAGCTCCGCGGCACTTCTGAAGCCTCTGCTGAATTTTGACACGACTCTACAGTGGAATTTAAGTTGTCTCTGCACAGGAATGTGTTGAATATTTTAGTTCTATTTGTATTATTAGCATTCACTTTGCAATCCATCGCTAATGTTAATTACCGAGTTAGCGATCCTTACATCAGTACACAACGAAACTATTTGTTTTTTTGATTGCGAGAAGTTTAGTTGTAGATATTTATTATTATTATAATGTTTTATAAAACGCTATCATAATAATAAACATTTAACGGAAGATATTTAGTTATAATTTTATAAGAATGATGATAAACAATTAATATTTATTATGATATAATAGAGACTCCCAATCAATGCGTTCCCTTAATAAATCAGATATACTTACATTTTTAGAAGGGATTATCAATTTAACAGCAAAAAAATATAAATATACGAACATTATTTTCCTTGGGATACTGAAATAATTCTTTTTTTTCAACTTTTCCAATATCCATATTGATACTGTACAACCACACTGTCTTGGTTGCACCGGCTTGTCAAGTATCGAAATGCATTCAATGAGGGTTTGACACGCAGTTGATATGTACAGGTATTTTAATGTGGAAATTTCGAGAAAGTTGCTGAAATGTTTGATTGAATATTTCGCGGCGCCCTTATAATGGCACTGCGTCTCCTCAGTATGCCGCGAGTCACATTTTGAGAACCATTGTGATATAATGTCATAGGTAATTTAGATTAATTAACAAATTGATGCATTTAAAATATTTAAAGTTTTATTTTCAGCAAACTTGTAACTACGTCACACAAAAGATACGTTTATCAAATTCAAATAAACATTAAGAATACTGCATTTTTAGTACTCTCAATTACACACAGTAATAAAACAGCTAACTTGTGGTTTATAAGCAGTTGCTTCCATAGAGTAGAACGTGTGAAGGTGAGATGATTTTCTAGGATGGTCATTTAGAAAATAATCTTAATGGTTTTTGGGTCTTAAAACCGCAGGTGAAGTCCATAATTATTATTAATTATAATGAGCGATTTTTTTGAAACCTCATTTTTGCGTTACATATTTGTTTACATTAGTGTTTAACTGCTCATTTATCAATCATGTGGTCTCATAATTTTAGAGAAATAAATGCTCGAATAATATATTTATATTACTTTTACATCAGAAGAGTAAATAAAAATAATAAGTCCTGAGAAGAGACACTAGTAAAACAGGACGCAATCCAAAAATAGTAGAAAACAAAGATACCATAAAATAAAAAAAATTAAAAATTAGAATGTTTTAAATTTGGTCTTCTAATTTACATAAAACTGCATTACATCAAAGTCACTATTGCCAGAGTATTCATTAAAATAACCGAAGCTAGCAGAAAATAATCCCCTCCGACGAAAGCTTTTAGTGACATTTCTAAATTGGCATAAAATCATGAAAATAATAAATGAACTATAATGGCATTAGTCGTTTTGATTGTCAGATTGCGGTGAATGCGAATGTCAGTTATAATTGCGATTTTGATAACAATACAAATTGTTTTGTGTTATATTATTTGTTATACTGTTCTCTTTTACACGACACTTGCATGACTTTACTGTTTCTAACTTTCCGGTCCGCCGGCAAGTGTCAGTTTTTATGATCTTTTAAAACTTCTATCCCCCGTGGAATGTACATTGTAGAAGTTACTTTCGCCGAGAGAAGAATTGTGAATACACTATAAGTGAAAAGGAAACGTGTACAACTTTCTATTATACGAATAAAAGAATTTTGAAGAAACTACTCTTGTATTTCATAGTACAATTTATTGTCAAAAAAGTATTTTTGAAAAACCATTTTATTCATATTGAGTTATTTTTTTCCTTATACGATCTAAAGCTGGAATATATTATCACCACAAGCAGCCACCACATAACATTTAGTTGCTATAATTCATGCCTGTTTTAAGTTGTAAGATTTTCATTCAGAAATTCTGCTGAATACATTATTTGTAAAGTTACCAATTGATTTATCGGGCGATCAGAACCCAGAGCCTTAAAGATAGACAGATGTAGCGTCTGTGCTATTTTTTATTTTATTAATCAGCTTTTTATGATGATTAGGTGCGCCATTTGGTTGTGAGGAGCGGCTCAGCCGAATGATTTATAAATGTTTTATTTATGTTATAAATTCATTGCACATATTTAAATAAGCCGCTCCTTTAGTGTGCGGTAAATCATCGGATATCTTTTGAAATTTTGATTAAGCAGCACCTAAATAAGTATTCAAACTCTCGCCCTGGAAGCCGTCGGGAATCATGTATGTACCCAGGTTGTGTTCTGGTTTGGTTAATGGCAGCTAATAGAACTGCTTTGTGAAAATTTTCGGCAGCCAATCGCTCCAGTTGGTATGGAAAAAAGTAGTATACATTATGCTCACTGTTGAGGATATAATTTCATTTCCTTTTAAATTTTCGTAAAAGCCAAATTATACTGATTCTTTATCAAAAATCGTATGACCCATTTTATTTAACGTAATGGTTTAAAGAGGAGACATTTTAAGTAACAAAAATATATTACAATATGTTCTGAATTGAATAATTGATTAAAAGCCTTTTATTCTACTGAGCTGTATTATCCTTGTACCGTCGTCATTGTTACGGTCCGTCTGGATTAAATTTTTCGCAATCCGTCTCGGAGCGTTCTCCGCTCGCGCTTCCGATCAAACTCTCCAAGTCCGCGATTCCCGACTCGCAACAGCAATTTTACTCGTTAGCAAAGTTCATTCTTTCGCTCAACTTTGCCCGACAAGAAATGCTCTGTTAATCGGAGAAGTCGAGAGCTGCCAACTCGTCGATGCGATAACTTTTAAGTAAAAAATAAACACAAAGAAAAAAAATGTTTCATTCAAAAACATCGTTTCGCGGACTAAGGAAGAAATCATTACTTAAAATTGAATGAAAATCGTACTTTGAAACAGTTCATTAATTAAACTTGTTTTTGGTACGTTAATAGAGAGATCTAAATCTAAATGAAGCCTACTTAATAAGGTATATTTAATCTACGAATAAAAGCTTACTTTTATTTTTTAATTATAATATGTAGTGAAACCTTTGTAAGTGATATTTATTGCGAGTTCCTTCTAATCGTATTTGTAACAGACCATCACAAGAAAAATTACTGCGATGACGAATAGATGCTACTTTTAGGGCTTAATAGTTAGTCACCACATATTGCCTTCATTTAGTTCTGTCAGTTGCCGTGCCTTGTCTCAAGATATATCTGCGCCTCGAGGTCTACCTGAAAACACTTACAGGAGAATAACAACATATAGTTTTCGATAAATCTCATTGTGTATTACATGACGTTTGTTATTTTTGGATGGCTAAGTGCTGCATGTGAAGCATCGATCGACCCAAGTCGCAGCATTCAAGCATCGTTCATTTTTATGGAGACTATGAATGGATAGTGTTCAGGATTTCCTTATGCTACTAATTTTGATAAATATGCTAAAATGAGTATTTTACGGTGAGATAATAATTTTTTCAACAATTTTCTACAACTGAGAGTATTTTGAGAGATTATAAGTTGATATACAGACAAGCTTACTTTATGGCTTTGAAGAGTTTCAAGCCATTAACCTGGTAAGCTTGCGACCTGTCTCTATGGTATACCTGTTAGTTTTATGATTTTTTGACAAAATATCTTCGAAAACATTTTTTGTAATTTCACTACTTAAGTTGTAAGATATGAAAGATAAAATATAACTGAAAATATATAAAAGTATGAAAGTAATTGTATTAAGTTTTACATACTAATAGGAACAAATTGTAGGAAGATACTGGTCTCTCTCGATATAATATATATTTAACTCAAGCCTCTGAATGCTCTAAACTTTCATAATTCACTTTAAGAATATTTTTTAAATTATAACCGATTTCCTGTTCAAACTAAGAAAAACTCACTTGCTGGAGTATGAGCTTGAAGTTGGAAAGATTCTTGTTTTAAGACGAAGAGCCAGACAACTCGGTCGCTATTGATAAAAAGCTGTTTAATCTATTAAGTTTGATACTTAAATAAATAAAATTATCTATTAACTTAAATACCTACCTACATATCTATTAACTTAAATACCTGTTAATAAATACTATGATGATTTAATTTTCAAAAGTATATCGATAAATTGTTACTAATACATAGCATAATAGGATAGATTTATACGATAGGAGAACATTCGATGGAATTTAAATCGTTTTTAATCGAATTAAAATTCAAAAAGTCCCCCAAAAACGTACAGGTAAATTAAAGAACATTTAAGTATTATTAACGGAAGAACTAGTTGTTGATATAAGTGTCTCTAAATAAAGGTGCTATCTAGAATATTATAATTACTTTGTATAGTAATTCTGATATATATATATTTTCTGAATAATTGTATAAATATTACATAAGCAGTGTGATAATATCTGCACGAAATTATTAACTTGTGAAAATTGTTCCCCAAAACGTATTTTGTTTTACAGATAATATCAAAACAGAGCAATTATTATGAAACAAGATTCCTTGCGAACAGGTAGGCAAACAACAAGAAGTTGATTAACTTCCAGGTGAAAATGTAATTAGTTATTACAATATTGCTGTGCGCGGAGTCACATACGCGGGCTTTACAATCCAATAAATGTATCCATTTATCGTCGTCCGGCAAATTTTCAAAGCGAAAAACGGTAAATCATCATTTCCACTCATTGTTCTGTTTAATTGACATTTTTATTACTGAAACAGAAGCGGGAAGCACGGGTGTAGTACCCATATTACATAAATACTGCATGTACAGAAGGCTTATGCTCGTAATACGTTGTTTGCGCGCTACACGTGTTACACAGAGCAAATATTATATTACGATGATGAATAGAAAGTGCTAATTTGCAAACGGTGCGGTTGATTAAACGATTATAGTTTTTTTAAAACTATTTATAGGCTACATACTATGAAAGAATATTGACATATAAAATTCTACACACAGTGTTGTTTGAGCTGAGATGTCTATGTTAGTACTGTCAAGTGAAAATGGCACAAATATGTAAACACATACAGGAGAATATCGATAGATAGAAATAGTCACTTTGAGGTTTCATTTGTAAAATTCTATGACGCATACCATGGTTTATATGGCTAAGCGCTGCATGTGGAGTGTTGATCCGCCAACGTTATAGAATACAGAGATTCACACATCATCCTTATTATTGCAGGAATTAACTACAAATAGGTGGTCTTCACGGGATGACTTTCATCTACCACCAATTTCAATAAATAGGCTATGACTGACATTTTACGGGTGAGGGATCAAATTCACACCAACTGGGGGTATTTTAGAGTTCAGAAATGTATTTAAAATCATTTTTTTTATCTCCGTCGGGGATCGAACCTATGACCTTCGGCTTACAAAGCAAACGCTTTGACAATTGAGTAATACCCACCGGTTTCAGAAGTAGGATATATGTAGCATAGGCTGATTTTCTGATAGATGTATTCTGCAGAAGAGGTATTTCCTGTATGTCCAAGAAAGAAGAATGAGAGGTAAGGAGGTTGATAATGTTTTGTGGCTTTTGGGCTTAGCCGTGTGTGGCGACTTATTTCGTACCAATATTTCGACCGCCATTGCAGGGGTCTTCTTCAGGGTTGATGACTTTGGACTGCAATGGCGGTCGAAATATTGGTATGAAATAATTCGCCAAACCCAAAAGCCACAATTACAAATCTGGCCGTGAAAACCTAAGAAGTTATTTAGGTTGGTGATGATTTGTGCCAAGGGATGAATAATGTCAGCTGGTAGAACCATGAAACAGCAATTAGAGATGGTCAATTAGATAAAAATGGAGAAATATAACAGCGACATTATCTCGTAACATCACGTAAATATTCATAATACTTCTGGTAGCTGTAGTTTATGAACTCCTGTGATATTCGTTTTTGTGGTCTATGACATTTAAAACTGCTGAGGACAGACGTAAAGGTTTTTTAAAAAGCCGTAAGATTAGCCAAATACTGCAAGTATATACTACATTTAATAATTCTACGCACGTTTAGTTTAATGAAATAAAAAGTAACATGCAAATTAATAAAACAAAAATCATTTAATATTTAGACATGGCATTATCATTGAATATTTAAAAATAACTAGCTGACCCGGTTAACTTTGTTTCACCCGAAAGGCAATAAATGAGCAGATTTTGGATTTTATTAAGTTGAATTTTTCGGTACATATGATATCATATATTTGGCCTGGTTGAATTCTATTGCAGTAATCGACGAAACTTCAGCAAGTAGTTGTCAGCATTTCGAAGAATCGTCAAACGATATGCGTTATAATTCATCGAGCTTAGATTCTTGGTAGTTTCTTCACCTGAAATTAAGACAATAGATTTTTAATTTTGTATGTAAAGCTAACATCCATATTTGTAGCATAATTATAAAGGGGTGAAGATAAATGATTTTAAATCGTTTGCCGGTTATTTGTCCAATTTTCTCTAAAAAAACATCTTAATCTTTAAGTCTGTTATTTTCCTGGTAATAAGCAGTGTAATTGGTCATTTATTGGAAACCTAAAGCAAAACCAAGAACTGAAAAATGTATGTCATGACGGAATCAAAACTATGATATTGATTATATATATATTGATTACTCACCATTCAATGTATTTTTCATTTTGATATTGAAATAATATCCATCTTCTCGTGCCAAGACATCAGTGGGTATTGCAACGTGTCATATGAACGACGTGTTTCAGATATCTGTTGTAGTTGCCCAGTATCACGACCTGTGTACCAGATAGTCGTTTATCCGCTCTGATCACGACTTTGTAGACCTCGATCGAGTTCTTCCTCCATATTGTCATTAAAGTATATTTGTACAAATTTATGCTGTGCATCTTTGAGAGGTTGGAATGATCCGATTCGATGGTGAATCTGTCCTTGTATCTACAGAATCAAAAGCAAAGACAATATTACTGAGATTTATAAACACTTTTTTTTAAGAATTAGCATACAAAATTCAAAGCAATAAGTGTAGTATGTTATTCTGTTAATTAGATTGTGTGTAAGTACAAAAATAAATAAATAAATACCTTGAATGTCGGATTAAATCCTCGTCCATTCTAGAGTTCGTGCAAACGGATCGCTTTGGCATATCGTAAAGAGACTTGTCAATGTTGTCGCTGGAGGTGTCTCAGCACGTTAAACAACATTTGAAGCCGTGAAATATACCCAATGACCATTCTCCAGATGCATCGCCAAATGCACAACAGCAGTATGAAGTTCGTGATAAGGGATTGCGAATATACGCCAAATCGCTTTGTACCAAACTTGAAAGCGCGCAATTTCATCGTTGGTATTTGAGGTTAGGATGCCAAAAACCGCCAAATCGCTGCCATACATTCGTAATGTTTCAATTCCTAGTTCCATGATGGCTTTTTCGTGAAGGATTCGATCGTTTTGGTCGCGAGTATCTATAGAATCAAAAGCAAAGACAGAATTACTGATTTATAAACACTTTTTTTTAGAATTAGCATACATAATTCAAAGTAATAAGTGTAGTATGTTATTCTGTTAATTAGATTGTGTGTAAGTACAAAAATAAATAAATAAATACCTTGAATGTCGGATTAAATCCTTGACCATTCTAGAGTTCGTGCAAACGGATCGCTTTGGCAGATCGTAAAGAGACTTGTCAATGTTGTCGCTGGAGGTGTCTCAGCACGTTGAACAACATTTGAAGCCGTGAAATATACCCAATGACCATTCTCCAGATGCACCGCCAAATGCACAACAGCAGTATGAAATTCGTGATAAGGGATTGCGAATATACGCCAAATCGCTTTATACCAAACTTGAAAGCGCGCAATTTCATCGTTGGTATTCGAGATTAGGATGCCAAAAACCACCAAATCACTGCCTTACATTCGTAATGTTTCAATCCCTAGTTCCATGATGGCTTTTTCGTGAAAGATTCGATCGTTTTGGTTGCAAATATCGGCACAATAAGCTAACAGAAACTCGAAAGTTCTTGAAACAAAACGTCAACCGATAGACTTCAAAATATCTATGTAACCATAGACAATAATAATATCAGTTGTCAGATTCCTTGCCTTTTGTTATAACTTTTTTTACAAATAAAAGATTAAACTGATATTTTAACTCATATTTATTTTGTTTTTGACTTTTTTTTTCCTGTCTTTTGTTTTTTTTTTTGTTTCAAAATATTCCGTACCTTACGTAGGTACCTACTTACAATACCTACTTTTGCGTCATTTTTAGTTATGGCGTTGGCTATAGCAACACTTTCTTTAACTGACATCTGTCAAATGACAATAGTCTTGTTTGAAAACATGTTTACGTAAATGTTCAATATTTTTTCTTAATCAAATCAATTTTGAGTATCTTTTAATTTTTTTTAGGGTTCTAAGCTACCTTTCTATCAATTTTCAGCCAAGTCGGTTCAGCAGTTTTTGAGTTAAATAGTAAAAAATAAAAATAACACAATAGAATAAGAAGATGCTTTTCCATTTGCTTTTTGTTATAACATTTTTAACAAATAAAAGATTAAATTGATATTTACACTAATATTTATTTTGTTTTTGTCTTTTTTTTCCTGCCTTTTGTTTTCTTTTTTGTTTCAAAATATTCCGTACCTTACGTAGGTACCTACTTACAATACCTACTATTGCGTCATTTTTAGTTATGTTGCTGACTATGGCAACACCGTCTTATCTGACAGCTGTCAAGTTACAATAGTCTTGTATGAAAACATGTTTACGTAAATGTTCAATATTTTTTCTTAATCAAATCAATTTTGAGTATACCATGGACGTTTTTGGGTCCTAAGCTACCTTTCCACCAATTTTCAGCCAAGGCGTTTTGGCCGTTCTTGAGTTATAAAAACAAATATAACCCGACTTTCTTTTATATATATAGATAAACAATTGTAATAAATTTAGAATAAACATATTTTTGTACTTAATGAATTATTAATTTTAGTTGTTACGCCACTGCGTTTTATTCCATCTTTTACCTGATTTAACAATATGTATTCGCAGCCAGATAGCATCCGACGATGTGCCTGAAGCCCGTTAAAAGTATACAGGAGAGCAAATAATAAATTAGCGGAATAATAATTAGCGAAATAACGCTTAACCGACGGCCCAAGTTCGGTAACATACGAGAGCCGCGACCCAGTAAAACAACATCGGCATTCCCCAAATAATTTATACTCCCAAAGTTTATCTAGCTCGCGTACTGCTCATATATTGTGCTTGCGGTGTGGCCGTCTATGCAAATTGGCCCCATTATCTTTCTAACAAAACGAGAGAGCAACAGTATTAAATTATAAAGAAGAGACGTAATTTGAAAGCGCCGTTTCCAACGTTTCGAATATTTCCAATACGAAACATTATGATTTTTTTTTCGCTCCGTGTGATAACGCCCCCCCCCCAGCGGAGAAAAGCAAAAGCACCTTTTAAGCGATAAGTAAATATACGAGTATTTACAGCGAAAATTAAACAAAGCAAAAGTAATTAGTTGAAATGGGTGAGATAAGCACGTGTAAAAATTAATGAGTAATCTTATTATAATTTAATGGATAGCTTGGATGATGCCAAGAAAATAAATATTTAATTTATCAAAAATGATTAATGTATTAGTATTATATTGGTGATACTATATTTAGTAAAAAATTGGAATATATTGTACGAGTAGCAATAAAATCATATTCAACAAATATATTTGGGTGGGCATGAATAAAAATGTATCATTTTCTAATGTTATGATATTATTCCATAATGATTGTCATTTTAATGCTCCAATAAATAAAAGTGTTATTTTATTTGATAATTAAAATGTGTATATATTGTATTAATATACTGTTAACGCATTTATCCACTACAGCAGTGCTCCGCAACCAGTGTGCCGCGGCATACTGGTGTGCCGTAAGCCGATACAGGTGTGCCGCGATCAAATAAGGCAATATTATAAATAAATAATTTTACAGCGGTCCTCAAGCTCGCAGCAACTATCGCATATGTATGTAGACATACAACGAGGTACTTGCTTTATTAAGTTCTAAATGAAATAAAAAAAAAGTGAAAATGATCAAATTAATATCTGTTTTTGACTTTTGGTGTGCCGCGGTATTCAAGGTGAGAACTTTGGTGTGCCGTAGAATCCAAAGAAGTACTTTGGTGTGCCGTAGATGAGAAAAGGTTGCGGCGCTCTGCACTACAGGACGACGCTCTCACGATATTACTCTTTCACGCGAGAAGTAACTTAATAACAAATGTTCTTTTCCAAAAAGCTGATTACTAAGGTACATAGAGTTGTAGCGAAGAGACGTAGTATTTATTTTCACACGGCTTACGGCGTATATGAAGAGTCAATTTAATTAAAGCCGAGTGTTTTATTTGCACGTGAGTTTGTTTGGCCCACGTGCGGGCAGGTGAGAGACCTCACCGCGGTGTCGGCAGCTGCCAGATTCAAAAGAAACACCTTGATTTTCTGCAAACAGCCAGAGTGCCATCTGCGATATTTTCAATTAGTAACATCTATGAAATATGTAATTTTATTATCTAGCTGCCAAGAAGAATCAGTGCAACGTGACTTTTACATACATTATAACGTAGTATATTAAAATCTGAAAAAAAGAATTAAAATAAGTGTTCTTACAATATTCTCATAAAATTAATAATATTTTTTTGCAAAATAAATTGATTGAACGTCTATTAATGAGCAAAAATATTAGTTAATGTGTTACATTTTTATTTGTAAAGTATATTTAATACGAAATACAACCAGATGTCATAATTATTCATTAGCATTTTATAATAAAAAAATAAACGAAATTAACTTTTCGACAAGTGAAATGCTTAATAAGTATTTTCAGTGGAGATAAATTGAATGAAGTAATCCGAAATGCAAGTAATAACTGTAATGGAGGTATTAAAGCAGAGGGAAACCTAGGCGGTCCCTCGGCCACAACGCTTATTGAAAATTAGTTTTCCTTCTCCTTGGGTTTGTGCTTTCCTAATATTTTTGTCTACTGGCCGAGAGATGGGAAGTAAGGACCTATACCAAGCAAATACATAGAGAGCTGAACGTTAGCCACCACAGGACTAAAAGAGCTACTTGTAGTACATACATATAATCAACTTTGCATCATGTTTTGGTAACTTGTAAATGATAAATCAAAATTATTAATGTAAGATCAAAAAATTATAATATTGCTTACAAAATATTAATTTATACAAAATAATTTAAAAAAAAAACAAATCATACGATAGGGTTTTTCAATGTGTGTTTACAAAAAACCTGATTTTTTTGTAACTGTTAACGGTACCCCGGTTTTCACCGTTTTATTTTTTTGGTAAATAGATAAATACACGCCGGTATATCTAGCTTGGTATGAAGAAATATTGTCATTTAATGATTATTACATTTTGTAGCAATATGTATACACGCCTTTTGATTCAGATAGCTTTTTCATTTAAATATTTTCAGTTTCTATACAATGTAACTTATTGATTGACTAAAAATTGTTGGTGAAACTGCATTATCATATTTGTAAAAAAATAATAATTAATATTTAAAATTAACAAATAAAAGATAATAAATTATAAAAATTAATTTTTTAGTGATTGTATATGTTTCTGACCAGTGCAGATGATTTTTTTTGCTATTTAAAAATATGCCAATTTTTTTTTTACGGAATATATATTTAATATACAATAAATACCTAAAAATAACATTATAATACTTTCAGCGTAAGCCTTTTCTTATTTTGCGCTTTATGGGGTTACTAATATGTATAGTAATTTTAATTAATTTACTGTAGTAAATTATCTAAAAGTCTGTCATCGTCAATTTCCAGAAAAAAATAAAACGATTTGAATGATTCAAATGATTAGAAATCTTAATATTACCCTATGCTAAAAAAAACATGAAAAGGGAACAAATAAAATTAACGAAAAATCCAGGTTGTATACTTTGCTTCACTTCAGTAAATTTTTCGACTTCTGGTAAACAGCCACTCCACTACTTAAAAATACCTAGTAAAGTATACTTGTAAATAATGCTTCAGGCCTTAGAGTCGAGCTTGGAGAGGTCCCTAGGAGGGGTATGGTATGGTGACTAATCCTTGGAAACGAAGAGCCTCGACCCTCCTCCACATTATGCGGAATTTAGATGGCCGCTGACCGAATACACGCGGCGAATCCAAAATGACCGAATTCCTTTAATGCTATTAAGCCTGCTTATTAATTACATGCGAAAAATCCTCTTTCCATAAATACGTCCATGTTTTATTATTTTGTTTACGCGACGCATTTTTCAACATAAGATGATATATTCAATAATTCGAATTCCATAACCACGGTCGAACTTCATTGTATCAATTTATTTTTAATTAATATTTATTTCATAATAATATGCATTATTAGGTATTCCATTTAAATGATGCAGGCATTGAAATTAGTAACTTTAAAAAACGCTGTTTGCTTTGATATGATTTTTTCCCATTGCTGGCGACTTTTACTCGTACAAATTATATCCCAAATGGATTTTTAAATGAGCAACAAAATTCATGTCCCCAATTTGTGGGGAAGTTAATGTTGTAACATTTATTGTATTATATAGGGTCCGCCAAATAACTATTTTTTTTTGAAAATTCTTTTAAAAAAAATTGTGTAGCTTCGGCTGTGTGGCACGTAGCGCCGTCTCGTTGAAACCAAATGTTGCCAATATCCTCCTCTTCAATTTTTGAACAAAAATGGCACGATAACGATCGCCATTGACTGTAACGGCCACTCCTTGCTCATTTTCGAAGAAAAATGGCCTGATTTTCAAAGTAATGTCGCAATATTTCCCAGCGTTGTTCAAGCGTATACACAATCATATTCTTATTACTTAAATATACATATACTATACATAAAATTCTTTTTTCAACGCGTCAATCCAAGCACAAAAATAACGGCAGAAGCGGGATGCGAACCGCGGACCTTGGAAACCAACTATGCCCAGGTATTCATACCGCTCGGCGAACTGCGCCATTGCTATGCCTAGACTGACGTGCGTTGAAACTAGTATTTATATCGTTGTTATCATCGTACGATAGATGTCGCTATAGTATATATTCAAAGTATGTATATTTTTATTATTATTCTATCAGTCTTCATTTATTCACAAGCTTAATATTATTACTTTCCCGCAGTCTATTTATTTTAGTAAGTACCACTCGGGTCTCGAACCAAACTTTAGACTGAATGGATGAGAAACGACTACTTATAGTTCCGACTCGGACTTTATAACCAATCATTTACCTGTGTTACTGATGGATAATTTTACCTTCTTGATATTGTCTCAAGGAGACATTATTATATGAATTTTTTAATTTTTATTAGAATATTATTTTATTAGCTCAATATTATAATCTACTTTTATAGATCATTGACTATATTACAATATTATTATTACTTAAATATACATATACTATACATAAAATTCTTTTTTCAATGCGTCAATCCAAGCACAAAAATAACGGCAGAAGCGGGATGCGAACCGCGGACCTTGGAAACCAACTATGCCCAGGTATTCATACCGTTCGCGAACTGCGCCATTGCTATGCCTAGACTGACGTGCGTTGAAACTAGTATTTATATCATTGTTATCATCGTACGATAGATGTCGCTATAGTATATATTCAAAGTATGTATATTTTTATTATTATTCTATCAGTCTTCATTTATTCACAAGCTTAATATTATTACTTTCCCGCAGTCTATTTATTTTAGTAATTACCACTCGGGTCTCGAACCAAACCCCGCTTCCGCCGTTATTTTTGTGCTTGGATTGACGCGTTGAAAAAAGAATTTTATGTATAGTATATGTATATTTAAGTAATAATAATATTGTAATATAGTCAATGATCTATAAAAGTAGATTAGAATATTGAAATAATAAAATAATATTCTAATAAAAATTAAGAAATTCATACAATCATATTCATTTAGCGGAAAGATAAAACAAATTATTTGTAAAATCAGACATGAGCTAAGTGTTACCATTCACGAAATAAGCACTAGTTGAAAAAAAAACGTTATATGGCGGACCCTATATATCGTTTTAAAGTTGTTTTGAGCTATTAATATACTGAAAATTTGATGGAAAACGCATCTAATATAACGGAATGATGCAATTGGGATAATTATGTATAAAATTTATGATACGAATTAGTAAAGAGTTGCCATATATCGAGCAATAAAAATGGCATTTAGTCGTTAACAATCTTGTACAATAATTAAATTGTACAATCGCTAGTTAAAATAGGGTTCTTTTGGTTAACAGATTTTCCATAATTAAAAATGTTTTATTAAAAATACTTTGCAACTTTCATCTTAAATTTTGCTGCGATCACAGAGAATTTCCTTTTATACTCCGTAGAATATTCATGTTTTGTACGAATGTAATAATAAACTACTATTCGTTCTACTCTTTTAGTTGAAAACGAGTACTCGCTTCTTATATTTCACTTTAGGTTCTTCCAGTTGCTCACTTAGTTGTTTTCATTATCATTTTTCAATGCAATTCAGGATAAAATTGCTTTATATTATGTCACCGGAGTGGAGTTTATGACTTGCAAAGAAACAAATAAACCGCAACAGCAAACTGTGAAATTTATAGCGGCAAAATAAAAGAGGGCGTCTGTACATTGGGGGAAAGGGAAATACCCAGAAATTTAAGCTCCGGTGCCTTAAAAAGAAATAAAATTGTTTCAAAAATAGTTTTTTACAGTGAAATATTTTATTTGAAATAATAATGATGGTAATAATAATAAGGGTTGCGGAGGACCGAGCGGAATGGAGATCGAGATGCAAGATTCTGTTACCGCAAACCAATCCACCGGATTGATACTACGAAGAAGAATGGTGGTTCTTGCTATATTGAAAGAAAATATATTATCACTTATTAAATTATGTAATTAAAAGTGAATTGAAGTTATCCTTTAAAGAATGTTTTTATAAATAAATTATTCAATAACTAGCCCGATGCTCTTAGGGCTTGAATAATTTAGTTCAGTAGTCAGTTAAACCCAAAAAACAATAAAGATAGGAAGTGTTAAATAAAAATAGCTTCAAACGCTATGGGAAAAGCCTCTTAAAAATAAAAAACGTGGTTATATGTAAGTTAACTGTACATGTTTTGGATAAAAATTTAAGAAATACATAAAATATTTGCTCTTTAATTTTTTTGCTTACAAAAAGTCATATATACGCATGAAAATAAAACTAGATGAATAGTATTGACCTAAATAATTATTATTTATTAGAAATTGTAATATTTCACATTTTTATTATCAACTGAAAATAAAAGGTAATATTGGATAATTATAAATACTGACATAAAGTGTTTGAAATCCTTAACTAAAATATGTCGGGATTCTAAAACAATAATTTATTTAGTTCAATAGTCAGGGACCATGTAAAAGAATCTTTAGTATTATAGTAATTAAATTTAAGCTTATATCATGTTTTAAGCCACCACAAATAGTAGTATAAAAAATACCAGAAATCTTCTCTCAATTTATTGACCTATTATTAATACACTATATATAATAATACTTTATACTGATTAATATTATAATTTAATTTGAGTTTTATACAAAACTTAATATATTGTAATTGATATTTGAAAAAATTTCACGGTATACCTATATAAAAGTTTCATATCTGACGAAGGTATATTGAGGCTGTGCGTAACGTTAATTAATTTAATAATTCATTCGAACGGTCCCAGTAAATATTGTTTTCCCGGGCGTTGGCCGGTATTTTAAGCCGGCTGTAGCACGCCTTAAAACAGTTATTAAATGCTGCGGTAGTGGTCTTAATTGAGATGAATCGCCTAACTTTGGACAAAGTTCTGGACGGAATTATTAGACATTATGGGATGCGGAAGGATCTCCTTCATCACACCGAAGCATTTAACTAATTCCTTCACCGCGGGATTCCGCGCGTCGAAAATCGACACTATTAAAAAAATACGAACTTCTTTACGATTATATCCAAATAGAACGATTCTAATCCATTGAATATAATGGAAATTTTTGCAAAAAAAATATATATACTGGACCGGCCGGGCAGAACCTCCAGGTCATAATGACTTATTATTCCATGCGATGGCAAATGTGAAAGGAGTGTTTGTTACATAAATGTTTTGACGTTGTTTGTGATATTTAAATGATTCTTGAATCTTCTTCTTCGTAGTATCAATCCGGTGGATTGGTTTGCAGCAACAGAATCTTGCATCTCGATCTCTATTCCTCTCGGTCCTCCGCAACCCTTTTCAGCTCAGCATAAGCGCTCCAATTCATGTCCTCGAATACTTGCTGAATATTCTTGAATACACTGCTTGTTTTATTATTTTGACGTTGATTTGTTTACTATTTTAAATTATTTGTTTATCACTCGAATGCTTAAATCAAACGGCAAAAAATATAAGTAAGTCCAAGTCTGGATATTTTTTATAACTTGTACAAGAAAGATTCTTCCAGAAGATTCTAATATTAAAATATCCAAAAGCCTATTAGTAAGTATTCTATGTGAAATGTTTGTTCTTGAATACTCTCGATAAATTTTACAACTTAACAATTCGCTACGACACAGAATTATATCTACCTTGCAGAAAATGCCTTCATCAACCTACTCACTCACACCTTGCAATACATAAACGCGCACATTTCCTTGTCTAATTCACTCCTAATTTAATCAACAATGGTTACCAGACGTCACCGAAACGTGTCTTTCATTTAATGAAAAATTGGGTGATAATTTCCAAATTCGAAAAAATCGAAAAAATGCTTACACGTTATACTTATTACTATTATTAACAGCTTAATATTTTAAATGTTAATTTTATAAATTCACTATCTCAAAAAGTATACATGATAACCTAAAAACTTATTTAAATAAAGTGTAATGGTTACTTAAACACTAATCATTTTGATTTTTGATTATTTTCAGACATATGATGAATACCTTCTCCGAATATATTAAGTTTTACAGGCAACCCAAGTATGGTTTAAATAACTATTATTTTTCCAATTATAATAAGATCATTCAACATTTTTTTTCTACATTATAAACAATCGAGCCGCCAATGGGTTCCATCTGAGGAGTTTTCAGTTTCACGACCGCGTAAAAAACAATATGAGCTACCGAATGATCGGCGGGGCGAAGCAAATCCACAAAAGTTTAAAACACGAAGTTATATCAATACTAATTGATCCATCAGAACCATTAAAAGTTTTCCGAACTTGCATAAACTCCCTAATCATATTAATACTAAAGCAGCAGTCTTGATTCAATTTTGATTTCTCCCCAACTTGTTTCCTCAATCTCAGATCTAAAACAGGAAGCTGTCTGATTCATATTATTTTAATAGGAATTAATATACGCTGGAGTACACACTCTTTTAATAATTATATTTTTCATTTGTACTGAACCTTTTTGTATTTAAATATCAGGCATAATAAAATAAATATATTTTATTCATTTTTCAGACTATTAAGAGTGAATCATAAATGCGTGATATAATGTTTCTCTTTTCATGTAGACACATTGGTTTTGACGATCGCCATTTGAGGATGGCTAACCGCTGCGTGTTGAATGTTGATTTGCCTACATCATTACAGCACGGCATTCACAAGCAGAAGAAGAAGACTAGCATTTTAAGGGAATAATATAAGTTTCGCACTAACCGAGGATATTTATAGATAAGCAATCGTTTTACCTTTAAGCCATGCACGCTGGACTATAGTGTGGTCGGTTAAATTACACCTATTTTCACGTAAACGCAAACAGAAGAGAGCACAGCCGGCTTAAACTAGTGGGATCAATGACGCTCATCGAAGATGTTTGGAGATCAGTTAAAGTCGTCTGTATTAAATGTTTGTTGACTTTCCGATTGATATTTTACTTTATTATTTATATGTTTTACAATATTTTCTTTGTTGTGGCTTATGGGTTGAGCCGTGTGTGGTGAACTTTTTTCAACCAATATTTCGACCGCCATTGCAGGGGTCTTCTTCAGGATTAAATATTGATTGAAAAAAGTTCACCACACACGGCTCAACCCATAAGCCACAACATCAAATCTGGCCGTGAAAACCTAAGAAGTTATTTAATATTTTCTTTATTAATATTTATCAATTAATGGTCTTGAAGTGATTGTTACTCGGTATACTAATATTGTTTTTATGAAATGGAAAACAAAAACAAAGAGAAGAAAATACCTCAATTTATGCGATGACTAAGGGAAATATTGAATATTGAACGAAAAATAATTATAGGTCAAGAAGTTGTCGAGTACAATGTAAATAAAAAATATTTTCATCAAAATACCTTCTTTATAATACGCCAAGATGAACGATGAAGATGCTAGAGCCATAGATAAAAATTAAATGTTTTATAGCAGATATTTAATTTCAAATCTTAAGCTAATTTTTGCACTTCATTATTCTTATAAGTTTTAATACCTACCTATTGTTTTTTTATTATTGTTGATAATACTGAATAGTTTGTTTTTAGGTCATACAGTAATTTTAAATAAATTTATTGTTACCAGAAGACGCACAAATGCAAAAATTATGAACACAATAAAAGGGGTGATGTCTTTGTTCTATGATGTGATGTATTATGCATACATTTTCGTCATTAAATATAGATTTTAATTTATATATTTTTAATGACATTTCGTCGTACAGGAGCTGATGATTACTCGATACGGTCATTTTTTTGGTAAAAAAACACTTTAAAAAAAATAATATGTTATTGTCGACTTTTATAGTTTTTGTCATTTTTCAACTAGTTCCTTTATATTTTACTCATTTTATATTGCTTTGAATCATATATAGATTTTTCTCATATTTTATGGTTCGTTTTTTATCGTTTTTCGTCATTCTTATTTATTTTTAACAATTTTTCGTCAATAAATATCGATCTGTATGATTTTTTAATGACTTACATCATATTTCGTCGTACACGAGGTCATCCTTACGTCGCTTTTTTCATATTTTTTCACGTTGCAGTTCATTTTGTCGGTAAAATATCGTAAGTTTTCTCCAATTCTAATAATTAATCGTTGATATTCATAGATTTTTGTAATTTTTCAAATTTTAGTAATTTTACAATATATTGCTTTGAATCAAATAATATCAATTTTCACATATATTTCAAAACGCTATGAAATGGTTCAAAATCTTCTTTCAATAATCATAATTTTTCGACTATTTTTATCATTTTCCGTTGTTTATCATCGTTTATTGTTATTTTTATTTATTTTGTAAGTACCCTTTTTCTATTAGCTACTACATTACCACTTCGATTTTCTTACACCTTTTTATATCATGTTTATTTAATTAGTAGCTTGACAGGTGACGGCCGATACTCTTCCACCCCCAGCACTTTAGGTTCTCCACCTTCATAGTTCAACGAAGCGGTTTCCAATCTATAAAGCGCAAATAAGTGACAGATAAGTAAAAAAAAGTTGATGGAATTTATATATGAGGTCTTCTGAATGTTGTATGAAGAAGATAGAGTGTTTAAAACGTGCTGGAAAATAATTTCTCCGTTTACCAGTGGTGTTTGTTGTCGTTGGGTGCCGGAGAATTGCGTAGGGTAATAAACCAACCGTCCCACTGCTTGTATAATCAGATACCCCCAACACCCAGACTGAAGTCGCGAAGCAGCTTTCTGAGATCTACACAACCTCTCACATCCGGCCCTGAAAATGAGAGTCTCCAGTTCTGGCGACAAGTCGCACCAAAGGATTTCATTACTCCAAAGGAAGGCCTCCCTACTGGCAAGAACCTTGACTGGTGGACCTGGAAATCCCTGAACAGATTAAGAACCGGAGTTGGTAGAACAAAAGACAACCTCGAGTGGTGGGGAATTCTTCGGCAGGGAGAGCCACTATTGTGTGACTGTGGAGACCTGCAGACCGTCTCACACCTAAGATCCTACTCTATGTGCCTAACAAGCTGCACACCTCAAGACCTAATGCTAGGCAACACACGGGCTATCGATGTTGCCAGATACTGGGCAACAATAATTTGACGTCGCTGACACGAAAAAGAAGACCAGTGGTGTTCAGAAAGGATTATGGCAGAGCAAATATATGCTTACCGGCGATGCTTTAGGAATAAAAAAAATACATTTTTGTATTCCTAAAGCATTATTAAAGTTTATATAGACACAAATTGCAGCCATGCAGTTCTACTCATGCCCTGTTTTATGTAACCTCTACACCTAAATAATACCTTGGGTACATACATGGTTCCCGACAGGTTCCAGGTTGAGATGGTCATTTCAGCTGCCACAACTGGACCAACGAAATGAAATAACTTTTTTTTAGATTTAAGGAGGTTTGTCACGAAAATGTTTGCGAGCCACTTCTCAATATGACACTACCTCCATCACCCCCGCACTTTCGTGTGGGTTGCATTAGCGCAGATCCTTCCTTGATAAAAAACACAAGCAGAGATCACCAATTATCATTTTTTGTAGTAAAAAAGTTTACTTATTCACTTTAAGTCGTTTTTGGGGTTTTTTGTATTTATTTCAATAAATAAAAGTGAAGATCTATCTATACCATTCATTTTAGTAAATTGATATTTACAAAAAAATCCATAGCGAATATCATCTTTGTAAAGTTTATCTTATCAATATCAGAGAAATGTCGTATAAATTAGTATTATCCAACACATGCGCCGAAAAAAATATGGAAAATTTAAATAAATTTGAAAAATATCAATCGGCAGTAGAAACATCATAAATTGGCAGGAAATAATTAATAAATGGTATTTATTGTAATAAAAGATTATCTTAGGTTAGGTTAGGTTTCCATTTAATCCGTTATTCGTTAATTTAACATTAATTTTTACCAATATTGAATATATTACTGCCATTTTCTTTTTATAACTAACAACATTCATACTAATACAGTGGATACCGCCAATTTATTTAGTCTAATGCCGATTGTTGTTTTTTCTGCCAATTTATTTACCTTACTGCAAGAACCTTGAATAAGTTACTGAATAATGATGTACAGGCCTTATTAAAAAGACATTAAAAAAATAAACGCGCACGAGATGGCACTAGTACATGAACTCTTCTTCGTGAGCAAACGAGGGTTCGACTTTCTTCTCAATTTGTTTCTATTGTGCGCTTTCCCGCTCCATTTTTCTACTTAAAATTTTAATGTGTGCGTTTGGTGAGGGGAGCCAGTCTCAATCAGAGCTTCGACAGCTTTCTGGGAGGCGCTAACTGCCTCCATTTTGTTTTTAGTGCATTGTGTTTTTTGGTTTATGTGATTTAATCACTGTTCCGCGGGAGATCAGGTTTTATAGCTCTAACGAATTTTTTCGGTGCAAAACAGAGGGAAACGCTTATAATTGATATGGAAATAATGCGCAAGTTTAATAACAAGATAACGGTGAATTACAATGGAGTCCTTTCTCAAAGACAATATGTAGCACTTTACTTTATTTTTTTGTTAACACATACAGGAGAATACCGACAGATGGTGATAGTAATTCTGTAGTCTCATCTGTGGAATTCTATGACGCTTACCATGATGCACATGGCTAAGCGCTGCATGTGGAGTGTTGATCCGCAAACGTCATAGACTACAGCCCGAGATTCACGCATCATTCCTTATTATTACAGGAATTTACTATGAATGGGTGATCTTTACGGGACGATTTTCGTCTACCACCAATTTTAATTAATAGGCTATGACTGTCATTTTACGGGTAAGGGATCAAATTCACACCAACCAGGGGTATTGAAGAGCTCAGAAATCGATTTTTTTTCCGTCGGGGGTCGGACCCAAGACCTTTGGCTCGCAAAGCAAACGCTTTGCCTATTGAGATATATATACCCACCGGCGATTGTTGATTTATTAGTTTTGGAATCAAATATAATTGTTTTAATAATAATTTAACTGTACATCTTCTTATATGTTTTTATCTATTGCCCTGTTTGCTGTTTCATAAAAATACCATTATTGTTGATTAATTAAAAAAATACGTAATTATTTATAGACATATTGGTTCTGATGAATATAACTATAATTATATATATTTTAATATAACTATTGATATATTTACATTATTTGTTTAAGAATATTAAAAATATAAAAAATGTTTCGGACGAGATAAAATGTTAGTCATATATTCTAGTAAACGTTTTGTTAATCGATTAATTAGTTTCGGAAACGACACGAAAAAATGAATCAAGAAATTGTATTTAGAATCCTAGTAAAAAAAAGTATATTTGAAAAGTAATTTTGTTAGTACATTTGTTTTTTCTATTTGAAATGTCTCACGGTTAGTTACTTGGTGTTACATATTATTGTTACAGCTACGAAGAACATGACTTGCGAAGATCGAATTCCTGACTTCTTAAATTTTACTAATAATAATTTATTGCTTTATTGATAAGAACACCTTATCAATAAAGCATCTTGTTGCAAAAATTATTTATCTTACCGCAAAATGTATGCAGTTAGTAAGCCTTTGTATATCATATTGAAAGCTGCTGATCATTATATCAGTGATATAGTTTTACAGTGATGTTCGTATCATTATGCTGTTATTTACATTCCAACTTTGTCAATCACGTTGCAAGGTATTATGCTGTACAAACGTAATTTAAAAATTCCGCAGAGACTTTTAAAGAAATTTATTTCACAACAACCGTCACTCAAACGCAATTACATCCCCTTGACAAGGGCGATTTGGATGCAGCGGCACTGACGGCGCTCGTAGGGACTTTGCTTGTAGGGAACATCGTTCTGTGGAGGACGACGCTTGTAAGGGGAGGAAAAATCACCTCTGCTCTCGCATCATTAAAAACACATTTCACCCCCGCACTCCCGTCCTCCAGCCCTTGGGACTCCGGTGCGGCAGACGCAAAATCGGCGACTTACTCCCAAAAACTACTACTCTTTTTAGGGCACCAAATTATTATGGGGCGCCAAAGAATATATTTTACGTAAGTTATATATAGTATTCAATTCAATTTATGGGCAGGAATTATAAAGCTAACGATCAGTAATAAATACCTAAAAAGTTAAGTAAAAAATAATCATTTGGCATTAGAAAAATATCAATCGACAGTAGAAAAATAATAAATTTGCAGGAAATAATTAATGAATGGTAATTTATATTAAGTAAGGTTTTGTTTCCGTCTTATGGGTTAGATATTCATTAATTTTAAATTAATTTTGACTAATATTGAATGTACGAGTATTACTGCCATTTTATTTAAAAACTGACCACATTCACACTGACACAGTGGATACTGTCAATTTATTAAGTCTACTGCCAGTTAATTTTATTTAATGCCAAAATGCCAATTGATTTAAATTACGCACAAAACATTGAATTAGTCACTGAACAAAGAAATACGAGCCATTTCATATTATGTCCCTACTAAAAAATCACAATTTAAAAAAATCTAAAAAAAAAACTTTAAAATTATCCCTTTTCTTCCCAAGGCTCAAAAATATGGGTTCAATTTATATTTATTTGTAAAAATTAAATTGTTTAAAAAAATATCAAAGAGGCACCAAATTATTAGATGCCGGTCCTGGTCGTGGGGAGTCGCCGCGACGGCGCTTCGCCCCCGAGCGTCGTAATTCAACAGGGAAAGAAATAAAGCGGGGGCCAGCTCCGCATTTCATTACACGACAACAGCGCCCAGGAATGTGTCGCGGCGCCCCCTTCCACGGGGGAGCCCCCGCCGGCCATCACCGCAGCCCGTTAATTTTTATTTCATAACCTCACTCTCCTCCGGGAAGAGAAGACACTGGTTTTTGGCGAGCGCAGAGGGCCGCACTTATTGATATTTTATCGACGGTTTTACGAGCTGATTATTTTTAATGCTGTTTTCAAGCATTTACACGAGGTGATGTAACTATTGGACACCTTGATTATAGCATTAAAAGCTTACAAATTGAGTTTACTTTTTAACTTGAGAGATGTAACGTGAAAACAACTTTGACAAATGCATTAACAAATATCAAGTAAAATAAAAGTTTATTTAGAAATTATTCTATATATATTATTATATATATAAGTTTTTTTACAAGACGACATGTTTTTGCTACGTTAGGTAGCCATTGTCGAGTAGAGTATTTAAAAAATATTTTTATTTTATCTTTTCTACTAAGATATTTTAACCAACGATTATAACAAACACGTTACCTTTGATCATGAAAACATTACAATACGCATATTACTTAGCATTACAAATCAAATATAAATTATTCTTTCTATTATAATATTTTCAAAAATATATTTATTCAAGCTACGGAATCAATAAAATCTATATATAACATTGTAATAAGGTCCGCAGTAAGGTATGCATATCTTTCCGCTAGTGCGCGGCGTGTTCAGAAATCCTGATATTTTGTTGGAAATCGGTTTGTTTGTCCCTCACAATTATTTAAGCACAGATTGTTTGTTCTTCCTAGAAGTAATACTAACTTGTCAGAGACTATGCCTATTAGGAGAGTGATCAGACTTTTCAACCATATTGCTTCGGATATTGATAAAATTCCACTTGAGAGAAGCCCAGTTTCGATATGAGCTTCACGAATTTTATTTATCAAAGTAATTTCATGGAGTCTTCTGTTTAGCGAGCTTCGGTACATTTTAATAATTGTTGTTAATAATAATAAATACCTATATTTATAAATTGTTTATCTTGGATTATATCTTATTTCAGGATCGTATTAAATAAAGTTGAATGTTTCTGAAAGAAATAAAATTGAAAAATTGTTTATCATCTTAGTTGTATATTATTTTTGATGTTTCCGTACTGGTTGCACTAAGAACAGAAAATATACATAGCCAGTTGTTTGAGATGGATTAAATGAGAATAGATGCCAAAAAATTCTGTGCGATATTTGCATTTTAAGGCCATTACTATAATTAACAAATTAATGATTTTTTCGACTTCTTTGGGATCAGCGGCCTCTATGAAAAATGTATTTTTTAAATGACTATGCCTCTCACATACCGTAAAATATCCGATAATAACCCATAAAAAGCGTTCTGAAATACCGCACAAATTTCTTATGCTCAATTTTTTTATTGCGGTATTTCTAATTGTCAAGTAAAAAAAATTAATGAATAATTGAATAATATCCAATATCACAAATTTTCTTTACTAAGGTGATTCAATGAAAACAATGCGTACTTATAGTTTATAAAGATCCGATTAATATACAGGTATCAGATTATTTATATACAGAATTGTAGCGCTTATGCTGAGCTGAAAAGGGTTGCGGAGGACCGAGAGGAATGGAGATCGACATGCAAGATTCTGTTGCTGCAAACCAATCCACCGGATTGATACTACGAAGAAGATCAGATTATTTCAAAGTTATTATATATATATATATATATATATATATATATATTATTGTGTAAAGAGGATTGCAATGTATTATTATGTATTACCTGTATGTGTTTTATTATGTTTTTCTTAATAATATTGAGAATGAAGGTTTATGTTTCAAAAAAACGTTATCTTACGATATGTTGAAGAAAAATAATACTGGTAATGAAAACCTTGACACTCTCATCACGGTTGCCTTTGCATGGTTGAATTATTAACGTGAAATGGAATTTATCACCATTCCTAATTGATTAATACCTGCAAGTCGTATGAACTTATGTGGTGTAATCCCTGGTACGGCATTGTGGGCTTTCAGCACCGATTATTAAGGAGGAAATTTCCTTTGAACTTGAATATCCGTGGGATTGTTAGATACGTTATGCGTAGGATATTTGTGGATTCGCATGGGGAGGAAGATGCGACTAAACGCTCTTGGGGGGATTACATTTGGGGATGTTCTTCCCGAAAAGATTAAAGTACGCGCGGAAACCAGAAAAAGATTGCACCACTCATTAAATGACTTCTCTGCCAAGTTATTTACAATATAATAATACTTCTATACCCAATAAACTGAGGTGTTTTAAGTGATTACTTAAATGTGTAATTTTAATTTTTTTGTTGTAGGTAAAGTATATATGTGGTGCTCCTCGTGTACATATTACTTGAGACCAAGTATGGTTAATGACACCCGAAAAACTGTCGCGGATATTTGCGGCACCCATATGCACCAAATATGAACTGTATTTAAGAAAAAAGGCCGTATGTAAAAAACACATTTATATTTGATTCTATTTACATTTATACTCGCTCAATTTCATCGCCAGGTTAGTGTAATTAAGGAGTTTTTCCATATGTCAATAATATACACAGGTATGTATTATTGTTGATCTATATTAAAAGTAAGAATATGCTTAAGTTTATATAAGCAGATTATATTTTATAAAAGTTCATAATAATAAAATAAATAAACAGAAATACATATTTTAATGCTATGTGCTTACATCGAAAATGTAAACATTCATAACAATGTATTTTTTTCGCCGGTGTCATACATAATCTCCTAATAAATTTGAATATTCTTACACAATAAATGTAAGCGATGTGTAAAATTTGGTAGCAGAAGTATTTTATTTTATAAATAATGATTAGATAGGGAGTAGAATGTCGATTTAAAAAAATTGATTTAATCAGTTGACAACTAATGTCCATATGTCTTATCAATGAAAAATATTGAAACGATGTTTTTTAATGATACTATTTTTAAATTTGAAATACTACAATAGTGTTATTATTTAACATTTCTTTCAGTTATGATAAAAAATAATGCATTTCTTAATACTAATCGGTTTCAGTTGAATATATTATCATGTCAATAAAAAATGCCAAACATATTTACTATGGTATCGTTGATAAGACGAATCATTTTAATTGCGGATGAACTACTTATTTTCTTCTATCTTTATCATTATCAGTTGAGTTTCATATGCATGAGGTTTATCGCGAAATAGTAACTAAAATATTGCATTTTTATGTCGATATAATATCTAATATATTTATGGTTTTAATTAAAATCAATTAATTTTTTGTATTATTTATATTTTTAGCATTGATTTAAAAATGCATTTCAATAATTAATAGATAAATATATTGTACTTTCTTTTAGCATGCATCTCACTCAGCACTGTACATTTACTGCGATCGAAACTGCGGTCTACCAGTAACTGATTAAACAGTGCTCAGTGTGTTCCATGTTAAAACAAGGAACAAAATATTTATCTATATGTAATATATAATAAAATGCCCACTTTTTTTTCCTGTAATTGATATTTTTTAGTCCTGTAAGCGCCAAGTTATGATTAAATGTTTTGTTTTATTGTTAACAAATATATTTTTTTAAGCATAAAAATATTAGCAAAATAGTTTTTTATTACAGTAAATTAGGTTGAGTCGTCCCTTAAGACCAAATGCTCGTGCCTCGGAAGCAGCTGGTTTTTCTTCGGCTTCTGTTCTAGGGCTCTTATCATGGAGATCGTCGGGAACCATATAAATTACTAATTGAAACTTTGGATTTAGAGACGTTTTGAGACAAGGCATGGACAGTGACAACTGACAGTACTGATTGGTGACAATTTGAGCTTATTTTAAGTTTTAGATATGGAACGTAGATTAGAAACATTTTTTTCACGCCACCTTACCAAGAATAAGCTAGGTTCTTGTATAGGATACAGTTTATAATTAATTATATTTAAAATTTATTACGACTTCATATTTTATCATTCGAGAATTATTATGACGACAAATAATGCAAGTAATTTTAATTTTACTTATATTTTATATTCAATGATATTTTTATAATTCATTAAAAAATTGTAAGTTCGCGTAATTCTAGATAGCGTAATTGGGGGTAAGACTGTATGTACTGTCATTAGCGCCGAAAAAGTGTTACAGGCCGAAAATACGTCACTAAGTACATTCCGCAGGCGGATAGGTGAGGAGTTATAAACCTCCAAAATTAACGGGCGCCTCGTGACAAGTTGGTGGGAGTTCTTCAAATAACTTGGCGATACAACTCAAATACGGAAAGCCAAATTCATTAGGCGGCAAAGCTACGCACAACTTTTCGAGCCCACACTGTACAGTAGGATTTGAACTTGATATAAAGTATAGTATAATAAATCCAATGTAAAATCCAACAAAAAAAAACATATATCCGACAGTTTATCTTTGTCATATCACTTTTTCGTGTTGTTCAATGTTGAATATGGTGCATTTTTTAAATGTTAACACACTAAAGAAAACATCGACAGACAGTGTTTTGAAAAGTTAATCAGTTATAAATATTAAGGATGACTTAAGGCGTCTTTTTTCTACCACAAATTTTGATTATGAATAATAATTATAAAATTTATTAATTCAGCAACCAGTGCCATAATCAAATTAAACAGAATAGAAAGAAAATATAAATCGGAATGTACACAGACACCACAAGCATGGACCGGTCATCTAACTCCACTTTAATTGCCTCTATACGCGCACTGCTACACATCACTAACGACACGACGAGCAGAGCCTACTTCCTCCAGAGTCACGTCTCATGCAGTACCACTTTGTCGTCTAGAAGACACAGCCCTCTTACGCATTCTTAATACGCTATAATTGATTTTAACGAGTGATGGAAAATTCATGCCACACCAAGTGTGGGGTATTTTAAGAGCTTAAATATTGTTTGAAATACCGTTTGTTATAATCTTCGTCGTTGATTGACCCCACAGGCTATGGTAAAGTTAGCAAGCGTTTACCTCTAAGCTATACCTACCGGTAAATGTTTTTTTACTGCCAGTTATGCCTTAGAAATGGTTGATAGTTATACTTATACCATTATATAACAAAAAAAGTAGCTAATTCTGATTTTTTACTTGTATCCAAATAGCGCGGGCTGGATGCTTTTTTGAATGAAATTTTTTATTTTTTAAAACCATCTCCGTCCATTATTATCCATTGTTTGTTAGCCCATCTCGACAATTATCTACCTTCGTTCCTTCGTACAGGTTTTCGTCTTCACTCCAAAAATTCGCCTCTCCCGCCTGCCATCTTCTTGTATGAATATCATTTTATTCACGTAACAACACGCGCAATATCTATTGAATTTAACCACTGCATTCGATCAGTCTATCACCCTATTTCACGACGACCATAATCTACAAAATCTTTTTTTTGAGAATAACGAAGATTATTTTAAAAGTTTTTCAGTAAGTAATTGTTACTTTTTTCACTCTGTATAAGGTGTGCACAGAAAGCTGACTGAGGGAGACATCAGAGGCGCTAAGCGGTTTGCCTGGCAGGAGGATACTCTCTTATATGATAATATTGTACTAGAAATACACACCGAGAAAGCAAACATCAAAAAAATCACCCCTTATATAGCAAAAACATATTATGAGAACTGACTTTTAAAACGACGTGTCGTTCTTGCAAATTGTGACGAGATTTTTTTACAGCTATCAATATTAGATAGAGATGACTTATCGTACAGTTAATAAATAAAACAAACTTACTAAATTTCAATTAAAAACTAAAGTAAAATCAATAGTCGAGTAGAATGGTGATTATAAAAATAAATACAAATAATTAGTTTTATCTTTTGTTTCTGTACAACAATATTTTATCTGTTAAACAATATTTTTTTAGTGATATCTTTGTTTTCATATATTCACTTCCACATATAAATCTTTCTAATATACATGCTCCCTATTTGTGACTCCGAATTCTTGTGTACACAATTATTTTTTACTGGAAATCTTACATTGATAACAATGTTAAATATGAAAATGTTACATAGATAACTATAATTTTGGTTGGCAGCAGTTTTTATCATTTTTTCTAGAATTCTTAAAGATTGTGAACTATTTTGATTAAATCAAATCTGGAGTCTATTTTGATTTAAAAATATTTTATTTACTTGCCACTTTGACGTGATAATAACTTAATTATCTGGTCTAGAATCTAGATCATTCTACCGGTCAATGAATAACTTATTGGAAGGATGTGGCACTCATCGTCAGGTACAAAATGTATGTATTTTCTTATCAATAGAAGCGAATCAAAGTTGTTATCATATATATACGTTTTCAAAAAATCTTTTGGTTTTTACCGCCTTACAGAAATAGTGTCGACTATTTTCTGATGTACCATTACTCTACACAAAATTTGTTGTTTTACTATGTTTATGTGTATATCATGTATCAATTGATTATTTTATTGTTATTTTAAAATATTTATTCAAATCTACAAGTGATATCAACAATATTTTTAGGACATGTCATTCTATAATTAGAGCACTACAAATATACCCTCACTGTACTAAGTAATATTTTTTGTAAAAATTAACAAAAAAACATATCTATCTCCTGCTGATTGTTAGTATTCTACATGATCTACATCCTTCTTGATCTTTTACCTTTTATAAGCAGCTCCCTAGTGATGTTTAGTTGATAATAACCAATAACAATGATGAATTAAATTTACTTAATACGGATAAACCCTTAAATGAAGAATTTCGTTACATTGCAACATGTTTCAAACGCTTGAGAATGGCTTCTCAACGAAGCTCATGTTGCTGTTAATAAATCGTGAATTTTGAAATAAAAAAAAGTAGTTTAATTTACCATTGTAATATTAATGAAAAAATTCAGAGCAGTTAGATATTTTTGCCCAACTGATATTCATGCTGTGAAATTTATTAAGTTTAGTTGGCGCAAGACTGGGTGTTACCTGGTGGGTTTAACAGGCCAGGTAAATATAATATGCGACGAAGAGATGCTTGCAGTGTGAAAGTCGGTATATCGCCGCGATATTACGAATCCCGCGCCATATTTTATGTGTCACATAAAGAGAAAATTCCATAAAACAATAAAAGAGACTTAATATATTATATCAAATGCACGTGTGCATAATGCATTTATTTTCCGTACAGTTCAGGAACTAGAGAATAAAAAGAATTTAAATTTTTAACTTAATTCACCAGTTATAATATTGATGACATGTAAATATAAATTACTGAAGAAGTTCACGAAACTATTTTTTAAAAGCTGATTAAAAATCTTCCTAATACGAAATATTTTGCTGATAATGCAGCTGACTTTTCTTTAAGTCCCATAGTTCTCGATCTGGAGATGGTCAGAAACTATACGTATTTTGTATGCAGTTTCAAGTGTATATATGACTTAACATCCTCATCTCTTTCAAAAGGTTGTTATTCAGTCGCATGAGGGCATTATGAAGAGCAGGTCAGCAAAACAAAGACTTTTTTCAGAAGCACATTGACATATATTTACGATAAACTTTACAAACTTATGGCTCGACCTAGTCACAGAATTCAGGCCGAGCCATAATACAATATACTCTCGCCGACGGGCGGGACCCTGTAGAGTGCTGTCGCACCAGCGTCCCAAGTGGCGGTCTATATAACTAATGCCAATATGATGGACACATCCCTGTTTGACAAGCAACAGAAGAAAGAGACGAAAGATTGTATATCGACGTTTTCGGTACCAGTCAGCAAGGGCTATATCATGCTGATGTCAAAATATTTTTATGCATCATATAATGTGTTATATACAGTGAACATTTAATTGTTTATATTTATCAAACGTTTCATATTTGAGACATAAAGATGTTTTAAATTAATTTAGTAATATTCATTGGTGTCCCCAATTGATATTAAATCTCAAATACTAATTGATTTTTTTCCTAGTACCTAGTCTAGATTTATTCGGCTCGATTGAGTCAAGTAAAATAAACATAAAAATTTGCCAAAATTACTAAGAAATTGAATATTTTTTAGGAGTTTCTTTCTTCCTACATAAAACGGTGGAAGTACGAGTAATTCACGCGGCTTGGGATGGCGCAGACGAGTGCAATATGTTCCCGGAAGATGGAGCGAGCCTCAAGGCGGATCTTAAATTGAAAATTCTCTTTCAACCTCTTCCGATTCTCATTAAAATTTCTCTGTTGCAGTTATGCAATATACTGAACAAATATTTAATGAAAGCTGATGGAAAACAAGAAAGTATTACTACTGTTCGGAGTGCCGGGTCCGCTGCTTTCGATTAGCTGCGTTTTATTCTCTGTTCTAATTTCACGGATGACTTACGACGGAGACAAACGAGGGTTCTTAGACACTACTAGCTTATTGCTTATTTTTTTAAATACCATTTTAAAAAGTCTGTTTCGTATTTAACATGCGGAATTCTCGGATATGATTTCTTAAAACCGTCAAAAAAATATCGATTTAAATATACCCCGAATTTCATTCACTATAAAGTTTTAACATATGTGTTTATCACACAAAAAACACATTCATTCCAGAGTTGTTCCAAAAACATACTGTAGTCGATGTACTGTCAATATTTTGAGAATCTTTGAGATTTTAACGATAGCAAAATTATGGTTCTCAAAATATATATTTTTTCAATTAAATTTTAGGTGCTAAAGGTTGAATTAAAATGCACTGTTTTTTTTGGCAAGACACAATTAATATCTTAAGTATGCTATTTGATTGATCTGAAGCTTCAATAGCTTAAATACACTATTTTACATAGCTTGTATGGTCTTTGGTATTTCTAATATGGTCCATGCCATTTAATTCCAAGCCAGCTCAATATCTAAATTGTATCAATTACATTATATTATCGTTTTTAGTACTCTTTCAGGACGACATGACGCTTATAGTTTTATGACATGAGTTTATATGAGTTATTACATGTCATTGAACTATTAAAATAATGATATACTGAAACCCTAATTTACTAAAAAAATTTTGGTAAATTAGTAATGATCCCATATATTTATCAGTCGATCAGTTCATGTATTCATTATTGACATATTACTCGTACATATTTATCATTTTCTTATCAGCTTAAAATGTTCTTAAATCTTTACACCTTTTACATACGCACCTAGAACGTTTGAAAAATATTGTTTTATTGTTAGTTTATGGTTACTGAGATAGTGAGGCTGTAGTTCTTTAATATAAGTTTGATTGCACAAGTTTACTTCTATCAAATGGTGTTTAAAAATTAACCTCATTAAAGCCCAGAAGTTGATCATTAGAACAATGTGACTGTACAATTAATTATTAAAAATAAAAAAAATTCCGTCTTTATGCTTTATTTATTTCCGGTATTAACGAGTATGTAACAAATACATAAATAATATACACCACTAAACAATGTTTCATGGTTATAATAGCACTCATATAAAATGTGTTCTTAATTGATGGTATTTACCTTATCGTAATTACTCATTGAGTACCTATTATAAAATATCTAAGACTGATAAGTTCACAATCGATAAGATATATTTCATGCTGAAGGCGCAAGATTGCTGCTTTCGTCAGTATTTGCAGAATCATTGAACGAAGTGTGGCTATTCAAATATTTCAACAATGTGTTATTACATGTGAAAATACGAAATTGATTGAATCATTAAACCAAATATTATAAAAAAATGTGATTGATTTTCAACATGTAAAATATAGTTATCTCACATTGAACATAACCTTGAAAAAAAGCAGCGAAATGATAAGCAATTTACAAGGAATTTAAAAAATTATTGAAATTGTATCTTTATGATATCGTTTTAAAGCAACTCGTCATCAAAAATCTCATAATATTAGAATACAACGCGGTAAAGATTTTTTAATATAAATTTGTGATATTTCTTAAAATGTCATTAAAAAGAACGTTTTTTACTTGAAACCTGGTGTTTTAAGACTGTTCAGTCATGTATGGTGGTAGAAGATCGGCTGGTGGGGGTGGGAATGGAGCTGTTCGTGGGTCGGTGCTGATGCCTGTGGGAGGCATTGAGCTGCTGGCGAGGTATTCCCTCAACTCCTTCCGTCACACGAGTGGGATGGTCTCCATCGAAGAGTTCAGAGAGCAGCAGCGAGGATCTGTGACAGATAAAGAGTGGAACTGGAAAATATTGAGGGTATGTCCAATATTTAGTCTTCAATCATTTTCTTTTAGCTTGCTCCATTATAATTTTAAATTCGATAGATATATCGTTCTTAATCGACAGATATGTCATGAGAACAGCATGTGTAGTGCTTACGTTCTTCAGTCCTGCAAATCCAAGCTTATAACAGGTCAATATAGCCATAAAATAGTTTTTACAGTAAGGTTTAACTCTGTGAAGAATCATAGTACGAGAATTAGGGAACGGATACGACAACCATCTACCCAATGGTACAGTTAGTCAACAGCTTATGAAAGATGTTTCATTTTGATAGTAGAGTAAAAATTCTCGTATATTCTATAATATTTTAGATTTTTTAAATTTATCCATAGTTCTATACAGTCAAGTGCCTTTTCATTAAAGCAAATGTGAGAAAAAATAGTTTTTCGTATTCACCATCATAATATTTTATGTATCTTTGCTGTTTGTATCATGGCTTATTCTTTGGTTGTTAGAAATCTAGCAGTCAAAGACAGATAATCGATGTACTTCAAGTACTGAAAGAGTTGGAAAATACAAACGTTTTTTTAGCAATAGAGATTGTAATTAATTTTCATTTATTTAGTAACAGTCTGGATAACATGAAACTACGTACTGAATTCCACATTGCATGAAAATAAGCTTATCTAACCAATGAATATTACCAGCCATTATTGAACGAAATCATGCCAAACAAAGTTTATGTCTAAAAAGTTTAAGCTACCTTATGGTAGATAAAATCAGTGATACTCGGAATATTTCTGCCAAATTGGAACATATAGTTATTTGAAAATATATATAATTAAGTACTTTAACTATATAATAATGTATATATTTTTATAAAATAAGACTTCAAACTAATATGAGTGTTTTTATTAATATTTTACAAGTATGCAATTTATATTTTTACGCACTTTTTTTACCAGACAAATATGCATTATTTTAATATTGAAGAACAAATATATTTATTAGGTGTATATGACAAACCTCTATTTTGACGAAATTTTTGTGTATTATTGTTTTTTTTTTGAAAAACAAATGCAATAATGAATAATTAAGAAAACAAAAATGGACAAAAAAATTGATTTTCTTCACGTTATATGAATTTTCTTTTTAGGACCAGTTTATGCAAAAAGATTTGGAAAGTTTATACAGAAAATACGATGACAAATTAAGGTTAAGTTATGTTTCCATGTTCCTGTTACTACAGATCTTAATGTCTTCAATACACATATTGACAGTTGTTCTCATTGCTGGAGTAAATGTAAGCCCACTTTATAAATTGAAATTTATATATTTTTTTCTTCATTAATATAAGTCTTCACATTAAAATATTCAATTAACAATTCCGGTTGAAACTGCAAAATTATGATAGCTTTTTATTTTTAAAAAGTGAAATCAAAAGTATATAGTTTAATAACAAGTTAATGTCTAATACGAGTATATCTCTTCTGGACACGATCGAATCTGAATTGAGTTGGACTATAAATGAACACTGCATATTTTTTATAACACTTATTATCCATGAAAATGCACATTAAAAGTAAATAATATTTTTATGAGTCGACGAGGGTGTAAAATATATCAGTGGCCGGCGTCGAGTATAGGGGCATTCTGTAATTTTCACAGTTCGATCTCACGCCCATCTTATCTTTTTCTGTAGTTATTTGACGAAAAAAATGCCATATATATTAGTATTTGTTGTTTATTTATTTGTTTTTAATTGTTTTATGCGTATATGCATACATAAATTCTTCATTGGTTCATTCAAAGAATACAAAAATAGGATATAAAATTCAATTATTTTTATTTCATAAAAAACACAATTCAGCAGCAGTTTCACCTAGAATTGTCAGTTAATTAAATTAACTGTAAAAAAAAAAGTTTTCTTTTAATCGAAACAGAAATGAAACATAAGTACATATTTTTTGATATTTATTGTCTTATTCTCTAACACATTGATATACTTATGCATTGTATTTTTTCTCATAGGAAAACCATGAAATACTCGCAATAGTATGCTACTCTCTCCAAGCAGTTTTACCTGTTATAATTATGTATATAGTATTTTATGAAAAAATTACAAAAAAATATGAATGGATTCATATAGTTACCTCCGTTATGGTTATAATTGTTTTAGTTGCTGCAGGTGAGGTTTCATTCATTATTTCTATTATGTATATATACTCGTATACTTCATTAAAATTATAAATATATTAGCATGTTATGTTTACCGTTCACTACTGGATGACAACTTTATAAGACTTTATAATATAATTAGTTAGATGACTTTATTGACCTACATCACACATATAGAAATGTCTCACGATCAGGCGAGGTTGATATGAAAAAAAGGAATACAATTTAGATAATTTAAGCACACACCCAAACAACTTTATTTAAAAGCCCCGAAATCAAATAAGTCATAATTTAATAAAATAAAATACAATAAATCACAAATATTTCCTTCACAAAATGACTTGCAATCCAATTGATAAATAAAATAAAATGGATATTTTTACTCTAATAATTGCTTTGCATATATGGAAATTATTTTATTGTACACACATACAGTAGATATATTTAAAAATGATCAGTTAATAAAGCCTATTGTCTTAGTACTAGTTGTCAGTTTTGTGAGTTCTTTTCATTGTTTTTTAGACGTTAGTGTCCCAGCTCTGAGTGGTATAGACAATGGTCTACGACCAGCTTACTCCACAAATACGCTACTGGCCTGTTACGTCTTCCTTCCCCTGCGAAGCAACTATCTTACTTTGACCCTAGGGTGTTTGGTATCTGTAGCACATATGGCTGTGATGTGGACGGTAACCTACCGCGATGATGACTTCATCTATAGAAAGGTAAAAATAAAAACATTATGTTTTAGTGTTAAAAGATCGGAGTGGTCAATAGTGGACAAGATGTATTAGATAATATTTCGCGTTTGGCTTAATACAAAAGTTATGAATTTCATGTTTTATGATATTTCAGAGACAGCATTAAACAAACAGAAAAATATATTCCACAATAATGAAGCAGCAACAGTATTCATATGTCATATGATAAGTTGTTTTCAATAACATTAAGGTTATCAACTGACAATACTATGTGAAACTGCATAATTATAATTTTAGAATTAATTTTAATTCGAAAATTAATAAATTTAAAATATTTAGTTTTGATTCACAATTTATTTTAACGATTATATCTTTCGGTCTTCCTGAAGACCATCTTCAATCATCAAATACAACATTTGATTTTTTCATTTGAATCATTTGAATATGGTCTTCAGGAAGGCCGAAACATATAATCGTTAAAATAAATTGTGAATCAAAACTAAATATTTTAAATTTATTAATTTTTTAATTAAAATTAATTCTAAAATTATAAGTTGTTTTGAAACATTTTTTTTGTGTATATAACATTTGTATGTTCATTTCAGAAGTTTAAACGTCTGTAAACATTGTATATGAAATTTTTTCACAATAATTAAATGCAAAATAAATTAAACAAATATGTATACACAAATCGGAATAGGGAAAATTATTTGTCATATACGAGTATCAAGCAAAAACTATGAATATTGGTTAAAACCGCAAGTTAGTGGATTACCACTTCACCTGAATATAGCATTGTTTAAATGTTTCGTGATATCGTAAAATCTAATCACGAGATGCTTTTATGTAGTGATTTTTTTTCTGTTTAACATTTCTTTTCAATGATTAAATAGATTGTATAATTGACTGTTCAGTTAGGTGGAGACTTGCTTTACTTGATTGGCGTAAACTTCATTGGTCTGTACTACAGACTGATGAATGAGGTTGTCACGCGGAGGTCGTTCTTGGATCGTCGCGCATGTGTGGAGGCCACATTCAGACTTAATTTTGAAAAAGAACAGGAGGTAATACAAAATTAAATTATTATTTACTGTAATAAAAACTTCATTTCTACCAATAATTTATTATTTTCAAATAAAATTAATTCTGAATATGCAGTTGTTTAAGGAGAAATAACCTCCAAATACTAGTGTGATCATACTGCAAAAGAAAACATGATTGACTATCATACAGGCTCTATTACACGGGTCGATAACCTGATCCGTACCGCCCACTAGTGGGCGATTTGGGCTTCCGTGGTGGGTGGTGGGCGATTTTTGTAGATTTTCAAATCTCCTACATTCTTTCTAGATTTTTTTCCACCCATATACTGAATTGAAATATAGCGACGTTGGTGGGTGGTAGGGAAATTTTACCATGAAAAATAGGCAAAAGTGGGCGCTAGGTATAAAAAAGTTGACGACCCCTGTCCTATTATAACCTTATATCACAAAATTAATTTCATTAACGTTAAATTGGATAAAAACAACAGCTAGTATATAAAAAGTATTTCTATATTGTAGTTTTTTCAAATTTTTCAAAATAACTATGTACACCATTCTTAAAATAATAATAAATTAATTTTTAATATGTGTAAAAAAATGTTTTCACAATTTCAAAATACTTTTATTTTAAAAACACGTATATTAATTTTTTTAAAATTCATTACATTTAAAATTTTAATCTACAATAAATAAATGAATAACAACAAAAATAGGGAAATGAATTACAGAGTAAATGGTGATTAATTTGTTTCATCAAAATCGAATTATTTAATAATTAATTTAAATATTCCACATACTAACCTGACGTAAATGAGTATCAATCAGATTTTAAGGGATCGAGACATTAAAAAATGAATATTTATTACAAAAAAGCTCACTGATTATGTAAATGTTGTCAACTATCGTTATTTTTTTAATATTCAATAGAAAGTTATTATTTTATATAACGATATTTTACGAAATACTGTTTTATTAAAACACGTGTGTGAGATTAAATTTTATTGCACGTCGGTCGTATAATAAAAGCTTTATCAATTCTAAGAAATTTACTACTTGATATCAGAAAACGAAAAAAATAACATTTACAGAATTAATCAATAAATAAAAAAGTCACAATCAAATGTTTGAAATGAGAAATATATTACGTTTTCAACTTTCATGAAAGATAACACTGATTGTTAAGATTAAATCTGAAATATTTAAGTCAATGAAAAATCACGGTAATCCTCTTTATGAATTGATATAAATTATACGAATTAATACGCAAATCAATTAGTTACTAGTATTTAATGTGATTTTAAAGATGAATAAAATTATGAATGACATTGAATCGTGAACTGTCATTTGACCCCGTGATATTGAAAACATGTAATTTGTTATCTAAGTGCAGTAAACATTTTTTATCTTCTCAAGTTTATTTCACTTCCAGGAAAGGCTTATGCTTAGCATTTTGCCCGAACACATCGCTTCCGTTTTACGTCATGACTTTAGATATGTTTGCCAAAAAATTCAATCTGGAGACGACGAACCGATATCAAACAAAAACACGTACAAGTAAGTACTCAATAAAGCTTCAACTACTGGTATATGTAATAAATTTATAAATCCTTCTTACCTTGTTTTAATACAGATCACACTGAGCATGGTTTAGTCACTTGCTGTAATACTGCGTTTTTGCTTTCAATTAAATCTTCATAAGTTCCCAGCGCGGAAAATCATATTGATGTATAATTAAAAACATATGGTAAGGGGGATGGGAGGAGCTTACATTATAAATCTGTTAATACATAAAATAGTATGTTGTAATGGTTTAATTTAGTAAATTAAGTTTGAATGATTATAAAAATTTAAAAATGTGTCGAATAGTAATGTTTCTAAATAGCGTTGTGTTTACAGAGAAAAATTTTTTTTTTGAAAACCGTAATTTAAAAATATTAAGAAACTACTATTGAACATAAAATATAGACTCATGTTTTCATTTTGACATAATACACAAAGTAAGTCATTCTGTGTGCAAATGCAATTGTTAATACATATTTAAGAATGCCTCTTGAGGTATTGAAAAGCGTACATAAAAATAATAATAATAGTGAAATAAAAAATGTCTTTAATTTGTCAATAAAAAGTAACGTACATATTTTTTTTTATACACGCATAGTTTTAGAAGTTTTCTTTATTAAGTTTAATCATCATCTTGTTGGTCATTCTCTTGATCACATCACAGTAATCCATTCAATAATAACAATCTTCTACGGGTTTTCGACTTAATTTCTTACCAAAGTGTTGTATATATTAAGATAATGTTAATGTACACCATAGTCTACACATTCAAATTCATTCCATTAATCATAAAATAAATATTAATTTTAAAAAGTAGAAATTCAATAATTCTACTTTTGTTATTGGAAAAATATACATCGCTCCACAGTCGACATTGTATATCAAATTATTGAAGTGTTTTATAATAGATAATTGAAGTTTTTAATACAATAGAGATTAAGTTATTCTTTATTGACGATTTACATTCACGTGGCTCATTGAATAGAGTACTTCCCAGGAAAATTATTGTTGACATTTAATCAGCAATAAAATAACATTTCCGAGTAAATGGTGCTACAAAACCTTCAATTGGTTAGTGATATCAATACTCGTAAAAGTACAATACATCAACATATCTTGTTACTCCACCGCAACTTATCGCAATACTCAATCTAAAAACATAACTTTTAAAAAAAGCTAAGTGCCAAGATTTGAATATTTTTAATAGTAAATATCAAACGATTAAATTTAATCAGTACATATACTCGTACGTACATTTATGACTACTCAAACGAGCGAAACGAACTGAAAAAGTACTAAACTATAATTCATATACTCGTTTTTTATTATTAAAAGGCTTAATACTTATGAATGAATTTATTGTTTATAATATTTTCAGACATTCGTACATCGAGGAGCATAAGAACGTGAGTATTCTGTATGCAGATGTTGTCAACTACACGATGATAACAACAACACTTCCTCCCAAGCAACTTGTGGAGACTCTCAACGAACTCTTCGGTAGATTCGACGAGGCTTCCGAAGTAAGAAAACGTCTAAACTTTCGTTAATTTTTTTTTATGTTCAGGGTGTAAACTGAATAAATCGTTTTAGTAAATTAATATATTTTATTTCTTTGTTACACGTATGATCGCTTTAAATTTCCGCTACATAGTTATCAGCTGTAATATATCTTGTCCCAAGTCATTTCAAGAGGTACATTTATACGTTTAATCCGTACCGCATATATATAGAGAAAATGTTTAAGGAATTAACATTTTAAAGGTGACCAGATGATAATCTTGATAGTTTTTAGGCTAATATATTGGTAAAGTAGTAATATACGGCCCAAACCAGCCAATGCCATGCGGTGGGCAACAGGCGTTGACTCATATTTTTTTATCCGAAATCCATGTAACTTAACTTTAAAGATCGATATTTAAAATATGCTTTTGTCGTTGGTATTGTTAGAAAATATTTTTATAATAGTACAATGTAGAACTTTGCTTTTTATAAATATCTCTAGTCTCCTGCACGATTATTTCACACCTTGTTACAAACACAATTTAACTAGTGTTGAAACATTAATTTAAATATAATAATTTCATATTATATAATTTCCAAATAGAAGGATTATAAACTGCTTCTTATATTGATTTAATTTAAGTAACAATGATGATTTCTTTTCCTTTGTGGACATAATAAGTTTATGGCTAGTAAGTAGTTAAAATGAATGTTCAAATTCCGAATAATCTTAAGCGGAGTATGAACTTAATGCAATGTTTATGACTTTACAGCACATTATAAATGATTGATAAACAACCTTATATTTATTATCACATTCAACTTTCATATAAAGAATTTTCAATCCGATGTTCTAAATTACTATCTGTAATAGGCATTCAAAGAAAACTTTCTATAATAATTTAAATACTATTGGTTCTTATATTTTCAAATACTCGTAATTATTATATAATTGATTGTATTTTCCTTTTAGATGAATTTTCTAATTAAAATAAACTATGTCAATACTTACACCTTATTGGTATGAAACATGTTTATTTTATCATGGGACAATGGTTGGTCTAATTTGCAAATTTAATCATACTTTTTATATTAAAATAATAAATAAAAAAATAATGTAATTTAAAACATTGCATTATTTTGTTACTGACTGTATGTATAAAGAATAGCTTTTAGTTGTATGCCATGTATTTTTATTTTTAAACATTCCAAATGTGTATTTTCTTATTAACTAAAGTTGGAAATGTTGTTTAAATATGGATTTTCAACGCGGATATTTTCTTAAAATATTGGTACAAATACGATACATTTTTAATATTCGTGCAAACAAACGTTACGTGCTTGCCATACGAAAAAACTAAAATAAAGGAAGAGATACAAAAAAAAATGATTTCTCCCGTGAGAATGAAATACATACTTAATTCAAAAAAGAAAAAAGCAATAAGAACGTTTCTTATTATTCAAGTCAATACTTTCACTTCGATTTGTAAAAATATTGATTATTTTGGCAGTGATAGTCAAGAAATCATCATAAATATATTCACACGTACATAATATGTGTTGATAACCCCCGACGACAAGTCGCGGGTTCGTCACGAGGCCGCGTCGAGGAAGGATGCAGGAGCAAATTAACAACACAAAAAAAATGTTGTTTGAAGCACAATTCGCATTTATTTTTATTAAAGACTTGACGTCCGACCGGTATGGCATTCGCCGGCCGGAAGAAAGTTAACTGACAACTGCTGGATCACTGTGACATCCAGCGCCGCCAAGATAATCGCGGCAAAAAAGCAAATTAAAGATGATAGTTGCACCAACATGAAATGGAGCTACTGTCGTAAGAAATAAAATGGCGTATATAAACGCCGTGTAATATTATATAATTAAAACTAACATTATTAGATGTGGATGTCAGGCGAGCGAACAAAAATAAGAGACAAAAGATTGTTTTTCGAGGCTTTACGGCATAAGCCTACAAGAGCTATATCAAGCTGATATCAGTGTATATTTTTGGATGTATAACAAACTTCTTGATGTATAAGATACAATAAATGAATAAATTATTTTTATTTAGCTACCTCTTAGAAGTATTACATCTAAAAATATTAAAATACATTTGTAGTATTGATAATAATCGTCTTTTCCATACATAACTTTCAATTAATTGTTTTAGCCCTACCTTTCTTTTGGTCTTTTTCATTTGCATTTAATTTAGTACAGACTTTTCTATAACGTTTCATATAAAAGATGATCAGCGACGTGAATAATTTATTAAAAAAACATGTCATGTAAAAACACAAGTTCTCGTCCAATCACAAATTTGGGCGCAGATTGTACTCATATACGAGTATATACACTCTTGGGATACTTGATCACTTGATTGAGTCAACTGTCTGTTGTTTTTTCAACTTTCCAGGCTTTGGTCCTGGTGGCCGTCAAAAACTATATAGAGTACGTATTTGTTAAAGCTGCGAGTGAAAAAATGGTTTGGGATGATATATGACTGAATAATATGAAACAATGTTTGTTAATCCCAATTTGAACAGTTGTAAAAGTTTTATCCGTTTTACTTACCAAACTTTACCGAAAATTGATAACTTTACAGGAGCATGATGTCCTACGCATCAAGTTCTTGGGTGACTGCTACTACTGTGTTGCTGGAGTACCCAAACCTAATCCTCAGCATGCCAAGAGTTGCGTTGATCTTGGTCTTGACATGATCTCTATCATCAGCGACGTGAGGTTAGTGATGATTACCATAAAATATAAAATAAACAACAACTTTATTGATCTTTGAATTGAATACATTATCATTTCATCGTTTATAAGTGAGATACTATAATATCCTTACGGCCGCATGGCAAAAACGTTGGTTATCTTCCACCAAAAGTAGAACTACCTTTCTGTTCTTCCCAGACATATACTTCAGACTAACTGTTAAATGGGTAAGCCACGATCACTGGTCTACCCAACTAATGACTGAGCACGGCGCTTTTAATGACAGATTATACTCATTTAATTTAGTTTCAAACCCTAGTTGCCCCTGGGGCGCCCCCTTCCAGACCTCAGAGCACATTCTCTGGGACTGTCAGTTCCTCTTGTTAGAAAGAGAGTCCTTTTCGATGCAGTTTGAGGGAATCGCCTTGGCCATATCGGGCATGCAGACTTTGTGGCCACTAAAAAAAAAATTCCACGCATTTACAATCTTGGTCGTATTTTTGGTGAGAGAAGATCTTCCATCTCTTTACAACCCGGGAACGTGATTATAATCTCTTTCACGGGTCCTTTATTTTAGCATTTCTGTGCAGTGGCCACAATTGTTCAGAGGGGACTCCCACTGGACTTATCAGTTGCTAACTAATCATAATATAATTGAGTCCATCATCAAGGAGACTTAACTGTCCTCCGGTGTGAGGCGGGTAAAGTCTGTTTATAAGTGAGAATTGCTAAATGGGCTTTTTTTTCAACACCTCTTTTAACGATATACAACATATTAGAAAATAATAAAATTGAGCAGTATGTTTTTAATGTATTTTTGAATAATAAACTTGATCAAAGATACATATTGATATAAACATATCTGTCTGAAACATTAATAATTAAGGTATAGAAAACATTCGTGTGTTTTAAAAAATGACAGATTCTAATCATAAATAATTATAAATGTGAGAATGACACATTTGCTTCTGTAATCGTATAATACAAACCCAATGAAGTAATTTCACTAATCGCAAAGTACATCAAACACGATAAAATAGTTTTTCACGCTCCCACTTATTCTATTATCACTATTATTACCTGCAATATGTTAAATCTGGCTGTGATTTTGCTTTATCAATACGATCTTAATTTTTCATTTGATTGAGTGGACTCTAGCATTATTATAATATAAATAAGCCTTCGAAATTACAGGTGCACAATTCGATTAATAAAACATATATCATTTTACACGATGAGGCTAATTATAAGATAAAAGCAATAATTAGGTTAGATGGATTTACAGTTTTTACGTTGTTAGTCTTTTGATCAATTCTACATTAAGACAATAAAAAAGTAAAAAGTTGAAATAGATCTTTAAGTTAATTCAAGGAATAAAAATAACAATGATCGGGTGAATCAAATTATCATTCGATAAAAAAACGTAACATTTTTAGTATGGAGATTTATCTAACCAGTAAGTCACAGATTTATTTACCAGATATGCCCGATTTGTCTCAATCTCCTTATCATTTATACTCCTTTAGAACTACTCAACCGTCTCTTTTTCAACTTTCAAATATGGTTGAGTGAGCCGCTCCTTAGAAGCAAATGCTGACCACGAGAGCATCGCAATAATCATTCGACCTCTTTAAACGTAATGATTAATAACTGTCACAATTAACATCCTTGGAAATTAAAGGTGCCTTTTCTTAAGACCCTCGGCTTGAACCGTTCTGTAAAGAACCATACATATAATGTACTACTAGCCATCGGACACTATACATAGAATGTACTCGCTTGGACCTTCGGGAGCTAAAACTACGCTAAAATTGGAGCGAGATTCATGTCGGTTGACAGAACTTTATGGCGGTAATTCGTTAATTAGGGGAAACCAACATGAAAATTATGATTTCGAAATATGATTTTTATGATACACTCATGTATTGTTCGTTATTTAGATGCATATTACCATTTTTTGCTTTCTGAAATTTGAACCTTCCTTAATTCCACAAGAGGTGGTTTATTGACAGGTAAATTGTTTTCAGGCAAAAAAGAGAATTGGACATCGACATGCGCATTGGTGTGCACACCGGAAATATTCTCAGTGGCTTGGTGGGAATAAGAAAGTGGCAATACGATATTTGGTCCCGAGATGTGACAATTGCCAATAGAATGGAATCAACCGGCCAACCTGGGTATGTTTTGTAATTGCTTCACAAATGTCTTTAGAAACTCCAAAACTAATAGTACAACAATAAAATCAATTATACAATATTATTGGCTTACGAAAGACTTTATGTAGACACCATACATTCACAAGTCCTTTAATAATGAATAAATTGGTTACATTGATAATGAAACAACCGGACTTTTATAAAATAAAGCACGTAGATTTACATATTAATTGTAGTAATCAATTCTTCTCATATTTTATTTTCACTGTTTGTTGTTTAATGAAATCACCTATATATTTGTAGTGGAAAATAAATAAATATGTTTAAATTTTTTTTTTCAATTTTTCATTTAAAATTAATGCGTTCAATCAATCAACATTCTTAAAAAAACTTGCTATTTCAGCTGTAAAAGTATATAATTATCAAAATATACAATGATTATGTAGCTTAAGTGTAAGGTTGTCTGTAAAAAATATAATTAAATTCTGTTGGGAAAAAATTAATTTAATTTCCGTAAAAAATAACATTTAAAAATAAATTCTATCGGTATTCTCCTGATATAGTTGATATAAAAATACTCGTATTTATTTTTTGTATTTCAATGCATTAATATATGAAACTGTTGTTATTCAGCAAGGTTCACATTACCAAGAGGACCCTTGAGGAATTGAATGATTCGGCTCGAGATTACATAATAGAACCTTACTATGAGGCTCAGCGGGACCCGATGCTAGCCAAGTATAAAGTAGAGACTTTCTTGGTCACTCAACCGTCGCGGGTAAGGTTTCAATGAAAAGAAAACTTTTAATGGTTTTCGTATTGATGCTTTCAACTTAGAATAAATATTGCTTTCTGGTTAAACTGTTACAATTCAACAAGTCATTTGGTATTTTGAATACGCTATTAAAGTGAGCTTTTATAAGTAATACTCTGAATAATGTTGCATTTATAATCTTTCGAACGAATTGTACAAATAATTGTATAAGAGGTATCCAAAACTTGCAAATATCAAAAGTGAGTCTACATTTGTTGTACACTTATCTAGAAAAAGAACCGAAGTTTGAATTGAATTTGAATCCAAGTCGTCGAAAAAATGACTCAATTGTTAGTTTAAATAACCAATGATTTGATTTTAATATATTTTCGTGTGATAGTTTTATGCATACTTTATGCATACAAATGTCAATGATAGTCTTTTCTTTCTTATTTCCTTGCCATTATTGAAAAATACCTACAGTAAAGTAAAATAAATAATTTAAGTGGTATCATAATTCTTGGTAAACTAAATTGTTGTAACATAATTTTACAAAATGAAATATTTAGTACTGTTAAAAATTGCTTACATTGGACTAGTCACATTATTCTCTGCAAATAGGTAAATCAACAGTTACTTAAGGGCCTGCATTTCTTTGTTCAGTAACTAACTTAAGGTTTTGAAAGTAAGTTAAATCAATTGGTAGTAAATAAAATCGATCGGTAGTAGACTAATTAAATTCCACTGTGTCAGTATGAATGTAGTCAGTTATAAAATTAAAATGCCAGTAGGATATTCGATATTGGTACAAACACATGTAAGCTTAATGAATAATTTACCCATAAAATGGAAACGTAATAAAATCTAACCTTTTATTAGTTACCATTTTGATTTTATTTTTAAAGACATAATTTTTTAAAGTTTTTCACATACATGTAGCAATTTGTCAGTCAGATATTTACGTTACTGTTATAGTTAATTTTGTGAAAAAAAAAGCCAAAAAATAAGTATAATTATATATTTGCTTCGATAAAACGTTTTTTTTCTACAGTGATCGGAGTGGAAATAATAGTTTTAATGTATGAATGTGTTTTTTAAATTGTGTTTTATGACAGAATAGTGCCGAATTTTCCGACCTTCGGTTGCCTTACATCAGAGCTCCTGTTGGCATCACAAGAGTACTGGCGAGAGGAAATCCAAAGGTAATTCATGCTCTTCATTTAGTTGCATTGTAATACGAGTTTTTTTAAAGACAATGCAGGACAGACAGACATGGCGAATGTTCACAAGGAGAGCCGACCCCAGATGATGGGAAATGGCTAGGATAAAGAAGATAATAATAGTTTTTTTTAATTGTCTTATATACTATGAGAAAGAACACAACCCGTTGAAACTAGTTAGCTTTATAAAGCTCAACAAGGTTGACTGGGCGGTGCTTTTGTTGAAGATATCTTGTATTATGTAAAGGTTGAGGAGATTATAAAGTTAATGTACATTTATCTGTTTATTAACAATATCCATATTGTTTGTAAGACTAAGTTCATACTGAAAGAACATTATTAAGTTTGAAAAAATGTGTTACACCACTTACAAGTGCAACGCAGCACAGTTATCTCTTAACTAGAGAAGGATTGAGAAAGACTACGAGTTAGTCGAAACTGCAGTCTCCTAATAGAGAACTTTTGTTACGTGATCCATGTGAAAACAAGGTAAATAAATAAATAAATATTTATAAATCATTAAGTTTACTGGGACATTTAGAAAGAAGCGTTGAAAACTCGATCGTGAACATTTAATCATTTTTTCTATTACGACAACCAAGATTTTGAATATTTTTATACTTATACTTATTTTATTCTTATTACTAGTTTAGTAATAAGCTATTACTTTTCTGAATAAAACATCGTATCGGTTTTTTAATACCCAGGCATTTGTCTTGATAGTCGTCAGGATCCATTTTTCAGGAGTTTCCAGGTAGACCTATGGATGTAAAGATGTTCTAAGACAAGGAATGCCAATGGTAACTTAAAAAACTAAGAGGCAGCCACTTGTGATACCCATATGCTCCAGATGTGGAACGAATTCAGGAAAAAAATCTAACGTTTGACCTTTGTAATTCGATAGAAATAAGAGATGAATTGTTATTTAGACATAGTTTGTTCAAAAAGAAATTGTACCAAAAAAATGAACTTGGCTTTATTACTAGCGTAGGAGTCGTAAAATGGTGTTTTAAAAAATATATAATAAATCGAGGCTTTAAACGAGTTTCAGAAAGTTACTTTATATTTTACATTATTTTATACATGGCATCTCTAAGTTAATAGGCGTGGACCTAATATCCGTATAGTTTAAGGGCAATGGAAGCAGCTTTATGATGTGTTTAATTCTTGAAAGTACTCTCATGCGATGTATAAATTACTCTTAATGGTACCGTTCATAATTTAACATTTAAATAGTGTACTTGTGCTACTCCGCAGTGACGGGACGTAATTTGTTTTTCTACTTTGCCAAGTACATAATCATTACTGTTCATTGTAAATGTAAACGATTATTACAGCTGTAATCTAAATTATACAAAAAACATTTCAGTAAGACGACGCATTTCAAATAAAATGAAAATGTTATTTAAAAAACGTTTAAATATACTTTTTATACATTACTTATTTTCAGTGGATGCATTTCACTTTCAATGTTGTTGATGATTCGATTACATTTATTATCCATAAACGATATTAATATTAAATGATAACAAAAGTTTGTATATTTCTTTAATTTGATGTGTTGAAATAGTAATAATATTAGGTAAAAATAAGCTGCAAATTGACAAAAGAATAAAAAAATGAAAGAATTTTGGTAAAAAATATAATGAAAATAAAACAGGGAAGACAAATTCTTTTATTTTGGAAGAAAACTGAATACATATATTGATAATTATTATGTAATAAAATTGATTTAATTTTGTCATTTAATGTTGCTTAGGTGTTAAAATATTTTGAAAATCTTTTAGTTTGGTAATAAACTAAGTTAATTATTTTTATATTAATTTACAATTTTTATTTTCACAGCCAAACAGAGCATCTGAAAACACGGTAGTGCCTTCGGTACGAAGAAGAACAACAGCATTCATTGATAACAACCTGATTGCCTACCGGCAGATGCTACGTGCTGCAGATACCCAGATGGCAACAGTGATTGACGAGATGCCTACAGGAATCATAGGGTAACTTACGTTTTTAACTTAAATATTTAAAATAAATACATACATATTCAAAAATACATTTCTGTTACCAAAAAGTTTTTTGAATGGATATTTAAGCACAATGAAGATGAAATGTATCTGTCATTGAATATATTACTTCTGCTAAATAATCGTCAATGGAGGAGATGATGCGTCGATTTTTGTGAGTCGTCCGTTGTCGACTTTGTGCTTCGAGAGCTAGGTCGCAGCTGTTCTCTGTTAGTCGTTAAGCGTTGGCGTGCGTGAAAAAAATGCATTTTTATTCTGTTTATTGTATTTCATTTAATATAGATATGTTTTTTTTTTAGAAAATTTATGAATGAAGATACCATTAATCCCTTGACTCTATTGTATCGCAAAGCTTCTTGGGAAATGTCTTATCTCCAACAACCGGATCCACTGTTTAAATATTACATTGGAGCCGGACTCTTCGTATTAATTCTTATGATAGGAATACAAGCGCTCACCATTGAAAAGTAAGATAACATTTTTTAAATAATTAATTTCAAGTTTATGTTGCACAGTTATCAGATACAATTATTGTATTATTTATATTTTATTACAATTTAATAAACCATATATGTGTGTAATAGCATGAGTGATTAAAAAAACAGTGTGTCACTAGAATATTCCGCTAAGGTTGTCTTTTCAGAGTGTTGTCTCTATCGCATAACGTGTTGTAAGAGAGATTGCTCTAGAACGCAGAGGTCGACTATCTTTTTCTAAAGGCCGATAAAACGCGGTTTCATTTTTTAACAATATATACGAGTATATATATTTATATTATTTAATAAAGAATTTCCTTTATATAATCATAAAATATCAGCTCATAATTTTAAAAAATAATTATGAGCTGATACTGATATATCATTTTGTTGTAATAGCTTTTAAATATGATATTCATAAATTAAATGAAGATTTTATATTATCTGCATTATAAAATATAAAACACGCGAATAAATCTTACATAAAAAATCACCATAACCATATGTGGAGTATATGATCGACATAAATTGTCACAACACAGTTCTGTCAGATGTCTTCTGTAATTCCAAGACATATCTACATTTGGAAGTCTCCTGCGAATGAGACACATCTGCATAAAGTTCCCTAAGGCTTTCAGGCCGAGAGCCCGGAGACTATGATACTGTTACTTTTATCTTCCGAGGCATATTTAGGAGTTTTGATTAAGGTAGATTTTTCAGGAGATCGGATAAGTTCTGTACCATTTAAAGAGCGGGTCAACGCAATCAAACATATACGGTAAACAAAATGCGGTGACTTGTCTTGGTACGCATTCAAAATTGCTTTTTTCTACGGTGTAATCACCGAGAATCGTTCCTTCAGTATGCTACTGTCATTGTTTGCGTACTAAATATTTATACCTTTACAGTTTGGGGTGGAAGACATTACTTATCGAAGGCATATTAGCTGTCGCGTTACTTGTTCTGCAGCCGCTCAACTGGACGCAGTTTCTTTGGTCTAAGTGGTACGGCAGTGAGAAGCCGAAAAACAAAGTGATAAGGTTCTTCTACAACCAGTCTTCTTCCATAGTCTGGAGCGCCACGGCCAGGAATGTCTTGTACATCTTCGTCAGTGCGATGCTGTCGGTTAGTTCGCTGGTTAACCTCACAGAGTGTGACGCTGTGTCAATCAATTTCACCCCTGCTGGGCTTGTTTACGATCAGAAATGTATAGCGACATGGGTAAGTCAAATACCAATAATATATATAATATATAAGTAGCCTGCAGACGATGAGAGATAGTCTCAGCGCGGTCTTTGCTTTCAGTTTCGCGATACTTATGCTGCTGGAAAGTATAAGAGAGCTGAAAATGTAGGCATCCTTCAGAGGCAGACTCAAGATCATACTTTTTACTTGTGGAGGCAAATAAGTGCTTTTAAAATGACCATTTGGCAATAAAAAGCGCTGTATGAATGTTGATGTAATAATAATATACAAAGTGTGCAATTATTGTAGCATCAGGTTTACAAAAATGTTCATGTTATCAGACTATAACTGCATCATATGATAGAGACGCTGTACTGTGATATAATATATTAAAAATACTGTGCTAAAAAATCTCATTTAAGGATTGTATGACGAATGTTAAAAATAGTTACGCAGTATTTGCAGTGTGTTTCTCTATCCACAAGATAAATCTACAATGTATGCTTATTGATTTTCTATCACCAAGTATAATTAACTTATTTTACGTGGAAAGAACCAGTCTCAAATAAATCGGAGGTGTTAATTGATATTTGTGAACAGTTATATAGTTTATTACTTTATAGTTACTATACTACTCTTTATGAAAGTGACCAATAATATAAACGTTTTTATGGATATACAAGAGTATAGGATTTAATTACTTGTCAGCGTGTAATTTATATTTTCACAAATAATTAAATTAAAATGTTTTCACAAATATTACGGAGCTTTTCTTTTATAACTATAAAAAAGTGTTTTATCTATAAAAGTCTATAGTTATAACTATAAATAACTATACAATTTTATCACATTTACTTTAACATATTTATAGGTTTAAATTTAGGGAAAAGTGTTTAAGAGATAGACGCTGAGTGATATTTCATCAGCATTTGTGATAATACTATATTTAAACGCCCGAAAATATGAAATTATATAAAAATCGTCAGTTTTTAACTTTTAGCACTTGGCATATGCTTGCGGCTTGGCGCTTCTTGTCAGCTTTCTCTTCAATCGCGTCTTCTTCCTCCTCAAGTGGACGATGGGTCTCACCCTGACCGCCGTATACTTGTGGATCGTCTGGGACCTCAAGTCAGAGATCTTCCAAGGAGGTACTTCCTGGAATGTGAATGTTGACTCCAGCATAGCTCATACACTGGCCATCGTCTTTCTAACGTTCACACTGCACTGGACTGATAGACAGACCGAGTACAGAAACCGTTTAGACCATCGATGGAAAAGGCAACTCACGGAAGAGCAAGAAGAAGCCTGGACAATGAAGAATATTAACAATATGCTGCTTAACAACATTTTACCAGCGCACGTTGGTAAGATATATTTCCTTTAGTAATATATATATATATATATATATATATATATATATATATATATATATATATATATATATATATATATATATATATATATTTATATATATATATTATATAATATAAGCACGTAGATTCTAAGAGTATGTTAGTCATTTATCTAACGAATTACCAGCATTGATTTACGCCACATAGCACGATATACTTTTTTAGATACTCATAGTGTCTGTAAAATACCAGCGGAAGAAATTTAATAAATGCATTCCATGTATTAATGGTTCGCATTTGCGTCTAAATCTTTGACATTCATATATTCTTATTTGCCTGGCAGCATAGTCCAATGGGCGTTTGCTTCTCATTCAGACTCTGTCGGTTCAAATCTTGAACAAACTTGATTTTCTTATATCGATTTAATACAATCTAAGCTCTATACATGCCCCCGGTAAGGATGAGCCACCTCTTAAGGACAAAACAATTGTCCAAGCCTAGGGAGCGTCGGGCTTATCATCCGATCTCCTTAAAAAAGTATTCTTATAATTGAACACCCAAATATCACAATTTGTGGTCCATGTGCACCAAATGTGGAGCGGATATGGTAAAAAAATATATTTATGATTTACGACATTAATATGAAAGCTGAAAACAAAAAATCAAAAAATAACCTTTTGAGGACCACTGGAATGAAGACTTCACGACCCATTTGCATGAGAGACAACCCGAAACAATGTAAAAAATTCTAAAATAAGAAAGTCTTGTGGCGTCAAGATCAAGAATATGCTATTGAATAGTTTTCTTGAATGTGTTGAAATTATGAAAGAGTATAGTATAGAGCATAATAGCTGACGAGATCCTGAAAGATCACATAAAAGATGGTGCGACAGCTACAGACAAGACGTAGTTCTAGAGAAAGCAGAAAAAGATGATGTATTTTTAATTTAACGTTTTTTTTATTCTAGCTTCAATTTACTTAAATACAAATCGTATTCCCGAAGAGTTGTATCACGAAGAATATACCAACGTTGCTGTGATGTTTGCTTCCTTGACTGACTACAAGCTGGATGATGAACAAGAAATGTCAGAAATAGTGTTGCTTAAAATCCTTCACCAACTCATATCAGACTTTGATAGGGTAAGTTCAAAATTACTAAATATTATTAAATAAAATATATGTTTCTTAATTTCTCGTTTCCAAAGTTAAGCAAGATTAAATAACAATGCCTACCTAGCTCTTGACTACCCGACTACTCGACAATAGCTACCCGAAACATATCGTCCTTTGTGAAATAATTTCATTTTTTTTTATTGTTATTTGGTATTATTGAAATGTACCATGAATTATTGATGGAGAAAATCGAAAATATTAAGCAATATTAAACGAGGTGCTTTAGGATATCCCGCGTCACATCGGGAGCGTCAAATCAACTATCTGATCTCGATTAAAAATATTTTTGAAGACTTAAAAACATACACCAAAAACCATAGCTAACTTTACTTTTTTCTTAAATTTAGCTGTTGCTATGCGAGAACACAAAGAGTTTAAAGGTGGAGAAGATTAAAATGGCTGGCTGGACGTATATGGCGGCTTGTGGGCTGGAGCTGGGCGCCAGAGATTCTATGTCTTCCGACAGCTCAGGTGGAGGACCACTGAGGTCTGAGCAGCGTCATGAAGATGACGTGGTCATCACCATGGTGGAGTTTGCAGCATCTATGATGAGCCAACTTAGAGCCTTCAACAGGAGCTCTTTTCAAAGCTTTCACGGCACAAACTTGAAGATAGGTAAGATGTCAAATAATACACAATAGCGAAGTGAATGTGTTGACTGACGCTAGATCGCTTTTTATAAAAAAAGTCGATTTTGTATAATGAAGACATGCTTTCGAACTTTAAGCACATTGTCACACTTTCTTAAAATACCGATACATATTATATTTATTATGCCTGATTCAAATGTTTAAACATGCCATTTTTAGTAACGGACTACGTAAGCAGTATATTACATGCTTAAAATACATTTCATCATAAATGTATGAAAAAAAATATATAACTAGATAATCTCTCTGGGTGAAAATTACCAGTCTAATGTAAGAATATACAAATTTAGTTTACTGAGGTGGATAGCAAAATTTGATAACTCCGATATTTACGAGTATTATTAATAAACTCAATCTTCGCTCCACTGTGAGATTTTTTTTATTGTAAGTAATTAAATATACATATACTTTATATAAAATTCTTTCGCGGTATAATAACCTGAGCAAAATGGTTGGTTCCAAAGGTCCGCGGTTCGCATCCCGCTCCTGCCGATATTTTTTCTGAATGAATTGACTCGTTTAATGAATTTTATAAATAGTATATGTATATTTAATTACTTATAGTATTGTAATATAGTCAATGATCTATAAAAGTAGATTAGAATATTGAAAAAAATAAAATAATATTCTAATAAATATTTAAAAAAATCCATACAATATTTTTTTTAATGTGTATAAAAAAATATGTTCATGAATTATATCAATAAACTTACTCTAGGAATTCGATTAAGCATTCATATTTTCGCTTTTGTATTAATCAATATATTCTAATGATCCACTAATGAAATTCTTATTGATGTTTTTTTGCCGATTGTTACTGATTTAATAACATCAAAGTTCAAAAATCTGAAAGCATTATTTTCGTTCAAGTATAATGTGATACTCTCTTTGAATGCTTTCAGTTTTTTAGAAAATCTGACTAGAACGATATCTTGTTTCCAGTGATCATGTCTTATTATTGAAATATGAGCAAACTTTCCAAAGTTTCCGTCAAGAGAAAACTTTAATTATTGTACCCAGACAATGCTTCTAACTCATTCCTTTTCTTTACCCCGTTTTAATATTATATTAAAGTTGCTTGGAACCACTAGATATAATAAAATCCTTACATTCTTCTTGTTTAAACATAAATGTTTATTATAAACTGCCAGAAGATATATTTGAGACTCAAGTTTAACTAGAAAAGCTATTTATCTTACAAGAAATTGACTATTAATAAACTATTATTACTAATTTAATGTCAGTCATTTTGTTTGATAGGCAAAGAAACTTAAGAATTTCAATTTTCTTAAAACCTAGTGATTATGTCTCCATTTAATCATCCTCTCAAGTTGAAATGATGCTTACATATTCATAAACATGCCAACAATCAGACTATGCTGCTATTTTTTGTGCTCTTGAGTGTTTTTTATTGGAAATAGACATAAATACATAGTAGAAGAGAATGGTGTCCAAATTCTTCATTATATAGTGTGAGAATAATTCAAATGTAATGTTTTGCAGATAATAAGGTGTTATCAATATTAACCAAATAATACAATTGGTTTTGATGAGAAATTAATGGTACGAAAAATAAAATTTCAGGAATTTCACATGGTGAACTGACAGCTGGTGTTGTAGGTTCTCTTAAGCCGCTTTATGACATATGGGGAAACCCTGTCAATATGGCATCAAGAATGGACTCTACTGGAGAGGCAGGAAGAATTCAGGTAAAATATCCAGTTACTAATATAATACACACATATATGATTAACTACTAACTATTTAATGGTAAAACATATGACCAGTAAAACTAACTCGAAGAACTTTTTCACCTTTCTTTATATCAGTTATGTATTCTAAGGTAACTGGAATAAATGATGTACTAACATTGTACTTAAAGAGTTCTTTAAAACAAGAATAATCCGGAGTTTTCATTTGATTAAAATATAACTTTTGTTTATTTAACGCTATTCTGTAACAGTTTCTAAGTTAATATATAACGCGATTATTCCTTTAAAAAATCTCAATTCAGTTTTTTTTCTTACTGCTTGTGATGCTTGCGTAGTGCACCCATGGGTTTTAACCACTCTTCTCTATTATTACTCGTCAAAAATCCGTTTAACTATCAGTTTTCATTGTGAACATATCGCCTTACATTGTTTTATAGGCATGCTTAGAAATAGTTATGAGTAGCCGCCTTAAGGTAAGATGTTTATACCTTATAGGATATGATTTTTTCCTGACATGGGCATGAATATCGTACACATTTTGAATAACTTTTCACTTACAAAACCACATATAAATAATTTTAAAATATAATATTTATTAATCATAATTTCAGGTTACTGAGAATACAGCAAAAGTTCTAGACAGGCAAGGAGTTTTAACACAATACCGAGGAAAAACGTATGTCAAAGGAGTTGGCGATGTTAGGACGTACTTTGTTCCTTTGGACGACGACTTCAACATCCTGTACAAAAGAAGAGAAACAAGGGTTTTGCTTTCAAGTGAGACAAGTATTGTAACTAGATTCTGATTATTTTCAATGATCACTATTATTTCTCCAAATCCGATCTCAAATCAAAGCATTTGTCCACCAAAGTCACAAAAATAAAGTACTAGATCTTTTATTTTATATAAAATAATTTTATTAACATTCCTCAACCGTTCTTCTTTGTAATAAATTCACAGCTTAAATAATATACTTGTATAAGCAGTAATACTTAATTACCCTTTACGGCAAAAGATTTTTTACAAGATAATATGATCAATTCAATCGAAAATACTAATATCCATAGATTGTTGCGGTGGAGTGTAATCAATATTTTATTAAAGTGGTCGGGTGATTACCTGTCCTCTCCAAAATAATCACTAGGGCTCATTAAATGTTAGTCTATTTATTTTTTGCGTAACGTAATCGAGCGTTTACGGCATAATTTAGCCACGTCTGCTGAATTTGTTTCATATTTATCATTGTCCATCAGTTTCTAATATCAAATGCCTGTTATCGTTAAAATTAATAATAAAAACATATCGTATGATATATTATCATCTCAGATACAACATAATCTAATTGACAGTGAAGTGAACATATTAAATGTGAAGTGATCGAAAACATTCATCAATACTCTTATAAGTTATCATCTATCTATAATTATCGACTTCATGTATATTACATTTTAAGTATGTGATTTACTTTTATTATTTTTAACATCTTCAAAGATAATGAAGAATATTGAAGTGTCACGAATAATGTGTACTTAAAGTAAATTAAAAAATCAGTACGGAACATGTTTTTGTATTTTATTTATCTTGTTATGTGATCACAGACGACTAAAATGTAATGCTCCCAAGCATTTCTGTCTTAAGTTGTTAATTATTAGCTTGTGAATAAATTTTTAGGTTATTTGAAAGTGAATTTATGATTTTTAAATAATAAATATACATTGAAATGTTTATTTAGTTGTTACGTATACCACCTTTAAGCATTAGATAGCAGTGACGTGTCTGAACGCCTTATTCTGATGTTTTTTATACTGCACCAAGAGTCATCCAATCGGACATTTAGAATGACAGACGATTAGAATTTAGTGGAATAGATGAAACGGGAGAAATGCCTGAAACAATCAGCGTCTAGCAGTCAGGAAACTAATCCATCAAGGGCCGCCTGTGTCCAGTAGGCAGGAGCTTTTATATGGGTGGGAGCTTTCAGTCGGGAGCTTTTGCAGGTGGCGCTAAAGGTACGTTGAAAAAGCAATTACCTGTAGCTGCTGCTGGACAGTCATTGTTCCGGAAGTACTCGTAGAGGCCAAATCAGTGAATGTTTGGCACAAACCCATCTGCAGCTGTAATTGTACTTCCTGTAAGCTATAGTTTTTTTCACGCCCGTCACTGTTTCGATTGGCATTCGGACTATTTATCTTGTCTTTCTGAATGCAAATACGATGGAAAAACATAATTAAAACACAGAATATATGACTCAAAAATACACTATATAGCGGATAAATGCTGTGAAATTTTTTTCAAGTAATATTTCAATTTTTTTATTTTGTAATATTTGTAAGGTGCAATCACTCCATGCACAGTTTTTCTTTAATGTGAAACTGATAGTAACTTTGTTGATTTTACTATTGTGAACTATAAACTCTCAATTTATGAATTGCTTGTAAAAATATAATTTTTGAATAAAGTAATAAATATTTAACAAATAATTTTACTTGAATTTATTTATTGTGTCAATGTTGTGGCAAAAGAGGTAAATGGTCAGTATCGAGTGTCACAATTAAAATATGAGTATACTGTCAACGTATCGATGTTTCAAGTTCACTGTTTCTTTTTATTCAAATAATTTATAAAAAAAAATAAGCTTCTATTTTTACATACTGGTTTGTATATCAACAGTAAGAAATATGTCCATTTACGAGTATCTTCAATAGTTTATTAGATAAACATGTTCTTAAGATAAATGTTATTTTTTATTCACAATAATTACAAATTTATAAATAAATAATTAAATAATTTTGTAAATATATTTAAAAAATGTAACTTTTTCATGCTCAGAATATAAAGCAAATAGCGAAAGAGGATTTTATACATTTTTATTAAGAAATTTTTCAATTTCATTTATCTATATAGCGATACTCTGAAACAAGCTACTTTTCTAAAAAGTGTTTTATTAAAAACAAATAAATAATAATATACTCCTATACAGCAAAAATATTTTCAGTAATATTATCCTTGTAAAAAAATCACGTTTTGTTTCTGTTAAAATAATTTTTTTTTGAAATGAAATATTAAATGAAAATAAAATACCACATTGTTTTAGACACAAAATTGGCCTTTAAATATTGTAAACTCTTTCGAAAATGTTGTTTTTAAAATTTAATTTAAACAGTAACATCTAATTCGTTTTAATTATACAAATGCCACGTTTGACAGTCAACATTTTAGGGTTCCGCATTACATTATTTTAAAAGGGGTAAAAAAAAATGGGAAGAAAAAAAAACGTTCCGCAGCCATTTTCTCAACCCCAACACTTTACAGGATGTTAACGAGCCCGAGGTCATTTTTCACCACAAAACCGATGACTTTGAGCGATCATTGTTTCTCTTTAGCGCTTTTTGTACCGACAAATTGTAAAACAATTTCAGGAAGATAAAATGAGGTCGTATTGCATACGATTTTTTTTATGAAATTATTTTTATTCATCTACTCATCTCTAATGAAACATTTAAATGTCTGATATTATACAGATGGATGTTGTTTCATTATTTAATTGAAATTTAATCAATTGAAATGAATCGTAATAACAATCTGTTTTGAGACACCCAACATTTATTTAGGTACACAGTACGAGGATATAATAAGTCAAAATAATATGTGGTAAGTGTTGTTTCTACATTAAATAAAAAATAAAAAATAAATAAATATTTTATTTATCATAAATGCTAAAACAACAAGTGCTTTAACTATTTGAAAATAAATTATTTAGATTGGGTTATATTTTGGTAGGATTTATTTGTTTTTCGGTTTTAACTATTTCTGCTTTATCTAATATATTTTAACATGAACAAGTTTGTTAAAATAAACATACTGGCGTTATTTTTTCTATCCGAATTTAATTAATATAAACATAAAATATATTACTTATGATATTTTTAATATTTGTACCGAGTTGGTGTTTTTGACCGAGAAATTAAAAATAATAAATATTTCTTGGTAATAGAAAGTAAATTGCTGAAATAAAGACACATTACATGAAATATGTGACATGAGGTGATAATGTTTTTTCTGATATTATTTGACACCTGACGTTTCCCCGATCCATTTTTAAATTATCTATAAGTATGCCGGTTAAAAATTAAGCCACTCGATTGTCGTGCAAAGAGTGGTGGGTTTGACTCCCTTAAAATATATTTGTAAATTTAATAATATTATTGTCGAAAAATACAAGTAAAGCAGGTTGTGTGATACTGATCTTTGGAAATTTTTATTATAGTCTTAAGCAAAATTGATATATAATCGTAACGCCATTACAGCCGGGTATTCATGCATCCATATATTGTTTACCCGAAACATTGTGAATGAGTGGTTTTCATAGGATACCTTTTATCCAATAACAAATAATAAAGAAAAATACTGTGAAATATTGTTGTACAAAATAAAGCAATAAAAAATAAAAAATATTTTTATTTCTTACACAATATTGTTTTTTAAAAATATGTTCACATTTGTTACGTCGTATAGTCATTATCAAGTACACAAGATAATCAGTTACTTTATATTGAACATTCACGTGGTTTGAAATAAAATAATGGAATATTTGTATATATGCTTTTATTTTAATTGATATAACTATATTTCAACAAAAACGACTCTTATTATTGTAAACGAAGTATAAATATAATATATTATTTCAATATCAGTGTGATGATTCCTCACTTGAAAACTCAATTTGCTTGCTATGGAGCCTCCTCGAGACCTCGCCCCTACAGGGGCCCTCAAGGACTGGAGGCTCCGCAAGGATGCTAGCATTGTCTCATGGCCCTGAAGACAGAGCGAGTGGGTTGCCAATTATTGTAATTACACGGGGACCCCCGTCGAAGAAAAAAAGACTCCAACAATGCCTCTAGTTAGCGAAAGTACAAAGATCCTAACCAAACACGGACCTTAATTTACATATCTTAAACACGCCCTAGAGGGGCACTCGATATGATCCAAAACTTGTTCTATTATATGTGTGCCCATAATTATGAAAGTCGTGTAAATTAAGAAATCGGAAAAAAAAAGATTAATTTATTTCATATAACATTGTTCTCTAACATAAATTTACAAAATCTATATAAAGCATTTTATGAAACTTAGAATTGGCAATTTCATCGGTTTTCAACTTTCATCGGACATCAAAACACATTTTAAAAAAATTCAAAACACACTTTAAAAAAATTCGAAAGTGAAGAACTTCTTAGGTTTTAACTGCCAGTTTGATATTGTGGCTTTTGGGTTTAGTCGTGTGTGTCGAATTATCTCGTTTCAATAATTTGAACGCCATTGCAGGGGTCTTCTTCAGGGTTGATGACTTTGTGACACACTTTTTAATAAAATGTGCAATTATTGGTACAACATAATATTAAAAGATAATATATTTTAATATTGAAACTTATTGCTAACCCTCTCTCAGGGCTAAGAAACAAGGAAACTATTCTAAGGTTGTAATTTCCAGTGCGATGGGTCCAGTGGGCCGCGGCAAGCGTCGGTCACAGGACGTCTTCTTCCTACCAAAGTTTTCAGCGATACTTCCGGTGAAAGAACAACTGCGGAAACACTCTAATAAACACCATAATTTATTTGATACAATTTAAGTTTGATATGTTATTAAAATAGGTAGTAAAGGTTATATTCAACATGATTATACATTTTTCAAAAATTAAGTTTGAAAAGGACAAGGCAATTAATACTTGTTTTAATTAAACGTAAGAGTTAACGTAAATGAATACTTATTTTACGAAACAAGTGATTTGTAAGATATGGTGTGTAACACGTATAATTTTAGTAAGCTGGCCGTTGAGTGAGCGAAAGGGTGGATAAGGAAGCAGATAAGTTAGTGAGTTAGTTAGCAAGGGAGCCGACAAGTAAGCAGGCGAGTGGGCGGACGAGTAAGTTGGCGAGTAAACGAGCGAGTGTGTAAGCGGGCTAAAGATTAATAAACTAATAAGGTGAGTAAACAGTACCTGGAAGAATAAGCAAGTTGGCGATATAACTCAGTTTATTTTTGACGTGCACGAGCATGCAGTGGCTTTTAGTAACAAATATAAATGTTTTTAGAAATTATATTGAAAACATATTTAAAACCAAAATAATTTGAAAATATAAGAGTGACTGACCTGACACTTCTTCGTACTGTTTGCTCAAAATAAATAGAAATATACAAAAAACTTAATACATATTCAAGACAGTAAAATAATTCAGACTCTGTATTTTTGCGCGTCGCTGAAAAAAAACAAGAGTATTTTTTTAAATGAGAGAATATTACTTTTTCAATTTCCCGAGCTTTTTATTCCGCATGGCAGGAGTTGATAAATGATGATATTAAAGGCGACTTTTGAATGGACTCAATAAAGGAAACTCCCGACCCACAGTTCACACTTTTGAACGGTTATTCCCAGAATCAGAGGAAAAATAAAGTTCAAATGCCGAATACTGACACTGTTCACCTGATAAAATTTTTGCTTGTAAAAGTAAGTATTGGAAACGAATATTGTGATTTGCGCACAGCAAGATGTAATAAGATCTTTGAATAAAGACTCTAAACCACATGTAAGTGATGATATTTTACAAACATCTTGTCGGTAAAAGACTTGAGAATATGGTGAATGGAGGAACGGTAAGATATGGTAAGAAGAAATGGAGGAAAGGTTAAGAAACACAATAAAGAGGACATCTTGCAAGATGAGTTATAGATTATTTCAGACAATTAATACGTTTAGTTTTGGGCTAGTAGTTTGCACAATGAAGAAAAATACCGTGGAGAAGAACATTTCTAGAGGCAAGTGACATTCGAAAATGACAAAGCAGTGAACTTAACGACACAAATGATCAAAGAATAATTATATATTATAATATATCCATATAAAAAATAAAACTGTAGTTACATGAAAAATCACTAACGCGAGAGTGTAGTGGAGCCTGGCTGTCGTTTTTCAATGATGACACATCTTTCAAGACTATAAATCATTAATTATAATTTTTTTTTAGCTAAGTGAAGAAAAAATATTTAACGTAAAATACATTTATGATAGATGGTTGTAGAAATTCAATCCAGTTTACTTTAACAAATAATGTTACAGTAACCACATTAGCGTTGTCCGGAAGCATCCTCACAAGGTATAGACTGCGCGGGTGTGTATGGGTAATTGAATATTTGCATATGATTTGCATTCGGTACCATTGAGATTTCGCATGCGCCAGATAGACTAAACGCTATCTTCGTGAGACGAAATTAAAAGTATAGAGTGCAGGCCAACGCACATGAGTTGTAATGTTGGGTGTATGCTTATTTAGGCGTTTCAGAGTGTAGCAGATGCAAGGCGGGGTAAATAAAAGATCGATTAGATGAAATGGTAGGTTGACAAATATGTTTGATGCAATGAAGAAAATGTTACGCAAAGATGGAATTTAAAATTTTGGTTCATGCTTAGTCTAGTTACTAGTAGATAAAAGGTTGGGTAAAGGCAAGCTAGAGTAGATTCAGAGCACGAAAGATATTAAAATTTTGGGTTGATGCATTCTGAGGTATAAATTTTGTTATGTATGATAGTAGTATACTATAATAGTAATATAATTATTATTAAATTGTATTGAATGTTTGAATGAGTGAGGATGTGCAGTATGAATGTATCGACAACATATATAATGTCACTAATCTGCTAAATTTATGTTTATTTATTTATCAACAGAACATTTGCTCACATTAGTTGTTGTACATTAAAAAAAACACATTTTCGATTATTTGATTCTTTTACATACATTTAGTAAATCCCACTTAGTTATTTATTTCAAAATAAAAAATACATTAACTAAGTTTTAATCGTAAGCCTGAAATCATAGAATTTATATTTTCTTAGTACAAAGGAACGCAATTGACAAAAGAAAAAACCAAGAGCAATTACAATAATTAAAATGTGAACACTGCTGTAGTTTTTTCAGAAAAGTTGATCCTAAGAATCAGTTGATCTAAAGATCGCAGTGGGCGTGAAGTAATTAAAATGAATTCTATAAATATGGATTGGCTCAAAATCCTGAACCAGTGGTCGTAAAATTTCCAGCGAAAATAAAGCTCATTCCCAACTTTAGAGTCTTCACACCGGAACGCTATACGGGTAGGACTATTGAAAACCGCGCGAGAAAAATGAATAATGGTATAGATTAAAATTAAATTTATCCATAAAGCGGAAACCCTGACATTGCTTTATGGGCCTCGAGTTTTATTAGAGTCTGATTCGCTTGGTGTTTACAGTCTGGTTATTTTTATGGTGATACTGTATAAATTAACGATGATCGTATTATGGCGTTCATGAGAAGTGGGCACAGAAAACGCGACAGGTTTCAATAGCTGGGGTGAGGTTTAAGAGGGGTGGCTAGCTCCTCTTCGCCCTTCTACGCCCCACTAGCACCCTATTTTAATGCCTCAGTCGCTTTAGATATCATTTTCAATAATGTTGGATCGTTAGTGCAATGTTCAAAGTTTAGGTTTTTTGGGCGTTATTGAATATATTCGATAAGAAAAAATGTATTGAATGGCTTTCAAACGACGAATTTAATGATGCAACATTTGCAGTGGTGCTGCCTTCTTTATTTATAAATCATGTAAAATATTTTACATGTTCTTATTTGATGCGAAAAATGTGTTTTTATTCCAGAGACGCAGAACCATTTTGTCAAATGTGTAATTTATTTTATATAAAAAAGGTAAAATATTCAAATTGATTATTTTAGACTCTTGTACAGTTGGGGCATGTTGCTTTTAAGAACAGTAGATTCCAACCCTTTGCTGATGCACCTCCGCAAAATTATTTTAAGTTTATATTTTTTGCACTTCTACTTCGCTTATTATAATCCTTATAAATGGTATTTTATTTTGATTAGCGAAAAAGACGGTCATCACTTTAACATTGCGTTTAAAACTACATCTTACTGCGTGTGTAGAGAAATCATTTATACAGGTATATAAAAAAAATCGAGTTGCTTCAAATGATTAATTAATTCTGTTATTTATTTCATATATGATACAATCCATTTTTATTTGTTTGTTAACTAATAACATATAAAAATATATGCTCATACATCGGCTTCCTGCGTTTCGATTTAATAATCGCTTCGGAAATGGATGAAAACATAACGGAAGCTAATAACTGAAATAAACAAACAATGGATGACTCGCTGTTCTGGTAGAAGCATCTCTGCGTTATGGCTTAGTGAGTAAATGTCATACTTGAAATGCGAGTTTGTAAATACTCTTTTCACAACCATTTTTCAATGCTTTAAAATTTCTGTAGATATTCAAAATTCCATTGAGAGAAAGAATTTAGACGATTTCAAAAGTATTTTTGTACAGATTTTCAATTGCTTTTACCATTCCATATTTCTTTAATCATCACATACTGTCAACAAAATATTCTTTTAATTTATCATGGCAATCGTTTAATCTAATACCAACTCTGCGGTTGACGTATTTTCAAAATTCTTCTTTATATTTTGATTACATGTTTTAAAAACACATCCAGCTTTTTGATTGGTATATGTTAATGTGCCAAATTCACAGCCGTTGAATAGAATAAAGCTAATTCATGTGACGTATATACTACACCATATCCACGTCCGCCTCGCTAACTTGATGATAACACATGATAAACACAAGTTGCTACAACTCAGTTCAGTCAGTTGCCATTCTCCATTGTTCGTCTCCAGACTGTTCCAGATTTCTGCTCCAGAAGGTCCACTTGAAAATATGTAGTTAGTACGCAACAAGACAGAATTTTTGGAGACTTTAAAATAAGATAGATGTTGAATTCGATGCATTTATTGGATGGTTTGTTCAATGTTTTTTTATGAAGATTGAAATATTTAGCCAAACACTCACACACCGAGGTTTGAACCATTCGATCTTCAAAGAGCGGCTAAAACCATCAACAACACGCGGTAGCAATAGGCGTGGTAAGTTTTAGTACGCATTCAATATTGCTTATGTGATCTAACGAGAACAGCACTTACAAATGCTATTTCCACTGGACAACTTGATAATACAGAGGTTATAAGCTGCCACCAAAATTGTTGAAATATAATTCAATTTAGGATGTAGTCGAATTTTAAAACGCTTTGAAATCCTCGAAAATTAAAATTATTTTGATGAAATATTGGTGATCAACATCAATGGTGTTCTTAAATAAGCGTTTAAATAAAAAAGTACATAGTGCATCCGCCCAATGCAGTTTTCCTCCTGCTTCCTCTGAGCTTCCGGTAGCGTTTGTTTGCCCGGCGTGTTGAAACCCGATCTCCGAATCGCATTATCCTCGGAACCGGCGATTGTGTTGGTCCCCCGTTTGTATCATCTGCGTTCGAAGGTTTCCCGGTCATTCGATGACCGGTTTAAATTGTAGTGCAGCGCTTTTCAAAAGAAACACTACCTCGGAATTAAACGTGGTAGAAAATCATTGATCAAAACATTCCAAAACCTCTGGTTATTTAATTTGTATACGAGTATACACACGGTAAAAGAGAAATCGAATCTGTGTATTCTATGTCGCTTCCTCTTTTTGTGATGCCGGATGAGTTTCGATCCACTAACATCATAGAAAACAGAACAGCATTCGTGCATCATCAATTTTATGGAGAACATTTTTGAATGAGTGGAGTTTATTTATTTATTTATATACAGAATCGAAATTACAATTTTAGTTCACGCGAAGAGTAGTCTGTCCATTTTTTTAGCTGACATTTTATGAATGAGAGATCAGATTCACCCTTTTCCGGGGAATAATATGCATCGTAAATTACAAAAGTGCTAGGAGTACCCCTAAAAGATGCAAAAGAATTTGTATACCTTGGAAGTACGATCACCTGGGATGGCAGAACAAAAAGAGAAGTCAACAGTCGCATACATTAAGCAAGGCTAGCTTTCAATAATAAAGCAAAAATTATTGAGTAAAAGCAAATTACTTAGGGCTCCGCAAGCAACTTGCCAAAACACTTGCTTGGAGCATCTTGATGTACGGCTGTGAGAGATGGTGCTTATCTGAAAGTGATAAAAAAAGACTAGAGGCCTTTGAGATGTGGTCGCACAGAAGAATTCTCGGAATTTTCTGGAGAGACCACGTCACGAACAATGAGGTTCTCAGGATAATCAAGGAAGATAGGCACCTAATAAGAACCATCTCAGAGAGGCGAGCCCGATGGATTGGTCACATCATGCGCCACGATGGTCTTTTTCACGATATTGTGGAGGGGATGGTTGAGGGTAGAAACTGTAGAGGGCGCCCTAGACGGGAGTATTTGCAGCAAGTATTCGAGGACATGAATTGTAGCGCTTATCCTGAGCTGAAAAGGGTTGCGGAGGACCGAGAGGAATGGAGATCGAGATGCAAGATTCTGTTGCTGCCAACCAATCCACCGGATTTATACTACGAAGAAGAAATTACAAAATATATTTTCATTTTTATCGTCTTTGGAGATCGAACCCATGACTTAAAAAGTATAGTATCTATGCTTGGAATGTCTATAAGATGCAATGCAGAATGAGAATATCGAAAAAAGATAACGAGTAGTGACTTTAGCTTAAAAAATCAGCATGCTTAATATGCGAGACATATTAAGCAAGAAAATTGATGTTCTGGAAAAAATGGGTTGAAATGCTCAAAAATTCTGTCACCAAATACAATAAAAATAAAATCTACGTATATATTAAAAATAATTTAGTTAAATTAAATATTTCTTAAACGTTTTAAAAGCATATTCATAAATTAGGGCACTCAATTTTTGTAAAACATTAAATTCGAATAATATGATTTTTACACAAGAATAAGTTTAGAAACGCTGACGTCCGAGTCAGATACAAGCTCCCTTGCTGAAGCAATACAAATTTCCACGTCTACAAACCGGGAATAAATAATTTTTTAAGTGTACTATAAAATAAATCTACTTACTGAATAAAGGAAATCAAAATTTGTAAGTTTTTTAATCTCTTTATATGTTATTTAAAAACATAATTTTTAAGTAGAGTAAATAAAAATCGTTGCATTAAATTTATATGTAATGAGTTTTACGAGTGATGGATTAGTCTCACACCAGTCAAGAATATTTATATCAGTCCAATAATAAAGAGCTTATATATTGAATAAAATTATTTTTAAGCTTTGTAAGAACTGCGACCATTTGAATGGTTAACGGGTGCTTTACCTCTAGGTTTATCCCCCTCAGAATAAATTAATTATGTTATTATATTTGCATGCATCATATAAAATTTTTTTTTCTTTAGACCACTTGTTTTATGGAAATTTTAGTCAATTACTTTATTTGATTAAATTAATTTGTGATCGCATGCTTGTTTCGGCGAGTCTTTTGTTTTCACGATTTGTTTAGTTTTATTATATTTGACAGTTGAAAGGAAACATTTTTTTTTGTAATGAAAACACGTTTCATTGATTTGACTTGCGCATAAAATTTCGTCATTAAAAATGGATAATAATATAATTAGCACGTCATTTATAAATGGTCGAGTTGAAGGAAAAAAGAGTTTTTAATTGAAAAAAAAAACACAATATTGGTTGCAGTAAATATGTAAAAGTAATAGTATTATTTTTCAGCCAATCCAATTACTGAAACGATAATTTTGAGTTTATTTAAATTTTGATAAACATCTTTTTATGGTTCCGTTTCAAGAATAATTGTCTTTTACAGTTTTGCAGTTGTTTAAATATGTTAGATTAGGTGATGATAGTACTCAAGTATTCCTATACGATTGTAAAATCTTACCCAAAGAATACTATATGGATTTTTTTAAATTTTTATTAGAATATTATTTTATTATTTCAATATTCGAATCTACTTTTATTGATCATTTACTATTTTACAATATTATTAATAATTAAATATACATATACTATACATAAAATTATTTTTTCAACGCGTCAATCCAAACACAAAAATAACGGCAGAAGCGGGAATATTGTAATATAGTAAATGATATATAAAAAGTAGATTCGAATATTGAAATAATAAAATAATATTCTAATAAAAATTAAAAAAATCCATATAATAATGTCTCCTTGAGACAATATCAAGAAGGTAAAATTATTCATCAGTAACACAGGTAAATGATTGGTTATAAAGTCCAAGTCGGAACTATAAGTAGTCGTTTCTCATCCATTCAGTCTATAGTTTGGTTCGAGACCCGAGTGGTACTTACTAAAATAAATAGACTATCGGAAAGTAATAATATTAAGCTTGTGAATAAATGAAAAAATTGGTCTGAAAATGAACATGGATAAAACAAAACCCATGATTAATAGTCATATTTCACAGACCTTTGATCCTATTTCCATTGGAGGAATAGAAATAGAGGTTGTAAGCGACTATACCTATCTGGGACAAGTAATACAACTAGGGCGAAATAACTTCCTAAAAGAAATCGACAGGCGCATACAACTGGGATGGGCAGCATTTGGAAAACTAAAGTACATTTTTAAAGCGAAAATTCCGCAATGCCTTAAAACTAAGGCGTTTAAACAATGCGTCCTCCCTGTATTAACTTATGGCGCAGAGACGTGGAATCTGACAGCAAGTCTTACCCATAAAATAAAAGTCACCCAGCGTGCTATGGAGAGATCCATGCTCGGAGTGTCGCTAAAAGATAGAATCCGAAACGAGGAAATACGCAGAAGAACTCAAGTAGTGGATGCTACCCAACGAATAGGCACACTCAAGTGGCAATGGGCAGGTCATATCTGTCGAAGAGACGACGGTCGATGGGGAAGAAAAGTATTGGAATGGCGCCCAAGAACTGGCAAACGAAGCATTGGCCGACCCCCTACAAGATGGACTGACAATATAAGAAGAATAGCGGGAGGGACCTGGATGCGGAAGGCGGAGGATCGAAGAGGATGGAGACTCATGCGGGAGGCCTACGTTCAACAGTGGACGGACACAGGCTGATGATGAATAAATGACGACTGGTTGAATAATAAAAATAAAAATATACATATTTTGAATATATACTGTAGCGACATCTATCATACGATGATAACAATGACATGAATACTAGTTTCAACGTGAGTCGGTCCAGGCATAGTAATAGCAGAGTCGGCTGAGCGGTATGAATAATACCTGGGCATAGTTGGTTTACAAGGTCCGCGGTTCGCATCCCGCTTCTGCCGTTATTTTTGTGTTTGGATTGACGCGTTGAAAAAAGAATTTTATGTATAGTATATGTATATTTAATTATTAATAACAAAGAATACTAAGCTGCTAATTACGTCAAGCTTTTTAATGTGGAGAGATGGTTAGTTATATGGTTAAAATAAAAATAAATTAATATAGTAATGATGATATCATAAAATAATATTTGAAAATTGGTGTAAAATAGTTTTCAAAAGTAAGCATCCAGTAAATCTGGAGTAAACATTACAAATCATCGAACATAATAATACACGTATTAAAGTGAAAATATGGAGGTAATCGTCACCACAGGTTATCGTCTTCAGTGATCTGTACGGCTAGATATCTGAAACTCTAAGCTCAATAAATAAAAAGTCTGATTCCAGGATGAAAGAAAAAGAGTATTTAATAAGATATATAATTTTTCAATAAGGGAAGCTTAAAAACGAAAAAGTTTCTAGATATTTAATATAGAGTGGATTAGAAAGACGGGTGTCGGGTTAAGAGGCGATGTATTTCAATACCGAATGTGAAAATAAGTCTGTGAAGTCCCAAGCAATCTCTATCGATCACATTTGCATTATATAAAGGCATCCCTACACCGCATTTGAATACGGGTTAACTGGCACTCAGTGTAGTAGGATCACTTCAATAATATATTCCCTCAAAATATTTATATTATAAATATGTTTGCCAAATATCACATTTGAGTTGGTAAATTGGTAAAAAATGGTATTGAATCTGCAACATCGTTTTCTACAAGCCTTTCAGAAGTTTACAAAAAAGATAGTTTCAGCTTATGCTCCCTTGTGAGATTCGAAATACATATTCCTGCTGGGTCCACTTTCGTCTCTGGAGCCTGGAGTATGTTAGACTGCCACGTCTGCTCTTTCACCTCGTCGTGCCTTACAAAGTCAAACCATAATATCTCTATCATTATTCACATCTGTTTTCGAAGCCCACCCGCTGCCATACAGCATTTGCTTTCAGTGAAATGCTAGGATTAATAAAACTCTATGCTTATTGGTCAAATTAAATCGTCTTAATTAATTACGCTTTCTGATGGTTAAGACACAAGTTGTTTTTTATATAACAGTACCTTTTTAATTGCAACCCTGTTTTAAGCAAATAAAAAATTACGTACTTACTATTACAGTCACCAAGACGATAAAGAAAAAAGAAAGGTGTTAAGTATTTGAAACTTAAATTGTTTTTTTCCAAGTTTTAGCACGCCGCTCCCGCCTCCATAAGTCACGTGCCGTGCGAGGTTCCAGGACTCTATTTGGCCTCCGACTCGCCGTAGACGTTGGCCCGCCTTATGTGGGAATCAGATTCCTTTTAGAGTTGGCTGTGGAATACTTATCACTACCATGAACGGGGAAATATTTAATGTTCCGGGACCCGCAGATGAGCTACACACAACCCATATAGCTTTAGGGAGATTTCATCGAAGTACTAAAACACACGATCAACTAAAACGAATATTTTAATTTGTTTTACTAAACACACGTTCAACTGAAACTAAAAGTTTTTAATTTCACGCATCATTTATAATTTATAAATACGAGTATTTATTTACACTCAAGAAAATATAGGTATTTTTTGTTAATTGTTTGAGTCCACGATAAAAGCAATATTGATTGATGATTTAAGAGACATCTATGGACGCTTGCATTAAACGTTACTATGAATAAAATACAATAATTAAATGAGTTACCTTAAGCAAAATGCAGTTATTTTGGAGTGTTTTTTGTGTATTATTACGAGTTAAACAATATCGGGCGTGGATGATTTTATTTTTATTACAGAAATGAGGCAAAAGCTTAATGTAGCCTCTGTTGTTAGTATGCAAATTAATTTAATATAATTCCAAATGTAATTTTTTGATTTGGCCCGCCAGCGTACTTAAAATACCTTATGCGGACCTTGGTGAATTTCAAATCTGGCATCCCAGAAATATTATATCTTATGATATCTGTCTACTGTTTTATTTGTACTTCGGAAAAGATGCCTCATCTATTATAAATTTATATATAAATCTGTATTAGTAAGTACAGGTAGTTCTCGACTAACGACGGTTCTACTTACGATCAAAAATATTTAAAAAAATAATTATTAAAAATTTAAGAAAATGCGACCAATATTTTTTTTATTGAAAGAAATGGAAGCAGCGTTCCTTCAAATTGACCAAGGAATGAAAAGTTTGCAAAAATGGATTCGGATAGCGAAAGATTTTTGAGTATAAGCTGCCGTATTCAGGGAGATTTTGCTTGCTACAAAGAAATATACAGGAAAAAAACAACAAACAACTCGACTAAAGTTGGATATGTTTTTTAAAAAGACTAATACTGCTTCTTCTTCCACTCCTGTTGGCGAGCCAATGGATTGTACTGTAAGTCTAAGTCCAGGTGACGAAATTTTTTAAATATTAGTGAAGCAAATATTTTAAATATTAATGAAGTAAATATTTTATTTTGTATTATTAAATAAGTATAAATATAACAATAAAAAATATAAATAAATACACATGTTTGATTTTAATATGTAAGCACATACATATTTTGTATGATATTCAACTTACGACCAATTAGAATAACGACCAAAGTCCAGGAACGTATCTCGGTCGTAAGTCGAGGACAAAAATAATAATTATACGTTTTGTTTAATGTATTAATGTCATTACATTTAATGAATTATAATATTCAAATGTTTATACATTTGAATATTATTATTCATTAAATAAATATTCAAAAAAATATTCAAATGTATAAACATTTGAATATTATTATTCATTAAATCCAAAAAGTGTTCAATTTACTACGAATTCATATCGAATACATAAAAACGTCCTTAACTGAACATTTTAACAGAAAAAAATATGTAATTTTGTTAACATTAAATGTTAGAATAGTGATTTTAATTTACATTTCGTAATGCATAGTAGTCCTAGTATCTCTATAAGTGTCTACAGCAACTTCAAATGAAACAAAAATTGTTTATAATAACGAAAAAGAAGTAAAATGAACAAACGTCAAGATAAGTATAAGAGCTCGGCTCAACAAAAGGGTTTTACAAGGAGCAGCAAAAAAAAAAACTCACGATTTTGAATCAAAACAACGAGGAAAACCGTCAGCTTTTTTTGCTGCTACCTGTATATCTAGTTATAAATACAATAAGTAATATATTTAAACGCGATAAATACGTCAGTTTAATAAAAGACTTTTTTATTTCATGATGAGCGTTCGGTTTAAGTTTATAGTACGAATTATCCGATAATGCCTGATGTTTCGGCTAAAGGGGGCGGTTTTAAACGGTCGCGCTCAGCCACCTGAAGGGTAGCTTCCTTAACGATGAGACTCTCGGTCGTACCCGATCGACACCGCGCTGGTTTAATTAAAATTTCCATTAAACGCAATTAAAAGTGTCGGTCGGTGTAAAAACGAGAAAGGACAAGGTTACCTACCCGGAATGCTCTGTAGGGACGTCAGGTGTCTCGCTGGATTGTGATAAATGTATCGCGGCACACTCAATTACCCCTAATCACCTCGGAATAATCCATTAATGAATGGTGCCGATTAATATCGCGCTATGCAAATGGACGGTTGTACATTACATCTATCCATTGTGGGCTATAAGATATGTCTTTGTAGTTGTCACATTTTTCAGCGATATCTTGTATTTTACATCAAACCGTGTTTGTCATACGATATAAAATATTCTATAGTAAATAATGTAAATAAATTTTAATAAGACCTTTATACATAAGATTAATTTAACATTTTTTAAATAAACTCATATTTCATTACGTTTTATGTTTATATCTTCATCTAAAAAAGTCCTACCGAATTGGCGCCTTAAAGTTTTGTCTCTTGTCACTTATGTGTGTAACGGGTTTGCAGGACGACTATTGTCAGGAAACCCGAAAAAAGTCACTTGTAGCTTATGATTTTCTGTGGCATTTGTGGAAAATATGTCACTTTTGTCTCTTGATCGATTTTAGAATAAAAGGCTATCGTTTCCGCTTCCAAATTCACCATTCCTCACTAAGTGAAAATCGTAGCTACAATATTACAAATTGCAAAACCAATCAGTTAAATTATATTATATATTGATAAATCTAGGTAGCTTAGTTAAATAATAAATTTTAATAAATGAAAACTAAGGAATTCGAAAACTAAGGAACTAAGGAAGTGTTGAACTTAATTCAAGAATATATTATGATATGTTAAAAAAAAACATAATGATTTACATAATGAAATAAATAACTTTCCTTAACATACTTGTTAAACAAATATCTGCAGTAACAATGTATACAATAAATATATTTGTACAATTCTAGTTTATTAAAATTAAATCGTTTTAATAATTATAAGGATTTCACTTGAGCGCTGACTATCATAAACAAAAAAATATACAAATAAAAGTATTTTGTTTAAACTTTTAATGGCTCTAGCTAATAGCTCTCTACTCTAGTTGTTCGAAATTATTTGATAAAGAGAATAAAGATGTACTTTCTTTTAGATGATGCCTATTTCGAATAGTGTTGCGGAGTACTTTGATGAAATTATAGAGTTAGTCATTTACAGTGACTTGTACTGACAGCTCATCTAAGTAAGACTCCAAGAGTATTAAAAGTGTTATATTTTACAGTATTTTCTTCATTGATGTGTTTATATTTAGAATTTAATCTGAGCCATCACCCTCTCACATTCCGCCCTATTGTCCTGTCTGTCTCTGCGGAAGCTTTTTCTTCGGCGGGCAGGTGATCAGGCTGCTGAGGTTCCTGTGAAGCCTCCGCCGTTAATTAAGTCATTAAGCGACCGGGAGTGGCGCCGTGTTGATAATTGCGCTTCGCCTCAATCCTTCTGTGTTTTCCTCATTAATTATTAATTTATTTCTATGAAACTTAATTAATATTGCCGATTACGGTTTTCGATAATGGCACCACCCGTAAGTAATTAAGCCCGGAATGGAAAAATCATTTCCTGTTGTTTGGCGGATAAAAAGGAAAACACTCGAATGTGGGGCTTTGTTCTCTCTGCTCATTATTTATTTCAAAAGCGCAAATTGGCGATTAAAATAAAAAAGCGTTCGACAACTTTACAAGTTTGAAATCATACAAAAAATATAGCTCGTCGATCAGAACGTAAGCTATTTTAAAATCTATTGTTTTTTTTTTTAAAGATATTGTTTTTTTGTGACATTTTTATGTAATTATTTTCAGTGAATTTATTATAATGAGTAACCTTTAATTTGCTAATATATTTAAAAAAAATTGAAACAATAAGTACATAATCTGAAGAGCAATAAGTTTTAAGATTGTTTAAAATAGTTATTTTTAATTTCAGAAATACTATGTATATATAATATGAAATATCTCGTACGTGGATTGTGCCAAATGTTTATACGTTATCTCCATAAGACTGCAACTCAGCATTTACGCATCGCCTATTTAAAAAAATCTGAAAATAATTAATGTTAATTTAATAAAAACGTAGATTCAGTCATTAATTGAACTTTATACCTGTTAATAAAGGTAAATTAAAGTGATATTTATGAAACGACTTTCGTCATATTGAAATAAAAGCTATGTAACATTTAAAAGCGATCAATTGAAATAAGATATTTTTTTAGCTACCTTTTTTCGAGCTTTTTATCATTATTTTCAGTACTCAAAACGTCGATTATATTGTAGTTCAATGTTTTCCATAGAGAAAATAATACATTATTTATTTAAAAGACAGATACTAAAAGGGATTCGACCTTTATTCTTGAAAGATCGCATGAAAAATAGATACCGTATTAGACTATTATTATTAGACTATTAAAAAGGAGAAGAACTGAAGAAGGAGATGTAAAAGAAAAGTAAAGCTAGTGTGTGTTTAATGTTGCTTAAATAGAATTGATGAAAAAATATTGTTACAGTAGCAAATTAATAATATTATTAGCAATTACTGCAAGAACAGCTTCATTTGTATCCCGCAGCGTATCTCACACAAAGAGACGTATTTCCAATTGCATTTTCACTCTTAATATTTTCCGCAGCTCACGCGACTTGTTTGAATAATCCCGACGGTGGCGGGTCGCCTCGTAATGAATCGTTTCCAACCCTAGTAGACTAGAACAACACTAGTAGCAGACTGGTACTAGTCGTGAACTACACAAGTACTAGACTAGTACCAGGCTCGCACCAGTTCTTCAGGAAGAGGATCCCGGATTCGGGTTCCGCTGGAAAGCTTTGCGCAAGGATACACCGCCTTTGTGGGGGAGCTTTGAACTGAAACGCAAGTGACAAGTTTCTGTCTGCCTTTTAAAATTACCCGATTGTTTGCAATTAGCGTGGAAGCTGGCACTGTGTCTGCCAACTGTTGGTTTTTAGTTGTTGAGCCAACAGTTAACGTTTGACTTGATGTGTCGCCTTGTTTAAGATACAGAATGAGACAATCGGAGACATTTAACGAATTACGGAAAATAAATAATTTGATTTCAATAAGATTTATACTTATATTAATTTTTTAATTTTTATTAGAATATTATTTTATTATTTCAATATTCTAATCTACTTTTATAGATCATTGACTACATTACAATATTATCATTAATTAAATATACATATACTATACATAAAATTCTATTTTCAACGCGTCAATCTAAGCACAAAAATAACGGCAGAAGCGGGATGCGAACCGCGGACCTTGGAAACCAACTATGCCCAGGTATTCATACCGCTCGGCCAGCATAACATACTATTTCATTAAAATAATTATACAAAACGTTTTTTCCTCTTGACGTTTTTTTTATGATTGAATTGTAGTATTTTTTTGTTATTTATGATCTAAAGTAAAAAATTGGGTTATTATTTTTTCGTTTTTTTAAATTCATTTTACATATCAGAATAATTATAAGATAAAAACTGTGAATGGTGAATTTTAAACGTTTTTCTACGTGATTTATCAATAAATGAGTTGACCGAAAAACAAAAGTAAACACTATTTATTTTCAGATACTGTAAAAGTTCGTATAGCTTAAAGCAAGAGTGTTTTTTTAAAATTTCATTTACTTAATAAACCACTGACGGCATAATGTTAATGAATTGTTATTTCATTTATTTTTCATAAGCTTCATACTAATTATAAAGCAATTAATCAAGCTAAAAAAATAATAACTTTAGCCATAAATGATAGTACTAAAGTTCTGCGTATCCCTACTTGTTATCTTTGTTTTTTATATTTTACATACGATTTTCAAGGCATAGTCGACTCGAGATGCGTCACCGGATGTAGCGAAAGATAACCAAGATCCACGAAGCAGCATCGCGACAATTTGTTGCGAAAACACACGCTTAACGAAGGCCACCCTCTGGACCGAGAAGCCTCCAGCCCTCCAGCCTTCCGCCCTACAACCTCCCGCCCACTTGCCCCACCCACGAGACGGAAGTTCGACTGCTCCAGCGAGTAGGCGGATTTGCCTGGAGTAAGAGAGAAGCTTTATTAGTACAAAACCATGGAAAGCATACTATCTTAACTTGGTATAACTCACTGATAAACATACTTTTACAGTTTTGAAGTAATACCCAAGGCCGCAGTAAGCGCCGCAAACTTTGGACGCTTAACCTTAAAAAAATGTGGTAATAATAGTATAAATAAAATATAACAGTTTATATAGCAATATTTACTGTAATTTTAAAAGCACTTTGAAAGACTTACGTTTTTTTTTGTTTATTTGCATTAAGCAGCTTTAACAGTACATTTTATTGTAGCACATATAACCTTTTGTACATTTTTTTTCTTTTATCATATTTGCTCCATATTTGGAGTATATGGATACCACAAATTCTAAAAAGTTCTGTAAGCGAAGATTGTCTTTTGAAATGTCCCAAAACACCTGTATACCAGGAGGCTCATGTAATTAATAAGAACAATATAACATTTATGGGAGAATTTACATCATTTCAATCCCGAGGATAATTTTAAAATCTTACACGCAGAGAATAAAGGCACTAAACTCACAAATTTAGAAATCCTCGAGATCAATAGAGCAAAATCGGACACAACTATAAATCTAATTAATGACCAAATTATATTTGCTTCTTCCCCTCTTTTGTATCCTATAAATCGTTGATACTGCCAATTTTTTTTTTATTTCAGCTCAAATTTAACCGGACTTCGTAACGCCTTCATCAGTATCATCAATTAATTATAATTTTACCTAGAATTGTATAGCTTCTCTATCTACTTTTGGATTATCCACCAAAATAATTTTTGCTAAAATTATCTAGAATTCGTACGTAAAGTGCATTTTGATGTAAATGTTGATTATTTTTAATGGCCTATGTAATTATAAATATTATTTTGTTGTGACATAAATGAATTCCCTTATACATTAATGATTTCCTAAAACTACATATACCCATCACATAATTTATATACACCTTTTCACTCACTCTTTTGCTTTATATAGAGCCAACAAAAATTTAACTAATTGACTTGAAAATGGCCATCCGACCTGGCTGAAACATGTAGTCAAAAAAAATATATGTGGAATAAATTCTAAAGAATCTTTTATTTTATATCTGAATTAATAAGAACGTTAAAACGCATTTTTTTATCAACCATTGACTAAAATATTGTTTTTTTTTAAGTCTCATTTGAAATTTGGGATTTTAATGCAATTTGTGATACTTGTGCCCACACTTTTGTAAAAGACCATTGAAGATTTTTCCTTGTTCTTGTATTCTTTCTTACCATCTATAAATTAACTAAATATATTAAAAAACAATCAATGAAATTAAACGTTTATTGGACCATAAAATAATTTAACATTTTCAATTTGAATTACTCTAATAGATTCAGTGTGTTATACTTATCCGCTGCATACAAAAATTAAATTAATCCCTCGGGCTAAGCTTGCAAACCCCAATCAAAGGGGTTCTCAAAGTTGAGGATGTTGTCTGAGCTTCTGGGGAGGTGTTAGAGGACGCATGTATAATGCAGCCGGAGACACTTCACACAGAGCCGGCAAGAGGGCTGAGTAAGAGAGGGCTAATTTAAATCTTCCTTTAGGAAAACCCCTGTTATTTTGTTCTACTTATCAAACACGTTATATGTGTCAACTTTTATTGAAATTTCATGTTTGAAATGAATATCTACATATTGTTTTATATTATATTTTTAAGTAAATATATTATATTTTATACAAAATCTGCATAAAATACCTGACTTAAAACTCGTAAAACCCAGTATAGCAGACAAAACATAGCCCAAAAAAAATTTAACTAACAAAAATGTTAAATAATTGTTGAATAACTATTGATATAAGAGTAACTTATTCATTTGAGATACTTTTCTTGATATATTATGATATATAATTAATAATGTTTCAAAAAACACTTCTTCAATAGAAAACTTTGTTATATGTAAGTTTAACAATAGATTGGTTCGTTTTTATGGTTCATTCCAGACACCGCATGTTGGACTGTCGGAATATAAAAATCACAAAATGTATATTTTCAAAATACATGACAACAATATATTTTGTAAGCTTAAAAACATATACTTGAGTTTAATTTTTTACTTATTTATAATTTCACGACATCCATGTTTACAGAAATTCGTTTTAAAAGGGAGGTGTTTACGGGACGACTTTTATCTTACACAGAGGTTCCTACTATTTTTCGGTTGGCGTCTTGCTTATTACATAAAAAATTAACGCGATTACCTATTAAAGGAATTAACATCAGGAAAATATATATTTATCAATGAAGCTACCCATTTCATAGCGAAAAATTAAACACGAATACGGTTTTCTTGGGATGATATAAAATATCTAATTTCAACTGTTTCGATAATATTCATATTGAAACTGGACAAAAACCCTTGTCTCGGTTGCAGCGGTTAGTCGTGTGTCTTAACACATTCAATAAGGGTTGAGGACATGCAGTTTAAGTGCAAATTATTGTGGTTAATTAAGGTAAGTATACAGTATTGTGAGCGCAAAAGTTTCGAAAATAGTATTTTACAAGAAAGCTTTGGGGCTACTGACACTAGTTTTATACGAATTTTAATTAATAAACTATAAGTGGCGTTTTACTGGCGATCAAATTCACATCAACCGGGAGTATTTACAGAGCTTAGAATTCGATTGCAAATATTTATATATTTTTTAGTTATATTGTATAAAGTCCGGTCCAGGATTAGGCCCAAGGCATGTCATACTGCGAACTGAATTCGGGGGCAAGTTGACTGCTGCTGGGGCAGAGCCTCCCCACGGGAACAGAGTTTCTGTTAGTTCTGGGTGTGTGAGCTTCTAGTTGGTTTCAATGCGTTCTCGGGAGGGAAGCAACCTAGTACCACGCTTCAGCTAGGTGCCTTAATGGCACGTGATTTTACAAGTCTAATCTTTCGAAACTTTGTTGCTGCTACTGGCATAATACACTGCCAGCTGAACAATAACAATATACAATATGACGCGAGAATTTGTATACATTGTTCATGACTATTAAACAACATTTGCACATACAAATATTATTTAATTTTCAATTAAAATATGTCATTCTTCTCATATCTGTTACATATTTGGAACAGATCAGAAGTCCAAAAGCTTTAAAGGGCTGTAGCTGAAGTATCCGAGGCAAATTTTTGCCTAAATTGTTATTCGGGTTTTTTTAAGGAAATCCGACGATTAGCTCGACACTCTTGAGATCTGGACCATTTAGTTCTAAGGAGCGACTCAATTGGAATTTATATCAAAAACATCTTTATTTTTACTCATTCAAGTATTTTATTATTAAATATATTTACATACTCGAGTTTTTCAATGATAACATAAAAACATATTATTGTTTCAATTAAATACTTCAAACTCGTATATAAACATCTTGATTTTATTATTTTACTTAATTTTATCGTACTAGAGTTTTTGCTTTCCAGTGATGTAAGTGACGATCAACAGTGTCAACTAAATGCAAGGATGGACAGTTATCACAGACTTGTTGTAAGCCTTGAAATGTTTAAATCAATAAAAACATCACTTTTAAACAAAAGCAAGGAAAACAGTTTTAGAAGGAAAGAGAATGCAAAATATAGCTTAAATTAAAATGATTCATTTATTGAAGAACCAATTTTTGCTACGCAAAATTTATTGCGGCTTTTTATTTTGCTTGTCAATTTTTTGACCAATTACAGTTGTGCAATTAAGAACTATTTTTTTCGACCACCAAAACTATAATGGCAACTTCTGAAAAGTGGTTCAAGTGGAAAATTTGTTTATTTTATTAACCTTGGTTTTCTATTACTGGATTAAAGAAGGTAACTCTTTATCAATAGACTACCATAAATATTTGTCATGTCATTTATTAATTACTCAATAAAAATTTAATTCAACTTATGTTAAAATATTGCAGAATGAAAGCATCCCCAAAAGCTCTTCTCGTTGGTTAACTTCGGGGACGTTGGGTTTCTGTTTTTCAGCACGCTTTCTGTTTATTTAATACGCGCCAACACAACGCATGTCGTAACAACTTTCCGCCTGCTCCTGAAACCAACATGAACATTTTATGACACACGTGTTTTTTCTAGAGGCTGTAATTTGCCTCCGCACTAGAGTACAACCGATTCTGAGGAGAATGGCTAAGTAGTGAAACTCTTAACTGTTATTCATAAATCCTTGGGTTTGAATTTCTTACTTTCAAACATGTAATCCTTTAATTGCTTTATCTGATAAATAAAATACTCCACTTCATTACACATCCGTGAAAATTCTTTACCTTGCAAATACGCCAGATTTTATGTTGTCAAATGTAATAAGCTTTAAAGAAACATTTTCTTTCCATATCGCAAACAAATATTCACCACGAATTCCCGCTACTCTGTTGCCATCGTCTATACCTTGTCCCAAGACAGATGTCTGTGCATATGGAGTTTTCCCTCGAAACAATATGGTTCCAGACGACTTCCAGGGCAGAAACCCGGGAAGTTAGAGAGACGGCAGCTGAGACATATTTTGGGTGATCTGTTAATCAAAAAAATTAAGAATGAAGAATGCTCATGTATTTCATATTGTCTAAAAACAACAAAATCGATATAGAAAATTTCAGAAAACATGACTTTTGTCAATTAACTAAACGAATCAATTAACTCGGTGAAAGTAATGACACGAATATGTATATGTATATAAATATATAATTTTAAATTAAAAACGTCAAAATTTCCTAGTGCAGTGATTAGCGGTCTATTATATCCCAAAAATTTTAAGGATGAGACTTCACTGTCTTGTGGTATATTTCAGTACGATGCATGAAAATGTACACAGATTTTTATCTCGATATATTAAAGGCTTAAATATTCATACTTTCCTCATAAGCTAAGCATATCCCTTTATCAGCTTATCAGCCTTAAAATTTGGCACTTATTAGATATAACATTGAAAATATTACGGGGCGTATTAAAGAAATACATTTTTTATCTCGCTAAAGTAATGTTTTTTTTATAACACATCGGATACCTAATTTTAAGATGATATTAAAAACAATATTTATGATAGTTTAACATAATGAATGATATACTATATTATTTTTGAAGGCAGTTCGCGGTGATATATTTTTTAGTTACTCGTAGGGTATTAAACAAAGTATGATGTTGTTTTTTTTTAATTATTTATTATCCATAGTTTTTCACGATCCGGAGACTATTAAAATTGACATAATATTCGGTCAGTTGCCAGAATCAATATTACAATGACCATATGCTGTAATTAGAGAATGGATATGACAGAGCAAATATATGATACATCGTTTTAAGCAACAATGAGATATACAAATACTTGTATAAAAATACTGCTCACAGTGGTGCAGTTTTGTTCATTCAATTCTATGACTGGTCACGGCAATTTTAAGGCTAAGCTCTTCAAGCTTAGCCTCGTTGATAGTCCAGACTGCCCATGTTGTAGCCCCTTGCAGGACGCTGAACACGTTCTGTGGCATTGCCCAATATTAGATCTAAGTAGGGAAAGCACTTTAGCGTAATCCAACAGAAGCCTGGACCGGTTGGGTATGTCGACCTCATCGCTACGGAGTCCAACTACCATGCCTTTTCTGTATACGCGGCGACCTTCGGCGAAGAAGTCAAAAAGTCCAAATTTTAACGTCTGAACTACTAATTTTTATACCCACGTTTGGTGTTGCTCACCAAAGTCCGTACTTGTATGACGTGAAAGTACTCTGAAAACAATGCCTTAGTAAGTGCTCCCAAGGAGCGCAGGTACAAGGCCACCGGCCTGGGGGCCATAGGCCCAAAAAAAAGTGGTGTAGTATTTACAACGATTAAAAAAAAATCATTTTTATTGGTTATCGTCGCCTTAATGCAGTTATTAAGACTATCCATTTGACCGTTAACTCACTGCCATATTCTTATTTAATCCCAAAGCTACGTTATCCACGTCAGTTATTCCATATATATGTTCTATTATGTATAATATATTAGTACTTTGATCGTATGCTGTGTATAATTTTGACAGTGAAATTATCTTATTTCGTGTTTTGCACTTCAATACGCGTACAATGTGAAACATATACTGTAAAATAAATGTAACACGTTGTGTGACACGTGCGAGATGTGAGATTTGTGTGTGGCATGTTACTTCCTGCGTCACCCAGTAACCCTTTGACAAGTCTACGTAATCAGAGCGTTGTTTATCTGAACGTCTTGTGACTGAGGGAAAAGTTGTACTGAAATAATGCGAAACCATCACGATGAGAAATTTATTTATACTATTAACAAGCTGAAAAACATAAATATTATTTTAGAAATTCACTCTATTAAAACGTATTGCCATGTCAAATAAATGTATCGTGTAGAATATTAACATAGTGAAATGTAAATTATTTCGAGTTTATGTAATGTTCATATATTAATTATTTATAGGTGTCATTTATAAGGATCATTCGTTGTTTGATATAAACATATCAAAGTACCAAACTTTTGTAATAGTGACTTTTTCACTTTTTCTCAGTATAATGTCGTTATAAAACGACAGAAATTTGATAAAGGAGATGGCTGGAGCCTATGTAAGTAAATCAAAATACAGAGACCACATATCTACCTCCCTACTTACCCTCTAATGTTTTTTTTTTTTAGTAAATATTCATTTACTAACATAGACTTTTAAAAAATCCAAACCTGTAGCTCCACCTAATTCCTACCTACTCTCTAAAAAGCTCTTTCTTTATTAGTGAATATTCATTTACATCTCAGTACGTTTGTGTACGTAAATGATGAACTTTCATAGTTCGCGAAACTGCAGTTTTCTATTAAGGCAAACAGGGATTCATGTTAAAACAAGGTATGCAATTCTTCTATTAAATATCTATTCAAAAAGTTTTTTTTTTAAATATCCACTTCAACACAGCATTATATTAATGATGCGTTAATTGACAATACTCTGGATAAAAAAATATTTGTATGCCATTATTTTGTCATTTAAAGTAAATAGTGTATTAAACAATTGGCGTAAATATTATATTAACATATTTGTAAACAAAGCCGACCCCCTGCAAGATGGACTGACGACTAAGAAGAATAGCTTGAGTGTCCTGGATGCGGAAGGCAGAGGATCGAAGAGGATGAAGACTCTATCGGAGGATCTATATAATCGGAGGCTTACGTTCAAGAGTGGCCGGATACAGGCTGATGATGGTGATGATGATGAGTATATTTAACGGTATGATTTTTATGCTCTCTTAAAATATCCTTTCTTTGCTCTTACGCGGTATTGCTGCTATACGACGACATGGAGAATCGGGCTGCAATTGTAGTGACCACATTTTCAAGCAAGGGAGTGAATATGAAAAATAAAATGTACATATGAAAATATTATATATGATTTATTTTTAACGTATTAAATATATTTTTCACCTCAATACCGGGCTACATTTTAATACAGAAGTGCACTTGTCAAATCCGGTTTCAAGTGCGCACGTTTTCTCTTCTGGGGTCGTTTTTTCTTATTTTTATCCCCTCCTTCTGAGGGTCGTGGAGGGGGGACTTCCCCTACCTTTCAGGGTCCCATCCCCTCTCCAGGCCTCAAGTGATCCGTTGCGGCCAGGTTAAATACACATTACCTAAGTTGTTTATACGCGGTATTTGCTTAACGCGAGATTTTAAGTTCAGTGTCTTTTCCTGACGGGCACTTCCTTTCTATTTCCTCGGGTAACTTTACACTAGACTAATATAATATATGCGTATTTGTTCATGCGTTTTCTTATTAGTTCAGAAAACTCAAATAAATTGTATTCAGTACAGTAAGATTGGTCAGAGAAAGCAGGTACAAAGCAAACCCAGATTCATTTAAGTAAATTTTATTCGAACATACCTCCAAGAGTTAGACATCATACTTATACATATGTTTATGAAATAAATGTGCTTTCTCTGGCTAACCACGCTGATTATGGAAATATCAATGGTGTATTTGGGAGAGTGGCTATCTACGTAACTAGTCCTCCTAACGGCATTACAAAATGACGACACAAACATGTACGACAAGTGAACAGAAATAAGAGACGAAAGATTGTATATCGAGGTTTTCGGTAGCAGTCAGCTAGGGTTCAGCAAGATATCATGCTGATATCACGATAAATCAAGTATTAAGCTACAAAAATAATCCTTTGCCCACCATAAAGTTCTGGGATCGGGTTGTTCCACTTTTATATATATATCTCCCACGCCACACACAAGATCTTATCTTTAAGTGTTGTGGTAAGCGAATTAAAAAAAAAAAGAAAAAAGAAATAAAAAAAAGATGGAATGTAAATTACTGTGTAAAAATGTATCTTTGTATATTTGATTAAAAAATAAATAAATATATATATATATATATATATATATATATATATATATATATATATATATATATATATATATATATATATATATTTATTTATATATTTACTATAGCGAAATGGTCCAAGCCTCGGGAGTGTCGGTCTAAGCATCCAATTTCTTAAAAAAATACATTTGAAAATCACCTGAAAGACAGGTATGCCTCGGATACTATAGCTATTATCCTTTCAAGTACATAGACTTCTGCTTTGAAAATTATCGGGAACCATATACTCGTATGTTGCTAAGGTTACCTTCTAGTACAGATCTGTACAAGGAAAAGGAATGAGCAGTGGCAGCTGGCATATATAAAAGGTGGAAATTCCTGGTGACCATATGTTCCAGATATGGAATCGATATGGGAGTATAAAAAATAATTATAAGTATTTATATAAAAACTTAAAACGTCATTGACTTGATTAATTTTTTTAAATTAAGCTTTGAATATGTATCATATATACTTTTTTTGATAAAAATTAAAAAAATATAAATGTAAAATTACCATAAAAGATTATATTTATTTTAAAAATGTCATCGTTATGTATAAATATAAAAGTTATATGCACAGTAACAATATTACGACTAACAGTCATAAATATTTATGAAACAATAAAAAAGAAGACTACTTCAGTTTTATCGTGGCGTTCTATCAATCTTCTAAGAGAATCTACACTAATATTTATACTACAACTGTATCAATAGTTAGTTACCTCAAGGTTTATCTAAAAATCACATACACAAATAATCAATTTGATTACATTATTAACTTTGGTTTACAGTAAAAGGATTTTTACGAAGAAAAATAGCTTCATACGATATGCAAACAAACGTATTTACTCTGGAACGTATTTATTAGGCGTACACCATATTGGACGGGAGTAAAAGCTGGTGGATTTCATACACCCTGAATCAGACTGTCTCCTTGCAAATCCTCACCCATTTTTACTATGCTTACACCATTTTAAAGGACATAATTTTGTGCTTACGCTGGGAACGTCTACCTGTCTTCGGTAAGCCTGAATTAAATGACAGCATCTGAGATCCCGCAGGAGGGAGAGGATTCCTCGCCGAAGGCAAGGAAATGTGCAGCAAACTTTGGCTGCTGAAAATAATGTCGCCAGGTGTAAACAAAATTTTACATGGAAAAGGTGAAAGCAAAAATAAGCACGAATTGTTATGTTGTCATGGCCAAATGAAATTGTTTCTTTTACTGTTGCTTTAGTCGTAATTCACCATAAATAAATGCGCATTATATTTTAATACAATTTTCAAAACAATAATTTAAATGAGCTTAGATTACGATGAATTCTCCGACGCAACTCACTTATAATTAATAATACTACTGTTGATGTGAATGAAATCTCAATTATCTGGTCAAGCACCAAATAATATTCTGTTCTAGAGAAATCAGAAGAAGAAAACGAAGAATTAGCATTTTCATACATGGAATCTTTTTTTAAACCACCTGAAAACACCACGTTTGCACATAAGACGCAAAGTCATATGCGCCGAAGAAATGCGTAAGGCAATCAACCAACCGTCCCACTGCTTGTATAATCAGATACCCCCAACACCAAGATTGAAGTCTCGAAGCAGCTTTCTGAAATCCACACAACCTCTCACATCCGGCTCTGAAAATGAGAGACTCCAACTCTGGCAACAAATCGCACCAGAGGATTTCATTACTCCAAAGGAAGGCCTCCCAACTGGCAAGAGCCTTGACTGGCCGACCTGGAAATCCCTAAACAGATTAAGAACCGGAGTTGGTAGAACAAAGGACAACCTCGAGCGGTGGGGAATGCTTCGGCAGGGAGAGACACTATTGTGCGACTGTGGAGACCTGCAGACCGCCTCACACCTACGATGCTGCTCCATGTGCCCAACAAGTTGCACATCTCAGGACCTGATGCTGGGCAACACACGAGCTATCGATGTTGCCAGATATTGGGAAAAAATAATTTGACGTCGCTGACACGAAGAAGAAGAAGAAGACCACGTTTGCAGACCTATGAAATGCAGAAATTATTTCATGTCTTGTTAATTTTAAATTTTTCTAAATGAGATCCGTTTCGATATAATGTGCTGATTCTTCTGTTATAATATAGTTGATATTAAAAGAACGCTTCATACAGCAACGAAAAAATCCTCGTAACAACGAAATTGCTCACTCGTCAATTAGTAAAATAGTTTTACAATGTATGTAAAGTAAACAATTTGTTTTGTGCCTCTAGAAGTGAAACTTAAATAATAATATCACAGTAACGTAGTTAGTGTTTTGAGCTTTTTTTTATTGAAAAAGTAGTTTGTCGGATTTCATAGACCTTTAAAGCTGGAAACTTTTAAGTTGACAAAAAACATATGTCGGGCGACGAGCGGCGGCGGACAGCGAAACTAAATTTAACTTTAAAACGCGTCGAGTGGATTTACTCATTGTTTTTTTAATTGCATTGACAAAACTACAAACACACTCAATGTGCAGTGTTTAAGCACCGACAATATCAATTGCTTCATGTCGCAAGTGAAGAGTTTCGCTGTTTGATATTCGATATAGTTTTAATTTATAAAGTGTTATAAATAACGTTCTCTATATCCAAGTAATGCATTTAATAATATTTTCAATTTATTACATAATAGGACTAAGTACTGTACGTTTATGATTTATTTATTTATCCATTTACATGCCCATTAGGCTTTTACATACAAATGTATATAAGTGAAATACAAACATGAGTGCTAACAAAAACGAATAAATAAAAAATACATAATATAACAATTACCTAACTAAAACAAGTATTCGTTCATATAGTGTGACATTACATTTATCAGCAAAACATGTTAATAAGCGTTAGGAAAAGAGAAGTTTAAAACCATTTAAAATTTATAATTATTTTTAGATATTTACATATGTTTTATTGGTATTTTATGACATACTAGTATATTATAAGTGTATAAAAAGATTTATTGAACTGTATACTGCAAGTGTTGATTAGTTTTTCAATTAATATTATATTAAGACTGTTTGTACCCTAAGTACAGTAAATTCAAATTATTTTGACGGTACAACACAGAGGTGCATCGAAGGTCATGCACTTGACAGTTGGTTTATGCAAATCGAACGTATGGGTTATCCCCGACAAGGGTGGTGTGTAACTCTTGGCTCAAAGTTGATTTAATCCATTATAAACCCTTGTCCGTTTGTCTGACTTGGATTGTTTCCTTGACACTGGGAACAGAGCCAAGTTGGGATCCCTCGTTAGACGTTCCCAGAAGATGGATTGATGGGCGGCCGTCTGCAGAAACTTGGTCCGGCTCAAGGACCTTCATCAAACCTGTTAGGGACCTATGAAGTGTCCGTCTGAGAATTAGTGCACTTCAGATTATGTATATTTTCATGATATTTTTTTAGTGGTCTCGGAACGGCAATTGGGTAATAAAATATATCGCTGAATGTTATTATATTTACAAATTTTATTACACTTTATTTTAATTAACAGCACGATTATTATCTTAGGACGGATCCAAGTTTTTCGTATTCGATTTGCCACATTTGCCGAAAACTGTAAAACATAAATATTGAAACATATTTAAAATAAAATTTAGATATTTTTTTTATTTTTTTTTATTTAATCAAATATAAAAGATACATTTTTACACAGTAATTTACATTCCATTTTTTTTTTTCTTTTTTTTTTTTAAATTCGCTTACCACACCACTTAAAGATAAGATCTTGTGTGTGGCGTGGGATTCATCTATGTTATTTTACAGTTATATATTTATACAGAATTGTACATATACACATTTATACATTGTCATAATTTTGATATGATACTAACATTATATAATTAAAATTTTAAGATACTATATATATAATTAAATCTAAAGTATATATAAATTAATAATACATCTTTAGTACAAGTATTGTTGCAAATATTTTTCGTGATATTATTTATACACTGTAGATAGTTTAATTCAGCTAATATGTGGTAAGTTGTAAGTGAGAATTCATTATTATGTACCAACTGGTTGAGGTTTTCTATCGAGTCATGTATAAGTTCTTTTATTTGAATTTTGTCATTAATATTGTTGCATGTGAAGTCATTCTTTTTTATTTAGTTTTTGATTTAATTCAGTAGTTTGTAAGTATTTATATTGAAATGATATAAAATGTACATTTTTTATTAGCTGAAGAATATATATATTCAGCCAAATTCAATTCGACTATATGCTATTTTCATCATTTTATCCCTTACAATGCAAAGGTGGCTATAGGCGTTATGGTTAGTAGGTGTGTTTGTTTTGTGGATTTTATTTGAATTCGTGCAGTTGTTACAAACGGGTGTCTCCTCTATATTATTTGAGTCCATTGTTTATATAAGTACGTTAAATTTTAATGAGTGAGTCATATTTGGTATCCTGTAATTCAAACGTACTACAAATGAATTTACTTTATCTGAAAAAGAGTAAATAATTTACATATTTAATCGATATTTTATAAATGAAAATACGATTAACTTACTGGAATAATATCTTCAAAGCACGAGCGTATCTAGTTGGTGATGGAACAGGATTACAGAAAACTTGCATTAAATTAAATTAAATTTACATTAATATATTCATTTGCTAAATTACCTAGAGAATATCGACTTATCCACATATAGTGACTCTTATATTCCACCTTGGAATTACCCATCATTGCCAATACCATAAAACCTATCTAATTTTCATTATTATAACATTTAACTTTACGTTAAAACGTACAACAACAAGATATTGAAACTACTAAAATTTCTAACTAAATAATTTTATTATTGTATAATTTTCACTAACTTACTTTTCTACATAGAAAAATTGTGACATCCCTATCAAAACAACTGCTCCACCTCGAAACCACCTCACCTTACAACTGTCTAATGTTAAAGTTACGCCTTTCACAAGTTATATATTTTGCATCAACTCCATCATACAACTTCTCCATCTGGTAACAACAAAACTAGCAACTATCTCAAGTCAAAATTGCACTTGATATATTTTATTGTGCAACAATAACATCAAATTATTAACATTGTAGTTTTACAATCGTGATAAAGAGATCGGCCTAGACTATAAGGCGTCGGCCTAATTATCCAAGCTTGTTAAAAATCATGTATAAATATGCCTGGAATATTACAGTTTCTATCTTTTTTAAGTCCCCAGATCGTAAGAAACCGGTATATGTTCCCCGGTGAATTTTCGGATATAGAGTCTTAAGACTAAGCTTGACAACTGATAAAACTGAGTAAACTGAAGTTTGTGGTGATCAAATTTTCCCAATAGATATAAGGAGAAAGAAATAATGTAAACATGCTTACAAGATAGTGATAATTATTCACTCTGCACCAAATTACAAACAGTTTATCTTGCGGGAGATGGTATTAAGAAGAAATTTTGCCAAAAGCGTCTTCATGTGATTCATTTTAATTTTCTTTATTAAAACATTTATATACATTACAAATCACAAGAATTCAATCAATAACTTCAACAAATAACACACAATAATCATTAAAATAGTGCAAAAATAACATTCAAAAATTACCACAAGGGCCCATCAAAACAGTAAATTATGAATGCTCGTATATCATGCATAAGTAATGACATACGAATATATAGTCCTCGTACACAGTTCAAACTAACTAAAGTCTAGTTTAAGTGTCATCATAATACCAGTCGCTGAAAATTTCTGCGCTCTTACTCACATGATATAGCTTAAGAGTGGATGTATGAAAAATGTAGAGTTAGAAGACTATTGGGTACATCTTTCTGCGCTGCTGTCGCTCGCAACCGCAGTGTATAATTCAGATTCCGCTCGGCTTAGTGCGAAGATTTGCCTGCGGGGGAAGGCCGCTAGACCAGAGCAGAGGCAGCTGCGAATTATCACGCGATGAAATATTGTTTCAGCTCTCGCTCGGGCTGATTATGCAAACGAGGCCCGGATAGACAGACAATGGTCTGACTTTGTTTGGCCTTCGTATCGGGGGCCACGCAACACCAGCCCCACCCCCATCACACCGGCCAGAACGTTTGATCACACGTCGTGTCGGATTGAGACGTACCATATAGATTAACCCTCTACGTGCCAGATATGTATATATTTTAAATTTAATATACGCAAGCAAACATAAACACCGCTTTCATGATACTAAATTACCTAAACATGTTTTCACCTGGGTGTTGCACTATCGAGCGACATCCTCACAAGCGCCTTTCTTCATCCACGATCATCGGACACAGAAAGTTGTCATTCACAGCAAATCGTGACCCATTATATACAATTATTTTGGTTTACCTCACGTCTACCCACTCCTTGGTTAGAAACATCTTAATTGACATCCAATCATTGAAGTTTTGAAGTTCTTTTAAACAACTCTTTCTGGCAGTATTTGAGATCATCATCATCAGCCTGTGTCCGTCTATTGTTGAACGTAGGCCTCCAGCATGAGTTTTCATCCTCTTCGATTCTTCGCCTTCCACATACAGCTACTCCCGTTATTTTTCAAACATCGTCAGTCCATCTTGAAGGGAGTTGGTCCACGCTTACCGTCCGTTTTCCAGCTCTTGGGCGTCACTATACATATAAATTTTTCTTACCCATAGACTGTCGTTTCTTTGATGTTTATATCCTGCCCATTGCCACTTGAGTATGCTTATTCGTATGGTAGCCTCCACTGCAACTATTTTAGATATCGTATGTTCATCTCGCCGGTTTTTTGGCTCACTTATTATCTTTCTATTTAAGTGCATGTCGGTTACAGCGTGCAACTACATGTGCTATATCGGTAAATTTTATTCTTCACAGTCTCGATTCTTTCAAAAATAGATATGATACAGTGCTCCATCTGCAGCACTTTTTGATGAGTTTCCATGCACAGATTTTAAGCTCTATGGGTACATGCCTCCACTACACAGATAATACAAACTTATTATTTTTATACATAAATAATATCTCAGCAATAAGTAAGTTGGTGGTATTGATAAGGTTAATCCGTCGTATGTGATTGAATAAAGCCTGAAAATGGCAAATTTGCATGATATTCAAATTAAAGAAGGGCTCAGAAGTGTAGGCTCTCAAGTACAATACAATATTGTTTCGATTAAGTGACATTTTAAAATTGATATGCCATACTTATGTAAATATATGCGATAGAGATGCTTACACATACGAGTAAGATGTAATCACCGGAGCGTGGAATTTCACTAATATGCAAATTTGGTGCAAATATTTTATTAATTATATTATTTTATGATTAATATTAAAGCTATTTCTTAGAATTATAACTCTTTGTCTTGATACGTTAAACTCTTTGCTTTAATTTTTAAATATATTATATTGCAACAAATATTATCAAATTTGAGCTATGCTTTGTTCACACTACGAGTTATTTAGTTTAGTGACGTGTAATTTACTAAATTCTAAAATGTACTAATGTGCAATGTATTTGATTTGGATTGAAAAATAGACATGTCAATTGACATATTAGGTCACTAGATAATATGTTATTGTGTATTTATTTACGATCTGAAAAATTATTAAAAATTCGCTGAAAATCGACCTACAAGCGTTCCCCTTGACAGTTATTTGCGCCAAATGATTCTATTAGAGTCTATTTGATGAGAAATATGACAGCATAAGCCACGATTGAAGTCAAAACATTTGTTAAATCAAGATGATTGTATTACAAAGCTTGAGAAATATTATTTTTGTGCGCTACTTTTTTGTTATACGGTCCACATTTGCACGATCACAAGTGACACATAAATGTTATAGGAAATTCGATCCTTTTCTGAACTACACACGAAATGACAGACGACGGTGTTGTTTTTAATTTGGTGCATTTTAACGGCAGCTAGATAATTCGGAGTAGTTTCCAGCGACGTGGAAGCCGCTTCGGTCCTAAAATAACAAGAGTAGTAGCAACTGGAGGGCGGGCAGATGGGAGATGGGAGATGGTCGACCCACCCTCTGTCCCAGCCCCTCGCTGCTCGGTCTCTGGTTCGATTCGTGAAATATCAGATGTCCCCAGTTGGACGCTACACTAATCCATTGGACTTGAATGGAGCGACTGCAGCCGGGCGAGTCCTTGTTTGGATGGGCATAAAGTGAGCATTCTAATAGCGTTACACGCGACCAGAATACAGCTGTTGTGCATAGTTGATATGTTTTGCACCGACGATTTTAGGCAGATACCGTAAATTAATAAGCGATTTCGTGACTAGTCAATTTAGCTAAGCAGGTTTCAAGCTGTTGTTGTTTAATGCATGATACATTTTTATAAAATAATTTGTATTTATTTATAATCCTAATCTTGATCTAAAATTGACCTAATTTATATGATAAATTACAGTAAATTAGTATGAGTACGAAAAAATCATCATAATCAGACTTTATCCGTCTACTGTTGAACGTAGGCTTCTCGCATGAGTTTCCATCCTTTTCGATCCTTCGCCTTCTGCATCGAAGAAAAAGTATTTCCTACAAATATCGGTATAATAGAATAGTGTAAATGTTCTTTTATATTTAAGAAATACAACAATATAAGATGTAAAATTTGTTATATTTAGTTGAATTTCAGAAATAAATTATAAGGCATCATAAAATTTCACAGATGATACTTCAAAATTACTATCACCATCTGTCGGTATTCTCTGCTTACGAAGACTGTGTTTTTTTTTTAAAAATTGTAATTGAAGTAAAAATTGTTATTTTACAAGCAAAAAAAATGTATTCCGTTATTGAAACGTTATTGAATTTAAGTTATTAAATAACACACACAATAATTTTGAAATAATATTACTTTATTAAAATTTGAATTAATTGAAATATTCACTTATTATTTATATTTTTGTTTCATATTCGCTTTAGAGGGGATGCATAGCTGCCTTGCTCCATGTCAGGTATGCGTCATGAAACTGTTGATTAGCATGTTTAACGTTGATATATGTATTACTTTATATATTATTGTATAAATAATTATTTAAAAAAATATTTTAGAAGCGAATAAGATTTATAATTTTGTGACTATTTATGCATTATTAGTCATCTTAGTAAAATATCAAATCGAAAGCGTTCATTGAATTTTACGCACGTGACTTGAAAACACGATGAAGTAAATAAAAGTTTACGTAGTGGGTTGTTCAACAACCTATTATTGCAGACGCCGTATAGTATTATAGTACTAGTTAGAGTAGATTTAGTTCGAGGATGTTCAGGGCCTAATATCGGGTTGCACGCACTGCTGGAGTGCAGACTGTAGAGTGTGGTGTTAGTGCCTGGGTGTGACCGGCCGACCGACTGTCAGGGGCTGACACGACAGTCGCCTGAATAAACCTTGCCACCCTTCCCGGTACACAGCGGGGTACCTTACAAGCACCGATATTCATACTTTAATCATTCTGAATGTTATACTTTAAATAAATAGTATTGATATTGCCACATATCCGATCGAACATACTTTAATACAAATAAATTATCAAATATTCGTTTATATATTAGTAAATCTCGATATCATAGGCTGTGTCCATGCATTGTTGAACTTATGTCTCCCGCGCGAGTTCCATAAATTTAATATTCTCAATATTATGTGTTCTCTATCAGACGTTCTTTTACTATCATCCTGGTTTATATTATTGTTATACGTTTAGTTTAAAACATTGTGACCAGTGCTAAATCCTAAGAAAATCAATAGCTTAACATGGGAACTTAACTTTGCCGGCGGGTATACCTCAATGGTTAAAGCGCTTACTTTGCAAGCCAAAGGTCGTGGGTTCGATTCCCCGACGGAGGTTAAATATATAAACAGATTTTCAATCAATTTCTGAGCTCTAAAATACCCCCGGTTGGTGTTAATTTGATCCTTCACTCGTAAAATACCAATCATAGCCTATTAATTATTATTGGTGGTAGACAAAGTCGTCCCGCGAAAATCACTCAAACATAGTAAATTCCTGTAATAATAAAGATGATGCTTGAATCTCGGGTTGTAGTCTATGACGTTGGCGGATCAACACTCCACATGCAGCGCTTAGCCATATGCACCATGGTAGGCATCATAAAATTTCACAGATGATACTTCAAAATTACTATCACCATCTGTCGGTATTCTCCTGTATGTGCTTTACATAAAAAAACGAGTAAAAAATATTAAATTTATTTTTTTATTTATAAACTAACCATCCAAATTTGAAAGACACATATTTAATTTTATTGTTTTACAATTTGTAGAATGCAAAAAGTATATAGACGTTTTTATTTATTATTACTGTTGAATTCGAAGAATTTTTATAAAATTTTGAACATTATACTTCTGATAATGTTCTGATGTAACGATTGGATTGTCGCTTGAATTTGTTCTGTCAAATGTGGAAAGAGAATTCATATTGTCAAACGGATCCAATGCGACAAGAGGCAAGTCCCCTTGTTATTACTCAATTTACACATATATAATATTGAGTACCTCAAATATACTTGAAAGATACTTTATTAAAAATAATGTCCTAGTCTTTATCTATCCATCTCATAAAATAATCAATAATTTTTTTGAATCTATTATTTCAAAGTACTAAAAATTGTATATCTAAATATACATTTTACATTTTTATAGAGTATAAGATATTATTGCATTGTTTTAATAATATATTTAATAAATTTTGTAAGTGTTAAATTTATATAAAAAATAAATCTGTATAAGCGTAAAAAGCATACCATATTTACGGTAAATTTCTATGTATCGTATTTTGTTCTTTGTTGAGAATCCATGCTTTATAATCGTAGTTCAGACGAATATAAGACTATACTAACGTGAACCAAGTTGGAGAGGATCACTTGCTATGCTGTCCTGCTCCCCAAAGTCTATCGTAGTACTGACGGATGCATCCGGTAATCCGGGAGACGTAAGTTTCTGTCGTGTTGATTGTTTTACTATCCATAAAATTACAATAGAAGAAGCTGAGCGCCACATTTTAACACGGAACAGGAAACTAATAAAATATCGATGAAAAACACGGGTATTACGAGTGCATTAAACTCTTTTTTTTATAGTTTTTAAGCACCTGGATATGCTAGTGAATGTTTCAGATATTGAAATTATATCACTTAATATTTATTATTGTTTTGTATTTTCTATATTGTTGAGCCAATAATTCATGATTTTTGTAGATGTCTTGATTATGGTTTTATTGCTCTTTATAAAAACAAATTGAAGAAATTGCAATAAACATTTTGTAAGTTTTCACAATGTTCATAAATGATACTAAGCAAATAACACTATCCAGTCCGATTACACAATATGTGAGTAATCGCCAGGCCGAACGTTAAAGGCGGGTCACACAACTTGTGTGTGATTGTTCCGCCAACGTTTAGTGGCCGATTACACACAGGTTGTTTTATGTTTTTTCAAACGTTAGTGGCCGATCACATAACATATGTGTTGTTTTTTCGTTCGACCACTATTCAAAGATCTCAAACCTTTTCAGTGAGGGTCATATTTAATTTTATTTGAACACATGACGACAAAAAAATTAAAAGTCCATTTTTTGTATAAAAAAATAATAATGTGAGATTAGACTTCAACTCGCTTGTTATAATTATTATTTTTAAATTGGGAAAACGTTTATCATTTTTCTCGATCAATATTTCAATTGTATGAATTTAAATTTATATGTTTGTTAGCAAAATAAGTATTTCATAAAATATAAACTGTTTTTTTTTTAATTTTATTTTATCTTCCCGTGCAATATATTTTTGGTTACAATTAGTTGACGATATACGCTGATGCTCCGATATTCCCGATCACGCCGAGGAGATCGAAGACAGCGACGATGATGGGGGATGGATATATATAAATAAATAAATACATGCGATTTTTTTTGTAAGCAATTCTTGAAAAAACAGTCGGCCTCTAGCGTGAGTTTAATCGCGTACCGCGCGGACTGGATAGTGTTAATATTACGTACAATGTATTTTTTAATAATTTTTGTCATTCTGTCAGATCTAATCAGAATCTTTGTTTTCAATAAATAATTATTTCATTATCCTATAAACAAATTCATCATACGATACATCAAAACCACTTTTTTATTCAGTGAGTATACACTTATTGATGTCATATTATTGTCTTATTTAGGTATGGCCACTTGACGTAACCGAAATATATCGTTATCATGTATTTTTACTGTGTAATTAATTAAAGTAAACGAATTTCATTTACACCAAGGGTTTTTTTTCTTAGAGAATTGCATCATCGTTTCTAAGTAGAAACGTCGAGGTTCTACCTTAATGCATGTCGTTTATTTTTTAAACGGCCTATGTGCAAAAATGTATTTTCTTTAAGGGGAGTTTGTTATTTTGTGCTCCGGCATAATACATCTTGCGGATTTATATTTACAGCCAGGTAACCAATGGAGATTAATACTGCCCTTGAGACCGATAACGCACAATTTAGAAGCGAGAACTTCACAGAGGTGATCATATATTTGAGAAATAGTCCCGACGAATAGTATGGTGTACAAAAAATAAGAATAATATCTTTAATATGCTTGGAAGATTTTTTATGCACTCTATGACAATGCACGTTGGAAATTCTTTTTACAGAAACTCTTTTTACACTTGCCGAATATGGGTTAATATGTATATTGCCGAACATATAGGTTAATACGGTTAATATGTGTCGATCAAGAACTCGCTGTTTCCAAAGTTTCTTCCTCAATACCACCGGTAACATCTGGTATGCTCTTCTATCGTCTATGTCTCCTTTTTTATACATTATGGATCCTTTCAACAAAATTTGGTAAATATACACTTGCAATCTTCCCAACTCACGCAAAAACACAATACAAGTTTCTCACATGCAGCGTCCAGCAACCCTGGCTGAACGTCATAGAAGGCACTAATCTCGACCTGTTGTGCTCTCTTCATCAGCGTTCGGTGGTATTGTCTTGTGTGTGGTGTGTTAATTTCTAGACAGTATTTCACAAAAAATCTATATTTTTTTATAGGTAATATTTTAATGAAAATATAATAATAATAATTGTGTATCTCCATATTTTCATTCAAAAGAACGTGGCCTTCGTCAGTACGGAAGTATTAATGTAAGCATTAAGCTTGCAGGCATTATTTAGTTATTGTTTCAAATAAACCTACTTTTTAAAATTATAATTTATGATGAAAAGCTCTTCAACAATAAGGTTTTAACGACCGAAACCATCCTTGTTTGATATAACGGTAAGTGGTTGGAAAGAGAAAAACGTTAAAACGTTAAAACGTATGTGTTGTTGTTTATGTAATTTCGTAAGTTTTCACTTTTTTTTTAGTTAAGCCCTGTGAGCCATTTTTAATATGTTTATACTTTTGTTGATGATGAACCATGAAATAATTTATGAGCTTATAGATTTATTTAATTTTATGCATTAATTTCTTTGAACTTTTCGTCATTTTTTATTTTCGTAATAAGGAAATGTTTATGTAGAAATTAATAACTTAAGGAAATATTTATTTTATTAATGTATATTTATTTATCTATACCACAAGGAAAAATGGTTACGTGATTGTAACTTGTTATACAATGGAGATTATATTACTCTGCGCCATTTAATAGCCTTGGAATCCAAAATTTAGACGTAACTGCAAAATATTATTAAAATAATTGAAAGGAGGTAAGCAGAATATTGAAATTGTTTACAGATATAACCTGGTAAATATTTTTATATGCCAAATACTTCACAAAGATCAGTATAAAACATGAACTCACTGAAATATATTTGAAATAATATCTTAAGCTTTGCTTTTGCAAAAGTTTTCTGTTTAATTATGTACAAGAATTATTCATTTGAATAAAAAAGATTATTGACTTTACTACCCGAAAACGGGGGCATTGTACTTTGGTATATTATTTAATGTAAACAATTTTACGTAAGAATTCTCAAATTTATTCAATAAAATGTAATTGTATATTTTAAACTGTTTAAAACGTTAACTTTGAGAAAGTATTCAAGAAACCTTTGTTTGCTTGAACGTGAATTTTCCGTTATCGCAAAGTCAAACTTACACGGTCAGCGTTATTTGGCAGTGCCAATAAAAGCGAATGTATTCAGAATGATTAAATATATAAGCGGAGTATAAATGCCAACAGAATCAGCCAACGTTCGCTTATAAAATATAAATATACAAATTATAACCAAATGAGATTGAGCTGCCAAAATTCAGATATATTCTATTTTTTTTTTTTTTTTTATGTAAACACATACAGGAGAATACCGACAGATGGTGATAGTAATTTTTTGAAGTCTCATCTATGGAATTCTATGACGCTTACCATGGTGTATATGGCTAAACGCTGCATGTGGAGTGTTGATCCGCCAACGTCATAGACTACAGCCCGAGATTCACGCATCATCCTTTATTATTACAGGAATCTACTATGAATGGGTGGTCTTCACGGGACGACTTTCGTCTACCACCAATTTTAATTGATAGGCTATGACTGACATTTTACGGGTGATGGATCAAATTCACACCAACCGGGGTATTTTAGAGCTCAGAAATCGATTAAAAATCCATTTTTTTCTTTAATCTCCGTCGGGGATCGAACCCACGACCTTTGGCTTGCAAAGGAAACGCTTTACCATTGAGCTATGACCACCGGCAAGCTATTAAAATATATCAAATATATATATATATAAAAACCTTAAAAAAATATGCCTCACACACTGTAGATTCCGTCTCATTAAGTCCCCAACTTCTTACCCTGGAAGTTGTTGAACACCATATATGTCCCCAGGGATGCAGAAATATTTTAAGGTGAATGTTGAAAATGGCAGATAACATGACGAAAGGACAGAAATTCTTAATGTCTATATAGTACAAATATAAAACGATGTGTAGTGAAAAAAAAAACATCTTCTCGAGTTGATTTCGATTTAAATATTCATTGGACTTATTTCGTTCGTAATTTATGTTGCTTAATGTATTTTAATTTATAATAAAAGTTATATTTACAAGTACTTAAAATGTGATGAAGATAAATATATTGTAATGTGGCTTTCTTGTATTTTTTTTTAAAAATAACGACGTGTAATTTCAGTTGATACAACTTCAAATCGGCGAAAAAAGAAATTTCAGCTTTAGATATTTAGTTTTTTTTTTTTATAATCCTTAAACGTATTTCAACTAGATCTATTTTCGTCACTGAATCTAATATGGATGTTGCAATTCGCAAAGTAACATATGAAAAAAATATATATTGACGTCTAGATATATGAGATCAGTTTCAGTGTAAGCTGTGCTGAACTTCAGCAACATGTTGAGCAGTTTTAACGATTCAGAAGCATTGTGATGAAAATATTTGTGAAACAAAGTCTCGTGGGGAAGCAGTTGTCTCAGACATCGTCTACAGCAGATGTGACGTCGTTTCAGCCGTTTCAGGTTATTCACGAAAAGAGCAGTTCAGACCTACTATACAGTACCTAATCGATTCCTTGTTTTATGCATTATTAGGAAAGCACTCTACTTGAAAAGTAGCCTGCTTGCTGAAACACTATTTATAGCTTTCTATATTTTAATTAAATTTTTAAACATTTCAAATGTTAATGTACTTTACCTTTATATGAACACAACTTTGGACTCACGTTTGAGATAAACAAATTATTAAATAAAAACAATAAACCCAAACAAACATATCCATTAAAACATAAAAAAATAAATAAATATATAATTCCAATTCCTTTAATAAATAGTTGTATAAATGTAAATTCTACCTTTAATATTAAATTATAATGGCCAATAATACTATAAAATGTATGAATGATGTGTGAATTTTTGGAGTAAGAATATATATGTCATAAAGCTGAATATATTTACAGCAACTAAAGTTTTTTTTTGAATATTCAACATTTAGCTGTCAATTTGTATTTAATTAACTTTTTTTCGGTCATATATACAATAATTTTAATGCTGAATAGCTATGATAAACTTAAGCAAAAGAGTATATGTATGTAAATATACTTTTTTTCATTTTAATAAACGTAAATATATCTCTTTTACACCATAAAATATAATATAGCACTGTGACGTGAATAATTATTTTAGCAAAAAATATTTCTCTACTAGAAATAATCAAAAACCTCTGGAAAACTTTGGGTGTAAATTAATTTGCTTCATAATAGATAAAATATGCCAGTCGGCAAGTCAATTTATTAAATTTATGAAATGCATCGTTTGACGTGGCGCTTCCTAAGAATAGATTATTTAAGCAGCTTTATATTATTATGCTCGTATTATTGTATTTTAATATTGCAAAGTAGCTGTTTTATTGGCATAAACTTAAACGTATGTGCAGTGCGGTGTTATTTCAAACTCATTCGACCGGATATGGCTGAAATAATATCCGGCTGGCGGTCACCCCCTCTCTTCCCACCCTCAAGCCTCCTTTGCATTCCCTTTCATACTGAACTGCATCTCACTCGCTCCTGAAAAGCTAATCAGAGGAGTGTTAGCGGAAACATTGACTGGCATGCATATTAATTCATTATTTTCGTTCGCTGAAAAATAATTAATATTTATGCCAGTAGATATTTTTTTGATTAAATTATAGCGCTTATTATTTGTCTTGAATGTAAAATTACGAAAGTTAAAATGGAAAAAAAAACATAAAAAGTTTAATGAAAACTTTTTTCGCCTACTGCTGAACAAAAGCCTCCCTCAAGAGTATGATTGCCTCTAGATCATTTACTTTACACACTTAGTTTATTTCCTGTAGCTCCTTAAATTCCACTTGCATGTCTAGCATCTGACATAACACATCATTATACCATGTCCGCTACTTAACTGGAGCATATGACACTCACGAAGTAAAGCTAGAAATAGCCTTCACCTCATCCCATGTCAGCTCCGCCTCCCGCAGCTCCGTCAAATACATTCTATGTATTATTGCCGATAGCTTGTTAGGAAGGCGTGAGCCCGGGGGCTTGTAGAAAAGACAGCTGTTGTTCATGCTCTCTTGCGGCGTTCTAAGTACTTGTCCTAACCAGGTTCACCTTTGCTTCTTGAAATACTGTATTAAGTAAGGCTGTCAACGCTCTTCATCTCGCCATTCCACACAAAGTCCAACGATCGTACTCTACGCAGGCATTTGTTCTCTAATCCCAGTATACAGCTGCATTGGCTATTGGTGAGATGACAAGATTAACAGTCGTAAAGAAGAATGATATACATAACACAAACACCTTTTATATAACACGTTCTAGTTTTACTGTCTGATTTATTCCTATATTTAAAACGTATTTTTTTTAAAGCTCGCTAGACATTTTGACGATGATTAAATATAGTATGTAGTGAGTTAATTCAGAAACATAATACGCAATGTAATTAATGTGACACTTTGTGATTGAGTGGTATTTATTGGATAACTTTCGTCGAAGACAAATAATGTATATTGGCATTATCAAGTGCCATTAAAAAATAGTACAACAATAATGAAGCCTTTTCTTCATTATTTTAAATATGCAAAACCATATTTTTTACACGTTAAACTTTTGAAACTCTACAAATAAATGTATTAAATATAGAGGTGGATATATATTTACTTGAATGAAAAATATTTATTACACGCTTTTATTTACATCATTCACTTTTATTTTGTAAAGTTTGATAATTGAAACATGGCTACAGGTAATTATTAAATGTATACTAATGAAAATGTGGGTAGGTGAAAATGTTTGCAATGTCATGTTGGTGTGAGGGAAGCCCTGGTTTTCATACCGACTATCATAACGATGATACTCGGGTAGTAAAATCACCGAGCAAAATCATACCAGGAAAACCCCGTTATATTGTACAGCTTAAAATAAAGCATCTTACAAAGGGCCAATGAAATCGCAAAATAAGTTTTCAGAATTTGTTTATTCGTATCATATTTGAGGTAAAATAGTTTTATTTTGTGAGGAATAATAAGTTGAGAAAACTGGTTAAACAGGCTTCTATTTTACAGCCAAGAGACGAATATAGACATATTTATTAGATTTATGTTTTCCAGATACCACAGGAAGGCATTAACTATAATTGGTATTTTTCAGTTCCCTAGACAGTTAATAACCATACCTATTTCATACCCGGCGGATATTCGGGAGACAGAGGTGACATTGAAGAGGCAAAGACTAAGGAACATAACTATAAACATTATTATTTTAAATTAATAATTGTTATTTGTTTTATTTTTCGTAATACATTTATTTCTCAATGCTCTTATTGTGTCTTTGACAGTTTTATGTAGCCTCACAGAGCATGATGCAACTTCAAAATCAAAACTGTCGAAATGAAATTTACCAAACAAAGTATGGTAAAAGAGTTCTGTTAATACATCTTCTCCATACTCATCAGATAAATGCTATCTCGCTTGAACATAATTTTTACCATTTTGACAGTAAAATATAATAAAAATAATGAATTTTGCTTTGCATATTTGAAAAGCTCAACCTAAAATTACGGCATAAGATGAATGACATAATGAGTTATCAATACATGTAACGATTCTGCAGGTAGAGCGTGAAATTGGCTGTGAAATAAACCGATAAAATTATCTGTAAGAAAAAAATTTAATTACTTTTCCAACAATAAAATATTTGTATATTTGAAGAGTCTATATTTCCTCCATAGTTCGTTCTCTCTTTAGCAGCCTTTGACGCCCTGGGCACCGCATCACGCTCCCTCCCGTAGCAGATTACTTCATGATTCGAGGATTATTTCACATGATTTCTGTATAACAAGTACTGCCGAATGTGATTAGAACTATCCACGCATAATATTTAAGTCCTCCCCACATCGGCGAGATCAAATAATATTATCGCGGCGCGTATTAACTCGAATATTCTGTTTTTGTATTAACAATTGGGGCTAAAGTATAATGCATCTAAAAAAGGGGTAATCGCGTTTCATACACGTGATTCCAATAATGTCTTTGATAATAAAATGTAAGAGGGTAGAAATGTATTACTCACGTGTGTAATTATATTAGTTTTGACTGAATTATCTGCACCCTGAATATATTTATCATCATCATCATAAACGTTTTATTCAACGTGAAAGACGAACTATCTAATGCAATTATGTATTTGTACAAAGTCTTTAAATATATATTCTTCAGCCGTTTTTGTTTTTCAATTTGAAGCATATGTCCACATTAAAAACCGCTTACAGGTACTTTATTTATCAATTACATACTCGATTGCGTAGGGTAAATGAAAAATATTTTTTGGATCTTCTTTCGTACCAGTATTTTCAAACAAATTATTATGTAATATTTTAATCATATCCGCTCACCATCGACACCACGGATTCCGTGAATTTGCATTGATTACGGCTGTAGTACCAGATAAATATTTGGATGTTCCATAATCAGTGCTTTTTTAAGGCGTGTATAAAGCTTAGATTTAATTAAATTATTTTTTTAAATCATGCTTAGTCGAGTTTAGAACGTATAGAGTCTGAATGAGATTTTTCGAACGACTTACCACTAGACTCTGCCACCCGGAAGCTGCTCATACTACCACTGTAATTGAAAAAAAATCAAATCAACAAGGGAAAACATGGCTTTGGTTGATTTTTTGATGATCTTTCGCATGAAGTAGACACAGAACAATGGATAAAGCAACTGACTGCCCCAAAAGCATCGTTGGTAACCGTATCAATTTTTAAATATATTTATAAGAAAACAAAATACACAGAAAAAGATTTAGGATTTACAAATAAATCGAAATGTAGTGAGATAAATTTTCGTTTTGCATCGTTATGCGGCTTGTTATATAGTATAATACAAACTAACTTTATTAACTAGCGCATACTGCCGATTAAACTTGAATCAAAAATTAAACTGCGACTTAGTTACAGAAACTAAATCAAGTTAACAATATTTATCGTCGTTAAAGTACATAGTTAATGGCAGCAGAGCATTGCCTTAGCGATAAGAAAGGGATACTTCCGCTGAGGAAGCAAACAAAGTCCGTTTCCAGATAGACTACAGCTACAACAGAATCTGCCTTCAAAGCTTTGCGCATCTTCCCAACAAGGGCTACAGTCATGAATTTCTAAGAATAGCACTAAGACTATTTTCTCACATCTCAACTCAACACGTACGTAACTTTACAAATGAATTAATGCTTTTTTTTATTAAATTTATATTAGAATACAATCATATTATATTTTAAAATAACTCATTTATTCACTCACACCTTTATCTTTATAAACGCGCACACTTCCTTGACTTATTTAATCGAAAATGGCTACCCGATGTAACCGAAACATGTCGTCTTATAGTAAAAAATTGTGGAATAATTTATATATATTATTTTATTTGTATGTTTATATTATGAAATTCCACCAAGAATTATCGATCGAAGAAATCGAACAAATATATTACATATACGTTACTTCAAATATGGTCACTATAAACTGCTGCCACGCAATTCTCTCAGCATCGTAGTGCTACTATCGTCCCAAGTCATCTCAGCACTGAAGCTCAGATGAGTACTTACAATGCTTATAAAACGAAATTCTAGCGTCTTAAATTTTTTATTTGACATACAATTTAATTGATGATATTTATTGACGTTTTTTTATAACATAAATAGAGACAATTTAATTATTATTTGTATTGAAATTGAAACAAATTGCCGTATAGAATATTGAAATGCTATTGTTACAAGTACAGTTTGGCTTGTTTGGAATTAATATTTGTCTATAACATAGATCTACTTTTTCAAAAGATAATTATTAATGAATAAAAATAACACTTGTATAATAATGTCATAGATGTCACTATGCTCAGTGATGATCATTATTATCTAAAAGAAACTGAATATTAATTTATTTTCAATTAAAATGTTAATTGCTTGCCCAATAACTGCTGCCATATACTTTTCAGGATATTAATTGTACTCATTTCAAGACCTATTACGGATGATAAATAATACGGTCCCCAACGAAAGGGGTTGAATGCTGCTGAAACTTATGTAATTATCGATTATGCAAAGTTATATAAATTAGAGGGCAATAGGAGAAGGGGGAAACAAAGATAACGCCCGTAAATAATTAATGGTTTGTAATGAAACGACAGATAGGGTTAAAATATGGTGATAAAAATATGTGAATTGTATTACTTTTTGATACTTGTCTTCGAAGTTAAGTTAATTTTATTTATCAAAATATTTTTCACGAAACAATTTTTTAAGACGTAGAAGATGACGACATAATGATTTTCATTATTTTAGTTTATTTCCAAACCGGGAAAAGAAAAAGTGATATATTTAAATATTTAAGACTACTACTATTTTAGCCCAGTTCTTCTTTAGCCTCACCATTTCCCACCATCTGCGGTCGGCTTTCTTTGTGCACATTCGCCAAGTCTGTCTGTCCTGCGTTTTTATTCTTGGTTAATAAGCCCAGAGTTTTCAGATCATTGTCTACAGTTGCAGTCCAGGTTGCCTGTGGTCTTCCAGGCTATGACTCTTTAATTACTAATGCATATAATATTTATTACAAAACTACCAGACGACGAAAAAAACAATTGCCATTTAACTTCACCATCGCATCTGAATTATTAGAGTTAAGGAACAAGAAGATAAAGAAAAAAAAAACAAATATTATCTAAGTAACACAAAATATATGCTTGAATTTTCTCAAATATACAGCGCAGGCAGAAGATTTGAATGAACACAGAGATGGGTCCCCTATTCCTCTTTGTGTAAAACAGTATCCCGAGTACAATGTCGGGCCTAATTATTACACCCAAAATAAATAGAAGAATGATAGGTTATAAGTACCAAAGAAATGAATAATTGAGATTGACCCAAATTCAATATGACAGGGCCTTTTGTCTGCGAAAAGAGCAGTCTACGGCCATTCGGCCCTCCTTAAGGATCCTGCTTACGTTGGGATTACTTAAATTTAAAAGCAAAGTAAGGTTTATTTACAGACAAATGGAAGGAAACGTATAATCTGTATTAATTACGTACCGTATTTGCAAACATTGAATATTAGCTAGGAAATTTTAGGAAAGTCTGCGTTTAACATCGGAATTTCGCGCAATTGTTAGGTATATATGTCAAGTAACACTCGGACAGGGATAAATGTTTCAAAGCCTATAAGGTATTTAAAATGAGGCTTTGCTTCTATTTAGAACAGATGCCGTTGTGTAATACGTAGCTTCAATTAGTGCTGAGGTTGTTTAATACACAATAAGTATGGATATCAATTATAATTACACAAATAGGTCACGTCCTCGCTCTTGTAGTTTTCAGATTGCATTGAAAATAGTTTCAGGACTACGGTAATGTAGAGCTTATATAAGTTATCAGCATTAAATATAGACATGGAATTTTATATTTTAAATATATTATAAGAATAGATGAACGTAAAATAAATAAACCAAAAATTATTTAGAGTTATTTAACTATTTTATATAACATGTTGCATCTTCGGTAAAAATCAATTTTCGAGTATGATTTTTAATTGAAATTATTCACTTTACGATTTATTCTGCTTCATTTTGTTAAATTAATATAATTGAAGCATTTTGTTTATTTATTTTTACATATTATTTTATGCCCCCCAACGCAAACTGTGCTACGTTTGTTGAGGTGGGGATCTATTTTTCAATAAATTGCATTTTCGTAGAATAATTAAATTTTAATATGCTTTTTATAATATTTTATCGGTAGTTAATTTCTTTTAATTTAATATATATTTTAAATATTCACCTTTATTTCAGCACGTTTTCAATTTACAATTTGAATGATTGTACAACAAGTATATTAATTGAACATCTGATACAAAGCAAATACCATTTTTTTGTAAGCACATACAGGAGAATACCGACAGATGGTGATAGTAACTCTCAAGTTCCATCTGTGGAATTCTATGACGCTTACCATGTTGTTTATGGCTAAACGCTGCATGTAGAGTGTTGATCCGCCAACGTCATAGACTACAACCCGAGATTCACGCATCATCCTTTATTATTACAGGAATTTACTATGAATTGGTGGTCTTCACGGGACGACTTTCGTCTACCACCAATTTTAATTAATAGGCTATGACTGGCATTTTACGGGTGATGAATCGAATTCACAACAACCAGGTATTTTAGAGCTCATAAAGCGATTAAAAATCCTTTTTTTTTTTTTTTATCTCCGGCGAGAATCGAACTCACTACCTTTGGTTTGCAAAGCAAACGCTTTCACCATTGAGCTATGAACGCCAGCGTTTTTGTTATTTGTAAAAAGCAGCAATTATATTTTGTATTATATACGTTTGCTGTAAATTTATTTGTGTGTTAATAAATAATAGTTAAAAGTTATTAAATATGAGAATATTGGAATATAATCTAAAAACAAATAAAAAAAACATCAAAATAATTTATTTTTCAGTTATAAATTAAATATTACTTACATAGAAGAAATCACCAAACATTTTAACGTAACGTTAATATTCCAAAAGAGCATTTATTTAGCCTTTATCATTAAAAAAAGGTCTGTAGACGAAATCAATTTCCAGAATTTATTTGCGAGACTTAACCAACATGTAATGCTGGGGCTTCGATGAGCCAAATGAAAGTCTGTAATTTATCAAATGAACAAGTTAATCTTATATTTCTTCCTCGCCCTGGTATCTCTCTCGCAGGAAGAAGGCTCTAACGCGAAAAGTTTCGAGGCACGGGCTTTCAGGGGATATTAGGCTTTCGCACCCTGTCCGGAAGAGTATTACTGGCTTGGCGTATCTTACCAGGTAGGGTCCCGTATGTGCCGGTACACGACGAAAGATAAATTGATTACATACATTCTATATTGACAACTTAAGAGAATTCCTTTACCGCCTGTGATAGATTTTTTGCGAAGGTTAATAATAATGAGTTTCGCAGACATTTTCATATGTTATGAATTAATGAAATATACGTATTTATTTTTATAATGTATATTTTTGTATTTAAAAAACAAATATAATATTAAAAAAGATACTGCTCTATGGTGATGAAGAAATCTTACCAGTGATTCTATGATGCTTTATTATAGATCTTTCCATATCTTTTCCAAATACAGAACATATGGTCATCACAAATTGCCGCCACTTAGTTATGTCAGGTGTCACTGTCCATGTCTCGTTGTAAGACATATCGGACTTGGTAACATATTAGGTTCCCGACAAACTCCAGAGCAGAAGTCCGAGTAATTGAAGAAAGGGTATCTGTAGTATCGAAAACATATTTTTGTAGGTCTTAGGTTTTCACGGCCAGGTTTGTTATTGCGGCTTTTGGGTTTAGCCGTGTGTGGCAAATTTTCTAGCACTAATATTTTGACCGCCGTTTCAGGGGAGTTTTTCAGGGTTGACGTCATAAAGCTTTTAAAACTGATCAATTAATGAACAAAAAACATGATTTTTGATAATTATTAAAAATTGATTTTCGAGTAATACGAGCATTGCTATGGATCGAGCTCCTCATCTCACGTATAAATGTTGTAAGCTTTAATTTTCGGGAATATGAAGTGGTTTTTACCATTCAATCTTTTATTGCATTTTATATTTCACAAATATCATTATTTCGGTAAATAAGTACGTTTTTATGTGTAATATAAGTGTTGAATGTATATAATGGTGTTTTAACAATTATGTAATCAACATTTTGCTTTTATTATAAAATAAACAAAAAAATTTACATTTCGCTTCAGTTCAATACTAAGGATGTCAGTGAAATCTTCAAAATAAATACAAATTTATTTTTTATAAAGCTTTCTTAAATATCATTTCGCCTATAGTAAAGATGTCGTACGTTTATAGTTTTTAAAATATTTTATATATCTCCGAATAACATGTCAATTTTTTTTTATATTTAATCTTTTGACTTCAGAAAATTTATGTACGTACAAAAAAATATTTTTATTTTGCAATACGTTTTATTCGTCGATAAATGATAGTGTTAGTTAATTTATGATGGTTTTTCGTTGTAATAAAACTATTCTGTTGTAAGACATTATTTGAATGCCAATAAGTTTCGTTGAATGAAGAGTTTAGTGTGTATAATAGTGCTTGTATCATTCCCGATGAATGAATCTTGGAGGAATGTTAAAAACTCTTACTGCGATTAAGTTAACAATTCAGTATTTCAGTTGGTTGAATACGACTGATATCACGACTCGATGGATGCAAACTTGAGTGGACTTTCATTTTTATCGTCTAGAGACAGGAACATTGTTCTTTGAATTTAAATGTAACGGAGTGAAATTTGCGGTGGAAAATTGTAAAATTAGATTAAGCAACTTCGTACTTTTCATTAAAATATATAATAGACCACTTCCATCCCCTCCCGCGGGCACTGCAGGGAAAGGGTGGGGGAGCAGCCGCCGGCGTGGAGGTGGGGAGGCTGGGAGCTTAATGAGGTTATCTTCAGCAATTCAAAACTTTTGAATATGATAATTTTGGTAGGCCATGTTTGTTTTTACGATGCTTTAAACATTACTTTATCATGATATTCTGAGCTTTTCTGAAGAGAAAGTATTCAGCCGTAAAATACCAAAAATCTGGAGAGAGAGACTTAAATAAAGTATACGCTCCGGGTTTTGAGGTTGCGTATGTATGTTACAATTTACATAATTGTAAGTACTAAAGAAGATACGCAGAAAACTTTTGAGGCAATTTGTATGATTATTTAACTTGAATGTCTGTTGTAGTATTATTAAATTATGTCAACTTTATCCGAGGCTTTAAAGCCCCGAGGTGAGATTTCTTACTTAAATCACTACAATAATGAAGTTCTTACCGTAATCTGCGAACTAATGGCGCACTTAAAAAAACCAATTAACTATTCAACTTCTACTTTCAAAACATATTGTACACAAGTTATGAAGGCTTTACAAAGTTAGGTATTGTAGAAATATAACATATAATTGAAAAAATAATTGTAGATATACATAGACATTTAAAATGATATATTAAACAGCTAGAATATTTTACACAATAAAATAGTCACAATGAAACAGATCTGTGTTTGTGAAACATTTAACCAATTCTGTAAAAAGTCAATCATTGTGATCTGTATTTAAAAAAAAGTTCCAAACTCATCATTAAGTAAATGGTCAGATTATAATTTAAATAAAAATAATTATATTTAGTTTTATTTCACAATTATTTTATCTGAACACGTTTGATCTTCTAAAACAGGCATTGTCAACATTTGGCACTAATTACAATATTTTTTTATAATATTTGCAATTCATTTAAAAATGTTAGCATCATGCTCAACGTGATGGTCTATAAATAATGTAAGAAGTATTGAACCATGTAAATATAGTTTAATTTTTGTGTAACTTTTTTTATTGCATTTAAATCTCATTAATTTCTTGAGTTACAAAATATTCATATTTTTGAATAAAAATTGTATTTTATATATTACAATGAACAGAGAGCAAAAAATATTTAAAATTCAATATTTACAAATGGTGCTAGTATGATAAGGATAATGATATATGCTAGGAGATATAACTATGTATGAGTGCAATAATATAAGCTTCAGGATCGTTTTGTTAATGTACAGTTGTACCTATACTTTATGGAGATGCGGTTCCTATGGATGAATAGCGGAACTCCTCCTGAAGCGGTACTCCTAAGTGCAAATGCAATTTGCGATATCCAAGGAATTGTGTGCGGCGTATGCGTCTTTAGATTTAAATTTATTCTGAATTATTATTGCACAGAAAAGGAAACATAATGAATGCCTTTAAATAATTTTCGTAACTTTACTTAAGAGTGAAAATTGCAAGAACGAAATGCGCACCTAAAAAAAGATTTACAAACACATATTCTTGTGTTGTTTTCAATAAAGAGTAGGCTACATATTTAAAGATTGTAAAATTTAGTTTATTGAAAACAGTTTCTAAAATTTTAATTTACACTGCCTTTTTGTAAGAATACAATCTCTGTAAGATCTAGAATGCTGTTTTTGAATTAAATATAAAATACACTTGGTGATTTATTTAGATTCCGGTCTTATTTAAGTGGAAGCGAAGACTATAGTAGCTTAAATTTTTTTATTGTAAAATTGGAGCTGTAAGTAATTTTATGAATTAAGTGATAACATTTGAACGACTATATTTTTATAACGAACTCTATATTGGGAAAACAAAATAACTTGTTAAGCATTCATAAAAACATATTCATAATATAAAAATGTATTGTTTAACACTGTTTCAAGGATTTAAAATAGCAAAAAAGTAATTTGATCGCCTATTTTAATATATAATGATTATATGATTAATAATTCGAGAAACTCGCTCGTCTTCTTAGAACTATGAAATTAGGATATTTTGCAAATAAAATTGTGATGAATTTACATTGATTTAATACCCACATGCCACGTGAAGCTTGTAACAAGATACTGTACTCACGTTCACTGATACCTACAATTGTGTGAATAATTTGAAGGGAACAGTACCTCGAATCTAACGATATATTGTATCCATAAATATTTGGTTTATGGATATAAATTAATCACTTCGATGAAAGAATATGTAATATAAAACAGTTTATAATTTATATTCAAGACAATATGTTTATTTAAATGAATACAATATGTATTTATATTCTGTAATTTTAGTAGATTTCTCAAAAAACGAATTGATTTCAGCTGGATAGAAGAGGTAAGAACCTGTATGACTCTAATATAGTAAAATTATTTATCAAAGTGAAAATTACTTACACAAAAAACAAATCATTAAAATACTTTCCAGTTTTAAATAGAAAATGACTAGTGAAGAGTTTTTCGAAATTGATACAACATGATGTTGTTGTTGTGGCTTTTAGGTTGAGCCGTGTGTGGTGAAATTTTTTCAACCAATATTTCGACCACCATTGCAGGAGTATTCTTCAGGATTAATAATTTATTTAGTTTTGAGTTGGTTTATTCAGATTATATATTTCTTTTATAAGCGTTATTGATTAATATCAGATACAACATACTTTCGTTTATATATATATTTAAATCTTTATACTATGATTTTATCTTACTTGAGTAGCGATGGGGTAATAATCTGTGTTAAAAATTTGATGAAAATTTTCATACAGCTGCCTTATCTTTAAATCCTCTTGCTGTAGACCGGCAGGGACAGAATATTCTCGTAGTATGTATTTGGCACTGATTCTTGTGCAGAATTTACTCAGCATGAGACGTCGGTGGCAGCTTAGGGTGGCCATATGCACGAGCCAGATACATAATATGAAAGAAGAAGAAGAATGCTGAAAATTAATTAATAAAATTAAATTTCATAATTCAACTTATGGATAATGTAAAAAAAAAACTTTAATAAGACAAATAAAAAAACAGTATTTTATTTGATTTAATTAAAATAAATTTAATTTGTCTTTTAAAGAAGAATTATAAAACAGATCAATTACGAGAATTTATTTAATTAATAATGTTAATAATTAATTTAATGTATTGTTATTAATAAAATATTTATTATTTATTACGATTTTACTTCAAAATACAAATACGTATTTTTATTTTTTGTTTTGTACAATATGAATGAAACTTGAATGCACCGTTTAAAATTAAGATTCAACAAAAATAATAAACCCTAAACTAAATTATTCATAGTAAAATAATAATAAAGAACCGAGCTTTTTAGTACGGTAGGAGCGGGTTCATTTTAAAACACTGAATTAGACATCGTCCCAAATATGTGCCTCTTCTATAAGAAATGCAGCTGGCCGAAAACATTGAACGTGCCGTAACGAGAGGAGCCCATTGAGACTGGAGGACCGCGGGCCGAGAGTGAAGAGCCTGCGCCTGGAGCAGCGGCGTCCACCAATAAAGCTCTTTGACGATACGTCACGGATAACGAAAGAATAAAAAAAATCTTCACATGTAATTTTATGATCTGGTGATAATAGGACATCTTAATCGCGGTTTCCTTAAATCAATAAAGTTAACCCTTTGACTGCTACAACGACGATATATCGTTGTTTTGAAATCGGCGAACATTGCTAACGACGATCGTCGTTTTGTCTAATTTCAATGTAGAATTTTTCCCTTGTATTTAAAAAAAAACTCTATAGCAGCCAAAGGGCATTGGACCCTGATCAAAACTTTAATTGTTCACCGCTTATTACTTACCATGTACCTTTGGTCTGCTTGTGCTACTCTTTTGCAACGGTTCAGAATTTAGTAATGCATCGGTTTATTTACTCGATTTAAAATAAATACGATTCAGAAATCACCCTACAAATGCCACGGATATTATACCGACGTCCACGGGCTTCTGACTTAGAACAGCCATATATGTTTTGTGTAAATGGAGCTAAGGAAACTGAAAAAACAGAGTGGCGGTAGGTGAACATTTTTTCAAGAATTCAAGTAATAGAAGCTACCCATCGAATAGGCACACTCAAGTGACAATGGGCAATACGTATCTGTATAAACGATGGATGATGGGGAAGAAGTGTTTGAGTGGCGTCCGAGAACTGGCAAAAGGAGAGCTGGCCAACTCCCTGCAAGCTAGACTGACGATATCAACAGAATAGCGGTAGTTGCCTGGTTGTGGAGGTAGAAGGATTGAAAAGGGTGAGGACACATGCGGAAGATCTACTACATAAGCTGATGATGAATTACGAAGTGGGGTAATTTTTGCAAGATAGGTAATTGGAAGATGGTGTAACTGCAATCATTATTTCGATCATAGCGGGAGTAGCCTGGATGCGTAAAGCGGAGAATGAAGAAGATTGGAGAATCATGCGTGAGGCCAACGTACAACAGTGTGAGGATAAAGGCTAATGATGATATGTTTTAGATATTGAACGATTATTAGATAAAAAAATATTTAATATAAAACTAAGACGTGCGATATCGCTTAGTTTTCGTGTGCGCTACTGGCTCGGAGTACTCGCGCGAGTTTCATATGCATTCGAAATGCATGATATGAAAGTGCATTTGCAGTTAGACTGGCATCGCGCACAATGCGGGTGGCTGGCCCAGTTCCTACGCAAGCCATTAGGTCCCTTGCATTATTGCTCCGTCCCGTACAATGGCCCGAGTCGAGCTTTGTTTGGCGCGCGCCCCGCCCCGGATAAAAGCCGAAGCTCTCGGCTAATGTTAGCAGGTCATATTATATCAGTCGGACTTTGAGCCAAAAGCGTAAAAGGTCACTTTATCAAAGCGCCTGTTAACATTACGAGCTTTTTTGCTTTAACGCTTTAACGCGCCGATGTGTTGCAGCTTAGTCGAGACGCAATTTTGAAATTAATGTCGGAAATGTAAGCCAAGTAATGCAGCTTTTTGGATAACAGTTTTTTAACGTATTGCTTAAAAGCGTAAATCTGCTGATTCGTGGATTAAGTCATTCTGACAATATTTTATAACAAGTCATCTCTGTTATTTGAAATAATACTTTTAACTCTTAAAAAACTTATTGAAATTCTTTCGGTTCATACTATGCTGCATTTAAGTAATGAATGTTTAAATACAATGAGCGATTTTCAATCATAAACTTTATTTTAAGTATGCGAGCAAAGTGCTCAGCGTAATTAATATTAAAGTAAGGTTGGATGTAATTATCTATTCATATTAAATAAACTGTACATTTTTATAATTACAATCTAAATTCAGTCTTCACCGACATAGGTATGAGATATTTATTTTTTAATATTTTAAATTTATTTATGTGTATTTTTACTTACTTATCAATGTTGGCTATCACAAAATTGGCGGTAGAGAATGCTTCGTCAGGGAGAGTAACTGCTATGTGACTGTGGAGAACTGCAGACCGCCTCACACCTAAGATTCTTGTAACTTTGTGCCCGACTAGCTGCATATCCCAAAACATAATTTTGGGCAGCCCACGGGCCGTCAATGTTGCCAGATTTTGGGCGGAATCAATTTGACGTCGATGACACAAAAAACACGAAGAAGATGTTGTATACACCCTAAATTTTCGTATACATAATTTATAAAATACATTTCAATTTTGCGATTGATTTATAAAGAACGCAATGTGTTTATTCATGTTGCAAATTATAAAATATGAATGTAACTTCCAGACATATTATGCAAGTATAAGAATATCAAACGCTTTAAAAAAATAGGTCAAATATATCAATGTTGGTTCACGTTAAATGTATACATATAATGACTTGTTATATTACACCGTGCTCGCCTTTTAAAAGTGAACGTACCAAGTCGTGAACGGTTCTAGCTTAAACATCAGAGAAGAAGGGAACATTATGGCGAAATGAAATTCGCGCAAGTGTACTCGCAAATATTTCATCGCTAGCAGAGTGTCCTCTGCCCGTTTTCCGGTAAAGCGGATTTTAAAGCAAACAAGTCCCCCGCTCCCGATATTCGGGGAAACAAGCTGTGCTCAGAAGCTGCATGGAAAATTCAGTGCGCCATGAGGAACAAGACGTTTCGGTACCACAATACAAGTATACCCATTAATTTAGAAAGGCTTCATCCATCATTATGCCATATCATTGATAATAAATTATATTGTAATTTTTGTACAAAATTAAATAATCAACTTTTAAATGTATTTATCGACTGTTATCAGAGACATCAAACATTTTTCGTATCGTAAGCAATCGCAGCAAGAGAAGTAGAAGGGAGAGGAGGAGTGCCAGATTCATTTATAAACGGAATGGTTGAACAGAGCAAATTCAAATCTGCGTTCTACGAATACGCAATTTATGTTTTTAAAATACACCTGTAAGTAAATTTCTAATATACTGTACAGATCATTATTTTAAACATTTTTTTCTTTGTTTTCATAATTGTAGAAATCATATTTAGATATTTTTTTGTATCAGACTTATTGCAAAAGACGTGTTTTTAATCTGTTTCTGAGATCAATACAAATCTTTATGAAATAAGAGTTTACACAATACTTGTAACTATTATACAATATTATTCGTTAACTATTTTCTTCTTTTTGCGTCTAGAGAATAAGATTATCACGAATTACCACCATTTACTTTAGCCTTCACATAATATTTTGTCTGCTCTGCCTCCCGGTGCTCTTTTGAGTACATTAATTGTATCTTTCTTGACGTTCTTCCAGGTCGGCAAAAACCCGGAAGATGAAAAGAACTAAAATAGCTGTATATCCCATATAGAATACATCCCAACTAGGTCCATCTTCACTTTTTGACAAATTACAGGATGAAATACTGTCGTATCCGTTTCCTTTTCATTCCTGACATCCCCGTATTTTTAGTGTTGTTTGTATACAACACTTGCTCTCGAAGTTAAAGGGCTTTGTATTTAAAAGCCAATGTAGACATTAATGATTGGTCGGTAAAAATATGTAAATAAACTTTTAAATTTTCTTATTATCAAACGTCCTTACGATACACTGTTTTTGTACTTTGTAATATATAAATATTAAAATTTTAGTATGTAATTGATATATTCGGCTCTCTTAAACATTTTTGAAATTGCCACTTTTTGTCATAGATGTCTACCGAAAAATTTGTTGGTTTATTAAAAATATTACTCATCACAGATAATAAAAAAAATACCTTTTCAAAGCGTAAGTTTATAAGTAAAAAAGACTAGAACGGCATCGCCAAATGGTTTAGTGCTGGGGGGTATGCAACTCCTGCAGCGGGTCCCGCGTCTCCATACAAAAATACGCTGGGTAGGAGAATTGACGTTTCCAGATGGGACGAACATTAGATGCGGGGCGGCGAGGAGGCACTGGCGAAATTGAAGTCTAATTCATGTCAAAAGCACGCCGACCGCGCGCAGGGACGCTGAAAAACGCATTTTCACTTACCTGAAAATTCAGAGATAATACCGAAAATAATCAATTCACACTTATTTATTTATTAATATGTTTTCACGGCCAAGTCTTGATTTTTTTTTCACCCGTACTGCGTGTACATTTGTCTGTAAAGAGTATTTATTCACCACAAATTACCGTTACACTTTTTTTCTTTCTGTCAGTTGATATTGTCCATGTCTCGTCCAAAGATACTCGTATCTCTTTGGAGATTCATCTAAGAATATGTTTGTCTTACTACGTGTTCTAGTGTGACAGCTTGGAGACTTGAAGATGCGACCATATCCAACAAAATATGAATGTTTGGTTTCTACGAAAACGGCTCAACCCATTTGTTTGTATAAGCTTATAATATGTATTATAAGTAAGTGCTTGAAACATCGTAGTACATGATGAACGTAATTACTTGTGTTAAAAGTCCATTTTATCATCTTATATGTACATCCGCGTAAATTGCATTTAGGAGCTATGTAAAATATTTAAAACACGGGGTATGTCATCGATAATCCAGGAAAAAACAGTGAAGGTATATTAAATACATATTATATTGTCGCAAAGATTTTTTATTTCTTAAATTGTTATTTTGTTAAACTTTTATAGTACTTGAAAATAACATGTTTATTCTGTAGAAATGCCTGCCATATGAAATTGAAAATAATTAAATATGTTTCTATGAACTAAAGCAGTTCAACGGAAGTTATTGAAAATAATAGTCACGGAAGCCATTGCGTGAATACCAAGATTCGCATAATGTTTAACAAGCGTTATATAAGTCATAGATGAGATGTTTACATATCTTTCCATCAGCATTACTTCGTTTGCGTTGTCAGAAAATGGCGAATTCGAGATGAATTATTCGAGGGTGTATACCGTACACCCCTGATGTTTCACGTCGGAGGGTAAGTTATGGGGTACAAATAACCATCAAGTTCTGTAAAGAACAAGATTTGATTTAATTGAATGCCGTTGATGAAAGCCGACGAATGATAAATAATGAATAAAACATGTAGCCAAAATATAATATTACTCGCGTATAAAGGAATATTTAAATTAAATGTTCTAATAATAAAAAATCTTTAAAAAGAAAGTATTTTTTGTCGAGTCACGCAGTAATTTTATGGAAATTAATACAAAAGATAATACCTAAATATTAATAAAACATGAATACATTTATAGATTGGTTTTCCAGAATTATAAAAATTATGCATTTCATAATAAATACGAGTACACAACACAAAGTAATTATATAGGTTAGTTGTGATAAGAGATTTACAACAAAATTATTCTTACCGCGGCTCCTTTACGGTAGATTGTTACATATTAAATATAGATTGTCGTATATTTTTTAATCATTACATTACACTGGTCTTGACCGGTTGTGCTCTCCTGCATGCGTTTACATAAAAAAAAAAATATGATTGTTTTTTTATTGGTTTGAAACCGAAAACAAATACAACAATTATTCACAGGTAAGTTCGTGACGCTTTTATTTATTTCAATGTGCATGATGTATATGTTTTTATTTTAATTTTAGTTACATGAAAATAAAATATTTTTTATGTACAATATAATAAAATATATAGTATAAGTTAAGTGGAGTCTGTGTTTCACAAAAATGTTTTAAGTGCAATAGTCTTTGTAAAAAAGGTAACCGTCAATTCTTTTGCAGGCATTTTTAGACATAAATTCTCTTCGAAAGCTCCCGTTTCGAGGAGTTCGCCTCGACTACATCAGAAGAAGTCAAGAGGTCAAAAAGCTTCCCACTTCAGCGGCCGATTTTCCGAAGCAAGAGAGTTTCCCACTCTGGAGGCCGATAGCACTAAATAGGCCTCGGTACTTGTTCCTGTAATACAAGGTGCCCTAATATGAACGCAGGGTAAAGTAATATTTTTTCAGGTTTCTTAAATTCGTAATGATTGGTTTGATTAGAAAATTACAATGATTTGAATTATTAAGAACATTAATATTAATTTTTACTCCAATAGTCATGTATTTTTTTTTGTAATCGCATTCTAGAACATACTGCCAGAGAGTTTAAGGAAGATTTAATCTGTCAACTTAATTAAGCTTGCCATTTTATAAACTAGAAATCACTGTGAAATTTTAAACTTCAGACGTCACTTAACGACAGTTGTGCATTCACGCGTGGTACACAAACGACAGCAATTTACTTACTTATGGACATATTGTGTATGAGTGATGTTTTACAGTAATTTCAAATTAATGTCCGATAATGTCAATAAAAATGGACTGAAATTAAAAAAAAAACTTGAATAAATGAAAGTTTAAACAAATTTTACTACATTTTTCATGCAAAATAAAATAAAAAATATTAAAGAGGCATGAAAAATTAATTGTTAAATTTCAATTTACGTCATTAAAATTTGTGATAAAATCATTTTTAAATCATAAGAACATTTTTATCGAAAGGAAGTGGAAATTTAAACGTACTTAGAATTGAATTTATTATGTGAAATAATATCAGCATTATGTAATTTAAGTGACTGAAGTTTCACCACAGAATTGAAGTAAGTTAATATAATTTAGTTGAAAAATATATAAATCGGAAAATTTTAAAATATTGCATCTCAGAAATTTTGATCTTTCATTGGGACATCCCGTCTAATACTTACGTAGGCCGATGGTCCTGTTCCCGGGTGCCGATTCAAAGATTGATGGCTCGTTAGAGGAGTTTATTACATTCCTGGCTGATTAATTAACCGTCGGTAGACCCCGACCTCAGATTGATTACTCTGTGTAATGTGTGCCGTGCGCGAAAAAACGGCCACCGATAGTGTATTTAAGCTCCCGTTTTGTGGTTCTCATAAAAAGGTGAATATAAACACTTTTTGCGCACGATCTCTGATTAGTGTACTTGGCAAATTGCTTATAACAACAAAAGTTGTTGTTTGCGACAATGGTGAGATGTAAGTTAGTCTCTGTTAATATCTATAAAGCGTATATATTTTTAATTGATACACACAAATACTTTGTTACGAGTATTAAAAGTTAATATGAGTACCATCTTACACCTTCAGGCACTTTTTTGTTTGGTTTTTTCGAGCGTCCTTTGTGTGTATCATTCGAACTACCTGTGCTGCGAAAAAGAGGAGGGCAAAGTGTGAAAACGTAATAAATAAATACATGAAAACGTAATACAAGTAATACATTTCATGTCATTTCTTTCATCAATCAGATATAAAAAAAATGATTTACACGAAAAATTAAACCACAGATGGCATATTCGTGTCTTATTCAAAGCATTTGACGTTGACTTGTCTTATTTTATATGTTAATTCTTCCACCTTATCGATAAATTCTATTCATTGGTTTATTATCTTACTAAAAAAATAATATACTGTTGACTTGATATTTTTGAACCAAATACATTCGAAACTGAAATCATACGATTTGCCGCTTAGTAAATAGATGTATGCTTGAAGTAGCGAAAACAAGCGAAAAAGTTAAATTTCTTTAATTTTAATATAATAATAAAATCAACATTAATTCAAATAATAATAATGACAACACTGTTTCAGTTACAACTCACGTAACTCATATTAAATTTAAATTATATGAAACTAAGCCTACTAGAAACAGTGGTTTTAGATGATAAAATAAATTTGAGAAAAACATCTGAAATAAGACATATTTAAATATGGAAATTTGTTAAGACATATTTTTATTAAATTATTTGAATAAGCAATATCACATTTATAGATAAATAGTCCAACATGAAAACTGTTATACGATCATACATTTGCATTACAGAGGCAAATTTTCATGAAACTTGAACGACTTGGCATCGCGGCCAAATCTACAAAGTACACGCAAAGAAGATTCAAATATTCTCTTTTAAATAAATACAAGTTTACTGAAATTTGTTATGCAGCCAAATTAGGTTAGTATTAACAAAATTTGTGCCACTCGTAATACATTAGCCCCGACTGAAATAATTTCACGAATTAAAATATATACGATAAAATATATACAATGCATCGTAGCGTATAATCTGCAATTAATGAACACAAACGTTCAAAAGATTCACTGAGCCTTTTTATTATCACTAGTTCGAAACCTGCTTTTTCAAACTTTCTAAATTGATTCCGCATATCTCATACACAGCATTCAACGTATTTGGATGAGCATTGTAGAGTTACTAGAAGCTTAAAGCTTTAAGTTGTTTTTTCCTCTATTTATGAATATAAAAAATAAATTTATCTTAATTTTAGTTATGGCGTCAGACCCATCAACCTTTTCGCATCGGTTGTCGGCATATACCATCATAATATTCCCCAACCGTTGACATCGGTTGACGTGATATATCATTTTTCTACTTTCTAAGAATAGCTTTTTATGCATCATCTGATAGCTAAATGATACAAGAGCCAATTTGATATATGAAAATAGACCAGATAAATACATTTATGCTTCTAATACTAGTTTTATAATTGACAGTATAATTATTCAAACCGAGCCGTAATGAAAGGGTTAAACTCGTTATTAGCTTACATGGTTGAAACATATTGACTCAAAACAAACAGCTTCTGCAATTACTTTTTAACACGATTAAAAATGTAATCGTATTCTTCATTCGTAATTTATTTTATTTGTAATTTTACTCACATACATCCCGTGTCTTTTTAGGAAGCAGATTAATAAAAAAATATATTAATACCTTCACATATTCACCACAGCATTTCCTAAAAAACATCTTTTGTCACCTTATTTAAGATGACTTGCTTATCCTTTGTGGAGTATACAGAAGATTTAATCTTTTTAGTAGTGTTCTTTTGTGTACCTTTGTATAAAAAAAGCTTATCTCACAATTTTTAGTTACTGCTTAATGTTTGAAATACTAAACGTAAGCTATAAAAATAAATATATAAGTCTAACCGAATTATCAAAGACGTTAAAAAAAACCTTAAATCACATTTATTTCGAATAAAGATATCAATATATCTCGTATTCATTTAAAAATATTATCCACTTCACATTCAAAAGCTCCGTTAAAGCGCGCTCAATATTTTTAATTCCTCCATAAATTTTATTAATTCATCACTGGGAGATATTATTTTTGTAAGTTAGTACAGCGCGCAAACGCCGAGTCTTAGTCAAAAGGTCAACCAAAAGTTTTAATTTCATGTAATGAAAAACCTTTTTTTTCTTTTACAAAGATATACAGCTTACAGCGGCTGTGGCTGAAAAAAAAACGTTTCTAAAAAGAAAGACGAAATGTTCTAAATTCAAATCAGAATTGTAAATCATCCGTCAGAGGCGAGCAGAAAGAGAGCGAGAGACGAGGAAAAGAAAAAAAGAACAATCCTACTTTATTCCTTCGAGATATGTAAATAGAAAGAAGTGTCCTTTTCTTGTGAAGCCAATTTGTGACTTACTGAACTTCTCGCTAGAGATCGAAGTTGTCCCACGGATGGGTCGAGATTTTTTACGCCGTAAGCGAAATTTATGGAAATGTTAGAAGTTAATTCGACCTCAAAAACGTCCGGGTACTTCCTAATTGAAGCGCGACCGGAAAAAGATAGACTTCTTCCATAGAGCCTTTATTAGGTTTAAGCCATACTGTAAATATTCATGTCTATGCTTTATGCAAAATGTTTTGACTAATCTATTACTACAATGTTGTTAGATTGACAATAGTACTACTTTACCATTATTATTTAAAAAAAGAGTTTAATTTTCAAAGGTGAAAATTATTGTATACAATTATAATATTACCAAATGAAGATACTATTACATACATAATGATATTAATACACTAATTTTTTTATTTATTATTTTACGAAATAAATAACTATAATCCGTTCTTATATAAAAGTGAAAATACTAAATAATATCTCTGACAATAGGTTCAAGGTTTTAGTTATTTTGGGCGCACATGTGAAATATTAAAAAGTCTAATAAATATCAATTACTTAGTACTCAGATAGCAAGCTTTATTTTCTTAAGTAAGTATTCATTTATAACGAATATTTTTAACGAAATCTTTGTCTCAATATTGACGAGGTTAGGAAGTGGAAACTCCAATCTCATATCATTTAATGTCTCAAGAGATAAACACGAACATGGTTCTCAGTTTACTGTAGGAAAGCATAAATGTATATTTTTAAAGCCTCTGGGTACTCATTTTCTTAATTTAAAAAAAAAAAAAAAAAATCTATTTCAATCCAATTGTTAATGACTGAGTACTTAAGCACCAATGATACATACTTACAAGTCTCCTTCGATCCATTTTGTCGGTGCACAAACTGTGTGATCACTTTCCAAAAGTAGTCTATTAACTCATTTGACTATTGCCAGTAAGTATTTATTTAATGATCTAATTGTCTGTATTTCATATCTTGCCAGCGGGTACAGCTCAATGGTCAAAGCATTTGCTTGACAAGCCAAAAGTCATGGATTCGATCCCCGAAGAAGATTAAAAATAAAAAGATTTTTAATCTCTTTCTGAGCATTAAAATACCGCTGGTTGGTGTGAATTTGATACCTCACATGGAAAATGCCAGTCATGGCCTATTTATCAAAATTGGTGGTAGACGAAGTCGTTACGTGAAGATCACCCATTCATAGTAAATTCCTGTAATAATAAGGATGATGCGTGAATTTCGGGCTGAAGTCTATGACATTGGCGGGTCAACACTCCACATGTAGCGCTTAATGTAACACGGTAAGCGGCATAGAATCCACAGATGAGACTTTAGCATTACTCTCACCATCTGTCGGTTTTCTCCTGTACATTGAATAGTATGTTGTCATCGTGAAAATTAATGGCGATTTGCTTTAATTATGTAAAGACAATTTAAATTATAAATTAGCACATAAATTAATAATTATAATTAAGGTTTAATTTCCATTTATCACAAAAATTAAGAACGTATAGCCATCATACAAGTTCATCACGATTTTGCATTCAGTAGTTTCATCAATCCATTATAGGTAATCAATGTTTATTTTAAGTGAAAAGATTCTGAAATTTTGGTGTTAAAACAGGATTTTGAAACTGGTAAAGATATTTAAAAAAAAGACAAAATGGTGATAAAATCAACAGTTTTTATAAAATAACAATGAAATGTAGGCTAAATTTGCATGTGTTGTTAAGTTTTCGAGACTAAAAAATATTATTTAAAAATTCATGGATGCTGAATAATTTTTTTACAAAGTATGACAATCACTTATCCTGAATTAATTGACATTATGAATATTAATACGATTAATATTTTTCCAACACTGAAAAATGTCGGAAGCAAATTTTATCATTCACCAATTAATGGAGGGTCTGAAAATCCTAGCCTTATAATTTCATTAGTGCTTCATTATCCGTAATCCAATAAAGAAAGTAATGATTAAATTAGCCGGCAAAAAATGACGAATATAATACCTTAAGGTTGCCACAAAATTTTAATCTAATTTTTGACAGTTTTAACTTTTAATGAAAGATCATCTTTACGATTTAAAAGAAGTTTACTTCAATAAAAAAATATGATATCTTCCACATAATACAATAATATATTACATATTTTTTCATTAACCCATAAATTTTTTAACATCCCCGTTACTTTAGAGAAAAGACGACTCACGTCACCAGGAGCGTTATTAGAACGCGTGGTGGAGGAATGAGAAGCAGACGAGCAACACAAAGACTTTTTTTATGTAAACACATACAGGAGAATACCCACAGATAGTAATAGTAAATCTGCAGTCTCATCTGTGGAATTCTATGACGCTTACGATGGTGCATATGACTAAGCGCTGCATAAAGAGTGTTGATCCGCCAACGTCATAGACTATAGCTCAAGATTCACGCATCATCCTTTATTATTACAGGAATTTACCATGAATGGGTGGTCTTCACGGGACGACTTTCGCCTACCACCAATTTTAATTAATAGGCTATGACTGGCATTTTTCGAGGCGAAAGTAACGTCATGTTACGGTCGAGCGGGGAAACCAAGTCTGTATCGAAAATATGTGTCAATGTGCTTCGGAAAAAGTAGGTGAGTTTCTAATCTGCTCCTCATACTTCCACCACGCAATCCGATAATCATCCCGGCGACATTAGGATGCCATTATGTTATACACGTGTATATTTGCATATCAAACAGGGTAAAAATCCAAACATATATTACAAAAAACAACATTTGTAAATAAATAAATTGAAAAATAAATTGAACTGAAACTAGAAAAAACAAAGCACTTAATGTTTATTAAACTACTTAAGGCGTCAGGAGATGACCCATAAACTTAAATATATTTTTCTTATTTGAACGCAGAGCATAAAAATTCTGCTAAGCGATTCTTAATTGTCCCTCCCGTTCTGTTCCGCAACAGTATAAAACTAAAGAAGGCAGTCAATATTCGCAATAATTAGCCTTCTGTTGGGAAAGAGTCTCGACGGAAACAAAACAAAATGTAATCCCCGATACTAAGCCCCAATACCATTTCCTCTCTCTCAGTGAAAACCTAAATCGGGAGTTTCGTTAAGACGACGAAGGGAAACTCCCAGTGTGGTGAGGGCGCCGCGCCTGGGTGAAGAAATGTAGGGCTGCATACCGTTTTTTTTTTCGAGTAATCTATTTAATATAATCAAACTTTATATGTAATAAATAATGATACAAGTGTACAAATTTCAATAAATAAATAAGTAATGTCAATAACAATTACTTGTAATAATATTATAATAATAAAATTCGATCTTCTTCTTCGTAGTTTCAATTCGGTGGATTGGTTTGCAGCAAAGAATCTTGCATCTCGATCTCCATTCCTTTCGGTCCTCCGCAACCCTTTTCAGCTCAGCATAAGCGCTACGATTCATGTCCTCGTATACTTGCTGCAAATACTTCCGTCTGGGGCGCCCTCTACAGTTTCTTCCCTCAACCATCCCCTCCAAAATATCGTGAAGAAGACCGTCGTGGCGCATGATGTGACCAATCCATTGGGCTCGCCTCTCTTAGATGTGTGTTATTAGGTACCTATCTTCCTTCATTTTCCTGAGTTCATGACGTGATCTCTCCAGGAAATTCCGAAAATTCTTCTGTACGACCGCATCTCAAAGGCCTCTAGTCTTTTTTATCACTTTCAGATAAGCACCATGTCTCACAGCCGTACATTAAATTAAATTCGATCAAATCATAATAATATAATGTACATATGCAATTTGCAACAATGCGTTTGCAAAATAAAACGCTTCAATAATATAAATAGGTTTGAATTTTCTCAGCTCAATAGGTGGAAGCAAACATCATTGTGGACCGCGCTATGTATAGAAGTAAAGTACGGTGCATAGTTCTTGGTTCGAATCCCAGCGTCTGCCGTTTCTTTTTCTCATTTGATAAGAGAAATGTCGTAAAAAATAATATTTTATATATATTTATATGTGTGTATCGTTAAGTTATTTTTTTAGTACAGATAACCATCTATAAAGTTATAATTGGAATATATTCCATAAATATTGGAATATATTATAAAAATAATAATAATCTGCCATACTAACTTCTTCAAGTATGTGAATAAACAATGTACAACTTGATCCATATAAAATCAAAGCAAAAGGTTTAATTTTATATGTTTTATATAACCTATTTTTAACATAATTTAAAAAAAAATTATAACCTTAGCCTTAGATAGTTCCAGATACATATCTTGGAACCTTACGTAAAAAGTAAGCATATAATGAGTTAAAAGGAAATACGATAAATAACTTCTTAGGGTTTCACGGCCAGATTTGATATTGTGGCTTTTGGGTTGAGCTGTGTGTCGCGAATTACTTCTTTCCAATATTTCGACCGCCGTTGCACGGGTCTTCTTCACTAAGGCATCAACCCTGAAGAAGACCCCTGCAACGGTGGTCGAAATATTGGAAATGAGTAATTCGCCACACACGGCTACACCCAGAAGCCACAATATCAGGAAATACGATGTTAAAGCTTTTGGAATTATGACAAACTTTGAAATCGGACTCAAAAATCTTTCATCTTACAATAGATCAAGAATAAAAGGTGGACTTATCTGGGAAATATTATTGCGATGTAGCATAAGATCATTTACTAGAACTTGTTCTTTTTTTCCCGTGGGCTCTTGCTATCCTGGAAAGCCGTCAACATAAATATAAATCTTATACTAAAAAATAAATAACAAAAAAATAATTTGTATTTTTGACAACCCTTTGTCAGAGGAAAGGCTAAATCCATTTGCCGCAGTCCGCCACCAATGCAAAGTAACTCTTCTGTCGAAAGCCTTCTTGCCACTGCAACTTGAGACGTAGAGAAAAGAGGTGAACGCACCGGAAAACACACCAATGGAGGACGACTATAAAAGCATCGTCATTGAAACCAGCCACTGGTACATTTAATACTGCTTCAGAACATTTATTCTGTACGTATATTTATTTTAATGCTTGTTTATCAAAATCTTATTTTTATGTATTTTGTTCATATTTTGATTAATAAATAAAATATTATTATCATTTATATGATTGCTGATGTTTTGTAAGTGATACGATAAAAATGATAGCGATGAATTTCGTTGTTAAAATTATTAAATTCAAGTATGAAAGCTAAATGAGCTGTAGTCCATTTACAAAATTTCAGTTGTAATTACAATTTAACACGTGAACTCAAATTTATAAGTTAGCTTTACTTTCAATTATTAGAAATGAAAAAAAATATATATTTTTTAAATTTATTTTATGGGTTACCTTATTAAATATATTTTTGCATACAAAATCGATAACTTCTATGATAAAAAAGTTAATAAATTTAAACTGTTCGCATCGGTACTGGATATATGCCGAGAAAGATTCCCCTACCGTTGATATCGGTAGCCGTGATATATCGTTTTGCTACTTTCTTAGAATAGTTTTTTATGCATCATCTGATAGCTAAAGGATACAGGAACCAATGTGATATGCGAAAATAGACCAGATAAGTACATTTATGCTTCAAAAACTAGTTTCATAATTGACAGTATAGTTTGTATTCCACAGAGCCGTAATGAAAGCGTTAATATATTTTTGTTAATCAATAATTATACAGGAGAAATTATTGTTATAAAAAATATTAAAAAATAAAACTATATACACAAATAAACAATATCGTAAACAAAGAAAAAAAAACGATTTTTTCTCTTGAATAATTTCGCAAACAGTACAGCAATGGCAATCATAAAACTACTACAAGATATTTTGTACCTCTATGTATAATAGGTACGGTTCTTAGGTAGATATATTATATCTCAATTTTTTCAGTCGATAAAAGTGAATCGTATGCATCATCTATTTGTGAATGAAAATCAAAGAGGCATACTTTTGGTGGAGTTACGGTCCGTATCTTTGTGACTGGGGGAGCGTGGGGCAGACGGCGCACGGGGAGAGTCCCTAACAGCCTCGCTGCCACCGCAATCCTAATGAGTTGGGCCCCCTCGGCCCCGCTCTGCCCGCAAACATAATTTATCGAAGTGTCTTCATAGAAATTTATAGTGCCGGTGAAATAAAATATTGTCACCGCGGTCACTCTCTTTACCATGTCAGCTGCCCAACGTGGAGCATATATAAACCACATACAGCGTCAGATACCAGAGTAATTACCGAGTTACAAGTGCGCTTCGTATAGTAAAGTTTACGAATCATGTCACCTCACTAAAAGCCAATGCAGCTGTATAATGATTTTTAAGAACGTATGCATGCGTAGAATACTGAATGGTTTGACTTTGTGATGAATAATGAAGGGTGAAGTAAAGGTGCTGAGATTTTATAATAAAATCGGCCAAGAAGCAAAGGTAATACTTTTAATTTATTTTTGGTTACTTTAAAAGGATAAAACTATTTAGACAACAATTGTTTTTAAGCCATGTTTTATTAACCCTTTCGCATCGGTAGCCGATATACGCCGTCTAAGATTCCCCTACCGTTGACATTGGTAGCCGTGATATATCATTTTGCTATTTTATTAGAATAGTTTTTTATGCATCATGTGATAGCTAAAGCATACAAGAGCCAATGTGATTTATGAAAATAGACCAGATAAGCTTCCATACATTTATGCTTCAAATACTAGTTTTATAACTGACAGTTTAATTTGTATTCCACCGAGCCGTAATGAAAGGGTTACAGGGTAACGCAGGAGAGCATAAGTCACAACTAGTTTTTGTGAGCCCCCAGGCTCTCGCCATCATGAAATGCCGTCAGAAGCTTAACGTTGAATGTACGCGGATCTCTTAAAGGTGTACCTGATAATGACATAATGCGAATATCATGGTGGGTGATAGAAATTTGTGACGGCACTTCGTTGCAACTATACGCTTAAAATATAAACTAAGAAGCTTTCGTTCATTTTTATCCAGCACGAAAGTTTATATTGGGCATTGTAATATCCTTTATTAAGGTAATATCCTAACCTAATCTAACATTTCAACATGCAATCAATTTTCTGATCACATCATAGTTCGAAATGATTAAGGGAAGATATAAAAAATGAATTTCTTTATTATACAACAATAATTTTAAATGTTACTTAGCAACAAACCACATATATATATATTTCATAAATTTACAAATTTTTTCTCAATTTCCTTCACAAGAACATATGGTTAACATAAACGTCGTCTCGTTGCATGAAAGCTGTTCACCATGAAACTCAGTATTGAATTATATGAATGGTTTCCTTATGCCGTTCTAAGATGTGGTAGTCTTGAGGCCTGAAAAAAATTACTGTAGTATATGAATTTTTTAATTTTTATTAGAATATTATTTTATTATTTCAATATTCTAATCTACTTTTATAGATCATTGACTATATTACAATATTATTATTACTTAAATATACATATACTATAAATAAAATTCTTTTTTCAACGCGTCAATCCAAGCAAAAGTGGTACTTACTAAAATAAATAGACTGTCGGAAAGTAATAATATTAAGCTTGTGAATAAATGAAGACTGATTGAATAATAATAAAAATATACATACTTTGAATATATACTATAGCGACATCTATCGTACGATGATAACAATGATATAAATACTAGTTTCAATGCGAGTCGGTCTAGGCATAGCAATGGCTCGGTTCGTCAAGCGGTATGAATACCTGGGCATAGTTGGTTTCCAAGGTCCGCGGTTCGCATCCCGCTTCTGCCGTTATTTTTGTGCTTGGATTGACGCGTTGAAAAAAGAATTTTATGTATAGTATATGTATATTTAAGTAATAATTACTGTAGTGGTTTTTGCTCTCCTGCAGCACCAGGAGAATGTGACTCAGACCGTTCTACTTTCGCATCTTGATCGCTTCTTTAATGAATAAAAGTCCCTATTACATTTCCATTACTTGAAATACGAATTTGATATAATAATTTGATACATTATACATTACGGCTTGCGAAAAGTTCACTAGCAGATTTTAAATGTAATTGGGTTGTTAATTGAATTAAACATCATGGCCATTTGTTTTGAAAACGTCTGAATAAGTAAAATTGTACATTTGTAGGTAATTAGATAATTTATTGAGAAGCACTGAAGAAAACGGATTACTCGGCCCCAGAAGAAAATAATTTGCCTTGATACATTTTGTAGCGAAGCTTAGTTCTATGGGCTTATGTTGATTGCTCTAACAGTCTAAATAAGTATTCTCTCATTTCACGTTTTATTTCGCTAAATTTTATTTGCATACTTCTGCGCAAACAAATATAAATTTTGTAAAATACCTTTATGCCTTGTAATTAATTTCATTTAATATGAAGGATGACTTGTTTATTGATATTTCGTTTTGCGATATTGTACCTTTATTGCGAGACATTTTTTTTTCACATTTTTTTAGATATAAATGAATTTCATATTTCAAATGATTTTTTAAAATAAAATGTTTAATACTTGAAGATGACATTTCAACATATTTTTTAGGTATTTTTTTTAAATGTTACGTTTTCTGAAACTTTTATTATTTACGAGAACTATATGTTCTTTTTTACAAATAGTGTTATTGCTACAAATATGCATTAAATACAAATATACTCATTTTAAAACAAATGTTTTGTAATTACACTAACACAAAGATAGTTAATATTTAATACAGTTTGCAGTCATTCAAGAAGATTGCATTCTTCACAAGAATTGATACATACATACAAATTCACAGCAAACATCATCTTATATGACATTATCTTATTAATAACATTGAGAAAAAACCGCGAACGCTGAGATTCGAACCACGAAGCGTGGACCTGCAGCTGCCTGCTCCACTCCCTGATTCAGGAAAATAACAAATATTTTATTATTTATACGCTTTATTTTTATGGAAGTCGTATTCATTAAGATTTAATAACTTTATTATATTAACAAGTATTATTAATTCTTACTGACAATCTTTTTTGGGGTTCTGGGTCACTTTTAAAGTACAAACTGCAAACGTCGAAAAAATACTTAATTTCATTTACTATAAAAACGAGAGCTACATGCTTTTGTAACTATAAAGCTAAAAATCTGAGTCAATGAAACCACAATTTACTATGACTACGAAATCGTCTGTCCATTTAATTTTTAACATTTTTTGTTTTAAAAAATACAAAAATTTCTGTTAAATATCTCGAAGCCCAAGGGAGAAGCGGGGTACATGTGTTGCCAATGTGTAATATTTGACAATCGCACATTTTCTTCGTCGTACAAAAGCGTCTCCAGCGCAATTACCCGCGCGGGGTGCGGGGCACTTGATGCCGCTGTGTGCCGTGACCACCGAATGGATTTAATTTCAGTAACTGTTCCCGGACGTCTGCCGCGCCCCGGGCGAAATAAGACGCGTAACAATAGTAACAGCGGTACAAAAGAAAGATAAGAAGAAACGAAATTGGCCGACCCACCCTCGGGCCGCGTTTGGCCGCATCTCCTCCCGAGGCCTGAAAAGTATTTTTTGAGCTAAGACCCCAGAGATTCGGCCGGATAATGTGGTGGTTGCGCCTAGCGAGCTATAGCCGAAGCAGACCCTGGACACCGATACAACTCCGGTTAAGATGCTTTTATCAATCAGAAGGCCCCATTCTATACGAATTCAATCGCGATTCAAAGAAAAACAATTTATATCAGTGGACACTGAACATGAGAGAAAAGCCTCTCATAATTGTACATTTAAGTATAAAACTTGATAAATATGAAAGAAAACGACAGGAAATTTATGAACGAAAATCCATACTATTATTTTTTTGCAATTTCTATAGTGTTTTCGTATTCGTCTACTGATAAAATACTTGTGCGTTAGTCATTTGACCGTTTAAAAACGGAGCTACTTTCAAAATAATTCCATTGTGGTATAATATTGCGTAATTAATGATCGATTTCGGTACAAAACTTGCTAAAACTGCTTTTTAGTTTTTGTTAATAATCAAATTCTTATAGATTAAAGTAATTTTATTAACATTTGTCTTTTTTTTGTTTTATTTAATAGAATGAAAGTGCGCTGCGGAATATAAAAATATCACACGATCCGTTGTTAATTGAAACGAAAACTAAAAAATACGTATTATTATTATTATATAAGTATTTGTTTAGCGCTCTTTTATGACCGAATGATCATTCCAAAAGCGCTTCTTTGCCTCTCTGAGTAAAAAGGTGGGTCTTGAGTCTGCTTCTGAAGGATGTCTCCGCTTTAAGCTCTCCTATGCTTTCCGGTAGTGAGTTCCAGGCCATTGGTGCAGCGTAGCTGAAAGCCCGATTGCCAAAGACCGTGCTAGGACTACCTCCCGTCAGCTGCAGGGTGCTTCTATTTGCTCTAGCCGATCTGAGTGTCTCTCCACGCACGCTTATTTCTGAAGGCTTGATAAGTTCTGTCAGATAGCCCGGTGCAGTTCTGTTGAGTGCCTTGTAAGCTAAGAGGCATAATTTATACTGGATTCTAGCCGAAACTCTCAACCAGTGCAGTCGGTGTAGTATTGGAGTAATGTGACAGAATTTGGGCGCGTTGTAGACTAGTCGTGCCGTCGTCGTATGAGCTATATATATATAAACGAAAAAATGGTCTGTAAAAGGCTTTCATCTCACCACACAACCTTTCTAAGAAATCACTAATAAAGACGATGGATAAATAAATATAAAAAAATGCTTGAAATTTACTGTTAAAATTATTTGCTTTTTTTTAAATCCTAACCGACTTTAGTTGTAGCTTACTATTTGTATGTGTAAAGAAAATAAAAAATACGTCACTGTAAATGTAGCCAATTGTTGGAGAAAGGAGGTATGGTTGACTCGCTAGTCTGTGACTAAATCCAACATGAAAATCGTCACAAACAAATATAATTAATGAAGACTCCACCAGATGCTCTATAACAGAGGACAATGTCTTCTGCATCAGTTTGTGTACGCAGAGTAATCGCTCTAAATTGATTAACTGTAACGGGTTCCTAGATAGAATTTACAGTGTTGTTCCATGCCTGCTATTATTTATTATTCTAGTTAAAATGTGAAATATTCATCAAAATTTATAATACAATATATAGAAAATTTAAGAACTAAAAATAAACTGTTCAAATGTGATAATAAAACTGCTCAGCAAATTTATAAACTACTAGTGTAGATTTCGTATGAAGTCAGATATTTTGCGTCTTAAAAACTGGGTTCACTTTAGCACGTCTAGAAAAAATACGCTTTATTTCAGAATACGGCATTCACCTTTGCGTTGGCGTTCCAAAATACATCAGATTTAATCGAATGTTTCAAAAAGTTCATCGCATTTACATTTTACTGAACGTTTGTTCACTTAGTGAAATTTCCCTCTATAAATGGTTTATTTGTGAAAAAATATTTTCGAACGCCACCCGTTAACTCTGGTGTGCTTTTCAAGTATTCTTGTTCTTTTGGTCTACAATCTAAGAGTAAATAACATCAAGAAACATATCAAGTAACTAGTAATTAAATATACACATACTATACATCAAATTCTTTATACGCATCAATTCATTCAGAAAAAATATCGGCAGAAGCGGGATGCGAACCGCGAGCCTTGGAACCAACCGTTGCTCTTGTTCATTACCCTAGTCCACTCGACTATCTCCTGCCCGAACTAATGCGCGGAATAAGTTGTATTTATACCATTGTTACTATCATATAACGATAGATGTCTCTGTAGTATATATTCAGAGTGTGTATATTATTATTTTTTATTATTCAATCAGTCAACATTTATTCACAAGCTTAATATTATTACTTTCCGACATATCAAGTTACACTTCTCTATCTCAAATATTACACTTACTTTTACTTGCTGGGCGCTATGTTCGTAGTTTCCACAGGTCTTCAACAGTTGTGCTTTCTTGCGTGAGCTCACATCAAAATACTATACCTTTTAAGATACTATAAAACATTCGCAGAAGTCTAATATATTTTTAAGTATCTGTATTAATCAAATAAATAAGTAACGATCGCTCGTACAATTTTATCTTTGCCTTTATTTGTAAGTATTGAAGCAATTTAGAACGTGAAACTCTTAAAGAAAGATCTTATTAAATTTTTGTTTTATGTACTTTTAATTGAAAATACCGGTTCGAAACAAGATCCGGACGAAGCTATACATTACTCGAATGGACTTAAGTCAAATAATTAATTCGGAATACGTTTTTTTGTTGTATGAAGTAAAAAGAGTTTCATTCCATTAAAAAGTTTTCAATCTTCGCTTAACTTCAGATGGTCTGATTCCACGCGGGAGTAGTGGAAACCGCCAGCCGTGCATTCTACGGAACAACTATGTTTCACGAGACAGGAACCGGAAATACTTGCATCTGATTAATTAAACTTGATTCAGGCAGGAAAATTCAGAGCTCTGAGATTTTTGACTTGACGCAAAACATCGTCGGTCGTACGCTTATAAATATTTTTTATTACAATGTATATTAATATTAATATATCTCTTGATGGATTCTATAATGCTTGCCATTTATGAGCATTTATCTGGAGTGTTAATCTGCCAACGGTTTCCGACTACAGTCTAGCATTCAGACATCGTCCATTTTTACGGAGATTCCTTATGTCAATATCCCGGCAATAAATAAATTTCTCTACCACAGATAAACTCTAAGCAGATTAAGATTTTGAAGTGAAAAAAAATATTTATTTAAAAAAAAAATGAAAAAGAGAAATATAAATGGGTCATGATTACTGGACGACTTTTAGCTATCTTCAATATTTATCAGTCAATGACTGTAATTTTATGGAAGTAGCACATTTCACAACAACTGGAGGTATTCCAAGTCTATGTAAATACATTATAATGTAAAAACTTATTTTTCTATAATTTTTTCCATGACTTACCAAGACATCTCTGTCTCTGTATCTGGAGGTCCACCAATAACCATATATATAATAATATATGGTTCTTAATGGCCTTCATGAAGCGGTGCAGCTGTAATATCCGAGATATAGTCGTATTTGTATGTTTATAAATGAACATTCCTAAATATTTGGTTTATTTAGCATTTTTATTATTGTACCCGAGGCTTGAACCATTTGTTTGTACGGGTCAGATTAATCCAACCAACGACATGCGCCAAGTAATAGAGAAGCACAAAAGGTATTCCAACAAAAATCACGCTTGCAATTTGGTCAAAACTAATTTAAATGAAGAAAAGGCTTTCTTGCTTGCATATTTAAAAAAAAACTCAAAACAATAGGCTAATAAAGAATGTTTAAATCCTGAAGGCGATACAATTTCATGAAATTTCTCAATAAATGAGTCTTTTTCTATCTCGGCAGCTCATCTAATTTATATGGAGGTTTTAATCCTTTTGTTCACCGTTGAAATCCGCCATTTTAATTACACCCCTTTTATCACGCTGTTAATGACACCATTATGTCAAATCGCTGAGGTAATTTTTCATCACCGTAGACGTTAATAAATTGACGTGGCGGAAAGAAGACGAAGAAGAAAGTGGCGGTAACTTTTTTTTTTGCAGTGTAATTGTTTTTGCGAAAGTTTTCGCTCAAAATTTTCTCAAATTTAAAAATCATCCATCATATTTAATGTGTAAAAATATTTGGAAAAAAAATAACGTAATCAACTCGAGACTCAAATTTGGAGAAAAGAGTTTTTGAGTGGTTGATGGTTATTTTTTTTGGCTTATGACAAAATGCAATGTGACGTGTCAGATGAAGTCACACATTAGTTTCGGAATTTAAAAAGTTGAGAAATCCGATTGCCTCCAATTTGATTGCTGAAGAAAAAAAATTTGCCCTGAAAAAAAGTGATTAACAAAATTCAATTTGTAAAAAACATGCATTTTTTAATGAAATGTATAGTGGGGATATCTAGATTTTCATAATAATTTACTGGAGATTTTTTATATATAAAAAATAAATTGAAGATTTGACTAGCTAAAATATTTCTTAGATGAATGACATCCTCGTTAGCAAGGTATTTGCTTCATCACAATTAGTCAATAATTACTTGTACTACATATCTTCGAAAAAGCATTTCCACATGTTCAACCGCAGGATGGCCTCAGGTATCACCAGTTCTGTTGTCGACTGTAGGTTGATTTGAGCCATGTGGTTACCTTTTATCTTAAAGAACAACTGAGGAGAATACTTGGATTGCGTCAAAAGAGGACCTAGCCCCTGGCAATGACCAGGGGTGGAATATATGGGGGTACCTTAACAGACTTTGGACCGGAGTATGCAAGACAAGGACACAAATGAAAGCCTGGCAGTTTTACAGCGGACCGACTGAATGTGACTGCGGCCCTGGAGCAGACCCTGTCATACCTTTTAGAGTGTTCGCTGTGTCCGAGTAGCTGCACCCAGGAAGACTTGATGATGGCCGGGAGTAACGCCATCGACGTCGCCCACTTCTTGACAGACAGGATCTGACTCTGGTGTTTCCAACACGATTATATTTGTATATATATCGAAAAAGCTGTTCCATACAAAAATTTATGGAGAAAATAATCTCCTTTATATATATTTTCCATGTTATTTTTCTATTTGAAGCGGAGATAAATCTAATTAATCGTAAATCATAAAAGTCGGTCTAGCTATTTTTCAGTTATGAATTGTGTAAACTAACGTGGCATTGTTTATTTAATTTTCTTTATTTAAATTATATGTTGATGAGAGACATAAATTTTATAAATCATTTGAAATCTGTATGCCTCAAAACAGATTATTATTTTTTGACTTTGTACTATTAAAGAAATTTTACCAAGTTTACTAACAACTACCAACGAGTATAATATAATGTCTTGATCTGAACTGCATACGTTCGAAAAGTAGGCGAGCGCTTAATGGATCACCAGAAGTTTGGAATACCTACTTAAAAGTCTTCTCCGGATGAGGAAGTATTCTTGAATACTTCGAGCGGCGGGAAATATTTCGGATCGCTCAGTGCACTTTTGTTCGATTGAATTAGTTTTGCCGTCGCAATCATAACCTTCGGAGTTCGAAGTTAAGACAATTGTGTCCTAACTTTGGACTTGGAGGAAAAACGAAAAGTTCGCCCTCTGCGGTGCCCTTTAAAATCAATTATCGGATTACGGAACTTTAATTGAAAACTGAGTCACATTCGGTGTAAAATTTAAAATCATCGCTCATTAATTGGAATCGGTTTTATAATATTGAAATCATAAAATCTAGGACTAATTTTTAATTACATATCTTATAAAATACTAACTTTTTATAAGTTTGTAATTAAAGTTTAATAATTCATTCTAATACTCCAAAATAAGTATATATCAAATGAGATTTTAAAATTATACACTTTTATTTCACTTTTTTGTTTAATATATTGTAATCATTTCACGCTCAATGTGGTATTCTCAACAATAGACAAAAGTCTTTCAACAGCAATTGATTATAAAGACATGTCCATACATGTACTTGTTATTACAAATGTTCACACATGTATAAATTTTTTATGTGTGTATCGAAATACAATTAATAATCCACATTCAACTTGAATCTACATGTAATATAAAAAGTAAAATTAAACAAAACCTATAATTTGGATTTAAAAATAAAACAAAATAACTGAGATTATTATAATAATATAACTCAAAACATGTACACAAATCCACGATTATATATAATTGTATATAAAAATAATTAGATAATATGTATATACTTATTATCTAATTATTTATTTTGACATACATCACAAACCTTATTATTTTGCTAGATAAACTATTCTTCATGCCAATTTACATAAGTAATGGTAATGTAAAATTAATATCAAATATATTGTTTTGACAAACATGTTTCAATTCTATTATTTTTCAAATAAGTAGAAATAAATAAAACGCTGTCTTCTTTTCAACCGAATATGAAGTATAATATTTATTAAGCTAGTGTAAAAATAATAGTAGATGGATAATATAATAATGGCTATACGAAAAGGAAACGTATTCTTTCAATGTATAATTTATCTTGCTCAGATTCTTTTCCCCTTATCAGCTAGTATTTAGCACAATGGGTTAGCACATATATAAAAAAACGGGAAATCTGGGAAGACCGGCCGAGGGATAAGAGTGTTACAGGCGCTGTGAAAAGGACCTTTACTTACTTTGGGATGTAACAGCTGACTAAGAAAGATGCCAAAGACAATGGGAAGCTGCTATGGAGATGGAAGATGGTCCTACCTTGTCGCTTGGAGACTGGGGAAGGATACAAACGACGCATTTACCTAATATTTTTATTTAAATTTTGCAATTTAAATATTTTATAAAAAAAGATTGTACAATAAATATATTCATGACTATGACGCGAAGTAATGTAAAACAATATAATTAAAGTAATATTTATAATAATATATATATGAGAGTATTTTTCACGTTCTTATTTGCAGATAACTTATGTTTTTGATGGTTTATTACCTTTTTTTTTATAAAAATTAAAACATATATTTGAAACGAAATAAATTATTAAGAAAATTGTGTGATGTTTAATCAAACTTGTTATTTTTTTTTTAAATAAAATATTATTAATATCTACAGTTCATGATAGACTTCGTATGCCAGATACATTAGTAATACTTGTGTTATTTGTGTACCGAAGTTGATGTACATATTACGTGTTTTTATTGTTACAAATTTAGGTTTCCAGTTCTTGGTATTGTGTTAACACGTGCACTGGATTTGAGTTTCTTTGTACTAAATATATCAATACATACTCGTATGCATAATTAATTTATATACAAGCATTAAAATAATGATTTTATTGGAATGTTTTCCTATAGTAGTACTTTATTCATACATTTCTAATATAGTACAATATATACAAGTATTTTGTATATGCAGCTATCCGTACAAAGCTTTTGTTCATCACCATAAATTTTGAGTTAAGATCCGAGAATTCGCAACTGGATAAATATACTTATTTCAAACACTTATATTTGTAAAAAGGTTTTTTTTTTTCAGTGAAACAATTAGGCGGAAGAAAATTTTTTTTTTAGACTTACACTTATTATGAATATTTGTAGAAATACGTAAATATTCATAATTAGTATCATAAATGATGTTTTAAAAAAATGTGTAATATGTACAAAATATTGTGTTTTTTTTTTACTATTTTAAATATATACATAATTGTGAAACGTTTTTATTCTGCCGTCGTGTATCCTTCTATTCCACTTTCCGTGGAATGTGGAATCACGGTCAGAATGAACCACCGAAATAAGATAAAAGGGAGCAGCGAAAGGCGTCTTAAAAATAAAACAAAAGTGAACCTCCCCCCTCCCCAAGCGCTCCATAATGCATGAGGGCGAGGGTGACTGGGGAGGAAAAGTGGCGCAAAAAGTGTCCTCTCTGTCACAGCTTCTTCCCGCGTTACTTTCCGCCCTTATCTGGGCGAATTTTGTTTAAAATAGGATAACGGCTAATGTCCCTGATGATAACTCAAGATTTGTTTGTCTTCATATCTCTTTGTTTCTTGTGCTATAAATGCATAGAAATTAAGCTATTAAAAAATAAATCTTTAGACAAACCTCGACTTGTGTACATTGTACTTTTTCTATAACGTGCATTTAAATAAAATTTAAAAAATGCATCATTTTTTTTTTGTTATTTTTTGTTATTATAATAAAGTACTTATAATTAATACGAAAATGCAGAATTTTAGACACATTCTAATTTAAAAAATGGAAGTGTTTTTTTATGTTTATTTTTTGTTTTCTTGCTATTGATGAAATCTAAATTAAATATGCAAAATCTAAATGAAATATGTACCTCATTAAAAAAAATGATTGAATATTCAAAATTATTCCATTTTTTTTATTTTAGGACGACATGTTTTTGTTACGTTGGATAGCCATTCTCGAGTGAAACCATTCCTAAATAATCTTTTATTTTAATTTTAATTTTATTAAAATAGAATTCCTTAAAAAATTATCGATTCTAAGAAATGAATAGGCATTTAAGTTCAATTTATTAAAAAAAATATATATTTCCTTTTTTTCAAAAATATTTTTATACATTTGAGCTTTTATAATTATTATGAATAAGATTGATAAATTCAAATATTAGTACAGATTTACCAAATATATTAGTCAACCCTCCTCTAACGCATGCTTTTTTGTTTTGTAACGAAGATTTTTCCTATAATGGTCCTTTCTAGGCTGTTATTTTAGGCTGCACCACCTCTTAGAACTAAATGGTTCAAGCCTCAGAAGCATCGGTTTAATAATCCATTATTATAAAAACGTTGTAGGTGAGTTTACTGCGCAAAACTGTATATAAATATATACGAAAAAAATAATGTCACCTTGAGACAATATCAAGAAGGTAAATTATTCATCAGTAACACAGGTAAATAACTAATTGCAACGTGCGCGTCGTACTTACAAGAAGTTATTCTCATCCATTCGATCTATAGTTTCGGTTCGAGACACGAGTGGTACTTACTAAAATAAATAGACTGCCGGAAATAATAATATTAAGCTTGTGAATAAATGCATTCTGATTGAATAATAAAAAATAAAAATATACATACTTTGAATATATACTATGGCGACATCTATCATACGATGATAACTTATATAGAAGTTCAGAGACGAGTCTTCTCAGGTAGAAGAAATTGGCCGGTGGCCGAGCGGTATAATTACCTGGGCAAAAATGGTTGGTTCCAAAGGTCCGCGGTTCGCATCCCGCTCCCTCCGATATTTTTTCTGAATGAATTGACTCGTTTAGGGTTGTTATGTATGGTATATGTATATTTAATTGCATATACGAAATTGTACATTGTGCGACCATATAGTATTTATTTAACCAACAAAATAAGTTTTTCTGCTTTTGAAGAAAATATTTTCTAAAATATATTTTAAATATTTAAAATACATTTTTGTGTTGTATATTATTATATATTATATTGCGTTGTCTTGATACTCTAATCTACTATAGCAACTTGGTGGGATAGCAAAAAATAATGTGATGCAAGTATTCTAATCCTGCATAAAATAAACGATGCAAAGTATTGTCAGTGGCTGCCATTGCGACATTCTTTTATCCTTAAGCCAATTTCGAAACTGCATAATACAACCTTCCGAGATGAGGGAAGCGAATGGATGTCCCCTCGTTAATGAAGGCTCTACGGGGGCGACGAAACGCCTGCATTGTTACACCGGAAATGAGAGTCTCACCACCGTGTAAGCCTAATGACCGAAATTTTGGCGTTTTTTTTTTTATATTTAAACCCATACGGGAGAATACCTCAATACGACTTTGAAAAGATCTTATCTTTGAAATTTATTTAACAAGATTTTTTTAACGATCTCTGCCTAGCTAGATAACACTACATCTCAGCATTTACGAAACATAAATTTTAATGGAAATCATTGTGAATGGGTAGTCTTCACAGAACAATTTGAAACTTAAGTTTTTTAATAAAAAAATCTAAGGCTGCGTCATAATATTACTTGGAACCTGTTTTAACACGTATTATAATACGTAGTTATTACGATATCTTTTATTTGGTCTTCTTGAAGTCGGATGCCCAACGATTTCTAGTCCGCTCTTTCGGGATACATACTTACTTCGTATTTTCTACAGTACCATCTTCTCGATAATCCCCATCACATGCATTCACGACACCAAAAGCTTTTCATATTTCAGAATTTTTTACTTTGTTTCGAATTTTCAGTCCTGCAGTGAATCTATAACTATCACAGTTTAAGGAGAGATACGAGTATTTACGAAAAAAATAATGCTTAAAAGTAAATAACAAATAAGAAATTCTTCTCATCCTATCTTAACATTTATCACACTTTAAACAGAAATGTAAATTTCTGTTTTTTACTCAATGAAGGCTTCATCAGTTTGTGAACAGATACTAATATGATATCAAGTAATATTTTTCATTTTTTTTATTTAATGCGACACTGTGATTTTTATTTCTACGATTAAAAGTGCTTACTATAATATTTATCTAAAGAAATAAAATAAAAACATGTGTTTGATACAAAAATTGAAATGGATCTCAAAATGAATGACACTTGATAAGTTAACGTTATGTTATGTAATGTGAGCTGAAGTCGAACCCGTAATCTCTTGAATTAAAGTTGAAGGCTTTAACTTGTAGCCAAACCCCTCGGTATTGTTACATAGGGAATGAGAGCCTCTCCACCATGTAGGCCTAACGACCGAAGGCAGGGCAGACAACTGTATGCAATGTCTTATTCTTTTTAGCCATGGGGATCGGTGAAAAGAGACGCCATCCGCAACTACACTTTGATTTACTGCGTGGTCATTTGCTTATAAGTTTAATGCAAAACCAAGAAGATTAAAATATTTAATATACTTATCAGATTATGGAGTTTTATAAATTTGTTTTTGTTTATTTTAACTTATCTATTATCTATTATTAAAATATTGTACTTATTTTAATTGTTTCAAAATAAGCCAACAAAAATAAATTTACAGGTTTGTAATATTTCGACATATATAAATCATTATAAAATGCCAAGTCCAAAAACAATTTGTGAGTGAATTTAAGTAATTAATTTTATAATATTTTCAAGAATTCAAGGACACACTGTAGAAATTAATAAATGTGATTCATATTATCAGCAAATAATAACATATAATTATTTAATTTGTTTGTAAAAAAAAGATTAAATTAGTTTATCCCCTTTAAGATTTAGCTTCAACAAATAATATATATACTAGTATGAACTTTTTTATGCATCCCTACGCAATTGAAATTTGATCACATGTACGATATGTGTTTATTTATAACTAACGCATTGTATCCGGCTTTGCTTAAGACAGGAAAGAAAGACTGTATTTACTTATTTATAATAATATTTATTCATTATTACTAAATGTTTTATTAATTTAAATTCATTCAAACAAAAGATCATCCACTTTTATGACTACACTGATTATGTACAACGAGAATGAATGCCCGAAATCCCTGCGTAACTAAGGTGAGTTAAATCAACAAACGACAGATTTTTTGACCTTTTCTAAATACTTGTTTTTCCATCATAAAATAAGGCGAGAATGTGTTGTAAAATCGTTCAAGTAATGCACTTTTTTTTCAATGAACATATATGGAAAACAACATTTTTATTGGATAAGCAGCAAAGGCATCCATTTGTAATATACAAATAAAAACAGACACATTTCTTTTTATTTATATGGAATATAAAAAAAAGGTATCCATAACGCTGCAGATTGTGAGAAAAAAAACCAAATAGTATATTTCCTAATGTAAAACCCCTGTTAGTAACAATGAAGATATTTTAATAACAGTAGAAAATAGCTGATTACGAAAAGCAAAGCCTAAAAAAATATGTAAAATCAGGTTGGAGGCCGATATTTAGTGAATATATACTGATAAAAAAAAATATGGGTAAACATGCACGTTATAGTCCATTAATGCCTGAAATATTGAATATTTAATTCACTTACCACGCAAAGTCATGATAAATGAATCGTTATATAGCGGGGTAACAAACCAGGATTTTTTAATATTTGCCATCCCTGAACAGTGTTGATTTAAAATTAGTAAGAAAATATAGCAGGCCTTGCTTTAAAATTGCACAAGGCAGCAATTCACCTGATTTTTGCAAAGATAAAGCCCACAATGTTTCTACCTACAATTATATTACCTTTTTTTGTACAAAAGAACTCTGTTAAAATATGTTATATACTTTAATAAAATATATATTACTGAAGCTTACATTAAGGTAAAAAAAAATATTCGCAACTCAGGTTCTTTATTTTCTTTGTTATGTATATAAAATATGCTCACAAAAAAAACCTTTTGTTTTTAATGCTAAGTATGAATTAAAATATTAAGCATTATAAGCAAAACATAAAAAAACTTATTTAAATTATTTGCTAATACTTATGTCAAAATCACTACTTTATAATATTTCTATAAATAAATTATTTCATAACAACATAATTTTTTAATTTTTCTGGGAAAATATTTTTAATAAAAAAACTATTAAAATTAAATACTTTTATAACTTTAACTATTGATACATTTTCTGTTAACATATTTAACTTAAATAATTATAAATATATAATTTAATATTTATACAAATTTTCATGGTTAATAAGTAAATATTTAAATCTTTCATTAATTAGTAAAATAATATTTAATTAAATAAAGATATAAAAAATTCATTGAAAAAAATAAGACGACTATAAAAGTAATTAATTTATACGACTACGACGTTTTATTAGCTAAAACATATTCCAGGAGTTTTTTCTTACCCATTGTAAGCTTTTCAGAACCAATAAATGAAAATGCGTCGCAAAAGAGCTCAAGATTTAAATGAATCTTTTTTGCGCTGAAACTGAAAGTATGTTAAGCGCCGGGAATCCAAGGCCCGGTCGCGAAATTCCCTGAAAGTGGAAGAATGGCATATAGGGGAGTGTCTCAAGTCATGGGAATGAATTATTTTCAGGAATTTCGCCAGTCCGAACCAACAACGAAACTCATCAGTGTGTCGGAACAATGTGCTCCAGAGGCAATAAATATTAAGCTCAGCTTAGCGAGTTAAAAGCAACTAAAATTAATGTAGATATTTTTAATGAACTTTGTGGTCAAAATAGGATTAATTTGTGGACCGAATATGAGAACTTATAAATATTTATTGGTTTTATATGAACATGTATATGGCCATCATTCCATATATTCTCTTTCTGAATAATATTATGTTATTTATATTTAATGCACACTTATACACGTTGCAAATTATGAAGCGTGCATTAATGGCGAAACTGTTGATTTTTATAAAATGAAACTACTCAGTTTAATCCATGTTATAACAAGGTATGTGATATTTATCTTATTAATAAAAGAATAACACTTATATTATAACCACACAAACAACCGCCACCCAGTTATATCAGCTGTCATAGTCCTCGTCTCATGTCAGCTCAACCTTCCGGAGCTCCACCGAGTACATTCTATATATACTTCGCACTTTTTAAGCTTTTCTCTTATTAGAATGTCATTTCTTAAGGCCCTAGGGAGTCTTGGGGTCTGAAGAAATGACTTTTTAGTTAGTTTATGCTCTAATAAAATATACGAATATTATACTAGGCGGCGGAAGTTTCAATGAAATTTTTGATGTTAAAAATATTAAATGTTTATTTGCTTTAATTAATTGCTTACAAAGGGAATTATGTTTAGAAAAATGACATTTTATCAACATAAAATCAACTCGAATACTAAATGTTAAATTTAAGTTAAAATAACATTTGTTAAAATTCAATTCTAAATTATTTGTTATAAAATAATCGTTATATGCCGAGTGTTGTATTTAAAATATAAGTCACATAACCTTTAAAAGCAAACGCCTACATTCAAAAGTATTGAAAAACAGTAATTTTTCTGAAATTACCATAATTATGAGTGGCGATATATTTTTAATAAAGCAAAGTGTTTTCCCGGTTCACAAGTAAAATTTTAATTAATCACGTATCGAGCGACTCATTTTTGTTTCGCCCGAAACTTTGTAGGGGACGAATTAAAAACAAATTCATTGAGATCCGGAGGCGAAAGTTTGGGAGCCCTGGGAGAGAGTACCAGTCGCGCCCCCAAGGAGCAAATTAAACAAAAAAGAAATGCTAAAATAACGAAGGAAGAGTTCACAGCTATGTTACTAATTAAAAACGGAAAGGATTCTCGGGCCTCTTCTGAATGTAGAGAAGACACCAGTGTACAAATAATACGTTTTCAGGAGTCGGGTACATCCTTCAGTGCTGGGGATTTATTGCTCTGACCTTATGCACGCATTTTTGTTTGAAACGTAATTTATTCGTTGAGAATTATTGTTTGTTCTAGCGGAGTGGATTCCTTGGAAACACGTTCAAGTTGTATTAAAAATGCCCCGCGGGTACTCAATGATATGTGCGCTTTGTTTATTAATATTTTAATTAAATCGAGGCGTTTGCAAACAATCGAACCACCGGTGCATAAGTAATTTCATTGTTAAGGTTGCGTTTTTAGTTGATTATTGTTCGCGAACCGAAAAATTGGCTTACGAATCATAAAATCTCATTTTTTGTGTTATTCATTTCAATCCTTTTTTGCTTTAAAATACTATCAATGGTATTAAATTTTTAGCTGGGAACTGTATAAAGTAATATTTAGATGATTGGTAAGTATAAAAGTTTTGTAATTGTAAATATACTGTAGCATTTTAATATTAAGAAAAAACATTTTTAATCAATTGTCCAAGTACGCTTTACCTCAACTGGAGAATATGGATATCACGAGTCACCACTATAAAGCTCTGTCAGCCGCCTTAGTACTCGCCTCATCCTATGTCAGCTTCGCCTACCGTAGCTCCGCTGAGTACATTCTGTATATATAGTTCATCATTAATATAGTTTCCGAGACTTCAATAAAAGGCAGCCGTAAGTAATGCTCTCCTGAAATTCATAAAACATATATATATTGGTTGAACTTGTAGAGATGGCGGTGAAAGAAAGAATGAAGTAATATGGTATTTAAGGAGTTTAAGGTTGCATTAGCCGGGCGGCATAGTCCAGTTGTTAAAGCATTTGTTTGTCATTCAGACGCTGTCGGCTTAAATCCCGAGTATGCTCGAATTTTTAAATCAATATTTAATAAAATCTAAACTCCTCATATATGCTTGCAGTAAGATTAAGCTACCCATTAAGAATAAAACAAAAAAATCCAGGTCTTCGGAGCGTCGGGATAATCATCCGATTTCAAAAGAGGATATTCTAAAGCCTACCTGTAGTGTTGACAAATTGTTCATACTAACTTCATGTATTCACATACCAGTATCAAGTCATAATAAAAAAAACCTCCACGAAAAGTTTTTTTTTTCTGAAATGAAGTTTATTTATTTTATACATGTAGTGAGCTTCTCCCCAATAAAAATTCAAATGAACAAGTTTTCGCAATATGAAAGTCGTTAAAAAGTACTTTTTAGCAAGCAGCAGGTAGGTATTCAATTCTATCGCGTTGAAAAATTAGCATACATCCGTACTCAGAAGCATCACAGACACCCGTATAATGAACATTTACAATTCAGCCTGAAATTTGTGTAATTTACTTACTAGTTTTGAAACGAAAACTTTAATATCTTTGTGGAAACAGTCGCGCTCTTCAGTAATTCGCAATAAAAATGCAACTTAAAATGCAAATGTAAGCAATTAGTATTCTTAACGCAGCAAAAAATATACTGCTGTAGCGGAGTAAGAAAAAACTGAAAATCGAAAATTTGATTAAGTGAAAGTTAAAGCTTCCTGAAACGAGGCGACTTGAATATATTATTTATGTTTTCATTTTTGCTGATCATTAACATTTGAAAAAATGTATTTCAAAATACGTTTTTTATTTCAATAAAACTTTTTCAGCTGCGATAGATATATTTTATTTAAATTTATATATTTATTTTTCCTGAACAATATTCAATAAATAAAAGCTTAAGCTTATTGTACACTGAATCCAAAATGTTATTCAAAATGACGAAAAATTACGTAAAAAACAAAGAGTTAAATAAAATATGAATTAATTTATATATTCAGTTTTAAATTATATACTTTTTTATTTCACTAAACATTTGTATACATTTATTCGATTAAACGTGACTTAATAAGAGAAATTAAATTAAAAAAATATTAATCCATTATATTAACGATAAACGTTTTTCAGCGGTGGAAAGGTATTATTTTCCGTTGGATAGTTAATAAAGAGAAATTTCTTCAAAAGGAAAAATATCCATAGACAAGGAAACACGTGCAAAAAACATTTGAGGATGAAACTTCATTTTAACATCTGCTTTCGTTTCTTCAAGCTCTCATCTTTGAATTTACCAGCCGACAAAGATATAATAAATCAAACCCACACTAACGAAGGCTAACGAAGAACGAGACTTCAAAACCCGAGCAAAGTAAGTTAAGTCTACGCGTTTCTCATTGTGCCCGCTTATGTATTAAAGATCGGGTGGATCGTAGAGACGTCTACGAACACTGGCGAGAAGCGCCTCAGTAGAGCAAGTCGTAGATATATTTAGGAAGGCGTGCGCGCCAAGCCGCCAGTGTAAGCTCGCCAGCCGAGCAGGCAAGTCCTCAGTGTCAGCGCGGTGCTTCGTTCTCACTCATTTCAAATACGTACGATCGTTGTGTACTCACAGCAAATCCACGGTATAGAAATGACGTTTCTAAAAAAACTCTTATATCAAAAATAGATATAGAATACGTTCAAATAAATTATATGCTTTTATTGTTAATATGTGTTCAAGTAAAAAATATATTTAATGAGCCAAAAAACACTGTTTAAATTTTTGAAAAATGTACAATTTCTTTCTGAAATATCCGTGGCGTATAATTTTTGTTTGAATGATACAATCGTGTGTGCATTATATATAATGAAAAACTGATGTGCTTGGATTGAATATTTACTTGTGGGAAGCGTTTGTTTCTCAGCCTTATTACTTATTCAGCGAGCAGACTGGACATAATTTAGATCGAAAAAGGTAAAAATGACAAAATATACCAATTATTATTTTATTTGTAGTACGTATGATTTTATTGACTACCGCTTAGTTAATCCGATCTTTTTCATAAAACGTTTTTCAGTCGTCAAAAGGAATAATGAATGCATCGCTGCCCGTTATGATCGTAATATTTTTTATGCGACCTTTTGAAGTGTATGAGAGTGCATGTGCTGTGCATTTCGATATCAATTACATATGTGGACACTTCTATATAAAAGTGCATGACGGGTGACACGATCAAACGTTTCGTTTGAAGGATTTTTATATCCGGATTCAAAAGGATTTAATTGACTTTCAATCAAATGCTCTGAGCCGAATTCATGAATTGGGTATTCGAGTGCCACCAAGTGACGAATATTTTTCAATGTTTTTTTTATTCACGTGTCGCTTATTGTTGTAAAAAGTCAGCGCTCTGATGAAATTTTAATTAAATCAATCGGATAAATTGCTTTCAATGCGACTGATTTTTCACTGAAAATGATTTTGTATTATTACCAAATATTTATTGTATTTTATTTTTATTCATTTCATCAGAACTGATGTTTCAAATTTAATTTTTTTATTATTTAAGCATATACGAGAGTATTTTGTATTCATTTTATTTTCATAAAAAAGAAAGAAAAAAAATGTTTTAAAACTAATAAAGCATTTTGCTAATCGTTTTAAAAAAAGATAATGTTTTTACACCATATCTAAACATTATCTCTAAGCATGTAGTTTATGTATAAATTAATTTATTGTTAAATTAAAAGCATATATTACATATTACTTATTTTATGTAGATGTATGTATTTAATGTATTTACAATTATTTATAATTAAACGTATTTACTACTCCTGATAATACTGGATAATGGGTTATTATACATTGAATGACGTTTTGAAATTTGCTTTTATCTTGAAAATGCATCATATTCTACTCAGTAAACGTATCTGTTTTCATTGATGGATTGTTGATTTAGAGATTGACAGTATATTTGTAGGATTGTTTATAAACTTGGTGCAGTTTTGTAAACAAAGTAGAGAGGGACACGAGTTTCCACTTAGTGAAAGAAACATTGAGGAATTTGTCACTTAATCTTTTTTATTTGAAAAGGCACACGTAATTTATACAATCGTTACTTTGATATTATGTAGAGATATATGAGGTAAAAATTAACTAATTATGAAATAATATAACAAAATAAGTGGGCAGACAATCCAAATTGTATATAATTATGGAAACATGTCTAACTAGTTGATAATATTAAATTTGTAATTAATAATTTTTACTTTGGTTTTACCACGAAGACTAAATGTTATAACATTTTTAATGGTAGGTACAAAAGTAATTTCAAAGTATGAGTAACAATAATTTAAAAAGTATAATTTTATTATTTAAGATTAACAGGAATAAAAACAATAATATTAAAATAAGACGAAAAACACTTCATCTTATATTGCCGGCGGGGAAAGCTAAATGGTAAAAGCGTTTGCTTTGCAAGCTAAAGGTCGTGGGTTCGATCTCCGACGGAGATTAAAAAAAATGGATTTGCAATAGATTTCTGAGCTCTAAAAATGTGTTTTAGATTCCCCCAGTTGGTGTGAATTTGATCCCTCACCTGTTAAATGCCAGTCATAGTCTATTAATCAAAATTGGTGGTAGACGAAAGTCGTCCAGTGAAGACTATCCATTCATAGTAAATTCCTGTAATAATAAGGATGATGCGTCAATCTCGGGCTGTAGTCTATTTAATAAGTATATTTAACATGGTAAGCGTCATAGAATCCACAGATAAGACTGCAGCATCACTAACACCATTTGTCGGTATTCCCCTGTATGTGCTTACATAAAAAAAACTTAAATGATAGATACTTACTTATTAAATATGTATGTGGTTCGTATTTTTGCATAATTTTTAACAGATATTTTTATGAATGTTTTGTAGCGATTAAAAATAATGAATATACAAATTTAATAATAATATTATTTTTCTGTAATTTCTTTCTAAATGCTACTGGATAATTTTGAAAATTATTTTAAAGTTTTTGTATCCCATATCATATTTGTACAATAAAGATCTGTTTTAGGGTCAGACAAATAAATTCTTGCAATCTACTTTAATTTTTTACACGTATTAAACATTCTTTCCGCAAACAGCAGTCCCTCTGGTACATCATGATATTTTGTGTCAGACCACTGTTAAATGTAGTCCTCCAGCATGAATTTTACATCCGTTATAGTCACTTAATCTTGCAAGTATTCGGTCAACACTTCGTTTGCCAGTTTCGTTTACTCATTAACCGAAGTCTCTTCATCAGTACTAGTTAAGTAGCTTATAATATATTAAATATCTATAATCACTTGTAATCTATCTTTTTGTAAACATTACATATATTTTTCGCATACATTATATAGCTTTTAGTATATTTTGGTGTTTTTTTTACATGTATTTACTTTGAAACAACTTAATCGGTTTTTAAATGATAATGCTTATACCTCTTTGGATATTGAATGCTTAGAGTCGGGATAAAGCAATGGCTATGGTCTATGGTCTATAGTCTACGATATTTTCGTCCTTTGCTATCAATATCCTACAATGGCAAACAAAAGAGAGCCTCACTGCAGATAGGCTCGCGTGTCGAGATAGTGAAAATGCTGAGGAAATGACACGGAAAAATAATATAATGCCTTGCATGTTAGTCGAGCGGGTCGCTGTAGAAAATTTACCCTGCATGAAACGTCCGCCCGCGCTGAAAAAGGCTGTACGTACGAAAAAAAAACTCTCATTAATTTGTTGTGTCTGGAACTGAAACGAGCTTTCAAACCCATGTTATTTAGAAATTTCAGCTTTTTGAATTTTTTTTTAATGAATTCACCTGAAGTCACTAATTTTACGCCACCAAGTTTTCAGATAACATTCCAGACGTTTTCACGGTTGTTGTTTTCAGTAAGCCTACGCGCTTTGATAATAATAATGTTTTCTTCTCCAAAGTTCATAGGTTTAACGATTCTCAAAGCAAATTGTTTGGAATATAAACTGGTAGTCGTTGTCGGTTACAGACTAGACTGATAACAATTTGAAATGATATTTGATTTTGGTAAACTATATTACCGCAAATTTGTTAATAGTCTAGTAATGTGGTAAATTTTCCATTTATTCCATAAATTCTATTATTATATATATTACATACTCATATTGTATGACGTCGTATATAAATCAATATTTTACAAATGATTTTAACGTAATCTTTCACAATTCAATATAGAATAACCAATTAACATATTTTGTACACGTAGCGTTTAGCTGACCCAATATAAGTTAAAAATATAGTACTATAATATCATGTTATGGTCCTTACATCATCTTGCGTTAGTTCTACTTTGTTGTTATGCTATGTGTAGTTCTATATATCTTTCTAGATGTTGAAGACTTAGCTACATGAAGAAAAAACTGCTGTAAAACATTCAAATCAGGTACATATTTGCTTCTAGTATGACTTTTGAATAAGAGGCTGACGTATCCGCTCCTACATATCGAAATTCTTTACGTCGTCAGGCTATGTTTCTTTTTGTGAAAGCATCAATTCATTAGTTATAGTCATTATGGTAACTATATCACTCGATAAAGTAATATTTAAGTTTGTTAAGTTTTTATTATCGAGTCATGTTTAATCAGAGCTTAGTATGAAAATTTGTTTTCCTTGTTTTTTATACCGCAACAGTTTATTGAAGTATAATAATGTTTTATATATTATAATGTATACGTAATCTACAGTGAAATCACGTTCAAAACATGACAATATTATTTTGAAGTTATATTTATACAATACAAAAAACGTCCATAAGTAAAAAAAATCGCATTATGAATTCATGCAAAAAATAATGTGCTATGAAACGGCAAACTTTCAGACAAAGGCATTACGCCACCGATACATTAGCTTATAAAAATGTACAAAGTCAGGTGGCCATGGAAACTGTGTCACCAGCCTCGTGGATTTTCTCTCTAATCTACGTGGCATATCAAAAAGGCTGCCACTCATAATTAGATCAAAGTAATGCTTGGATGTACCACAACGCGAGATTATACATAACGCTAACCCGACACTTTTGCGGAGTTGGTTGAGCGCTCCGCTATCACGCGAACAATCCCTGGTTCGATCTTTTATGAAGTTTTTTTTTTAAATATCATAATACATACATAAATTCTTCAGTACTTATTGATAACAATTTAATGAAGTCTCCTATCTACATGGTTTAAGTTAACATGATATAATTTTAGAATTAATTTGAATTAAAAAATTAATAAATTAAAAATATTTAGTTTTGATTCACAATTTATTTTAACGATTACATGTTTCGGCCTTCCTGAAGACCATCTTCAATAATTTAAATAATATAAATTATTAAAGATGGTCTTCAGGAAGGCCGAAACATGTAATCGTTAAAATAAATTGTTAATCAAAACTAAATATTTTTAATTTATTAATTATTTAATTAAAATTAATTCTTAAATTATAATTATGCAGTTTCACTAAGTATTGTCAGCTGATAACCTTATTGTTATTAACATGATATGGAATACAGTAATGATTGTTAAAAATATATGGTGGTGAGGCTCTCATTGCCTTTGTAATGATATATAGGGGTATGACAAAAAGTAAAAGGCTCAACTGTAATGCGAAAGATTGCAAGTTAGACTCCACTGCAGCTTTAATGCATACTCGTAAGTATTATTGCATATGCTCTCCCTAGCTGAAACATTTCGCTGTCAGAAACTACTGTAATACAAATCAATCAGCTGCTAAGACCCTCACCTCATCCCATATCTCCTGAAGCTTCAAAGAACCCACTCTATGTATGGTTTTCAACGACCTTCTAAAACGAAAAAAGCCTTATATAAAGGCATCTGTAGACAAAGTCTATCCAACGCAAACACTTTTCTCAAACTCAACATATAAATAACGTTTTATAATTATTCCAGAAAAAGTCCCAAATATTGACCACTTATTCTTCTATATAAAGGACAAATCTGATCTATCCGTGAATACGGCAGTCACCTTTGGATTGGAGCCCAAAATTACCTTCTAAACTTAATTGACTCAGTTCAAAGAAGAAAAATTCGTTTGATAAACAATGACACTTTTACGTTTAATCTGCAATCAATGGAACACAGGCGTAAGGTTGGTTCACTTAATATTTTCTACCGTTATTACCATCGTCGCTGCTCTTCGAAACTTAAATAACTTATTCCTCCTGCACCCAACCACCACCGGCAAAATCATCTTACACTTGCCAAACATCCATACATGGTTAATATGTATCGATCACGAACTGGCAGTTTCCAAAGTTCTTTCTTTAATGCCACTGGTAAGCTTAGAAATGCTCTTCCAGTGTCTGTATTTCCTCCTTCCTACAATCTGGATGTCTTCAAAAGACAGATAAATATACACTTGCAATCTTCCCAACAAACACCAACACAACAAACGTTTCTCGCATGCAGCGTCCAGCCTCCTTGGCTGAGCGTCATATAGTGCTGGTCTTGACCGGCTTGGCTCTTCTGCATACGATTACATTTTTTTTTTTAGTATAAGATGATTCAAGGTTCCCATGACGAAAAGGGACAAAAATCTTACAGGCTACCAATCTTATACTATACGGAAATATATTTATAACTCTCGCTTCTCTCAATATTCTGATCCTTGCTGGTGAGTGCCCTATCTGTATCTTGACAAGCGCCTAATAATAACATGGGTACATACAGAACCGATAATAACTACATATAAAAGTATTCTTTCTTTTCCAAAACGCGTCGCTTTTTGTCACAGAGAACAAAGGCCGTCAAATTTAAAGTTTGATAAGGCCTGATAGAAAATAATATCTGGATATATTATACTCAACAACCCTTTGAGTTATATTGATGTAGCAGTGTGGTGATATTGATATTTTGTCGGAAACAACTCTCATTATTGAAGGTAAAATTTGAAAGCTTCATTAAGGCAACTCCGCTAAGTGAACAGGTATATGTATGAGTAAATCAACCTTGATATTGATACACTTAAGAGTTCATTGTACGTTCCCACATTTTACAAGCTCTTCGATTAGGCATTAATTAATTCAAATATAATTTGTTTTTTAAAATAATAATACATCTTCTACCAAAGAATTTTATAACAACTCGTTCGATGACTGATTGGCAACATTAGACGTGACTATATTTTGATTGGTCACTACCTGGCGTTTATTGCATATCGTTGGTTACGTTGAGACGTTTCTTAAAAGCAAATGATTCAGGCACCAAAAACGTCGAGGTAATCATCTGTTTTAAATTACTTCTTAGGTTTTCACGGCCAGATTTGATATTGTGGCTCTTGGGTTTAGCCGTGTGTGGCGAACTTTCTTCAACCAATATTTCGACCAATATTAAAAATAAAAATATAATCCGAATAAAGCAACTCACAACTAAATAAATTATCAATCCTGAAGAAAACCCCTGCAATGGCAGTTGAAATATTAGTTGAAGGAAGTTCGCCACACACGTCTAAACCCAAAAGCCACAATATCATTGTTTGTTTTCCTTAAAAATGATGAAAAAAACCTGAATTTGTTTCCTACAGTGTATTATCAAGCCTTCAGGATAAAATTCTAACGATCATCATAAGACCAAATGCCAACTGAGTTTTATGTTTCAAAAAAGGATTATAAAAAAAATTTAATGCGTAATGGAAGAATATAACTTTATTGCTATATATATATAATTTTATAAAATACTATACAAAAATACTTATTGTAGAGTATTTTTTAAAATAACTAACATGTAATTTGGCTAAAGGATATTTTTTTTTTATTATTTTCATAAAAGTCTAGACTGTTTCATGCAAACAATTTTAGGTAAAATATTGACTGAAAACGTTTACACAATGGATAGTTAAATAAATCCTTGATTTCAAATTGTTTTATTGCTGAAATATTTTATTTATTTTAGTAGGTAAGTTAATCACAACTTTGATTTGTTTTAAGGCAATCCAAAAAAAATGTTTTCGAATAAACAGTTCTTTTAAATATGATAAAATTAATCGTTGTGTAATTCAATCGTATTGTTGAATTATTGATAAGTACGTGTCGAGAGTTATAAAAGACACGACGTTAAGAAGTTTAATTATAAGCGAGCAGTTATACCCGTAAGTTTGATCTCTAGAGCGGTTTTAATTAATGATTTTATATTAGTTTATAATCTTTCATTGGTTCAATAATTAAATGTCTAAATATTATTTACTGCGCGAAAATGTTCTCATATACCTTAAATTTTATTGGTATAGATTTTAAAACAAAATTAGTGAAAGGCATAATTAGTAAAAGTCATCCATTTAATTGCACACACTTATTGTGAGGACCTTATTTAAATGAATGAACAAATCGTGTTAACGTGCGATAATACCAGGTTGTTTGACGAGTCTATGAAAACACGGATTAGAGAGAAAATATTGTTCAATTTATAAGCAGTTGTTGTAGATATGTTCATTACTATTTGACGTTATCAAGTTGTATGTGCTGGGTTGGGTTAATCCTAAGACCAAGTGATCTTGACCTTGGGATCGTTGAACTAATCGTCCGATCTCATAAAAAAAGTTAATAAAAAATATCTAAATATGTCATGAATACTTCAGCTGAATTTCCCTGTCGATAGTCAGGAACACTAAATGTTTTCTGGTGAATCTAAGGGTTTGAAAATGCAACGGAACGAACAATGGAAGTTCATAGAGCTGTGAAGCGGTAATTTGTAAAGAAAATAATATTTAACAATAGAATAGACATTAAATAATAAAATATTATTCTTTTAAATGAAAATAATATATTTCAGTTCTTGAAAACTGAAATGATTAGTTATTTAATCAATTATAATATTGAAGACAAAATTTTAAAAGGACGATGAAGTACAAGAGCTCGACGTATTTCATATGGTTAGTAAATAAGAGGTAATATAATTAATATTGAATTTTCATTTATTTTGTTTATGTAATTTTTTGCAGGTAAAAATACAATTGGATGAGCTTAACTTTTTCTGAAATATTGCCGTTCAAGTCATTGAGGCTTTATTATATCCATCTCTTATGCAAATAATGTAAAAGCTCGCTTGGATTTATTTTTATTCCCTTTTTTAAGGCTCTTTTCCAGTACGTTAGTCGCGGTTATGTAGTGGAATTGTGTACTGCGAGTATGTGAGCGTGCGTTGCCTACAGGTTACTGAACAACTTTAAAAGCGACCAATTTCATAGAATCACTTCAGGCTGGAGATGTGAGTTCTCGATAACTTTTAGTCGGCAAACTTTCGAGAGGTACTTTGACGACTTGCCTCGTTATATTTATCAATTCGTGCATTATTGAGCAACTGTTGCGACTGTCTATTGAAGAATTATTTATATACGCCAAAGTTTCGCTCGCGTAAATTGTTTTGGAAAATATCTATGTTTGAAATATTCAAGATCACATAATTATTTTAAAGGCTTTCAAAAAAGTACAAAAACTGCAATTTTTTTGCCGTCCTTGAAAGCATTGATTATGTTTCCATTACAGCAGTTTTTGAAAACAATGAACTCTTTTATAACACTTTGCAAGATTGCGTCAACTAGGAAGCGGTTGACGAAAAAAAACTGACTAAATAGAAGTTGGATACAATTTTACAATCTGTTGAAAACGTGTATAAAAATTAATTAAAATACTTAAAATAAAAGAAAAAAAAAATAGGAGCTTGTAAGGCTTTTTAATTTCTTCTTTTTTAAAATTTGTTGATAACTCTTGGCTTTATTCTGATACTCATAAGACGTTGAAAGTAACGATACTTTCACCATTTAATTAAAAGAAATATTATGTTTATAATTTTAATATATTATTATTATATATTTTAATAAAATAACATTTTAAACGTTTTATCTTTCCTTGAAATACCCTAAAAATATTTTTACAAAGACTAGCAATAATGTAAGTTAAAAAATGCGGAGTTAATAATTAGAGTAAAAATAAATTGAGCATCTCACAAAATCAGTTTCACACATTATAACAAATATGCTTCGGATATTATGGTTGATGCCTTTTCAACATTTTTTTTCTTATTCTATAGAGTTTATATGTAAGCAAATATGTGTCCTGGTGGAGGTTCGGGTGCAGAGATCTCATGTTACATAGCGTTAATAATTGCAACTGACAGAACTGAATGGTGGCAATTTTGGTTGTACATAAATTTAAAACCTGTAATGCAAATGAAAAAAAAAACATTATATCCTCGTGCCGCGAATGTAAGTTTCATAAATAATATCGATCAGGTACATGCGATATGTAAATAGATGTATAGATAAGAGTTCTGGAACATTCGTCTGAATGCGAAAATAGGGTCGAGGCTGGCAAAGTATAAGAATGTGAATAACGCAAGGATATGGAGCCCTTTTCTTTGAAACAAACACACGGGTAAACTTTGATAAAAATGAATACAATATTAGGGTAGCCTCCAGCTATGCCGTTATTGCTATGTTCCGAACCAGCCGCTTGGCCGATCTTTCACTATTATTACTCAACTTTTAGTATAATACAAGTGTTTGTCTTAGAGATATATCGTGCACTTACTATCGTTATCGCTTAAGGAACGACCGTAAGGCCTTCGAGATGCGAGTAATTGTTTTATTATTTTTAATAGACGATATGCTTTTCTTTCAGTTGTGCTGAAAATGAAAATGCGCCGTTTCGGTTTTGATAAATTGCAATTGGTCATGCTATATCTTACACGTGAAGTAAAATGACGTAATTTAATAGCTGCGGTTTGTGATATTTTCAAACAAATAAATGCATACAATGCAAAGAGTACTTTATCAGTAATCTTAAATGACATATTATGTTAATTAAAAAAAAAAACATATTGAATAAACATTAATTTATAAAAGTATTTAAATTATGTTATTTTCAAAGGACTCTGCTGAGACTTGGACTATTGAATCTTATAAGGTCTTGACCTAACCAACGATATGCGGTAAGTGTCAGAAGATCCATCCAAGTATTAGTTCATGCCCAATAATTTATTTTAAAGAACCGCGCTCACAGTGTCATTGTCATTGGAATAAATAAAAATATATTTTTCTTTAAGTGAATTTAAAATAATACTATATTTACTTATTCGGCCATTAAATAAATTTATAGCTTATGTTAAACTATTTAAGTTAATCATTTTTGTTTAATCATATAGAGTGTCTATATATGTCAATATAACTCTCAGTTTTTTTTGAAAAAGGCTGCAATTTCAAGCAACAACAAAAAATATGCAACCGTATAATGAGTTGTCAGTAGAATTGCTTACCCAGAATTGTGATATGCTGGTTTGAATTGTGAGTAATGATGAGATAAGATAGTGGATACGGCAGCCTTTCATTCTTAAGTAAGTAAAGGGAAAAAAGAGAGCTGAGGCATGTTCTTCTGATCCCATGTAGAGAACAAGCTTATGGCATCCTAAAAGGCTGACGAGGAATATATGGAAAGTAATCGTCAGAGTTTTGGGAGGCAGAGTTGACGTGAGATGATGCGAGAACTTTGGCGCTTTGTGGTGGCAGTTTGTGAAAATATATGTGATAAGAAACGGATATAAACTGATGGTTATGGCAATGATAATGAAAATATAGTATTATTTCAGTTAAACACAACAGTAATCGCTCAGCTTCGAAATTAATTAATCGCAAATTAGCATTGCTTATAAATATGTTTCCTTTATTGGTACGGCAGACAAATAAACTCATAGGGCTGTAAAACAAACCTTAGCATATTATTATTTGTGTAGCTGTGTGCGTGGGTTAATGAAATGGAAACATTGACCAACATTTGCTCGGGGAGAGATAGGAAATATTGAGTAGGTACTGGAAACCCGATACCGAATTCACCAAATTTTGTGAACGAATTTACGGCTCGATGGGCTTCGCAGTCCAATACTGACTGTACTTCCGCTTCTGACTGCCGAGTGTATACTTTGAAAGCTCGCGATTCGTCAGATTTTTCCGTTATTGACTATTGATGCGGGCTTTTTTTTCGCGAATGGTAATGCAGGAACGCTTTTGGTCAAAGTAACACCTGCAATTGGGAATATAATTGAAATGCATTGATATGATAATATTATAAAAGTTCTCCAAGCGTTTTTTTAATGGTGTTGCCATTTTTTTTTCATTTTAAGCGTACATTTTTTTAGTAATTAAATATACACATACTATACATCAAATTCTTTATACCCATCAATTCATTCAGAAAAATATCGGCAGAAGCTGGATGCGAACCGTGGACCTTGGAACTAACCCTTTGCCCAGGTCTTTATATACCGCTTATCCACCTCGGCTATTTCTTTGCCTGAGCTGACACGCATTAGAAATTGTATTTATACCATTGTTATCATTGTATGACGATAGATGTCTCTATAGTATATATTCAGAGTATGTATATTATAGTTTTTTTAATTTATTTTTTAGTATATTTTTTTGCCATTGATATATGATATGTATATATATATAATCGTGTCGGAAACAACAGGGTCAGATCCTGTCTGCCCAGAAGTGGGCGACGTCGATGGCGTTACTTCTGGCCATCATCAGGTCTTCCTGGGTGCAGCTATTCGGGCATAGCGCACACTCCAGAAGGTGTGACAGGGTCTGCCCCACGCCGCAGTCACATTCAGTCGGTCCGCTGTAAAACTGCCAGGCCTTCATTTGTGTCCTCGTCTTGCACACTCCGGTCCGAAGTCTGTTAAGGGACCTCCATATATTCCACCCTTGGTCATGTCCAGGGGCTAGGTCCTCTTTCGGGGCAATCCAAGTATTCCCCTCAGTTGCGCTTCTCCACATGTTCAGCCGCAGGGTGGCCTCAGGTATCTCCAGTTCCGTTGTCGACTGTAGGAAACTTCTTCTTGATTTGAGCCTTGTAGTTATCTTTTGGTACCCAAAAATAGGGTGGAGTGCGTCGTGGGTTGCTTTGGTGAGTTCCCTCTTGGTAGTAACTTCTCGCCGTATGTTTGGTGGGGCAATGCCCGAGAGTTGATATAGCTTTGATATTGGGGTAGGTTTTAGGCACCCCGTAACCACCCGGCACGTTTCATTCAGAGCAATATCCACTTTCTTGGCATGGGCAGACCTCGCCCATACTGGCGCAGCATACTCGCCAGCAGAGAAACAGAGAGCTAGAGCACTTGTGCGGATCAGGTTTGGTTGGGCTCCCCACTTCGTACCTGCCACTTTTCGGAGTAGGTTGTTTCTGGTGGACACCTTTTGCTTAACAGACTGACAGTGTTTCTGATAAGTGAGGGTCCTATCCAGCTTGACCCCTAGGTATTTAGGTATGATATGTATGAAAACAATGGTATGTTTTTAGTGCGATTCTTGTTCGATCATATAAGCTTAAAAACATTTCCGTGGTGCCAAAAAATGCATGTGTCATCGCTTGTTATCCGCGGAGTGTTATTAGTTAGATCGAGCCGTCTCTCAGGAACATATGGTCAAGCTCAAAAGACCTTCGAGCTTGTCAAACAATCTCCTAGAAAATTACTAAAAAAAAACTCAAAATATGTCTGGGATAATATGGTTGTTATCTATTTAAATCGGCGATCTCTCTCAATCAAATTGTCGGGAAACACGTGGAATAAATATGAAAAATAATTTTTAAAATGTGGGAGAATAAAAAAGTAAGAATTTTGAGTTCACAAACAAAGAGCGACTGAAATAAAATAAATGTATTTATAATTGTAAATTAATGTAAATAGTGTTTCAAGTTTACAATAACATTTTATCAAGTTTATATAAATTATTATATTACATGACATTTAACATGAAGTCATTAAAGCAATTTAATGCTGAATTTCCTGAAAACACTGGCATAATATTTATTAAATAATATATGATAATTTTCAATTTAAAACTTAGGTACAATGTACGTGCGCTTTTATTGGAAGCTTAAGCTATATTTATTTATCTGAATGAGAGTGCGCTACTTAAACGGAAAATATGGTTGAAAATAGTAAATAATATGCAATGTGCGAATAACCGAAATCCTCGATTTAACGTAACCGCAGCACTGCGCTGAAATTTGCAGATAACTTTTCATAAAGTGGACGTTTGTATTGAATATCCGCCTGGCAAACCGAACAGGGCGCTTTTGCTATTATCATCCGGGAGCGTTTACAAGTTAGCGCAATTCACTGGGAACAGGAAAACTCTTGCACGTGTTCCAGGACGGCGCAATCATCACGGTCATCCATTCCCAGCTCCCGCCGTCTGGATGGCACTAATTTGAGAACACACTGCGCTGTGCAGTTAGCGAACAAAGAGAAAGATGCCTCAGAAGAACGGCTCTATCTAAGAGGGTGGTTAAACATAAGACGATGGTAGCGTATTGAGATAATCACTTAATACATTAAACTCAGCAATCGAAATTTCAATACATACGTCAATACGTCTTTATGTACTTTTTATGATAAAATATGATTGTGTTATGAAACTTTTTTTGTGTTTTAATCGTCTTGAATAAAAGTCAGAAGCATACTATTGAAGTAACTGACATAGAGATATCTCAACAGCAATATATTTTTGACTCGTCTCATATCAATATATGTATCTTCTTTTGGAATAAAAAACACATATTTATGTTCTGGTTATTCTATTTTATTATAATATTATTTTCTATACCTTAAACCTTTATAGATAATTGACCTATACCAATATTTAATAATTTGATACATACAACCTGCGAGAGACTATGCTTCTTGGCAGAAGGATCAGACTGTTCAACCAAATCGCCTCGGATGTTGATATATATCACGTAAGGGAAGCCCGATTCCGGCATTAACTCCAAAAGTTTCTATGGAGGAATAATTTGTTGGAGTTTTCTGTTTGATGGGCATAGGGACATTTTGTTGCTTGTCTTTATTGCTTTGTTCTTAGTACTTAATCATAAGTACCTATAATTTAATATTAATCTTGATTGTACTTCAGTAACGATTTTTTTTTTTTTAAATTAGTAATGTATCTGTAAGTGAAAAAAATAATTGAATACAATACAGTACATTAAATTTCTCGCATTTTATCATACTTAAGTGGTAATTGCATACATAAGCATAAAAGTATCTAAGTACCTTCTGTTGAGTTTTCATAAGATCAGATGATAAGCCCGATGCTCTTAAGACCTAGACTATTTAGCCCTAAGAGACGACTTAACTAAAATAAAAACATATAATGGACTGTTATATGAAAAATCATCGCAAATGTTATAGAAAAAATCTCTGTTATAAACAAAAAATAACGTGCGTTAAAGGAGTGCTGAATGCATTCATGTTCTGAGGCAGTTAACAGTAATCGATACGACAGTTATATAAAATGTAGTTTTGTTATATACATTGATAATCATTAAATATATGATTCAAGTGCCGTGGAGTTTAAAAACTATATAGTTTATGCAAACTTCTTGTGCTGAAGTATTTAGCGGTACCTCTTGTTACCTCGCCTTACCCACCAGGTGCTATCTGAGTATTAAGCTCCAAATCGCCAGCGTCGGGGAATGCGACTGGATTCCTTCAGTGGACGTCTCTCAACCTGAGTAGTATCTCCGCGACTTCTGATCGAAAATCCGGCGGATTTTTACGATTATTCTTCTTCGGTAAATGAGTTCTCTCCCCATCTCCTTTCGTTTCTTCTAAAAAAGGAATAAAATCGTCGAATGGCGGAATGCGCAGCGTGCTTATTGAGAGGTAAAACGAAACACAAAAGTGCCGTGTTGAAAACGCCCGTCCGAACGGAGCCACAAAAACTGAGGAACAGACGATTCGTTCATTAAATAAAATCCGACCCTCGGCATTTTCTCGACAAAAAATAAACGATTCTTCAATGCTTAGAAACAGCCGTTTCGTTGAAATCGTATTGTTTACTGAAGTAGTATTAAATAAAGTCTTAATTAAGGTTTGGTGTATTTTTCTTCCTAATAGGCACTCATAAAAATGTATCAACTACTTACTTCGACTACTACTTTTTTCGTTTTCTTTCTAGCGATAATTAATTGACCTAATTCTATAAAATCAAGCGAATAAAAGTATCACATTACAGGTAATAATACAAATACTCGTATGTCAAATATACTTTTGTTGTTTATGTAATTTCAGTTCCATTCAATTAATTATTAAGTTATTTTTTTCAATGTTGACTGCAATGATTTTTCATATAACGATCTAATCTACGTTATTGTTATTTTGGGTTAAAAAATATCTCAATACTAAATGGTGCAGGCTTAGGGAGCATCAGGTAAACCATCCGACCTTATGAAAACTTCATTGAATGAAGGGTTGAATGTAACTATTTTGTTTGAGATATGAGAATAATATTTGAAGTTACAACCCAATTATCGATTTATATAATCAATAATTCCTTTTTCCTATAGACAGCCTATTTCATATATTATAGATAAACATCAAACATTTGATATCGCCTTAATCCTTTATTTACTCTAATTATACATTATTTGCGCAGCAGTTGTTTGCTAAAACTAACTGAGAGACGTTTTCACTGGGAGGCCGTCCCTTATTTAGTTCTCTTAAATAATATTTTCCTTAAATAAAAGATGTAAATTAATAACGGTGTAAAATAACTGAGAAAGGTTGGTTCCATGGCTTGTGGTTCGAATCCCACGTCTGCCAATATTTTTCTGAATGAATTGATGCGTATAAAAAAATTGATGTATAATTGTATGTGTATATTTAATTATTTGTAAATTAATAATTTATATATCTCTAATGTAACAAACAATGCCGAGAATATGACGATTGCGTATTAATTAACACTATCGTGGATTGAATATTCACTTTGCAAGTATTACCATGTAATGTTTATCACAAAGCATGATCACGTTGTATGTACCCAGCAGTCGTTTACTTTAGATCGTGGTCATAAATTTAATAACATTAATCAAACAGGATCTCGTAATTTACGCTCACGGTAATGTCTTAGTAGCACGTTTGATAGTGTAATTATTTATTTACTCACTGATTAAATGCAAAGACATGTATAATAATTATGCAAATTATAACTAAGACTGTCGTAATCGCTGTTAAGTATTCAAACACGGGAGCTAATTTTGATCAATATATAATGCGTAGATGAAGCATTAATGTGTACTCCAAGTGTTACATAATTATAATAACAATATGAAAATATTGTTATTTAAGAAAATCGAGTACGAAAGAAAATACATTTTCTTTTTTAAATGACGAGTGATAAGGTTGTAAATGAAAAAAAACTTTGATCATTTGTTTTAGAGTAGTATAACAAAAGGCATTATTTAAGTCAGATTTTGAGACCAAATAATTATTTTTTTCTTCTCATAGCCGTTCCTATCTTACATGTGGTCATCGCAAATTGCCGCTATAAAATTCTGTTAGCCGCCACTGACTTTGCTATATCCCAAGTGAGTGGATATAGTTTTAGATCTATGATTAATATATACTATTTTTTCATTTTCTTCTATATTAGTTGCCTAATATGACCGCTACATATTCCACCATAAAGATCTGTCTGTTATCGCTTTGTTACTTCGTTACTTCTGAATTCTAAGCCATTTTGACTTTTATCCTTCCCCTATATTACAGCCGTTGAAACATACTATTTACTGTACATTTTTTGTATTTGTTGTTGCAAACCGGATTGATACTACGAAGAAGACTGTAAATGCATAAATTTTCGGAGTTAAAAAATTATAATTAAAACATTTTTGATGCAATGCAAGGTTTGATTGCATTGAATTAACGTTCATAATTATTGAGCAATAAACATCAATATGATGAAGGCCATTCTTCGCAGTCTACAATAACTTGCAAACGGGGAACACCTAAATGTGTTTTGGCTTTTATTTATTTACGAGTAGCAGCTGTTGCATATATTCCAGGCCCGAAGGGGGTCCGCTCAGACCCCTGGCGGGGCCCCGGGCCCCTGCAGGGTCTCAGATGGCCGGAAGAAACGGATTGCAAATCGCTATTTAGCCGGAACGTAAACAATGGCACTATGTTCGAAAGAATGAGAAGGGATAGTAAATTATTAAGCGCTTGCTGCTGGTAGCTAACTTATTCACGAGTTGTATGCAGGGTGTATGCTTTACTGTGAGCTGTTTGTTTTATGCCAAACCTCGAATTCGGTAAAAATGATAGTTTACAAAAAAAAAAACTATTTATTATATACGAGTATATTAAAAGAAATTTCTGAGATAAATATAATTTAATAAATAAAGAATCTTGAATTTTCAACTGATGCAATGCATGATTCGAGTAATCGATATCGCAAGGCAACATCGATTATTGAATTATATTTAAAAAAAAAAACATAATTATATTCGTTTTTCGAAAGATTTTAAAAACTAAAAATGTATTGGACTGTTTTTTATATTTTTAGCTTTCACTTTGAAATCCATTTTAATATTAAATAAGTATGTCGTACCTTGTTTAAACATAGATCACAATGAGTACTATTTCACTTGCTGGAAGACTGCAGTTTCACTACGAATGAATGTTTCATTTGTTCTATCACGCACAAACGTGTTCGTAATAGATTAATTAGACTTTTTAACGTTTTTTTCACAAAACAAAACAAAACTTTTATGTAAATTGAAATCATAAATACTTTTTACCTTTATTCCGAGCGCAAAACAATCCACTGATTATTAACATAGTATTTAAAACGGACCTTAAAATTTAGACATAGAAAATAAATAACAAGATATGATTTATTAGTATATTGTTTAAAAAACAGTCTTCAGAAATATGCATAATAAAAAAGCACATTTTTTATATGTTTATATAAAAACAGTTGATCCCAAGAGAAAAATATTGCAGAAAGACATTAAGCAATATACTGCTTAAAAAGTAATTCAAAGTTAAGAGCTCGAGGGCTGAGTGCACATTACAAAGCGAAAAAACTGTGTTAAATTTAACTGCGAAATGTTTTAAACACTTGAATAATGCGACTATCAAATTAACTCGACACAATAAAGTGCAGTTCTTTTTTCGCCGTTTGCGACGTCGTTTCGTTGCAATTTCCCATTTGTGAAAACATCGGTGATATTCAGGCGTTTCAGGGATTTTCAGGGAGTTTCAGGCTGTGGAGGCTCAGGCGCAATCACGTACTATTTAATAAATCCGACCGTTAGCATTAATCAAAATGCGAGCCGAGCTTGGGGGGGCATTTTTAACATTTTAAATTAAGTCTAATGTTTCTCTGCGGCACCACATTTTCGCTACGGCCAGAACCCGCACTGCACTTGCTCCTTATAAATCTTTCAAACTGGGAAATGATGCTGGGGAGGCTTTAACCCCACTCTCAGCTACCAACTCTCAACTCTCAGCTCTCGTCGTGTGCTTCTTGCTTGTTCGAATGCTGAGAGAATAGAATTGCAGAATGTTTGGTGCTGATATATACAGTGCAATGGCGTTGTTTGATTTTGTTTACTGAACGAGTTATTAACAGCTGGTCTTCTGTAATAAATCATCTCAAAATATCAGGAACTGTACGATATTATAAGAGTATAAATATTTTTATTTAAGCTATATTGTTTCAATTGAAAGTATACAAGTATGTATACAATCTTTTAGGCTTAAATTTACCAAAAAGAAGCTAGGTTTTAGTTGAAGGTAAAAGTCTGAAATTATAAAAATAATAAAAAATCATCAATAATTAGCAGCTAATAACATTGACATTAGAAAGAAGAGCATACATATATTAAACGAAAAAGAAAATATGATTCTTTAGGCAATGTAATCACAACGCGGTAATCTTTTTTTTATTAAAAATATTAAAAAAAAATATTTACTTGCAAAATAAAAAAAATTGCAGCATTTCTATAATGATATTTTAAAAAAAATGTAAGCACATTAATTAAACATAAATGCAACAATTACTTGACGATATTTTTTTAGGTGGATAAAAAATATATGAGAATTTTGTCTTAAAAAAACACAATTCAGACTAATATAGCAGATATTTGTGTTTAACGAGTTTACAAACTACACCGGGATGCAATCTAACAGAGTCGGTAAAACATTTTTTTTTAAATCTATGAATGTATAGTAAAATTTTAAGCAATTTAGCAAACAGCGCTGTGGCATTTAAAAGAAATTAAGTTTTACTCGTCATAAAATGATATCCTGTTATATTTTTGCCAAATTGTTTAAATTTATATTTAGTATTTTTTCATTGCCTGCGTGAGATTTGCCCGTAAACCATCATGGTGTTCACACAAACGTAGTAAAGCAGTTTACGGTACATACACATGATAGATGATGCTATCTAGGAACACAGCATGATGGGTGTACCACTAATTTTAGTTAGTTGAGCATGTAATGGTTTTTTTCACATGTAGGAGAGACAATAACTTAGCTTTATGTGCCACAGTTTCAGTTAAGTAGTACATTAAAGAAGAGATAAACCCAAAAAAATGTTCTTAGTTCATACTTTCATAATATGAATGGCGCGTTTTACGATATCAACAAAATTTATCGGTATATAATACGATTATATACGATTATAAGCACACGATTTTTATATATTTACCATACAACACATAGGATGTCACTCTTAAACAATGATTAATTAATGAAAATATGATTAAATTAACAATACTACAATGTAATTGATTGCATTTACTGTAATATTTAAGTTGTAAAATTCCATGTTGTGGACTGATTTGTTAATCGATTTTTTTAAGAAAGTCAGATAATTCATCCGCGGATACTTTAGCAACCTTCTCTTCAATTAGTCGAATTACTACTCTGGAGGTTGTTTGGAATCATATACTATTTGTTCCTAAGTAAGCTTTTAGCTAAAGTATGTCATAGAATGAAACGATAGATACAACTGACAGAACTAAGTAAAGAAAATTCCTAATGTTAATTGGTTTTAGATATGAAACGGATTGATAACTGAAATATATAATAATTGTAGAATTAACTTTAATAAAAAAATTAATAAATTAAAAATATTTAGTTTTATTGAAGATGGTCTTCAGGAAGGCCAAAACATGTAATCGTTAAAATAAATTGTGAATCAAAACTAAATATTTTTAATTTATTAATTTTTTTATTAAAGTAAATTCTACAATTATAATTATGCAGTTTCACCAAGTATTGTCAGTTGATAACCTTAATGTTATTGAAATATATAAAGTGAATCCCTAGACGAAGACCATGGTGGTTAACAGAAGTATATAGTGGCCACGTGTGGCGTCTTTATTTTCCAGCTATGAAACATATATAGTAAGAAGAAGACTGATAAATATTCCGAATGGTTAGCGAGTAATAAAAGAAAAGAATATGTTGAGTAGAACATTCACTTGTTGGGCTTTTATCATAACCTAATTCATCGAAATAATAAACAGGAGATCCGCGTTATTCTTCCCGGAAGGAGGAAGTAATAAGACACTATATTCATCACCATTATTGCGTATAAATAAGTAATAAAACGGAATTTATTTCACGAGCCTTCCATGGCTTCAGCGGGGCGGAAAATACTCCTCTTAAATGTTCCCCAGCTAACGTCGTGCGGGTACTGAAAAAAGGCTGAAACGTTCATTCGATGATGTGGGGATTTCAGCGCGGGGTGCATTCGAAGTGAAAGTCTCCGTGTTTCAGGGAGGCGAGCGACGCTGAGAATGTGTCGAAATAAAAGTTCGGCTTTATTGCTACCTTATTGAGACGTCGCCGCCGGAAGTTTCGCCATTTTATTGTTCTGTGCGGTTTGCGCCCCCCGCGGTGCCATTTTGTTTCCGGTTAACGGCCGTCGGACAATTAAAGTCCGGCCAAAGCCAATTCAAAAAAGGAAAACGAAAAACAAACGCCGTTCGAAATTCGTTTTAATGAAAATTGCTTGCGAAAAATTGATCGGTAGAAATACCTGTTCAACAATTACGAAGTATCTAAAGAAAGATGTTTATATTCTTAATTCGCTTTTTCATTCAATTGGTCAATAATTGCAATATTATAAAAATAAACATATTTTTCAATAAAAATAAATATTACGTATAATGTTATATAAAAGTTATTCCGTGAACTCCACACATGCACTCTTAGTCAATTGCTCTATTTATATAATTATTTGTTCATGATTGGCATGTAGATCAGAGGTGCTTATACGAATATATCCACAGTTTAAATATAGCGATTAGCTATTCAATAAAATGACAAGCGTCATCAAATTTAGATATGAAATCTCTCCATCTGTTTTAATATAGAAATATATATATTTAAAATAATTTGTCTTTAAAAACCATTGCTCTAATATGGTAATATAAAATGGTAATGAAAATAAAATGAGTATTTATCTACAATAATAGTCAAATATTTCACATCAATTATGTATAATCCAACATGTGGTTAAAGAATTAAAAGTTAACATGTTTTTAACACTCCTTTAAGAATTTCGATAGAATAAAATGGGTTTGTTTTAATGTTTTATTGTTGTTTGTACGCTTAACAAATTATTATGTTGAAAAAAATAAGAAACACATGTGCCTAGAAAGGTCATTAAGTTGGGTTTCAGTAAAACACTTTATGTTCACTTTTATTGCATTTTCCATGAACTGAAAGACGTAGGTTCATGTATTAAATTGAGTATGTACTCAGTCATAATAACATTTAGGTTTTGTAAAAATAGTGACACTTTTTGCTATGAAGACTCTTTAATATCCAATTAACAAACAGATTTATATACCATGTGTTTAAAGCATGTATCTAGTTTCAGAATGGAAAAAAATATATAATTACTTTAATAATTAAGTGGGGACCTTTATATTATTCAGTATACATAGTAATTAAATATGTATATTGTTAAGTTTATTAGTCTTCCAATATTGTTTTAGCCCATGGCTAATTATTATACTTAGCCTTTATTAAATAGATTATGTTCCCACCGCAACAAAGTCAGATCGTGAACTTATTTGGAATACATAGAGAGGATGTATAGAGTTTTGCCTTATATAGAGTGTGAAGCAATTTAATATTGTAACATATATTATGGATATACATTTCTAACAAAATATCATTATTTTTCATTGTTCTTATAGCCACTAAATTCTGCTACTAATTTTTGTCAGTTTCCAATACAAAATGCATTGTTTCACAGTTTATAAGATAATCTATCTGAGAAACATATTCGTACGTGCTTCCCGATGAACTTTAAGAACTTGATGAGACGGCAGTCGTAGTATCTAATTATTTAGACATATTTTGGTTTATCAGTTAATATAACTTTTCAGAAGGTCGGATGCTTTGCCCGACGCTCCAATTGACTTCTAGGTTCTAGAGATGGGCTCAAACCAACCAACGACGAGCGGTAAGCAATAAGCGGTAACCCATCAATATTTTGTTCGCTTCTGCTGTTTAATTGAAATAATCGTTCAAAAATCACGCTTAAAATATATTATTGTAGTTGGTCCATTAAAAAAGAGCCTCTCATTCTGTTTGGACCGTGCTTAGCGCTTTAGTGGAATATAATAGATAGAAAAATTAAAAATATATAAAAAATATATATTTTATTTTTCATTAAGTAAATAGGGGTTTAAATGGTTCTTATGACTGCAACAAGGGCCATCAAAACGACTGCAACGTTAGCTTAATATCAAAAAAACGCATCTCGTTCCGAACTGCGCCCTTATGTTGCTAAGCGCGTTTTTTTTAACTCTTTCGGGTCAAAAATTGTTTGACAGACGGCCTCGCTGCTGGGTGTGTGGACCCTCGCCATTAAAAACAAATAACCAATTTAGTTACAGTCACAAAAAGGCGTTCGACTTTATTTATACTGCGGAATAAAGACATTCCGGGGGTCGAATTACGCCATTAGGAGACTGGGAGGCACGCACCGGCGGCGAAGGGACCGTGACGGGAATCCGCAATCCGCCCAAAGCCCGTGGACCATCTCCCGACAAACTCCGGCCCGCGATCCAAATCCGGCCCTCCAAATCTTTATGTGTATCTGTCTAATTAAAAAACTGTTTAATTGCTAAATTCTGTAAAGTTTGCAGGTGTTTTTTTGTCGATTTTATTGCCACTAAATCCAACCACTCTGCCTTCGAGTGCTTCAGCTCACCCTTCTGTCAAGTTACATTAGCGGCTAAATACTAATACTTACGAGGAAAGCAAGTCGAGGCACGCTTGAAGTGTACTAACATCTACGAAACCAGTCTGGGGTCAGTTTGTTGTTGCGCTGTGCGCTGCTTTATAGTCGCCGGAAGGTCTTCCTTCACATTCAAAATATTTGGTTTTTTGCGAACGTTTTTTGTGATGTGTCCCGCCCAGACATCAATTCGGAAATCGAGATAACAAAAAATTAATTGTATATTCTCGTAAGTTTGTTAATATATAATAATAATATAATTTATTAATTTGTTACGAATACGTAATTGTTTGTGTATTTTACATTATTTATGTCAGCAAATACATAACAATACCGAAGATGATGTATAAATCTTATCTGCTGATTGTATGCTTGCCATTTTTGGCTACGCCCTGCCTCTAGAGTTTTGGACCGCCAACTTTATACACAACAGTCCGGTATTCACGCATCGTAAATTTTATACAAAAACTCATTATTTTATTCAAGGACGTCTTTCATGTACAGCCTATTTTTGATTGTTAAGCTATGGCGTGAATTTTACTTGTTAAAAGCAACAAGACAACATCCTTTTTTGGCGTGTACACTTCAAGGGCTAAATTATTTTGTACTTAATTATTTACAAAAAAGGTGTTTGACTACTGACTTTGACTCCCATAGTCGCTCACAAGCCCCTTTGCTGCCCATCTCCTTCTCGGTAGCCTCCCATGAGCAGAGTGTAACCGACACCATATGAATAATATGAACACGATATTGATACAAATGCCGGGAGCTTTGAATCTATCGACTCGATATTTATTATCTTCCGTAGTAAGTCAACCGGATCAGTGTTAGGAACGTGAAAAGAAAATATTACATCTTGTAGAATCTCTTACATTTTTTTCAAATTTAAATATTTTAAAAGAATATCCAAGTAAAATGCTTAGTAAATGTAAAAGTAAGCATCAATAACTTCAAAAATCCTCTAAGTGACAAAGAAACTTTCATATAATCGCTAGAAATGTAATTTCTTAATGCAACTCATGGCTTTTAATACCATGTGGGGTGACTATTTTTTTCTCCAATATTTTGTTCATCGTTCCAGAAGACATCTTAATGATTAGTAACGTTTATTGAACAGTTTGCCTAACACATGAGTCATGAATTACAAACGTAAAAATCTACAGATTATTTTAATTAGATACTAAATTATTAACACATTTATTTATTGAACCTATTATAAATATATTTAAATCGCAAAATTTTATGAAATATATTTATTTTTTATATGGTTAATTTTAATAAAAATTTGTTCGCTACTTTGTCAAAAGACATATCAACAAATATATTTTTGATTTAAATAATTCAGTGTCAAAAAGAGTCTTTAGTTTATTCCATGAAATGGTGAAGCTTTTACGAAGCACTAAGAAAAATAATAAGGAACTACGTGATATGGTTTTAAAAATAACTCTTCAAATTTGTGAAATTTAAATTTCAGTAATAAACATTTTATACTTTCTATCTGTAGACATAAATCAATCGCATTAATTAGGAACTAAAAATGTAAATTTCAACTGCATACTCTGTAAGACACACGGAGTAGTTAGTAGGTGCGACAGAAATTTATTTTTTGCCCGACCACCTCCGCTGTTTCGCTCCCCTGGTATTTTTGAGTTATTAATTACAAACATTTGCTCTGACAGCCAAAAGAAATATAACTGCTTGCCTTTTTAGACCAATATTTCACTTGAGACAGAAGTATACATTCAGTATCCTTAACCAAGCTTTCCAGAGTGCTTTTCTGGTGCGATAGAGCGAAACAAATATATTTTGTTTCGTTATGTTTTTATTTTCATTTGGATTCTATTTCCTTGATGACTTTATTTCTTCTCATTATCCTCCTTTGATTTCTATTAGTTAAAAGGTAATGAATTGCCAGCGCTACCAAGGCATAATAAAGAATTTAAAATTCGTGCAACGTTTTCAATTAATTTCAGGATCTCATTATTTTTATTTATCAAATCGCTTTCATTGTCTGTTAATTTAAGTATCCGCTTTCAGATGATGCAAAATATTTATGCAAGTACTCTTACTTTTGACCATGTAAATGGTTTCAATGCAAAATGAGGTTCTTTAAATTTTTTAATTGAAATTTAAATTAATTTATTACACGCTTTTAAAGAATAAGGATGCTGCAAAGGATATGGAATGTTTTTAAGGCTGTGACGGCCAGATGATCTGATATCAGAGTAGATAAGACATATGAAAAATCAGCACTGAAAATATATTTGTAATATGTGATACTATTAGCCATATCCTGCCGGCGGGTATATTTAAAAGTTTTTAAATTATTTTTTATATGTAAACATATACAGAAGAATACCGATGGATGGTGATAGTGATTCTGAAGGGTTATCTGTGGAATTCTATTATTATAGGAATTTACTATGAATAGGTGGTCTTCACGGGACGACTTTCGTCTACCACCAATATTGATTAAATAAAAATAAGGCTTAAGACTGACATTTTACGGGTGAGGAATCAAACTCACACCAACCGAGGTATTTTAAAGCTCAGAAATCGATGAAAAATATAATTTAATTTTTTTAAATATCCATCGAGTATCGAACTCATGATCTTTGGCTTGCCAAGCAAACGCTTTAACCATTGAGCTATACCCGTCGGCATAGCATTTATATAGTATATGACGTTAGGGGATAAACACTACACATGCAGCGCTTAGCCATACTAAAAAATGGCAAGATAATCTACGGATTAGATTTCTCCATTACCGTCTGTCAGTAATATCCTGTATGTGCTTACATAATTCGTCGCTCGACACTCAAACCGGGCGGACGTGTCTAGTCATCCTACCTACAGGATGGCGCACCGTTGCGATTCTGATGTCGCGCAAATAAATCGTCGCTTAGACGATCACCGTTTGCTGCTGGAGAGGCTCTTAAAGGCTGTTGGATGCGGCATGGATGTTGCACTGACATCCGTTGGTGTGGACCCTCCACCCAACCCAACAAGTCTGCCGATTTACCGCAGAAGGCGCTTGCCTCGAGCGTGTATCAGCGCAAATCAATTCCGGCTACCTACGCTGAAGCTGTCAACATTCCTGTGTCGATGTCGCTTAACTGTGACAGCAGAGACTCCGAACCTGCCGTAAATGAATCCGCTTCGAGTGAGGCCACCGAAGAGAACTCCTCGGAAGATACTATCGAAAGAGCCCCTGCTGTTTCGAGCAAGGCTCCCAAGGACTCCCGTTCTCAGCCGGGACGAATCATCGTTCGAGGAACTGGAGGACCTGAGTGCTTTCTCCGTGGATGTCCTCTCCCTCCACCGAGCAATCTTTCCGGAGAAGTTCAACGCTCTAAGTTGAGTCGCGCCTCTCCGCACGGGGAAAGGCAACAACATTCAGCACGTCTGATGATCCGTGGTTCTGCAGCTCCTTCAAAGAACGTTACTGGAGTGAAGATGGCGTATCTACACGCCAATGGCCTTCACCCAGATACATCGGCTGAGGACTTGCAGAGCTTCTTGGCAGCGACCGCTGCATTCAATCCTTCTTGGATGACCATCAGGAGGATTGTCAGCAGGCAGACGCTGTCAACTTCTTTCAAAGTCGGGGTCATCGCGACTTCGCTGGAGTCTCTCACGGAGCCTCAAGTGTGGCCTGAAAGGACCATCGTTCAACCCTGGATACGCATAAGACGAAAGAATCGCAGTGAACAGTGGTTGAAACCAACTTGAGTGAAGATATTGACATATTTAGTGTTATATTGCTTTAAATTTAGTGCTGGTGTTTATGGAGGCGAAATGTTACACGTTTTATTTTGTGACAATAATGCCTTGTTATTTGTGAGTCAATCATGATATACTTATGACAGGATTTTTGTTGTTACAACTCAAACTATTTATCTTGAGTCTCCTGACGCTAGTTCTGAATGTGAGGTCAGTGATACTAAATGTGTCAATAAATTTACATCACCACATTTATGTTACCTATTGTATTTTTATCTTATTTTAATTGTACTTCAGAAATGCATTGAATTGATAAAATTTGTAATGTTTCTGCAAGGAAAAAAAAATAAAAAATTGAAAATTTAAAATAATATATCTGAATACGTATAAAAATTCAATTAAAATAAATATATGTAATTAAACTTAAATCACGATTTCAGCATTGTGGTTGGATGAAATAAACACAATGCGTAAAAAATCTACCAAAAATAAGTAACTTTGTAAAAAAGTAATTTGAATACAAACGACATTACACTACAAATGAACGTGCCTATTAGCCGTTGATAACACACCGTGCCTATTTACAGTACAGGCCGATAAGCGATCAATGTTTGGTTTATCGTATTTTTCTTTCATTATTCCGTGTGCGAGCTTCCATGGAATGTTTTTGTAATCACGATTAAACATAATATCAAACGCGTGACAAAACAATGACAGCAAAGCTGCCGAACGCATCGGCCATTAATAAAATTAACCTGTAGTTTATTGTTGTATTCATTTGACGACGTCAGGTGAGTGCGCTTTCATGGATATAATAGTAATACAACACACCTAACAACCAAACTACAGGTCACCTATTCAAAAATGATATAATTAACTTATTTTTTTTACTTATTACAACACAAAATTCAATATCATTACTGATAACTATAATATTATAGAATCCGACAAATATAACACGTTTTCTTAAAGGTCATTTTCGAACAAATGCGAGTATAATTAAATTTATTTATTATTAATATTTTCTTTTCAATCTTTTCAGCATTCACTTTGAGATCCATTTTAATTATTTAAATATTTACCTTGTTTTTACATGGATCAAGTAAGATAAGTTCTCTGTTAGGAGACTGCAGTTTCAACTAACTTATAGCCTTTCTCAATCCATCACTTGTTAAGAGATAACTGAGCTGCGATAATACTTTAAAAGTGTTTAAATCCATTTTATGTAGGAAAGAAGAAATATTTAATAATCAAATAAATGCCTTAAGTAACTCAACAATTTAAAAAATGTGAATTTTAAATCTTTATTATTTAAATTAATTAAATCTATATTATTTCTATTAAATCTATATTATTTAAAAAGACAAGGGTTCGTCACGTGGCCGCGTGGAGAAAGGATTCAAGAGCAGATTAACAACACAAAAAACTGGTTTTAGAAGCACAATTCGCATTTAATTTTATTAAAGACTTGATTTCCTCGTCAGACCTTACATGACGCCAGGCCGGACGAGGACTAACTCACGACTGCCAGAACACTGTGACATGCAGCGCCGCCAAGAGAATCTACGGCAAAAAACGAATTAAAGATGACAGATGAACCAACATGAAATAGAGCAACTGTCAAAACAAATAAAATGGCATATGCAAGCCCCGTGTATTTTTATATAATTAAAACCAACATCATTAGATGTGCATGTCAGGCGAGCGAACAAAAATGAGAGACAGAATATCGTTTTTCGAGGCTTTTCGGCATCAGCCTAAAAGAGCTATATCAAGCTGGTACAAATTAAAGTCGGGAACCACACATTACTATACAAACATGTACTGTGTACTCGAAGGAGTGCCGGTTGTAAAAAAGTATTGATAAAGGGCAAATGCAATAGCAGCGGACGTAACTATGTGATCAAAATTTGTGTCGAACATATGTTCGAGCCGTAAAGCGGATATAGAAGAAAAACAAACAAACATTATCTTTGTATATTTTCTTTTTATAAAACATTTAGTTAAGTATTTGTACCTACATTGAGCAAAAATACCATGAGTAAGCATTTTAGCATCATTATACACTAAATTTATCTTTATTTACATTGAATATATTATCTTAATATCTTCTGAATATAAATACAAATGCTTAAAGAGTTTCACCATTATTATAAGCCAGCTTAATGTACCGTTTTGAATAACAAGAAGTACAACTAAAACAACAACAAGAAAATAAATATATTTAGAGTTATTTATGATTTATGTCTTTCAGTGTTGTGTGGGCCACCTGTACAAAGTCGGTACAAAATGTATTATAGGTAGATAGTAGAGAATTGTTGGGCGGAAGTTCCCGGCTTCCTGTTTCAGTAAAAGCAGCTCGCCGCTTCTTGCTCAGAAGCGGTCATCAAGAAATCCCTACCGTTCCCAATTCGAAAACGCTTCTTGGAATTTTACATGCAAGCTCATTTGTTTGCCATTATGTGCCAGCTCCTCGACAAGAATTTTAATGTTTCACAAAAAGAAGTTTTTTTTATAAAATAAATAAATTAATCACCGTTCTGTATGCTTGTACTAATACATTTTTTTTATTTTTATGATACATTCACAAGGAAAGATAAAAATACTGCGTCTCTTAAAGTGTTCTAGAAACCAGTGATTCCTTGACAACAATTTCTATCATCAATCCGTAAATATTTATCCGTATTATTTTTCATATCCCATATATGTTTTGTAAGAGGAAAATATAATAACCACAAATTGTACTCTCAGTTCTGTCAGTTGCCACTATCCATGCACCATCCAAGACATCTTTGGACCCGAAGATCGATCTGGAAACAAATATGATTCCCGATAACCTCTACGGCAGAAGCCTGAGGACTTAAAGAGATGGCAGCATTATTAATGGATGATATCTTAATCGGAAATATTCAACGAAATCAGATGATTATACCGACGGTCCAGATATCCTTATCCATGATTTACGGGACACAAAATGCTGTGCAGTAGTTTTCTCTCGAAGATATCCATCTCAGCAAACATAACAGTTAGTGTCTGTACTCTTTACCCTGAATAGATTACAGCTTTTTAAATAATATGTCTTTGTATGGATACTTTAGGAATTTAAGTACTAACACTTCAGTGACTCCTTTATATTTTTATCCTGTAATCACTTTATTCATAATTGCTTTACTGTTGAAATGAATCATTAACTATTACTCTAATTTAAAACATTACAATACTTGAAGTAGTTGAAAAACTTAATCGCTTTGTATGATATGTTTACGATGATTAAAACAAGTACAACTTAGATATTAGTAATAAAAAAACCTCTATTTTTCTGACGAAGCTTAAACCTTATCTTTATTAATTAATCTTCTGAAGATTGTATCATTGCCACAATCGTCCCTCACATAAATCCACTACAGGATGAGATCCTCTCCTTGACGTATCCACTCGTCTTTGTCCCAAAGCGTTAATTATTCAAGACTAGACATCGTATTGTTGGACTCCATAGTAACCGACTTGAAGCACACAGGCCGTCTTACATGTTCTGTTTGTCATGTTGGTAATGAGTTATCCTTCTGATTTCGAGGGCAATATACCAAATTGATGCCTTAAGTGTGCAGTTTTCTTTATAAAAAATATGAACTCTGCATCATATTAAATTATAAAAAGATTAATTTAGAAAATAATAAATGACATTTGTAAGCATGTATGTATTTTTGATTAACATAGGTAGATTCGGAATCTTAATATCTCTATTAGAAAATAAGAGTGCTACCTTATAATGTTGCGTATTTATAGTAGCATATATTGCGTAACATTGCTATTACAGATTATTAACGACTTGTTCGTAATCGGCAAGTTATGTGTATGAATTCGTATATTATTGGTATCGATCGCGGTTATTTCAATACACGATAACCACGCACACAAATTTCGGCTTGTGGAAATAAATAAATACTCGTATTGATAGAGATTTATCCATTACAGTAATAATTATGTTAATACCACAACTAAACAAGCAACTAAGTAGCTACCACTGACTTCAATATCAATAATAAAAAGAATAATAAATAATTGCATATATGAAATATAATTTTCTTTACAAAGTTATCTTTTCAAAATTCCGACTAAAATAGTTTTATTTCAAATTCACACTTGAGCCGCATAATCATTATATTTATTGTCAGATGATATGGAAAAGTTTGCGTGTGTTAAATTGATTCTACGAAGTAGTTTTTGTCCTTGCTAATATGAAAAGTGAAAAGCAGCAGCTTAGTTTTAGCCAATGCCAAAAATGGCCAGCGAAATTTCGATTCGCAAACTTTTGGAGTTGAAGTTACACGGCGTTGAGGAATGCTAGTTGAGGCTGATGAAGGCGCAATTAAGGCACCAATTTATGCCAATTGGCAAATAATAATTCGTGAAATCACTGGGAGATGACATTTTTCTAAATGTAATTTTGGAAATGACATTTGGAAAGTCTTGGTTAAAAAAAAAATCAAAACTATATATAATCTCAAAATTAATAAATTAATATAAATAATAAAAAAAAAAGACAAAAACTTAATTAAGTTTGTATTTATTTGATTCTATAATGAAGACATAGCATTCAAATTTTTAAATATACGACTATATATACTCGTATATGAATCATTTAATATTCATAAAACACCTTCTATTATTAAAGAAGTATAAAAAAATATTTTCTACAATAAAAATGCTAGAATAATAAGTCTTACAGGTAAAATATTGAGTAAGTATGGCGTTATGTGATACCAAGATGTATTTCAGGAAACTAGTTAATTATTATGCAACGTGCATTGGTGCAATGGAAGGAGAGAATAGGGGGTTACTAGCTGAAGTACTAAATATTGAAGTTGATAGTGAAATTTCCTTTTTATGTCAGCTTCTTAGTATCGATGCAGTCGACGATAGAAATATATTACCATCCACGTCGTAATAATGTTAATATTGTTTTTGAAAATTTCCTCCGTGGAGTAAACTTAATGTTTTTAACCCAGTTTTAAACGACTTTTGAATTATGCATAGTTTTAACAATCAACTAACTACTTGCTAAACGTAATTATTTAAGCTTATTATTAAGTATAATTATTATAATTTTCTAAATGAAAAACGTAAAAATGAACACGGTATATTTTATTTTAAAAATATGCAATATTTTGTACGCAATAGTATAAAAGTTTTTTTATAATTAAATCCAACCAGTTATTTCAAAAAGAATATGTTTTTCTTTGTGTCACTAAATATAAGAAGTCCATTGAATCGAATTTATATATAGATCCGTTAAATTTTTTTTTTGTCATTTTGTTTTTAATTATAAACCATGTCTGCTCTAAATACGAGTATAGAGAATAAGATTATTACATATTGTATAACACTCTAGTAAACGATCCTCCAACTCATGACATGATTTTATGTCATTCCTCCAAATGATTCAAATGTACGAATGTACCTTAAAAGTATGATTATAGACACCGCTTTTGTAGACATTTCATCGTTATATTTGAAAAATTAACCCTTCAAAGTCTTCATTAGGTTATAGACTAGCATTCACGCATATTTATTTTTTAACACACTGCTTTTGATTGAGAGGAGGATTCTAATTTATTACCATCACTTGTACGCCAACCAAAGATAGACTCTTTCATTCATATATCTTATATGTAAATAGAAAAAAGTTAGTTATATATATATATATTAATTAAACTTTTTCCGAGAATGAACCTAGGACTCTTGGCTATAACATTCGACAGTGCCACTTCAAATATGAAAAATATAACAGTTAGTTCACTGAAAAATTAAGCTTTGAATTCATAAAGCACCTCGCGGTGCGGATAGTCCTTAAGAGACTGTAAGGCGTATACGGAAGAATACTGATCGATTCAGAACACATTTTGCATTCGGAAACAAAACGTGGGTTAGGTTTATATAGCTACTGAGGGGGAGGAAGGGAGGGCGTGCTAGGCAGCAGAGGGCGGAGGTGGGCGGTAAAAGGGGCCGACTGCAGGCGGTCTCTGAAGAAGCACAGTGGAATGGATAGAGAGAATAACTAAGTATTTCTGAATTTAAACAATAATTTATATAATTTTAATTATATTTTTTTGCATTCTATCTAAAAGATAGAATGCAAGACGTTGATATCAAAAGTATTGGAGGCTACCTAAAGAATAGGCACACTCAAGTAGTAATGGGCAAGACATATATGTCAAATAGGCGACTCTCAATAGGAAAGAAAAGTTTTAGAGTGGTGTCTTAGAACTGCTGAACGGAGCGTTGGTCAAACCCCTGCAAGATTTGCCGGCGGGTATAGCGCAATGGTCAAAGCGTTTGCTTTGCAAGCCAAAGGTCATGGGTTCTATCTCCGACGAAGATTAAAAAAATGATTTTTAATCGATTTCTGAGCTCTAAAAATAAGGTATATAAATAAACATATATAATATATAAAATACTGGTTGGTGTGAATTTGATTCCCTTACCCGTACAATGCCAGTTATAGCCTATTAATCTAAATTGGTGGTAGACAAAAGTCGTTCCGTGAAGACCACCCATTCATATTTTTTTTTTAATAATAAGGATGATGCGTGAATCTCGGGCTGTAGTCTATGACGTTGGCGGATCAACACTCCACATGCAGCGCTTAGCCATATGCACCATACTAAGCGTTAAATAATTCCACAGATGAGACTTTCGAATTACAATCACCATCTGTTGGTATTTTCCTGTATGTGTTTTCATAAAAAAAAGTTAAATGACATTATAGACTTGCTTTAAAAGCCAAAAGACTAATACAATTTAAAATCGGTGGTTTTACATATATATTTTTTCTGATGCATACACTTACGGCAAAGCGTTTTTTGAAATATTCATTATCAAAATATTTGGTGTTAAAACGGCATATTTTATGATCAAACTCATCAATACTATATACAACAATAATTTAAAGAAACCGTAATTTAAAATGTTCGTGAATCTTGCGAAATTCACTCGTTTAGATTATAATGTTAAATGTACGAAAAAAGGCATAATTTCAGTGTTACATGATTTTTTATTTAAAAAAGCACGGTTCCTTTTACGTAAACAATTTATAAATATAAGAATTTTGATGTTTTTACGTATTTGCCCCATATAACAAAAAGCTTGTACTTATTTCAGTGATTACAATTTTTACGTAATAGTGAGACACCATATTAAATTTTATAGCATAGTAAAAGCTATTTAAGCTAGTTTTTCATGTATAATAAATCTATGCAGCACTCTAGTCTTGTGGGTGGGTGTGCGAGGAAAAAGAAGGAGTGAGACGGCGCACCTTTACATATTCAAGCAGCATCCCATCGCTACCAACAAATTGTTAGCCCGGAGCTAGTTCGAGTTGGGATAGATGCGAGGATTCTCAATATTTACTTCTCATAAAACTTTCCAGTCTTAAAACGACCCTTACTTTATATAAACATGCAGATTACTACTACTAGCAAAGAATTGTTTGGTTTCAGTGGACTATGACATTCAGCAAGGCGAACTATCGCTGTGTGTAGAAAGGATGAGTAGTGACTATAAGTGTATGAATTAAAATTGTATTTATAAGTTTTTTATTTGACAAACTTCGTGTTTTATGTGGAATATACAAAGATGTTTAACTTTGATTGCGTGATATCTGAGACTCGCAGCTCTAAGTGATCAAAACCAAATGGCGCTTATAAAGCGCCTGTATCGTACATATTCTTTGTTGCGGCTGTGAATCCTGGCATATCACAAAAACTCAAACATTAACATCAGCCTATTTTATCCACTGTTGAATGTAGGCTTCTCGCATCACTTTCCATCCTTTTTGCTTCTCCGCCCTCCGCATCCAGGCTACTCCTGCTATTCTTCTGATGTTGTCAGTCCATCTTGCAGCGGGTTGGCCAACGCTCCGTTTGCCAGTTCGGGGACGCCACTCTAAAGATTGTCTTTCTCGCAGCCGTTTACTGGGGTATGAAAATAAACGCCTGCGTGGAATACTGAGTCTACGATGGTTTGAATTTATTAAAAAGTGTGATGTAGCGGAGAAGGTAGCCTTTCATACTACAGTATTTTAAAATACAAAAGTGTACCTGGTTAGGACATGTATTTTAGATGACGCAGGAGAGTATGAACTACAGCTGCCTTTTCTATAAGCCCGCGGTGTCGCACCATACTGGAAGAAAATCGTCACCAATACATTAAATACATTTGGTGCTGATTTGACAAGGGGTGAGGTAAGGTTTATTAATATATGACAGAGGACCGATTTATGGCGGCAGTTTGTGATGACCACTTCCTCCGGTTATGGGCGGGGCCCAACCTGATGATGATGATGCTGATAAATATGTTAAAAAATCGAAAGCTTACTACACACGCTGTTAAAGAATGTTACTTTACTCGTCATTGGACTTTGAAGACGGATCATAATGAAGTTTTACTCTTTTAAAGACTCTTGGTTTGACCAGCTCTGGTGATAGAACGTTCTTTAACTCACCCTCCCGTGCCCCGCGGCCCAGAATAAAAAAATATTCCTGGGGGATATTTTGCGGTATTCATAGGAGTGTCGTAACCTATGTCGTGAATGGACTTCTTGTTAAAAATGGGCCTCTTCGATCACACAGATAACCTCTCTTTATATTTATTTTCATCCCAAACATTAATATTTACATATTACGATACATACATTTTCACTATCGCCTATTATACAAATTTATAATTTAATATCTTATTTTATGTTACTAAATTTATAAATATGCTTATATGCTTAAATATAAATCTCTATTGCACTGTTTTATTATAACTATATTTATTTTTACTTCGCATGTCTACAGCATTTTTATACTGTTTGAATGCTCAAACAACACTGTCAATAAAAACGACTCGATTCCTTACGTGTATAGTTTATACCACAAAATCATTCCTAAGCCAACTTAAATATTTAATTAATTAATTAAAAACTTGTAAAGCCCATGACTTTGAAGAATAATTAATCTAAAATGGAGTTATGATTCGAATAGTTGGTGATCAGGATGAAACGAAAAATAAAGCATAGTAGTAAAATAAATAACTTCTTAGGTTTTTTTTAGTAAGGGAAGCCATTGAAATCAAAAGACATCCCATCAACATCAACAGGAATGACGGCTTGATTCTCAAAACAGCATGGCTTCCACCTCTAGCACATACTCTAAAACATGTACAGACAAGCAAAAACGACCACAGTCCGATATGAAGTTCGTGGAGGTACAATTCTTAGAACATACGTACCGTATTCTTAGAACATACCTACCGTATTCTTAGAACATACCCACGGTTCTCCGAAATGAAACTTGAGTATGTAGTTGCCATGGCGATATAAATCAATAATGCTCATAAAAAAAATATAATCTGAATAAACCAACTCAAAACTAAATAAATCATCAATCCTGAAGAAGACCCCAGCAATGGCAGTCGAAATATTGGTTGAAGGAAGTTCGGATAAACACACGGTTAAACCCAAAAGCCACAAGATAGTAGTATAATAGCTTGATTTTTCTATTTTATTTAAATTTTGAATATGGTATAATATTTTTTGGTACGGTATTCAAAGTGGCAATTAAATCAAATAAGACTTAAATAAAAAAAAGGGTTTTATGTTAAAGTTAACATTATTACGATAATTGGTAATTATACTTCCTGCTAATTGCTACCGGATATTTAATGTACAAAACATCCATCACAGTAACTTTCTGCCCATAGAGAGAGAAGAATAACTAGAGAACTTACCGTATAAGTCATCACCAAGGTAGATATAGTACACCAGTAAAGGTCTAACTACACAAAACATACTAATATCGTCAATGTATTTGAATAATTAACATAGCATAGCTGGATTAGAAAAATGTAAATGTACGAAGTTTTTTTTTAAATTGTTTTATATTGAGTATTTCCTACATATTGCTGAAGCGCAATCTCTCAAGCTGTATAGAGTTTACGTGTATTGATTACAAATGAATACACCAATTGAAGAAGACTTTAACTAGCAAAATTTGAAAAAAAGAATTGGACTGATTTGATTCATATTAATATGAATTTATACATAAATAAATGCAAAATATGCTATGGAATATTCTAAATTTTAATAAACACAATCTATTATTATAGGATATATAATATTAGAATATGAAAATAAGTTAGAGTCAACTCCTAAATAGGTAATAATGGTCAGTTAACAATATCTTGCCTCCAGTCTTCAATTGTTAGACTGTAATTTATGTGCCATATTAAGCCTAAAAAGGTAGATATGTCCAACAAGAGTCTCAATTGTTGTTGTCAGTCAATTGTTAGAATCACAGATTATTATTTTTGTTCCAAGTCTACTATATATTGCATTCTACTTCAATATATATTAATTTTACATTATTTTTTAATAAACTTATTAGTTGATTACTCAAGTATTTAGTGCTTTCAAATGATTTTAAATTATTATGTTTTTTTAAAGATTTACTGCGGTAACAATACTGTCTATATGCGTTTGTGTGAAAAAAGGTTTTATTTTTATAAAAATATATATTGTCGCTTTGTACCCGGCAAATTACACATAATGTTTATACGAGTAAATAGAGACCACACAAAAATATAACAATAAACGTATAAAATTAAATTTTGTGTAAGGCATGTTAATTTTTGCGCGTTATTTTCGTGATATTTTAAATTATTTAGTTTAACAGCAAAAAACTGGTATAAACATTTAGTAGTTTAGAAAGTTTCTTCCGAAAAATAAACGGCTTCTAGACGACAACACAAAAACGTCTCTTGTTCGTATGGATGATGCACGCTATCAGATAATGTCTCACTCTGCGTTGTATGCTAGGATCACATGGATAAACGACTTATGATGAGAAGTCAAACCTTTTAAGGAACTCTTTAAATATTATGGCTTATTGTCTGACGTCTGCCAAGAAAATAAGAGATTAAATAAATTTGTGTCAAAAATATTTTTAATCAAATGTTCAAGCATTGAAATCTGCTTGTGACTTGAAAGCTCGCTGCGTGAATAGTGTGGAGCGAGCTTAAAGCTTCAAATTGCGTAAAGACCGCCAGCCAGGGGTTCGCATCGGCCTTCGCATACAAATGTGTCACGGGCCCGGGTAGTCGACCAGGTAGTCCCGTAATGGGAGCCAACGCTTGTATTTTACGAATGCCTCGGCGACGTCTTCTTTTGAGAAATCGTCAATTGGGCTCTGTGGGGACTGACGGTCTGCTTCCTGTGGGCAAACAGATTGCCGCTCGACCTGGTGAATCGACAATGAGGGTGTTATACGGTAGATATGTCCACCACGTGCGTCAAGGCAACGTGGGCGGTGGATGAGATGTTTGGAACGTGTGCGTAAGCTTTCATTGGATGAATGTAATAAAAAATTTAACTGAAAATTTATGAAGCAGATGGTCACCACAAATTATCACCACACACAAATCTGACTTATTATGTCCATGTGTTGTCCCAATACATATACGAAGCAGGAAGAACTTAGAAGTTGATTATTAATTTTACTAGTATTAAAAATAAACATTTGTTTATCATAAGAAAATAGAAAAAAAATCGAACGAACTTTGTTCCTTTGATATTTGATAATCAATTTTTGTGAAATAAATAAATAATTCAATTACGGTCCTGTCAAAAATCTAGAACATAAGATCGTTTCTTAATTGAATATGTTTATTTAAAATGATTAACATTAGATGGTATGTTATTATGACATATTTTGATGACAGCAGAGATATTAACTGTGGCAATATACCATTAAATAACCATTCAAAATGGTTTGCCTCCATTTGACCAAATCAATTAACGAAACCTCAGAATGGTTGTACGCATTTAATGTGAATCAGTAAATTATTATTCTAAATTAATGACAATTGAGTTTGAATTTTGTTTGATGAATTGATATTTAAAGGATTTAATTAAATATTTTTATTGTGCGTATCAATTAATTTTATACATAATAAACATTCATTAATATAAGAAGAATAGCGGGAGTGACCTGGATGCGGAAGGCGGAGAATCGAAGAGGATAGAGACTCATGCGGGAGGCCTACGTTCAACAGTGGACGGACACAGGCTGATGATGATGATGATGAAACATTCATTACCTACGTGAAAAGACCCTGCCAAACGGTGAAGAAGATATTGTAACTGAGCAGTATATGACGCATGCCGTTATTAGAAAATCTAAGTGCTGAATGATGATTCACTATCATTATTAGACAACTTGCCAATATTCACAGAACGTTTAATTAAAGTTCGTGCAATGATAATGTTCTCAAGATATTTTTTATCTACCAGACATTTTGACTAACAAAGAATGGCAGATTTTTTTACGAATGAAGAATCACTTGGACAGCAATCGAAGGTATTTAAAAACACCCATGAATAATATAGAGCACTCAAGTTGTTTAAAAACCATATTTATCTTAAGACTCGTCAGTGATTGAATCAGTTATATGTAGTATGACATCCAAGCCTGTAGGTAGACTGAATAGTCTTTTAAATATTTTTATTTATAGCTTTGTTATTGTAAGGTACTTTTAAACCAGATTAAGGTAAGTAGCCACGGAATATGCTTATGATGGCATTTTATTTTCATAAAATTGATGACGTACAGGTAGATAAACGAATACAACATTACATTTCTTAATTTTTCTTTCGAAGTCTTCATATCTAAATTAATAAATGGAATATATTGTTCAATGGATTAAATGTAAAAGAGGGCATATAAAAACTGTTTTGATAACAGTTATAATGTGCTTCTTGAAAAAAAACAGTTCATAAAGGATAGATATAATGAATACAAGAATGCATTACGGTAAGTATTCGAACTGATATGCTAGGTAGACGTAATGCATTATTAAAAATACTTTTATTGACACTGATGAATGAATTTAGTTATTACAATTACATAAATATATGTCTTCTATTGCTTACAAATTGCTTAAGTAATACAAAAAGCTTTCAAAATAATCTTTAGTTATCTATAAAACGATGATTTATCTTTCAAACATAAGAAATAAAGCGTATGTAAAATATGATTACTCAGTTTGATAAAAGCTTGTAAGTTCATAGTCGTAATGTTATGAGTGTGGTAAGTTTTTTTTAACTTATTGACTTTATACCATATATTTCTGGCACTTCAATTATTCAACCATACGAAGATAGGGTCTCTATTTAGATATACAGGAGCAAGTCGTAGGGCCTGGTCTCGTACCTTCAGGGCCTCGGGGAACTTAAAGCCCTCTGGAGGTGCGATTTATGCTAATACGCTATCGTCCCCTCCAAACTACAAGTGTTTCGTGCAAAACATTCAATAAATATTTGCTCATGCAAATATCACCTCGCAATTGCGATGCCCGCTTGGGATGCTTTTCTCTTATTTTTCAATGTATTTTATTGTTGATCAACGTACACGTAAGAAGGTCTAGAAATCCACCTTTGAATGTAATACTTATAGTCATTATGCTTTGTATCCTTCTACCTAAAATTGCTGAATATGAAATAATTATATTTTGTAAATATTTGCGTAATCGAGTTAACATAACTCAGATAACGGATGATCTCTTAGTAAATAATCTCATCATAAACATCGAGCCTAATTAATATCTACTATCATGGATAGTGCTCTTCAGAACTATATTTATTGATCCCATTTGCACCTACACACCCTTAAAAGATTTGTAGAATTCTTTTCAAGCATATTTATATAATTGTTGTGTATTGACGATTAATTCAAATAAATGCGAAATAAAACTGAAATATCTTCTTTATCTTCATACAAAGGAAACCTATACAATACATCTCTAGACATAAGTGTGTAGACGATCTGATTTCACATCATACAGTTGTCTTGTTTCTTTAAATGTATGTTCTATATTGAAACATACTCGTATAGTCACTACTCATTCCCACATCTCAGTTCTATCAGTTTTCATTGTCTGTGCTATGTGTTCAGGATATCTCTCCACCCAAAAGTCTTCTATGGAAACATATAGTTTCTGACGACCTTCAAGGAAAAAGCTTTAGATAAAGAAGCTCTTCTTTCAATATCCATTCCATATCTCTAACATGTCACCACAAATTGACGCCACATAGTTCTGCCATTTGCCACTGTCCATTTTTCGTTCTAGGACAAATCTGCACCTGAAGGTTCACTTGGGAACATATATGGTTCTTGACAACCTCAAAAACAAAGTAGTTAAAGGCATATTTTTAGGGGATTCGTTAATCGAAGTGTTCTAGAAAATCGGATGATTATCCAGACGCTACCGAAGCCTGTATCATTTGGTTCTGTGGGTGAAAAGAAGCATTAGAAGGCTAAAAATGCTTGCTGACACCTTGCTCGTGTTTCCATAAAAATAAAATTATTTAAAAAAATATATTAACATTACGTTTTTATATGTTATGATTGAGTTAAATTTATATAGATTTTGTATTTCTTATAATCCTGATTTAAAAAAAATGTTGCTCAAAATAAGTTGCTTGCACTGAATATGTCATTTTTGAATTCCGAGTCCATCGGAAATCACATCGTTCAGAATACTGCACCAGGAAATTGCTCCGGCACTTCAATTATTTTAATCCCGAGTGCCAATAGGCCGAGCAGCCTGTGCCGAGGCCAGGGGTTCGACCGCAGGGAGGTCCGGCTGAAGCTCCCGGTCGACTTATGCTAATGCGATGTCGCTCCGGCACTACAAGTGGTTCGGGCAAAACATTCAATAAATATTTGTTTATGCAAAGCGGGTCAGTCGGTGGAGCTGTCTGTTTGGAAAGTTCGCGTCCGACAACTTTTTGCTCCGGAAAATTACCAGATGTTTCCTGAACTTGCAGGAAGTGTCCGGAAGTTTACATATCTCGGTCAGAGACGTTCGCTACAAATCCTAAATATTCTTGCACTGTATTTTTTCCAAAATATGGTCAGTAAAATAAAGACTTCCATTCAATTGGTTGGTTAATAAATTAATTTAAATTTTACAAAATAATTAAAAATAAATGCATTTTTCCATATAGTATTTTTTTTTCCATTCTGTAAGCTCATACAGGAGAATACCAACCGAAGGTGATAGTAATTCTGAAATTTCATCCGTGGAATTCTATGACGCTTACTATGCTGCATATGGCTAAGCGCTGCATGTGGAGTATTGATCCTCCAACGTCATAGAATACAGTCCGAATTTCACGCATCATCCTTATTATTACAGGAATTTACTATGAATGGGGGTCTTCACGGGACGACTTTCGTCTATCACCAAATTTAATTAATAGGCTATGAACAGCATTTTACGGGTAAGGGATCAAATTCACACCAACCGGGGTATTTTAGAGCTCAGTAATCGATTAATTATATTATGCTTTTAAATCCCCGTCGGGGATCGAACCCTTGACTTGCATAGCAAACGCTTTGACCATTGAGCTATACCTGCCGGCAGTTATATAAGTGGAACACATAGTCCCTATCATTTGCTGCCACCCAGTTTGGTCAGTTTTTATAATAAATATCTTATTTTATAACATTTCTGCACCTAGGAAGATATAAAACTCACGACGACTTCCATGGCAAGAGTTTGTGTACTTGATGAAACAACAGCTGTAGTATCCAAGGAAAATCTTGTGTGATTTATTACTTGTTCAAGATATAGGTTGATTTTTCGTATTATTTTATATAATTAAATAATGGATTAGTATTTAGTAAACTAATAAATTTTCCTAATTGTTACTATTTCGTAGGGTGAAACTTTTCGCAGTGAATTTGACAGAAAAAAAAATCAAACGTTGCTGTCTTTTGTATGTTAAAGCCTTCGTTCCCCTTGGCTCGTGGAGTGCCGAAATGAAAGACAAATATTAATAACGCCAATAAAGTAATTGCGGATAAAATAATTACGATCACGTCCGCCGGCTCGACAACTGAGTCCTTTGATCCGCCAACTCGGCCGCTGGGCAAAGCTCCCGCGCGCACGGGAACCTACTTTCAGAATATTAAGAAGCTTGAATCGCAGGAGCTTTCAACGACTATGAGATTTTATTTTACACCATGGTAGCATGCAGCGAAAAAACAATGATTTGTACAGATGTGTCTTGAGAATTTAATTTTTTGTATGTATGGTTGAAAGAACGATTTAGTAAATGCAGGAGACAAAAGTGAAAGCGATATTATTTTGTAGTAATTATCAACATTTTGTATATATACGCTACATAGATGGAGTATATTATGTCGTTATAAGCTGCCACCAAAAAGCCATTACGGTTCTAACATCTTTTCGTGTTAGGTATGCTTTCTCTCTATTTTTGGAGTACTTTTTGGGTATAGCCCTTGATAATCTTCCATGATGGTGAAAACCTAGAAATCAAAAGAAAGGGCAATTGTTGTCATTATTCTTTTGAAACATAAAAAAAATTCTTTCAAAGTTCATATTAGTCTCTTGTTAGCTTCCTTGCATCATACTTCGTAACAATGGTTAAACCATCGTAACTAAAAAATAACATTCAACCTTCCAGGCTCTGGACGTCATATAAGATAGTCGAGAGTTATATTGTCATATATTGTGCTCAGCAGAACATTGTACAGCAGAGAATTTGATTATACGAACATTATGGCAGCTGATAAAACTTTTTAGCAGTGGTCAGAACTGCAGCTCCAAGATACATAGAATATTAAAGAATGGAGTTAGGAGCTCCATTGCCGTTGTACTAAATTGAGTGGTCGAAGCTCCACAAGTTTCAACTGGGATCAAAAACAATGGAATGCTACGAGCATGAGTGTACTTATCTGGAACGTAGAAGTTGAAGCATTCAAGAATCCCAGGGTTTTGAATTGCACCGCGAAGAAATGAATGTTTGAGAGCAGCAATTTTCTTCCGGGACTCTTACGAATGGAAAGAAAGCATCCCTAGAAGAAAAAAAGTTGGGTTATGTTCGAAATTGATTGAATTGAATGGATAGTTACAGTAAATATAATAATAGAGACGTCGGAGAATTTTTTCATGTTTTTTTCAAGCATGAGAATGTATTTTGATTTATTGGGTGTGATGTGCACATGTATGACTGCATACTTCAGGTATGAAACTAATATGGAATTATGACTCTGTTGATCTGATAATTTTCTGATCTACATATTTCTGAAATTTGTGTGCAAGCAATCAAGCAACATATTCAGCACTCAGGTTATGGTAAAGTAATTAACCGATACCTTGGATGTCCCTGGTGTGGTGGCTAGCTAGCGGCAGGCGCCCACACATCCGGTGAACGACCTTTGGGATCGCACCTCGAAAATTCACCGAATTAAATGAAATCGATTTTGCTCGACTAACCGTCTAGAAGAAAGGCTAATTTCAATGGGCTGCTCTTTTTTGTTCTCGTTCCGGCGAATTGAATTGTAAGGAAGAATACTTGTGAACTATAATAATACAGCTCTATGCGTAAGGATTGAAATGAAAATTCGTTAATTAAATTTAAATACCAAAAGAATACAATAAAATATTTAATTGTTAATTAAAAGTCAAAAAGAAGGCCACAAATTATAATTTAATTTCTGAATAATCAATACTTTTAAGTAAAAGCTGGTAGAAATTTCACTATCATTAGTCTTCAGTTCAGTAATTTACTCCCAGTCTTCAAATTAGAGCAAAAATTTATCAAGAAAGTAACCATTAGTGAATAAACGTAGACGTCTCTTTATATAATATAGCACATCTATAACTACTTTTGTTTTAATTGATAAGCTAAAATAGGTATTTTATGGGTGATTAGTCTTACACTAATTGGGCAATTAGAATGATTCAAAAAAATATCTTAAAGAATAATACGCATTAAATAAAAATAATAACTGTCATGATACTCGTATAAAGTAAAAACTCGATTTTTTTATTATTTTATTATTTTACTATACCCGTGAAAATATAGCTTCATTCTTGAATACCTAAATACTCGTAGTCGATTAAATGGTTTTTGGTGCCCTAAATATATATCTAGTAAATAATGTATTGCTTTAAAATATGAAATTTGTGATGTTTGCCCCAAATAAGTAATACCTGGTATCTACTTTCAGAAATTTCAAGTATTACACCTTATATTATATAAGCTTGGATACTAGAAGAGTATTGCAGTTACTCTAATCTAATGTTGAAATTTCAAAATTCTCTATGTTAAATATACAGAGAATACGGAAGTCGCTTTTGTATATACTCCTAAGACATTAATATGTCTGCTTTTGATATAGTTTTCAAAATGTTGAAATAATACACGAGTTCACTCTGAATAAAAACATTAAGAACTTTATTCACAAAAGTGTTTTTTTTCAATTTCGATGACTTTATTGACTCATTATCAAGAAAAATAAAACAATAAAACATTAGTATTTATTCCACGATTTTTTTGAAAAAACAAGAAAGGCTACAAGTGTTACTTCGAGTGTCATTTCAATAGGCTGCAATTTATTAATACAAAGCCTACTGTAACTCAATCTAAAGACTTCCGTTAAACAGAGAATGCGGCACTTCAATTAATCAGCTGCTCGATAGTGTTATTCACCAGGTAAGCAGGCTTATTAGCCGCGTGATGGCATCCGGACGATGTCCCATTATACAGGTAGCACTATGACGTGGTCTCTGACAGCCAGCCATTAATTGCTAGCGACCAATCGTCAGGCGTGACACCCAACAGACCGCTGACTGATATTTTCACCCTTTATTTTCTGGGAAAACGTTTTCCCTGATTATAAAGTACGACCTCTCCTCTTAAATGTCAAAGGGAACGGTTAAAGTACTAAAAGAAAGTATAAATAACACTGTCGTTGTTGCGTATTTTTTAAATGCCTTAAATTTGCGTATTCTTTTACCATTTAAACGGTGTCAATTCAATAATTATAAAGAAAAACTTATTCTAAAATAATTTTTGTCTTTTGTACAATTATTTACGTCACGTTGTCTGATCACTAGAATTTTTCAAACCGCAATTATCCATGCATTTTTTCAAGACATAACACGTCTCTTCTTTCGAAGATTCACCTGATAACATATACGAGTATAATCCTCGACGACCATCATTACTTCCTCGTGCAGGACTTTATGGCCTTGATGAGATGGATTAGATTTTTTATGATAAGCCTGGCGCTCCTAAATCCTAAATATTTGACCATCAAGATTTAACGAAACCAACGACATGCGAAAGCAACAGGCGGTAATCCATTAAATATTCCGTTTCTTCAATAATATTGCTTTTTTTTTTTTATGTAAACGCATGCAGGAGAGCACAACCGGTCAAGACCAGTGCACTCTATGACGCTCAGCCAGGGAGGCTGGACGCTGCATGCGGGAAGCGTGTGTTGTTTTCGTATTTGTGTGTGGGTTGGGGAGATTGCAAGTGTACATTTATCTGTTTCTTGAAGAGATCCAGATTGTAGGAAGGAGAAAACACAGACGCTGGAAGAGCATTCCATAGCTTACCGGTGGCATTAAGGAAGGAACTTTGGAAGCTGCCAGTTCTTGGTCGACATATATTAACCGTGTATGTATGTTCGGCAAGTGTAGGACGAGTTTGTCGGCTGTGAGTGGGTGCAGGAGGAATTAGTTATTTAAGTTCCGAAGAGCAGCGACCGTGGTAATAACGGTAGAAAAGACTAAGAGAACCAATCTTACGTCTGTGTTCCATTGATTGTAGATTAGACGTAAGGGTGTCATTGTTTATCAAACGAATTGCTCTTCTTTGAACTGAGTCAATTAAGTTTAGAAGGTATTTTGGGGCTCTAATCCAAAGGTGACTGCCGTATTCAAGGATAGGTCGGATTTGTCCTTTATATAGAAGAAGAAGTTGTTTATCGTTGAAATACCGGACGTGATCTATATAATACACCTAGTTTTTGGAAGCGAGACCGGCTTTACACTTAATTGACTCGTAATACTTGACATTATTCGATATTGATAATCCAAGCATGTTGATGGAGCTTGCTTTCGGAAGAGAACAACCGTTGAAAGATACAGGATCCATAGCAGTCTTCTTGGTGGAGAAAGTACATGATTGGGTTTTTGAAATGTTGAAACTGACGAGGTTGAGGTCGCCCCATCGTGAAACCCTTTCAAGAGACATGTTCATCTTTTCCACCAGAGATTCCCTAGCAGCAGATAGTTCCGAATGAACTTGGTTGAACTAACGATGACTGTGCTTATAACGTGCTATTGTCTTGGATTTGTTGTAATTTTTGTAAGTTACATTTGAAAAGTAAATGGTACAATCATATTTATTTTACCGTTACGTAGTAGATAATTTTATGAATGTAATTGAATTAATAAATAATTTTGAATTTATTTGATTTCAGGTAATAACCACTTCAAGGGATTGAAGTATTATTGATCACGTAACTCAAAGGTAATTTTATTATAAAGAATATAAATAGAATATGAAATAATTATGTTATATACGAGTACTTTGCATATTATGAAATATGTACATAATTTACTTCACTGAATATCGTCAATTTTCATTTGACGTACTCGTAGAATATTGATTTTTTGATTGACAACGTAAGGGAGTTCGGGAAATTATTTTTAAGTATAAAATATGATTTATTTATTATCCTAGACTATGCAAATGGTTGCCACAACTTGCTCCCATATAGATCTGTCTTTTCGTATTTCTATTTTCGCTGTGCATTTTTAAATTATTTCTAAAATAAATAATCAAATTAAAGGAATTGATGAATAATGAGCCGATCTTATGCTCTGCTGCGTTATTTGGGAAATATTTTCTTAACAAATTTTCCTAAAAGAAGAACGCAGTGTAATAATGTACGTTGTTAATGAGTTGATATGCATTCACATTAAGGTTTAAGTAATCCACCAACGTATATTATGAAAAATTATTTAAAATATTTTTGACTTCTTTTTTCACCAAAAAATATTAAACTTATAAGTGGTATACTTGGAGCGTTGCCACATCTATAATATTTATATAAATGTACATACTACAGTATAGCAAATGCAGTAGTCAGAGAGAGAGAGAGGGGTATTATGCAATCATATATTCAAAACTGACTGATATCCTTTCGTAAAACATTCTGTTCATAGAGCATCCATAATGACATGCCCACTATTTGCTTTCAAAGGCTGACGTTCCCATTTCCGTTTAAACGCCGCCATGTTCAATATACTACTTATGCAAAAAGCGCAATTTTTCCAATATTTTATATTAAACAGAAATTAAATAGATCATTGCATCATTCATTTTTCAAAGTTGAAAATAAGTATCCGATATACCTTATTACAGAACCTATATTAAAAAATAATAATAAAAGCAGTTGCAACACAAGAGTATACATATTCAAAGCTTTTTCTTTGTGTTTTATTCGAAGCGAAAATTGAATACAAAATAATATTTGTTTTATGAATGTACCAGAAACATGATTTTTTAATATACGAATAAATACTCATAGAAGAAATGACATTGAATTACACTGAACTTGCTATTATTTATGAATCATCGTTAACTACTTTCTTTTAATATACTCTTAATGTTAATAATGATGAGTTTATACGGATCATATTAATTTTTCGATTAGAAACATGAAGACGGTTAAGTCAAAATTATATAAATGTTTACATTGAACTTACAGTTTGAGCCGCCCATAAGGACAAACTAGTGCAGGCCTGAGAGTTGAACTTATCAACCGATTTCCTTAAAGAATTCGACTAAGAAATTACCCAAAAATATGTTTCGGTTACTACAAATACCGCCTCTTTAAATACTTTGCTCTGCAGGTTGTCGGGAACCATATACTCGTATGTTTCCAAGTGGACCTTCCAACGTAGATATGTCCTAGAACGATGAGTGGCGGCAATCTGTGCTGACCATATGTTCCATACATGTAACGGATATGGGAAAAATAAGTCATTATATTTACTCTTCAAAATTCCTTATATTTTATATTTTTATACATGGTGAGCGAAATAAAGACTTGAATTTGGTCGCCGAAGATCACTTGTATATATTTTTTTATAAATAAATACACGAAAATATTAAACACCTATGACCTTTTTTAAATATGACTTAGCGCTGCATGTAGATTGTTGGTCTGCCAAAGTCCGGCCAGATTATTCATTTTTACGGTAAATCATTATGAATGGGTATTGTTCATGGGTTTTTTTTTATCTATCTTGATAAATATAAACTTGATAAATAAACTTTGACTGATATTTTATTTGTGATGGATACAATTTATACTAATCGAAGGGTATTTATAAAGCTCAGAAATTGATTAGATTTTGTAAAGAATATGTTTGAAACGCATGAGTGTGGGTTTTCTGGTTATATTGTAAAACGTACATTTTGATAGTAATCTCGTTGATTAATTTTTAAAAACTTAATATGGTTTAAAAATATTGTACAACTAAACGAACGAACCATTTGCATGCAATTTTCAATATTTTTATTTTACGAAATCCTAATGCATCCACCCGGTGCATTAATTCAGCCGGCGTTGTTTCCTGCACATGCTGCCACAGCTGAACCCGAATGGTACCAGATTTAATCCAAAGTGTTTTTGGCTTACAGAGGAAAGCTCATATTTCTGAAAACAAAAAAGCTCGGCTATCTGAAAAAACAACCGGCTGTAGCGGAGGACGTCACTCCGGCAAGTAGATGCACTGGATGTAGATATTTTGGTTGGATACTAATACCAGGCAGTCACATTCAACTGGAATGATTGGCAGATGTCGTGAAACGTACAGTAGTTTTTATTTTAATTCTTGTTTTTTTCGTTCGTGTAGTTTAATTTAGAGTGGTTGCTATAACAGAACGGCCTATATTTTTAAGTAATACAATTACCATTGATACAGTTTTCATAGTCAATCGTAGTAATTTTTGTTTTATGAAAAACACGTAGTAAGTGACATAAAAATTGTAGTGAATTTAAATTATCAGCTTCTCGTTAAGTTCTTCATTTATTTCCGATCGTGAATGATGCATTGATACCGTAAAATAATATTTGGCAGTTTCTTCTACCAGGTCTGATAATATTCAAACAGATCAGTTTCTATCTCGGATTCTTTCATCTAAATCTGTACTCACCATTTTTTTCTCAGTCCGAACATATTTTATGATAAAATTTTCCAAATATGTATTCAAAAATTATCTTTATTCACATTTTTTATTGGATTATTTTTTTATTTTTTCGATCGATAATTCTTGGTTATGGTAATGTCAAAATATAAGTACCCACAATCACCTACTCACTCACATCTAGCCCTATATAAGCACGCACACTTTCTAATTGACAAGTGCTACCCGACGTATTCGAAGCAGGTCAAATAATACAAAATGGAAAAAAATGTATATAATATTTTTATTTCATTGGAATATTTTGTAAATGTTGATTATTCATTGCTTTGTGTACTCATGTGACTCGTGTATCTAAATACGAGTTTATCAAATTTATGTCATTGTGTACTATTTATCAAATGCATATGAACATATGAGTATATGATAAACCTACAACAAGAAAGCAGTTTAAAAATAAATTCAGATTTAAAAGCTTAAAGGCGATAGTACTAGAGGCAACAAACATGTTCAAATTTCACGAAACTGGCTTATTAAAACGAAAATGTACGAGTAGTTTGCTTACATTATATTTTCATGCGATGCGGAAGGAAAAAAATGCATTGAAAATCTATTTCTGTGTAATCTTTGGTGGGTGATTTTAAGCAGATTAGTCCTTATAAAGGGGTTACAAACGACCCCCAAATATCCCGCGCGATCCCACCCTCGGGGGTTTAACTGTTCTTCTGGTTAATCCTGCGATGTGTTAAAAACATCACGTAAGGAATAAGTCTTGGCAATAAACGTAGCCATAAATTACAGCAACACGTGGGACTCCCGATATAAAAGCGAAGATGCCTCCCGCCTTGGAAACTGAAAGGAAGAAGTAGTCGCACCCACGTAAAGCTGAACTATTTTGCTATTAATTTATTTTATATTCATAATTACGCTGTCAACATATTTCTTATTAGAAATATTAATTGGAAAACAGTATTATTTTATACATAATTGTATCACTCATGCAGCGCTAGTAAAATGATTATTTTTTACAGTTGTAAACATTGGAACACACATACAAATTTACAGCAAATTTCAGTTTTTATGACAGTTCTTTCATTAATATCGGAAATAAAGAAATCAATTTATTTGTTGTGGAATCAATTTTGGTAAAATACTAATACAGGTCTTCAATTATCTATATTACAAGAATTTCTATTATCTGTTGTATTAGAATATTGGAATATATTCAAACTAGACTAAACAATGTTATTTGTAATTAATTACATTGAAAAATGAATAGATTATGTTATATGCCGGCGGATATAGCTCAATGGTGAAAGCGTTTGCTTTGCAAACAAAAGGTCGTGGGTTCAATCCCCGACGGAGGTTAAAAAAAAAAGGATTTTCAATAGATTTCTGAGCTCTAAAATACCCCCGGTTGGTGTGAATTTGATCCCTCACCCGTAAAGTGCCAGTCATAGCCTATTTATTTTAATTGGTGGTAAACGAAAGTCGTCTTATAAAGACCACCCATTCATAGTAAATTCCTGTAATAATAAAGGATGATGCGTGAAACTCGTCTATGACGTTGGCGGATCAACACTCTACATGCAGTGCTCAGCCATATGTACCATGGTAAACGTCATAGAATTCCACAGATGAGACTTTAGAATCACTAACACCATCTGTCACCATTCTCCTGTATGTGTTTACATTTTTTATTTTTTATACATTATTATTATTCTTCCATATTCAATCATCTGATATGTCATACGGTCTCCACAAAATTCTATCATAAAGTAGTCAAAGGATATGGTGGACACCTCGTCTATAGTCCCATATGGGCTACGTTCATTGAATTGTTTTCTTAGTTATTATGACGACTTTTAACAGTAATATTAACTCTGTATATAACATTTTTTTAAATTCTGAATGTTACTGATCACAACTTTTCATGAATATATGATTATTTGTTACATCTCTACAATTGATACGGTTTTATGTGTTGAGAAATGAACATATTTGTATGAACATTAAAGTTAACTGATTGAATGATGAACGTAAGTATAATGCTATTGAATAAAATGCGAATAAAAATAAACTACGTCAGTTAAGTCAAACGTAACATAAAACAATTTTTATTTGGTTTACATAAATATTTCGATAGAGAGATAAGCCGTTACATATATCATATTTTTATGTGTACAATATTGGTAGTAAAATGGCATAAACATTTATGTACGAGTATTATACTGAAGCTGAGCATATTATGCTGATGCTGTTATACAGCTATTTATCACATATCTTATGTAAGTCAAACATGTAGTATTTTATATTACATAATATCTTGTTGTTGCCTGATGGTATAGCTCTGTGGTTAAAGCGTTTGCTTGGCAAGCCGAAGGTCGTGGGTTTGATCCCCAACGGAGAATAAAAAATATATTTTTTTAAACGATTTCTGAGTTTTAAAATACCTCGGTTGGTGTGAATTTGATCCCTCGCCCGTAAAATGCCAGTTATAGCCTATTAATCAAAATTGGTGGTAGATGAAAGTCGTCTCGTGAAGACCACCCATTCATAATAAATTCCTGTAATAATAAGAATAATGCATGAATGTCGGGCTCTAGTCTATGACGTTGTCAATGTTGTCAATCAACACTCAACATAAAGCGTTTATACGTATATCAAATGGTAAGCGTCATAGAATTCACAGATGAAAAACTTCAGAGTCACTATCATCATCTGTCGGTACTCTCCTGTATTTGTTTAACTTTATTTTTTTATTCAATTCGATACAAAAGAATAACTGAATTAATATACTTTAATCGCTACTTCAGTAGTTATGAAAATAGTGTACTTTTAATTATTTAAGTACCGAGAGAGGTTTTTTGGGTCATTATTTATAAAAATTTGAAAATTACGGTGATTCGTTGGATCAGATTCATGCTGAATTTAAAGAAGGTAGTCTTTCCTATTATGTACGTATTAAGATGATAGTGCGAGTTTTAAAAAATCAGATACTATGAAGTATTCCAAACCAAGTATTATTATGACAAACACATAAAAAACTAATAGATGTAGATAAATATAAGTGTTATGGCAATTACTTTTTTAAAATGTATTTTTTTTACAATTTGTATTTGAAATAATTTATTAAATAATTTTCTATTTCAGAGGCATATTGTATATTCATATTATAAATGTATTAATTTCATAATATAGCCACGTATTTAATATGCATTAAGCAACAATTTGATTTAATAATTCGAGGCCACCTATTGTTAAAACTTGAAAGGTACACAATACGTTTGAAATATTAATATGGCGGAGGCGTAACATATTCAAAATTTATTATGAGAAAAATTACAATAATAACATAACATACACAGAGAATACTATTTCATAGGTTGTTACTCTTTGTGAGAAAGAATCGGAGAAAATTATTGAGAAATAGAAAAAGTGTCCAACTATTATGTGTTTGTATCTAAAAAGAGCTACTTCATTCGAAGTGTTCGAAGTGATGTACGATTTTATAGCTGTGTATTAAATAAACGACTGAACTCATTTTGAATATCATACAATTTTAATCTGGTTTAAATCTGGTTTAAATCCGAGTGACAAGGCTTAAAAAATAATAAATTTTATCAAAATAAATAAGTAAAATTAAAATTATAAATTATATAATAATATATATATATTTTTTACTTGTTTTAACATGGATTATTTTGAATATTGCTAATTATTCACATACTTCAAGACCTGTCAGTTTCCAAAGTTCCTTTCTAAATGCCTCCGGTAAGCCTTGGAATGCTCTTCCAACACCTGTGTTTCCTACTTACTACAATCTGGATCTCTTAGTATGAGACAGATAAATATGCACTTGCATTCTCCTCAACCCCCACACAAACACAAACACAACACACGTTTCCTGCATGTAGCGTCCTGCCTTCCTGGCTGAACGTCATAGAGTGCACTAGTCTCGACCCATTGTGCTCTTCTGCGTGTGATTTTATAAAAAAACACGGCTTAGCTTTCAATGATGTGTTAATGCCAGGTCGTAGATAATGACGTTGGTGGATCAAAATTTCACATGCAATGCTTCGTCATCTTTAATTATGACAAATATCATATCAGAATCGATGTAAAAGATTTATTTATCAATGTTTTTTTGTATTCTATTGTATTTGCCGACATGTATAGCTCAATGGTCAAAGCGTTTGCTTTGCAAGCCAAAGATCGTGGGTTCGAGCCCCGATGAAGATTAAAAAATAATGATTTTTAATCGATTTCTGAGCACTAAGATACTCCGGTTGTAGGTAATTTGATCCCTCACCCATAACGTGACAGTTATAGCCTATTAATTAAAATTGGTGGTGGACGAAAGTCGTCCCGTGAAGACCACCCATTCATAGTAAATTCTTGTAAAAAATAATGATAATGGCTGATTCGGGCTGTAGTCTATGACGTTGGCGGATCAACACTCCACATGCAGCGCTTAGCAATATATACACCATGGTTAAGCGTCATAGAATTCCACAGATAAGACTTCAGAATTACTATTACCATCTGTCGGTATTCTCCTGTATGTGTTAACATAAAAAAGTGATATGTAAAAAAATACATATCTGGTCACCTTAATTGACTATAATATGATATACTTATGTAAATATACCGATGCTACTACATTCACCTCTCCGGTATTCGAAAGGTAAATGCCTGCGATATATTATCTTAAGACGCGCCTTAAGACGAATTTATGAATTATTACTTTAAATATTTGGATCAAGTCTTAGAAAGCTCTTTTTATAAGATTATTTCCAAAGACTGGATTCCACCTACATCAAAGTACCGACTGAGAAGAAGTGGAGAAGCTTTGAAGTTAATTCTCAGTTGCATTGTAGCATAAAATTAAGTTGAAATGTTTTAAAACTTGTGTAAAGGTTGTACGACTTGGTGAAAAATTAATAAACTTAGTTAATGTTTTTCTTAGTTAATCTTAATGGGTAATAAAATATTATAATGAATATTTTTGAAACCAAAAAAAAAATTTGCGACTTATATTTTTAATAATTTAACTAATTTTGTCTACTTGAAAAGTGAGTGAAATTAAATGCATGAATAGTCTATTATTATTGGGTTGTGCTGCATATTTGGGCCAAATGGTTCAGGCCTCAGTATCTCTTTAATCTTCTTATCTCCTTAATGATTTATAACACAAATCACTCAAAATATACCTCGGATATTACAGCTGTTGTATCTTAAAGTCTTTGAACTTCTAGCCTGGAGATTGCGGGGTACCACATACATATGTACTGATATCCTCCTCTTCCATTTATGGCCATCGATTAACTGGATGAAGGATGCAGGATCAGGTTCACAATATAAACACTTGTTTCTGTTTACATACTACGTTTATTGTTCACGAACGTCGCCCGCTACAGGAACGCACAGGATGCGCGCACTGTAACGGGCGCGAGTCAAACTTCAACTGCCAGCCCACAGCCCGATCTCACATCTCCACGGTACCAACTGCCAATATGACAGTCCTACCAACCGGCAATAGGCCAACTGTCATAACAAGCAAGATGGCGCATGCAAGCGCCGTGCAACATTATATAATTAAAATCAACATTCGATGTAGATGTCAGGCAAGCGGACAAAAATAATAGACAAAAGATCACTTGTTGAGGCTTTACGGCATCGGCCTTAAGGAGCTATATCAAGCTGATATCAGTACCTAGGTAGACCTTCAGATGCAAAAATTTAAGACATGAATAAGTAACATAATTGAGTGGCGGCAATTTGTGGTGACCATATGCTCCACGTATAAAATGAATATAAAAGGAAAAGCATATAATGATACGTACATACAATTTGATATCAAATTTCATTCATCAATTTGTAGAGAAAAAGAAACGGCAGACGCTAGGATTCAAACTCTGCACCTCAGTTCTATTCTATACACAGCGCAGTTCACCAAGCCCAATTCACCCACCGGGGCAATGTATTTATACTATTGATCCGTTTGTATTTAACAGATGTCGGTTGGTTGTAAATTGAGTGAATGTATTTTAATATTATTAAGATTCATTCAATCAACATACACTGGTTCGAATCTTAGCGTCCGCCGTTTCTTTTTAGAGTATAGAAAATAATATTTTAATAAAATAAAATAATCCGAAAAGCGTATTAATTTTGAACAAACATTAGAAATAATTATGTCTAAGAGCAATATCGATGTTTATCCATTATTATTTTTATTAAAAATAAATGTACAAGCCTTGCTTGATGGAATTATTTTTATTAATATAAAAAATATTATTGATAGTATTTGTTTACTTATATTTAATATATATAATATTATTAATAGTATTAGATTGTAAATATCATCAGTGTTCCAATAAAATAATAATGAAATATAGTTTTATAATTTGAAAACTTATATTTTGGCTGAAGTACACTAAGCTATGTCCCCTAGGATAAAATCTGTTCAGTGAAAGCCATATCTAAATGAGTTAAAACTACTTACATACGTATTTCATGGCAGTGTAACATCAAATAACTAGAGTAACATGGAAACGAAATAGTAAAACAAATTGCACACGTGCTCTCATATATTCTAAAAAATGTTTGGTAAATATTCGGTCGAAATATTACTCTGTACTTTTTATTGATCTCGTTTGTATAAACGGCATACATCAAAGAGACTACTCAAACAAAACGTACACGTAGAAAGTATATTTACTACAAAGTTGTAGATATACGAGTTATAGGATAAAAACTGATGAAGTCTACAATTTCATTTTTAATTACATCTTTTTCATATTCATTTATTCATATTATTTATAAACATTATTTACACGTTATTTATTAACATCCGCCTCTCTTTCAAAAAGGTGTTATTCCGTCGCGTGATGGCATAATTAGGAACAGATTGATAACACAGACTTTTCAGAAGCACATTGACATATATTTATGATAAACTTTACAAGCTTCCGGCTCGACCTAGTCACAGCATTAGGCCGAGTCACAATACAATATGCCCTCGCCGAAGGGCGGGACACGACTGGTGTGATGGGCTGTCGCACCGGCCTACAAGCGGTGGTCTATATTAACTTGTCCCAATATGGTGGACACAGAAATAAGAGACAAAAGATATCGTATGAATCGTATGTAGTATAAATTATATATACCTTTATACGATTATGTATATATTGTATACATAATAGTATAAAGATAACGTATATCTAGGTTTTCGGTACCAGTCAGCAAGGGTTACATCACGCTGATGTCAATATCTAGTTTTCAATGCTTGCGTTGAGTTGGTAGGGGGGGGGGTTTAGTAATCAAATGCCAATTCCAATGTTTTAAATTCAACTTTTTAATAAAAATGTGTTCCGAAAATGTCTTGTTTTGACTTCGTGTCATATCCCTCGGATATTATAAGTGTAGTTAATGGACACTTACTTTCTAAGCTCTCCTCATCTATGGTTGGCTTTGAATAATTATTGTTACTTTTACCCTCACAAAAATAAACCATCACTCACTAATCTTCATGAGGTTTGAAATAAAAATAAATGTTGGAGTCTGCGCACCCCGCCCGAATACGTTACGGACATTAACCCTTTTAGACCCGCGTTAATAATATAAGAACCGCTAAAACATTAAGTTATTAAATAAGATGGGTTAGTAATAATTTAAGACTCCATCTTACAAATATATAAAATAATCAAATATACTCTTACGATTATTTCAGTAAGGTTTTAAATAAACGCATACAGGAGAACACAGTTTGAAAGCGGTATGCTCTAAGACGCTCAGCCAGAATAGTTAACAAGAGGAGTTTTCGTAAGAAAGCATAGTCAGCAAAAAGATTTTCGTTTCCTCTATCAAAATTGTTATTACAAAATATATATGAGAATAAATATGGTGTAATTTTTTTTACATTCGAAATACTTATTTGTAGGTATTTGTTTTTCGTTTTATAGTACCAGTATATTTATATTATTAAGAAGTTAATACAATGAATACTAGACATACATTAATAAAACGAATTATACTTTTTGTGAATTAGATGATATAATGATTTTGGTGGTAATAAATGTCGCATATTTTCAGTTATTTTAAAATACTTGGCAGATTAAGCTTTGGTTTTAATAAAAATTCTTTTTAATTCTAGTATTATCAAAATTGCCTGTTAAAACCATTATCTATTTAAAAGTTATTAATTTTGGCAATTAATCGAGAAGCACCGGTTCTCGATTAATTTTGGCAATGGATCATTTTTTTCGTTTTTATATACCTGTATGTTCAATATTTGGTTAATATGGTCAACACAAATGTCTACGATACAATTCATTAACTGACTAGAAGTCAGCCCAAAATACTTTCCAAAAATTTTCCGCTTTAAAAGCCAGAAAAATGAAAAGATGGCCATTATAGTAATTAATGTATGTTCATTTTTTTTCACTTACAGGAACATTACAAATTAAAAAAAAATCAAATCGTTACTGAAGTACAATTAAGATTAATAAACAAATATAGGTACTTATGATTAAGTACTAAGAACAAAACAGAAGGTCCCAATGCTCATCAAACAGACGACGACAACAAATCATTCCTGCAAAGAAACTCGTGGAGTTCAGGCCTAACTTGGGACTCCCTACGTGAAATATATCAACATCCGCGGGGATTTGGTTGAACACATTTGGGCATAGTTTCTGGTAGGTTAGTGTGACTCTTTGGGAGAGCGAACAATCTGTGCCTCCTTGTTTAAGGCATTAACACTCTAAGGATGTTTTAAGGATATTAGTTATGAACCTAATAGTTCAGAATTGTATATGTCATTCCAATGTATCATTAGAAATTGTTGAAATCAAATAGCCTAATGTTAAGTTATATAGCATCTTAAATTAAATAAGAATAGATAAATAACATAACTTACTGAGAGGGTTAAACTCCACCTTCACTGCCGCACATAAATTTAAATAAATATTTTTGAGTGCTCCAGCTCATATAAATAATGCTCACGGCCTTTGTACGTAATATTTTTACTGCGATTCGAACCATTTTGTGAAACTCGTAATATTTTGTCTCAATAAGAGCCGTTATTGTCATGTAAATGCCCAGTTCGTTTGAATCGGTGACTATTGCAATGCCAGAGAGTCTGGCTATGAAATATTAAAAAAAAATAACACAAAATGAAACTTTGGTTTGACAAATCCGAATTTATGTGGTGTGTTTTTTTTGAATGTAAAATACGCGTTTAGAAAATGTATTTACTCAAATATGTTTTTAAAGAAAAATGAGTGGGAGGTAATGGAATTAAGCATAACAAATAATGAATTATGTATTGTAATATCGACATTTACGTTATGTTTGCTATTTATTGGTCTACGAGTGTATATTAAATAAGATTGTTTGAAGAGGTTGGTTTAAGATTTTATTTGGACTTAATAAACGAATTCAATGTTCCAATGCGTTTTAATCGGTATAGAGTATTTTGAGTAATACGTTAGCAGGTATGTCCAAAATATTCGAATAAATAAATACCTTGTGTGTCATTTACACACCTTTGTTGTACCCAAAATGCGTTTTGAGTGTAGTAGCTTACTTCATTATTCAATCAGTTCATCATCATCATTAGCCTGTATCCGTCCACTGTTGAACGTAAGCCTCCCGCATGAGTCTCCATCCTCTTCGGTCATCCGCCTTCCGCATCCAGGTCACGCCCACTATTCTTCTTATGTCGTCAGTCCATCTTGCAGGGGGTCGGCCAACGCTTCGTTTGCCAGTTCTTGGGCGCCATTACAATTCAATCAGTTTTGTACAACAAAACTCTCTTTTTTTTAAAAAAATATATAGTTACCATGTTAATATCGTTCTTCTTCGTAGTATCAATCCGGTGGATTGGTTTGCGGCAACATGATCTTGCATCTCCTTTTATATCGTTTCTGGAATAAAAGTAATTAATTGTCACAAATTACAGCTCTAATATTCTATCAACCATCACGGTCCTTGCCTATACATGCGTGAGATCTTTCTCTACCAGAATGGATTCAGTGTATGGTTAATAGCGGCCTTTAAAGGCGTGAAAAGCCTATGGCCTGATGAAAATAATCTAGTAAATAATATTTTATCAGATATTATTTTAATTATGTTGAGTTACGTTATTGTTATATTAAATGGTTCAAACCCCAACGGTTAATATATTATTTATCCGTTATATTTTATGCTTACGATTATTAACAGACGCTCTCATATGAATCGTGTATTGAATATGAATTGTTGGATTATCTTCAAGTAATTGAAATAAATGTATTTGACGTATACATATTTAAAGACATGGCAATGATAATAGCAAATAATATTATTATGTTGCGAAAATACGTGACAACCATTGGATCCAAATTACCGAAATGGAAAATAATGTTATAGTATCGGAAAAGACAATCTGGTTTTTGTGTAATAAACCTACAAAAATTAACCATTGCATTGTTTCAATACTGTACAAGCTTTTACCCGCCACTGGCTTAATTTTTTGTTGTTGCTCTGTATGTTGGCAATTAATTTGGATTAAGTGCAGCTGAGTGTGGGATAGTGAGAAACGGGATGAAATACACACAGAGGCCACACAGTGGCGGCTCGGCAAGGGACGGGAGCATTTATATCAATTTGTTATTTTTTTTAACCCGAAAAAGAGAGATTCCCTTTTATGCGGCGACTTCTTTATAAATTGCCCATAACAAAGGTGGTTAAACATTCTTTTAAAAATACATCTCAATTTGAAGAAATTGTGCACCAAATCATCAGTATAAAAAAAACACTAAAGTTGTATGTATTAATTGCGATTTTACATTTTCACCTTGGTACATCACCTGGGTTAAATAAAATAATGATTTTTAGTAATAGACTCATTAACGAGAGAAATATTTATCAGAAATACCAACTCTATGAATTGTATTTTTTTCAATTTAATAGCTCCATTAATTCATTTTGACATCAGAAGATAACGTCAATCTCAGCTACAACATATTCAATATAAATATGAAGAGTTTTTTTTCATGTCACTGTGATCGAAGGATAATTGGAGAATTGTAAGCACCGCAAGTCAATAAATGCTGTAGTATTTTGAAACGTATATAATGAAAATACGGATGACGACAGCTGACTATAGTTATCATGTTAATATTGTTCTTCTTCGTAGTATCAATCCGGTGGATTGGTTTGCAGCAACAGAATCTTGCATCTCGATCTCCATTCCTCTCGGTCCTCCGCAACCCTTTTCAGCTCAGCAAAAGCGCTACAATTCATGTCCTCGAATACTCGCTGCAAATACTCCCGCCTAGGGCGCCCTCTACAGTTTCTACCCTCAACCATCCCCTCCACAATATCGTGAAGAAGACCATCGTGGCGCATGATGTGACCAATCCATCGGGCTCACCTCTCTGAGATGGTTCTTATTAGGTGCCTATTTTCCTTGATTATCCTGAGAACCTCATTGTTCGTGACGTGGTCTCTCCAGGAAATTCCGAGAATTCTTCTGTACGACCACATCTCAAAGGCCTCTAGTCTTTTTTATCTCTTTCAGATAAGCACCATGTCTCACAGCCGTACATTAAGATGCTCCAAACCAAACGTTTTGGAAAGTTGCTTGCGGATTTATATCGTTATAATTTACTAAAAGAGGTTACTTCTCTTACACCATACAATACCATAAATTTTTTACTTTGAAATTTCTTTTATTTTTAATATATATTATCACTTAAATTAAAATTCACAAACAATTCGAACAGTTATGGAACTGATAAAGCCTATTACTACATAGCTATGCAGCCTACTCCTCCAATGCCGCAGGAACAGGCTCCAAGTAAGCACGTAACGCATTCATAGAATAAGGAAGAAGATGAAGAAAACGTAAGAACAAAAAGAACCAGTTCACTAAGTAGTTGTAAGTAGTTTTTGGTTTTATATTTTTGTTGTTGCCATTGAGTTTTTTTTTATTTGTATGAAATAAAAATAATGGAGCACTAAAACAGTTCATCGTTCGTTTTCATAATGTTCACAATATACTTGTTCTGGAGAGGGGGAGTTGCTTAGTAATTTATTATAGAAACGGGACGCCCTAAAATGGCGTGAGAGTGCCTCATTAGAAGTAATTAATAAAAAAGAGTGATCCTTAGGAAGGTGAAATGATCGTGAAGCAGACTTCTTTCAGTAACAACAAGTGTTTTTACGACTTTTGAAAAGTTTTAATTTTTCAGACTGTTTTTCATTGGTGAAAAAAAAACCTTATAACACGTCAAACTTGTGTAAATTGAAATATTTATGTATCGGTTTGTATAAACACTGGTACACTTAAAATAATGATAGCTAAAAAAATGTACAACGTTGAAATTAAAATTATATTGTTAATGTAAAATCATTACTTATCCAAATACATTTTCATGCTCGAAAAAATTCATAAAAAATTTCTCCGACGTCTTTATTTTTATATTTACGGTAACTATCCATTCAATTCATTTAATTCCGAACATTACCCAACTCTTTTTCTTCTAGGGATGCTTTCTTTCCATTCGCTAGATTCACGGAGGAATATTGCTGCACTCAAACATTCATTCCTTCTTCTTCGCGGTTCAATTTACAACCCTGGGATTCTTGAATGTTTTAACTTCTATGTTCCAGATAGGTACACCCGTGCTCGTAGCCATCCATTGTTTTTGATCCCAGTCGATGCTTGTGGAGCTTCAAGCACTCAATTTGCTACAATGGCAATGTCGCTCCTAAATGGCCTACCAGCACACCTCGATCCTTTTCTTACATCCTTTTCCTCTTTTGTCGATGGTATTGTTCTACTTGATCTCTGTGATCTTTGATACGTGTCATCTTCTTATTCCTTTGTGTTATTTTTTATTTTTTATTATTTTCTCTATTTATTGTATATTTATGTATACTCTATGTTTCTAAATATTTGTAAAAAATTGGAATTTAGATTCTGTATATAAATAAATAAATTACTTATAGTAGCAGAAAAATAATAACGTTTCAACGAAAATTAACGTTCGAAAATTAAATTTTCTTAATGAAATTGTGAGTGATAACAGTAACTTTTGTGATAGAAACATAAATATAACGTGATTGAAAGTATGGTTCCTATTTTTTAAAAATATTTTCACAGAATAAAACTGTCTTTTTTCACTTTGATTATACTTTTTACTTTTTTGAGTACATTGTCAATAAATTAAAAAATAAAATAATGTTTATAAATATTATTAATATTTAACATATTTATTGGTTTGATAATAGTATTTATTAAAATATGAATTTATTTCAATTCGAGTACTTTAATCAACAAAAAAATATGACATAAAATCATTTAAACGATACCCAACTGTAGTTTTATCAATTTTACTTCACTACTTACATAAATTAGTCAAACGCTTCAGAAGGATTTAGTCTAAACTTTACAATCATTCCTTTTCTCGGCCAGCCTAATGGCTAATGGGTGATTTGCGTGACCAAGCCCAAGAGACACTTTGGTAAATTTAAGTTTAAACATAAATAATTGACCGCTATTAAAATATTCCCAGATTTATACCTCGGCGTTCAAGAATACATTACACAACTCAAAAACCACACGCACAATTCTTGGACTTTAACTACCAATGTGACGTGCTATGAAACAACTTTGTTCTCAAGCACTCGCATTCATGAAATTAAATAACCGTACACCGCGATATAACGAACTTCTTTAATGTGTTATGGCTACTAGGTTCGTATTAGCCTACATTTAGACCTTTATAGAGTTGGCTGTTTAGTCACAAACAAGATATAAAATACATATTATAGTCATATTATGATTTAATCCTTTTCTAGATAATCATAATGACATATATGTAGATATGAGAATGGTGTCTTAAATATTTTGCTTGTATATAGCTATTAAAATTAGTTTTGATTAGCTGCCTTACTTCATACCCCGGGTTCACGTAGTCCTAGAGGCCGTCAGGAACTATACATATAATGTTCTTTGCGGAGGCAGAACATATAATCCAGAGATGTGGACATCATGATAAACGAAAGATTTTTTCATAAGAAATTTCACAAATCATCGCTACAAGTGGAGTGTTGATCCAACGTCATAAGCTTCAGTCCGATATTCACGCATCATCCTTATTATTACAGGAATTTTACTTTGCATAAGTGGTTTTCACGGGACGACTCTCGTTTACCCTCAATTTTAATTAATATGCTATGACTGGCATTTTACGGATAAGGGATCAAATTCACACCAACCGGGGTATTATGGCGCTAAGAAATAGATTTAAATTCCTTTTTTGTAATCTCCGTCGGAAATCGAACCCACGACCTTTGGCTTACAGAGAAAACGCTTTGAACATTGAGCTATACCCGCCGGCATATATGGTCAGGTTAAGCCGCCTCTAAAGACTGAATGATCCAGGCCGCGAGAGTATCGGACTAATCACTTGATCTTCTTAACTAAAAATAATACTAAATTTCATGACCAACTTTGGAAGACCGTGGTGAACCAATACAAATAATGTACTGTAGCAAGCAGATCTGACATAGTATGAGGTGAAGAATTTGGCAGCTAATAAATCTTTGTGGTGGCAGTTTGTGAACGCCATATGCTCCAGTTAGGAAAGCGGACATGGTAATGATGATGATGATTAAATCTTATATAATATAATAATTTAATACGTTTTTATTGCAAGCAATTATTATAATGTGATAGTGTGTAAGAAGTGGATGCGGTTCGGTGTTCGAATTTCGAAAGCCGAAATCTTTTTTGTGCGTGGGCAACACAGTGAACCAGGGCCGCACTCGGCCTGACTGATGTTCCGGCCGCATAATATTAATGATCACAACTCGCACTCATTAATTAGCACTGACTTTTAAGTAACAAGGGGGCACCAAACAAACAGCGACTGACGGGGAACCCGCCCGACTCTCGCCGGTTATAACTCTAAATAAAAAAAAATACCGACGCAAGTTGCGAACAAGATAACTAGCCGTGGTTTATTTCTGGTGGCACTTTGAAATTGGTTAATGTATTCGGATTTGTATTGGCCGGACAGCTAGTTAAAATCGTGTTACTTCTGTGAAATTTATGGCCGGGCTTATGATGGTTGGGTTTGTAGGCCAAACACATAAAGCTTTTCCTTTATGGTGTTAAATTTATGTTACAATTGCGTACATTATTACAGTATAAATGTATGCGTTTAAGAACATTTATATATCAAAGATAATTGAATAAAGTGGACATGAAAGAGTGCTGAGATCACGAAAAAAATGCATTAATATTATGTTGCGTCATCAATCATCAGCATATTCATTAATTAATAGTGTTGCATACGCCATGTATTAATAAAATACGGGGAGCGGCAAAAAGATCTGACGGTTTGATTACTTGAGATTACAGAAAACCGTCAGATCTTTTTGCCGCTCCCTGTACATGTAATCTAGTAAAAATAAATACATCATCACCATCACCATGTCTGCTCACTTAACTGAAGCATATGGTCGTTATTAGTTTCCGCTACAAATCTCTGTCAGCCGCCATGGCCCTCACCTCATACCATGTCAGCTCAACTTTCCACAACCTCACCGAGTACATTTTATGTGCTCGTATAGTTCCCGACTTCTTTTTAGGACAGCGCAAGCCTGTTTAAAGAAAAGACAGTTATAGATTATGTTCTCTTACGGCATCTGAAAAATATGTCTCAACTAGAGTTTATTGTTAAAAGTGGTGTCCACAAAATTAAGCCACTGTTTTCCCAGAATTCTAGGCAGCCATTTTCTTTCGAAATTTAATTGATATAAAATATGTTTGTGTTTTGTATGATAAATCAGAAATCCTTGAAATGTTCACGCGGCAGTTAAGAATACAGTATGTAATTAATTGTTTTTTATTAATATAAACATTGTGCGTTGTTTTTAAGTAATTTGACAGCGTCGTACCTTTCAAGCCTCACTTCACGGAATTGTGCGAAAATGTTTTGAAATGCCGCCCAAGTCGGATGCCTCCAACGTAAACAAAAACAATGGACTCGGGTGCGGTCCAAACAAGGAGTTTCAAAAAGCACAATGCCCGTCCACATGTCCGCGATTAAAAAGCCCCGAGACCCTCCGGATGGAGGGAGGAAGGAAGCAAGGCACGTGGGATTTATATTCTGAATCCCTTACATCCATATTAATTACAGAAGATTTATTTAATCCGCTCCGGGCCGGCCTGCAACCATTATCGGTGATGGATGAGCGATGAGGGAGAAGTCCTTGTTTAGAGCGGAATTTAGGTAACTTTTAAGGTTGGAGATTTTTGCGTCGGTGACCGCTTCGAGGGTCAGAATAAAAAAGTATCTGGACGTATAACAAATCTTCATATATTATAATTTATGTGATTTAACTAACTAATGGTTAATAAATACTGAGATCGCAGATATAATGATACTAGGATTAATATTAATTTACGGTCAATAACCATTCAAAAGCTTATTGCCGTAAAATAGCATATTGAGGTAATTTTATTAAAATTATTACGTACTAATTATAAAACTATCTTAAATTGGCTACACTAATGTGACAATCTTAGTTAATTTTTATAATTATGGATGAAAAATATGGAAAAATGTAATTGTTTTAAACTTATATAATGACACATTGCTCAATACGTTTTACTTTATTAAATATTGGTATTTTTTATAATATTGTGTGAATGTGGTTAACAGTAGCTTAGAAGAAAATAAAAAAAACAATGTTGTTAAAGTAATTTTAGTCTTCATTAATGCCACGATGCTGCGTTAATACTAAAGTAACTAGGAGACGAATATATTGCTTATAAGTAGCAAATACATATTACGAGCAAAAAGTTCATTTTAAAAAGAGACAAAACAAATAATGTAGTAAATTTAAATAAAACAAACGGACAACATTATTAAATATTAAGTTTGTTAGATATATGCACATTTTTTAAATATATTATATACACTTTATTGAATATTGAGAGATGAGACGTAAAACGTTTTGAAAAGTTAAAGTCACCCTTTTTTGTTTCGGGTTATCTTTGGCAATATTAATATTGGCGAACGGAATATGAAAACAATGCAAATAAATTTTGGGGACTCATATTCGGAGCCGGTTGTTTTTATTCCCTATTAGTATTCAAGTCATTCACTCAATTTTATTGAGTAAATACCGATTTCCCCTTCATCCATAAAAATGCGAAGTTTTATTTTTAACTTTTCTTTTGTCCCATGCTGAGTTATTTTACACAAATGCCGTGGGTTAAACGCAATGAATTATATTATAAAATTGTATTTAAAAAGTTTAGGAAAACAACTTAAAATACTCGTATAAATAATAAAGTTTCATATATCAGTTCCATTTAAATAGTAAGTAAACATATTAATAACATTAAGATTATCAACCGACAATACTTGATGAAGCTGCGTAATTATAATTTTAAATTAATTTTAGATAGAAAATTACCAAATTGAAATTATTTAGTTTAGATTCACATTTATTGTAAGTGATTACATGTTTCGGCCTCCCTTGAGACCATCTTCATTAATTTTATTTAAATTTATATATTACATGTTAAAGTTACAATCTTTTAACTACTCGTAAAAAATACTAAATAAAAAAATAAATGTGATTGGGTAGAACTTAAAAAATTAATGTTTATTTAATAGGGTTAAAATAAGTATTATATAAATATATGTGCGTTCTTTTGTTACTGTGTAGCATTGAAACGTTAAATTCTTTCAAAGTGACCAATTTGCGTATTCTGATCTGATTTTATGTTTCGAAGAATTAGTCTCATTCATGATATGATGAAGTGGGTTTTTCAATGTAAATCTGTACAAAAACGTTTTCATTGAATTAAAAGGGTACGCGGATGTTTCACTCAGATAAAGGACCTACTTTTTGGGTTGGCACCGACTCGGGGGTCCGGCCCGAGGCATTGTCGAGACCCGAGCCCACGAAAGACTCCCCTTGGGCAAATGGAAGCCAAATACCATTATACAAACGAAAAATGATCACTTAAAATAGTAATTGCATATAAAAAAAAAATGACATTTTAAAATACACTCTTCACAAAGTTGTGTCAATGGCCATACTTTTCCCCTCATCTTATGCCAACTCTGCCTCCCGTAGCTTTGCAGAATGCATTCTGATAAGAAAGCCTATTATACGGCTGCTTTGGATTTCAATAAAAAGCCACGATTCGCAACCATTTACAATACATGAGCTTAAAAATATATTTATAATTTATCGAAACTTCTTGTTGTTCTAAATACAAAATATTATCGGCTTGAACAATTAAAATAAATATAAAAAAATATATATATACGTAATCTTCAATTCATGGTTTTGATCATTTACTGCAAATACTCCCGTTTAGGGCACCATCTGAAGTTTCTATCCTCAACCATCCCTTCCACAATGTCGTGAAGAAGACCATCGTGGCGCATGATGTGACCAATCCATTGGGCTCGCCTCTCTGAGATGGTTCTTACTAGGTGCCTATCTTCCTAGATTATGCTGAGAACCTCATTGTTCGTAATATGAACAGATAAACGAAATTGTTGTTGTTGATTATTTTACTGATTGTGTATACAGTCGATTCCGCTTAATTGGGACACATCGGGACTTGGGCATTTTGTCCCAATTAACCGGCTGTCCCAATTAAGGGAATTTTTGATTTTTATAAATTCATTTATTTGGTTTTGGCAACTAAGGCCATTAACCAGTAATACACACATGAAATTAAACAATGCATATTTTTTTTCAATAATTTTATTTTATAAACTCTTGGAAACTGTAAATTACTATATGTAATTTAAATTATCATATAAATTACAAATATGTAAGCTTGTAATAAAAAAATAAAAATTCTAATTAAAATATTAAATGTGTAGTTACATACAATTTACATTAACAAATAATTCAACCTAAAAATGAGTCAAGTGTAGTCTGTCTTTTGTTTTTGTAGCATTTCACTTCTACAAAATCAGCACAGATATTCAGTGCGGATGTCGATGGGGAAGAAAAGTATTGGAATGGCGCCCAAGAACTGGCAAACGAAGCATTGGCCGACCCCCTACAAGATGGACTGACGATATAAGAAGAATAGCGGGAGTGACCTGGATGCGGAAGGCGGAGGATCGAAGAGGATGGAGACTCATGCGGGAGGCCTACGTTCAACAGTGGACGGACACAGGCTGATGATGATGATTCAGTGCGGATGTAGGGCTCCCTTCATTTCCTTCCTGCATAAAGTAACCCTATAACACGGCCATACATTTTTTTGTCTCCTGGTTAGTCACAGGCACAGGCACAGGTGACTCATCATCATCATCGTCATCTTCGTCTAATTTTTCATATTTTGATTTAATGACCTTCTACAATTGAATCCTCACAGTCGTCATTATCATCGTAACATGGTAAATTGTTATCTATTCTTGAAAATTCTTCATAGTTAATAATAGGAACGTGCAGCATATCCTGATTTTCTTCATTTTTAAAAAAAATCGGAAATATCTAAATTTACTGTCCCAATTAAGCGGAATGTTGTCCCAATTTAACATGTAAATTTACTCTTGGTTTCTTGGTTTAGTTTCTGTTCTTTGAGATTTGTCCCAAATAAGCGGCTGTCCCAATTAAGCGGTGACCCAATTAAGCGGAATCGACTGTACTTAAATTCATTGAGTTGTTATATATTAGTATTAAATAAAACATAATCATTATCATAGAAAGACTCGAATGAAATATTCACCAGTCATTCAATTAACTTTAATTTAAAGCCATTAAATATTTTCGCTTAGAAGAAGCATTTATTTTTAAAAATGTTTTAACTAACGTGAAATACTTCAGCCGCAGTCATTTTCAGCGTTAACTTTCAGGCTGCGGGTAAAACTATTATTTATAATAGAAAATTCCGGGTATAAAATTCCTTGATATTCCCACTGGTCCCTCGGGCTGATGTGTCGAGGCTCCAGAATTGAAGAATGTTTCGATGAATCAGAACGAAACCCTTTTTTAGGAACGTACCTGAAAGTGTACAGTAGCCCGGGAAATTCCTGGTTAAATTTTAAAAGCCTAAAAGGTTTATTGTGAGAAAGGGTCCGGTATCTCTTTATTTTTTGCAAAACAGTTGGAGTTTTCAGAAAACTTCTTCAGAACACCCAGCCGGCGAACTACCATCGCATTTAGGTGCATGAATTTTAAGCTATTGAGAATTTCATTAAGTTTTAGATCAATGTAACACAAACATTTTTTAGGTCTGTTTAAAATTATATTTTAAAGTAAAGTATTTTAAGTAAAAAAAATTAACCAATATTCTCTTTATTAATGAAGCAGAGAGAAGGAAATGGTGTTTTTAGGGTTTAAATATCAGAAGATGGAATGTGCCCTTTTAAATAGAATTTCGTCGAATATATATTATAACGTTTTAGAAAGCTTATTTTTTTGAAGATACTTGGCATAAATTGTAAGCAAAAATTATTGGTTTGAATAAATCTAACTTATAAAAGTCGTATAATAAAATAGTTGTTTACATTTTTAATTATTAATCCCTCTTAATTACTACTAAATTGCAGCACAGTCGTAAAAACATTATTTTTATTTTTTTTGAACATTTCATACTTGGCATATTATTCCATCATATTATTAATCGTAAAGTTGATTTCGTAATAGTAAAACAAATAATTTTCATTCTTTTTTACTATTTCACCTCTATTTATAAACTCTTGTAAATATATTATAAAACCTCCATTTTATTTACAATTAAACAAATTATCTTTTTATTTATTAAATTCAATGTTTTTAATTTTTCATTAACATTAGAGTTAATGTTAAATGAATTTAGTCGATAATTAAATCCAGTAGCATTAAAAATAATTTAAAAAATCCTTACTCCTAATTGTCTAGACATTAGTTTGTTATTTTGAATATTAATTCTGTAAAAAGGGCAAAACAATAACCAAATAAATAAAGCACTTTCGCGAAATTGAATTAAAATAAAGCAATTACGATAAACTAAATTAATTGCATAATATTAGTGAAAGAATGAGAGAAACTGGAAAAAAATACGTTTTTTATGACTTAATTCGTAAACGTCGTACACGAGTGTTAACTTAATTAAAGTGCATGTCTGGAAAAATGTTGTCGGAACTTTATTTTCCAGTCTGTGGAGCGGTTTCTTAATTTCATATGCAAATTACTTCTGCTGGGATTTTTGTGTAAGAAAAAAGCCCGTACTTACACACTGCGCGCGGTAATTTGATGCTAAAACAAGTAAGTGGAAAGGATTTGCATTAAATTAAATTAAATGCCGAGTTAGCATTTTTAATGAACATATTTATCAAGAGCAGCGATAAAGCATTTTATATTTCTAAAGACGGAGAAAAGAACAAAAAAATATTTCCAAGTCCGTAGTATTTAGGCGGCGAGTGATGTATTCAATTTTAGGACCAGGTATGAAGCCAGGTATGACCATTAATGAGAATGCTTACCTTAAATTCTTTTCAAGTAGATTCAATTAAATCAAATATCGTTTAAAACATATTTTGGAAACTCAAGGTCTAAAAGTAATAAAATCAATTACGTTTTTGTATTACGCTGTTATTGCTCCATCATATAAATAAAATATTTACTTGTAACTTTTCCTTAGTCTCTCATCACAAATATGTATACTAAAAGTATTTGTTTATATTATGTATCGACTCAATATATCTTTTAAAGTCACATTTAAACCATAAATGCATTCACACATTATTAAAATTGCTTGGTGTAAACGCAAATATTTATTTTACCATTGCGCTATCTATTTCATCAATTGTTGCAAATTTCTCAGAAATTTGATGAAAATCCCGCAGATTCGACGCGTTAAAACAAAATAATTTATACTCAATGTACACTCTTTGCCTTGTTTAAGTTTTTATATTTTTCTCGTCTAAATGCATCTTTATAAACAACGGTTATGCATACAATACATGGGCTTCCAATTGTCTATATGTGCATGTAGAAAGACGCAATTTCTAACTTGCATGATAAATAGGAAATTTCAATTGAATACAGAAGAATTTTCATCTAGTCAATAAAGCCACGACATGTAATATAAAACCAAATTGTTTAATATTTTTAATTAATAAATATAATTTTATTTTTAATTACTAAAAAACATTAATAAATTTATTTAAAAAAACATTTGCTGCTATCTGTTTTTGTTTTTCGTCATTCAAATTCTATCCAAGAACAAAATTCGAATTTCCTCTTCTTGATTATGCACAATACTTCGGCGTTTCCCAGCCATTCTCCTTGTTTAATGGCTAATTTTAAACGGATGTTTATTATATTTCACGGCGGCATTGTCTTGTAAGGCTCCCCCCGTATGCGATTATCCGACTGGAGCTTTTCTCGCGAGCTCCGGTACAAATTAAAGCGACACCTAGTTCCGTGTTTCCTCGTCTGTTAAATTTTCTAGCGTGACGGTGGCATGTAAAAATAGAATACCTCAACTACGTGTCTTTACTAAGAATTTATCACGTTCACTCTAACTGAAAAAAGAAAACTCTTTCTCGCCTTACACACTAAACTTCTTTGCCAGAGACTCTGAGTTATCAAGAGGAGTGTGTGAGGAATATTAATTTCAGCCTCTAGTGTGAAATACGACCACTTCACTCTGAGTTACTACGTTTTTTAATTACAGCTAACATATACGTCTTTAAAGAAAAATTAGCAATTATATATCAAAACGAAACGTAAGATACGTGTACATCTTTTGTTTACGTATTTCGATAAGCTAAATTTACAAGTGATTTATATTTTTCACATTGACTTTACATACATTTCAAATAATAATTTATACACTTTTCCTACCTATAATATGTATATATATATATATATTATATTATAATTATATTATATGATAAATTATTCCTACTCACTTCAAATTTAAGATAGTTAATCTTAGCAAATCATGTTTTTAACATCTGTTTTTCTTCTATATAACCTTACTAAATTAAGTAAAATAACTTTTATAGAAAACAGTAAAAATTCTGACGAGTTACTGTCATTTACAATAAAACTCTTTTTTATCAGTCTACCAAAAAAAGGTAAATATCACAAACACGTTTTTTGTTCAAATCGTTAAATAATTTATAACATTTTTTAATTGAACATTATTTTTTGAATCCCATAATTTTAATGTTACTATAATTTAAAATCTAAAGCGTTTTTTTCGTGTAAGCTCCATAATTTAATTTCTTGATGAAATCCCACATTTCGGTTTTTCAACGAAGCCATATTGTACAGGTATATGGAATATTAGAGCCATATTCTTTAAATTGCGCTTAAAACTGCATAAAGAAGGATTTTATGTATATTAACGTTCCGTAAAGTAAAAATATTAATATCTGACATATTTTAGTCTACAATGTGAATACTACATGGTTATTTGAGCGCCATGCGTAGTATTTCGTGATGATCTTTTAGCATTATTCCAGACGTTCAAAAAGGTACACAAAAAACAGCTTTTGACTCGTGTCGTCTGTTATAACAAATAAAATAAAAATCGTGTCTTGAGAATGCTGCGACTTGGCATCTTCGGGTTCTGTTCCCGGCTGTCCAGCGATCTAGATATAGTTTCAAAACAACGCGACGTGAAATACATTCTTCTCTCGCCTTGCAAAAGGATGAGAATCGCTTGGAACCGCCTGTTTCGCAGAAGAAATGGTAGCAAATACAATGACATCGCCGAGAATGTTCCCGTACACTAAATGGGTGTGCCTCATAAATTTCCTTTGACACAATTATCTGAATAGAACACCAGCGAGCTTATTTATTTGAGGCGATTTTTGCTCCGCTGCTAACGGGCCGTGAACACACTGTTTATTGCAAGACATAAGAGTTATCATAGGAACACTTACTTGTTTTTCGCCAAAATTTCTTTAATTTACTTTATTGTGTTTTGAAAGTGTTTTAATACAAAACTATGAAAAACAAACCATTCTCTTCACGCGATAAATGGTTCCAGAAAGTGTCATGCAAAAATAACTCAATTCAATGAAAAGATTCCAGCAATTAAAATTTTGAAAGTACCAAGAAAATAAAGTAAAAAGTCGAGGATAATTGAATACCGCCGAGAATATTGTTCTGAAAAATGTATTTAAGGTATATTTTTAATTATATACTTAAAAGATCCTTGGCCGATAAGTATTATCTATTATATCTTCTAATTTGGAAGTTTTTATTTCATGGCAATAATTTACGACGAATTTAATTATAGGCTCTTGCAGATTTTTAGAACTGACTTCAAAATTTAAATATATATTTTTAATTGAAAATGATCAAAAAGGTAGTCTTAACTTAATATATAAGTAAAAAACGATAACTTATTTTTAATTTTATTTATTCAGTTGCAGCACTTTGAAATACACTTCCTGATATTTTTTTATTTATTTAAAACACTGAAAAACAAAAAAATACTGTCTAGACATTGAAAACTAAAATATTTACTGGTAATATATATTTTTATTATTGTACGATTCAACGTTCACATAACCCACTCTTGTCTGGGTTATATGATTGAAGCGATGAACTTAATGCGATTTCTTTGTTTTATAAGCCACCTACTTTACCCTATCATAGTTCAATTGAGATTGAATACTTCATCTGTTCAAGTCTCAACCATCGAAGATTTCCATTCCCATATAAATTTCAAGCCGCACGCTCCCAGGCGTGACTCGCGAGTGAATGTGTTGTGTCTACCTGCTACGGAATATGCGATATCAAATAATATGATTGCAGAGTGTTTTTCCACGTCAGGGAAGCTTAAAGCTCATCTCAGCGCGCGTTTATGTGTCGGCGTATTGATGTATTGTTACGGAATATATATATTTATTTACCCATTGTCTCGGAAAACCATGGGAGCCGCTTTCAATATAGGTTTTACGCTAATACCTTTTACTGGCAGTGTCACGCTCGGTAGATCGATCAGAGGTGTGAGCACACACGCGGCGGGCCGGAAAAGTTCCGCCGAGCCCCCAGAGAAAAAGCTGCCGGAGAGCTTTCTGCTTTCACCGAGCGCCTCAGGGAAGGGCGCGCCTTGCGTAAAAATAATATAGCGTGAGATATGCAATTTTTGATTGAAATGAAAATATACAAATATGGATGATTTTTTTTATGTTAATATTATCTCGTGCCCATTATTCTTTTCGTCTGTGAATCTTGGCATCTTATTAAAAGCCAATGCAGCCGTATAATGGGTTTCAAAAACAGATGTCTAGTTAGAATATAAAGAGTAAGATGGTTTGACTTCGCGAGGAACGACAAGTCTAAATAGCAAATGTTCAAATGCAAATTTATGATAATATGATAATATCTTATTTATGGAAATAGTTTATTCCTTAAGAGCATTCAGAAGGGCACAAATATTTCTTAAAGACAAGTTAATTGCACGAAAAAAAAAACTAAATATAAGAAGAGAACTAAAGCGCTATCTGGTAGAATGTACAAAATAAATTTAAATAGTGTATTTTTTGGTCAACATAAATAAACTTTGCTGTCGATCTGTTGTCGATAAGTCCACAAGGGTTTTTTTTATTCAGAAAAAAAAATCAAGGTTATTGCAGTCGGAACGACAAATAATTCTAAAGTCTATGTAATTGAAATTAAACGTACTCTTAAGAGTAGCATTATTAAGAAGATTGATTTTCTGTGAAGTAAATGTATACAAAATAGCAAAAAAATAAAAAGTAATTTTATTTGAATTCGATTATACAGTTCGAATATTTTTTTAAATTGCTTCTAAAGAAGTGCAATATCATGCAACTCGCCTTTATCAATGAAAAAATCGAGCGAGTGGTTTTGTTGAACTTTTTATAATTTTTACTTAATTTCGATTAAATTATTTAATTTAAAAAGTTATTAAACACCACCTATAATTTATAAGATCAAATTGACGAGCTTTTTTTTAAATCGACAATTTGAGAGGTTTTCTTAAGTTTTATTAACTGGATATAATACATATATGAGCTTTATTATATCAAAATGTAAAACACAGCATTAAAATAAATGACATACGTTTTTTATTATTATATACTTAATATTTAATTCATTATCGATCTTCATTGATTGAATTTAGACAAATCTTGGAAAAGAACCATATACTATCATCCAATGACACTGAAATTGTACGTATATGATTTCATTTACATGATCCGGCGAACTATTTAATTTATTTGCTAACTATTTAAATTGTTTCTACCTAAAAAATATGAAAACCAAATTAGTCGTTTTTAGTGAATTCTGTAGGTTTATAGATATCAATTTGAAAATGAAATGGAAATATTTGAAGAAATCGAATCCCATTTGTTTTGTTCATGTTCTCATATGACTAATGAAATAAAAATATATATTTTAATCGGTGTATTTTTTTATTTATATAAATTTTACTATTTAAATGTAATCCGTTTTCTTATTGAAGCATAGTATAATCACCAAGAATATCAGTTATCAAGGTATTAACAATATAGTATTCAATAATCGAGACTCGATTATTGAGATTGTCTCATATTATTCTCCATTTATATATCAACTTCACTTAGAATAAAATTAAAAATAGAAAATACAATATTTTTCTGCTTACTAAGTAAACATTAGTCATTGAAATCTGATTAAATATTGTAATATATAGATTTTTAATTACAACAATATTAAAATTCATGAATGATTTAATTTTATTTCAAGATTTATGCCAATTTTAAAATAGCCCATTTAATGTTTGGCTTTTCTTGTAGGTTAGGTAATAATAAAAGGTTTTCTTTACAGACATGCCTTTTTAAGATTGGAAAAGTTTAAAAAAAATCGAAGATGATTTGATTATTGGCAGAAGAATAATAACAAATATTTTTTATCGAATTTATTTGGGTCGAAAAGTGTTATTCTTTATCGAAGAATAAAAGAAATTTCTTCTCAAAACATTCAATGCTTGGAACGCCTTTTCAATTATAAGACCTGGGTTGTACAAAAGTATATTGTATATAAAAGAAAGCTCTTACATGGAAGGCAATGGAGATAATTGAATTTTTCAATTTTTCTTGATATTTTTCACTTACATTTTGTGGTGAACGACCCGAAAATACAGAATTACATTGTTGAATTACGAGTACGTACAGGATTATGTATTTAACTTGAAAATAAAAACAATTTTACGACATTTACTGGAAATAAACAAAAATAATTAATAAATTTATTTCTTACGAATTGATAACATTGAATATTAAAATGTACAGGATTTAATTTATATTTTTTTATTGAATATGTGGTATTAATAGAAATTAATTAACTTTTTTAAAAATAATTATTAGATTTATTTTTATATGGCTTTACAGATATAATTTATTATTTTATTGTTTCAGTATTGTATTGTATTTCCATAATATATATTAAATAAAAATAAAAGAATATGTGAAATGAATTTACAGTTTTATTTGTAAGCGATAAATTTTTACTTACCCGAAACATGTCCCATAAAATGTTTTTTGTGGAATAATTCTAAATATTATTTTATTTTTAATTAATGATTAAATGTCAGGCGTCAATATTTACAAGTATTAATCATTAATTTGGTAACAATACTTGCTTATATACATAATGAATCCAGCATTAATATAACACACATTACAAGTACAATAAAAATAATACTATACTTATTAATTTCAATGTCTATATGATTGTATCATAAATCTCCATACGATTACAACATATAGTCAATATTATATTTTCAATGTACTTGTAAAATAATATGTACACACATATTACATAAAACACTCAATTTGCACATAATTAGTGAGAGTATTTACAAAACATCTCGAAACGATGTTTTCTTCTCTTTCCTCTCATTTGAAGTGTCTCAATGCGGAAAGCATACATAAAGCTTGTGACAAATACTTTAAAAGCTTTTCGATGCTGGCGTTCGTTGGCCTATCCGAGCTCTATAGCGTTCTAATTGCGGACGAATACAACATAATGTTACTGCCTGATTATTTATAAACACAATAGGCACAAAACACAAATGGAACCGTGTGAGACTGAGCGCCTTGCGTAATACTTGATTTATTTTTATTAAACGGGAGCTCGTGAACTCAATCTAATAATAAAAAGCTATAAAAATAGTATATTATAGATGATTAGATAGTTTAACGACATTTTAAATAGATTAATGTATATACATTTACGATGTGGATGAGCATTGAGATTTTTTTTTTATAATAACTAAATAAAATATATTTTGAAATAGATTTTTTTAATGTTCTAAAATATAAATATTGATCGTTCTTAATGCGTTAATAAAAAAACTTAAGTCGTATGAAGGATTTAACAGAAAAAAATAAACAAAAAACGTTTTTTCTCCAGAAATTACAATAAATGTACAATAATATATATAAGTATAAGTAAAACAGTATGAATCTGCTTTTTATAAGACGATTTTTTTTTTTTCAAATTTGACTACTAACGTATCAAAGTTCTGTCACTACAATAATTATATGTATATTACGTATCAGCTTTTAAAGCAAAGCATGTGATTATTACGTTCACCAAATACCTGTACACTGCCAGATCCTTGGCCTTGTTATTGGTGAATAACAAAAGTTCACAAAATATCGTAATCAATAAATAAATGACAAAATGCATTGTTAAATAGCAAAACGATAAAAACTATTTTCATGTCACAGATGCGATATTTTGTTGGTCTTTACGATGTCTTAATATCTCAAAATATTCCGACTAGGTATTTAGTTATCAAAAACTACTATGACAGGGACAAATTGAATTTTATAATGCATGAATATCGCAATTATTATAAATTTATAGTTGTATCAAATAGTACACTATAATTTATATAAACTAAAATAATGTTTTTCAGCTGCAAAATTCTGTTAGTTTCGTAACCTTAATGTCTTCCACACAATCGACGACTCGCCTGAAAGTGAAGTTTCCAAACTGAACCATTCTGTAGGGTGACCAGTAAAAACAGGCTATAAATTTTCTTAAGGGCCATCTGTGCCAAATTGGCGTGGAGCTTAACTTTTGTCAAAGTTGAAAGCTTTTTTTAACTGACGTTGACTTAACTTTACGATTTCATAAACAACAAACACAAAAACGGTCTAATGGACGAATCATGGAAATAGTTGTACTCTAAGATTAACTTAAGGCCACTGCGATCCGTCTTATTTAAGAATTTATTGGATAGAAATAAGGTGTTAATTTTTTTTGAAGGATTATTAATGTTTTTTTTTATATTAAATGGATAATTATTGCTGAGTTGTTCTTTTCTCTTTAAATCACATTTATTAATTACATGATTTTTTTTCAATATTGTTAAGGAAAATAGTAACAAATTATGAATAAAACATTACCTTAATAGAGTCATAATGCTACCAAAATAATACCAAAAAACTAACAAAATACCATCAAAAATACCAAAATATTACTTAAATAACATCAAAATACTACTAAAACACTACTTAAATATGAGTAAAATACCACCAAAATACAACCAAATATACGTAAAATAGGCTTTTGTATACCTTCGTTTGATGGCATCATATCAAAATGGCGGAAAATGGTCAATTTTATAAGAAATTTCATCGAGGTAAATTTTTTGTAAAATTTGTTAATTTGTGGGATGCGAGGTTTTGTGTGACGTCGTTAAAATTTCATATGTGGAGAAGTTAATTTTTTTTCTAAGAATACCGCTGAATGGTTTTCAAAACAAAATATATTATAAATAGTAAATTTAGCTATAATTTAACTTTAATTATAAATTTACTAATAACATGCGATAATTTAGCTTGTAAACAGTATCCGAACACTACCTGCAAGTTAAGCAAAGTAAATAAATCTGATATGCAGTAATTCAATCACACAAAAGTGAGATGGCGAGTAAGGGAGTGTACTTACAGCGGTAGCAAAGCTCCGTGATGAATCGCAATTGCGTCCGTTCCGAAACAATTTCGTCGGCGAGGCTTTGATGATGAGAGAGAGAAGGTTCAAAACGGAGTGAAAAATCTGCCAGCGCCGCGATTCGCCTCGCGCGGTAATTAGTCAGGGTTCCCTGGCGTCGGTCCCCCGGCCAAGTCCTCGGTCTAATTGGACCCCCTTTGTTGCAGCAATGCTGTTGCCTGTGACCGGACTCGCGCCGCTTTGCTCTGCGGGATGCACCACTAAAGAATCTGGCGATTAGCACTATTAGGTGAGTGGCGCTATGCGGCGACGCAATTATTTTTTAGATGTGTGATATTTTTGTGTCGCTTGAATTTACTTCTTTTTGTGTGTTGCGTTGTTAAACAATCTAATTATAAATACACTTGCATAGTCAATATTAATACTCGGATCTTAAGAGTGTTTTTATTTTATGCAGCATATATATTCAAAGCTATTGCAAATATTCAATTGATAGGAGTTCTAAGTTTTACGTTATTTATATCTTAAGCATTCCATTTGCTTAAAACACAGTTTTAAGCAAAGTTCATGTATAAATATTGAAATAATAAATATAACAACTGCTAGGATGATAAAGCAGATACTTACTATATACTTACTACTAGAGGTATCAATCAGGTGTTAACAAGATAGCCCCGTGCGTCTGTGTATATGTATAGCGCTATTTTATGACCAAATAGTCATTCCAATAGCTCTTCTTTGCCTCTCTGAGTAAAAAGGTGGGTCTTGAGTCTGCTTCTAAAGGATGCCTCCGCTTTAAGTTCTCATGCTTTCCGGCAGCGAGTTCCATGCCATTGGTGCCGTGTAGCTGAAAGCACGATTGCCGAAGACCATGCTAGGACTACCTCCCGTCAGCTGCAGGGTGCTTCTATTTGCTCTGGCTGATCTAAGTTGTTGTGATCGCAGTAATAATACCAATAAGCTTACTTTAAAAATATATATAAAAATCTCAAATTGTACTCTAAATAATCAATTAATGAACAAACTTTGAGATTCATTACAAATGTTTTTTTTGTCTTGTTAAAATATAGATTACGTTATGAACTGTTTATTGACATGTTTGAAGACTGCAATTTTCTTTTCAAAAATAACTTCGTCAGTTCTCCACGTGAACACAGACTTACAATACTAGATAAATAAACATGAGAATAATACAAAAGTAAGAAGGTAAGCCGGTTTTTTTAAGCATGATAATGGATAGGGTTTAATTCAATCCATATTAAAACGATGTAAAAATTATTTTCATATTAAATTACTTATACCTTATGTTAACATGGATTCTATTGATAATCTTTTGATTATTGAAATGACTTCTGTGTGAGAGTTATTTCAGTCAGTACAAAACTGTAGCTATTTTTTCCGTAATTAACAGTTTCTCAATCATTTGATAACAATTCTGACTTTTTTAATATTAAAAATGAATCTCAAAGTGGTAGTAGAAACAGGTATGATCGTTATTTTGTGTCATTTGTTTGAGCAACATATTTTTGTACATTACGTATAAATCTATATGTATTAATATCATTTCTGTTAATTACATCAAGAAACAATTAATCAATTGTTATAGTAAAGATTTGATGCAATTATCATCTGAATCCAACCAAAATTAATATTTACCAATGAGTATCGAGCGTTCCCTCACAGCGTGTAATGCTTGAGTACACAATAGTACTATAATACTGCAGTCCTAAGATGGTTCACAATGCTGCCAGGACATGAGGGCGGCCAATATCCCATCGCCCTTAGTAAACAAGAATATATTATATACGACACGAACCTATTATATAATAACCCTGTGGAGAACAATAGCTGTTCAATATCGCTGGTAGGGTAGCTTTCGCTGAAGCGGAATTGCACGCAGCAGCCTCAGGCGTCGGAGCCTCTCTGGTGAGTTCAAATGCCTACAGGGAAGCTAGTCTATCTTTCAGTCTTTGAGTCTTTCAGTCGATCCTTGCTCGGGTTAACGAACCGTTTAAAGACAGTCGTGCCGGCGCATTTTAGTACAATATTTTAGTATTCACGCGACTCGGCCTTCCCCTTCTGATGATGCCCCCTCCTACGTGTTTGGATTATAATTTACACGCGGAACGTTTTAATTTCGGCGATGAATTTACACGCCGAGGAGCCGGGGTAAACGCCTCATAACAAGCATAATTAACGGGGATTAGGACGTGTAATGCCTTAGATGGATAACGAATTTAAAATTAACCCCCGCCAAAGAGGAACTCAGAAGTAATGCATATTCTTAGTTAACTGTTATATACGATTATTATATTATACTTATATACAAAAACGATAAGTCAAACGAAAATTGAAGGAAAAATTTCGTGATTCAATAAACCTGTTTATATGTGTAAGTATTTTTTATTTAAGAAAATGTAAATAAAAACCATGAAATTAATAATATTATATCACGGTTGTAAATAGTAGTTTTTCGTAATAATGTTTTCAGTTTAAAGATTATCAAGTGTCTTTTTTTTATTAACTATTTCTATTTTGTTTTAATTTTGATCGTAGTTGAATTTTTTTTAAATTTATTTTGAAACAATATTTTGAGGTTATTATTTATTAATTGATATATGAAATATGTATGTAAATGTATCAATAGTTTAAACTTTAACTCTTGTCTCTTTATTCTTCTTTACCCTCAATAGTAATAGATACTCAACAGTTACGAAACTAGTTATTCTCATATCACTATATCTGGTAGAAATACATTTTCATGTTATTTTTCTTATGTATCAATCCATAAATTAAGTGAATGTAAATTTTATGCGTATAATCTTCAACATAGTATCAATTATGTATTCTAAAATGCAATTTACACATTTATCTACAGAATAATACAACTTAAGCTTAACTTCATTAAACTGACAAGAAAAGTCTTCTTTGAAATAATCTAAAATGTTTTTCAAAAATCTGTGCGCAAATATTACAATCGAGTCTAAAAAGCAAGAGATGTGAAGCGAGAGAAAGAGAAAAAGTTTGTGAGAGAATGGGAGAGATGAAGAAGGAAGTCTTAAGCAAAATTAGCTTAGCTAGACAAACATACTTGGTATTCAGCGATCTTTAAGGTTCCGCGACATGCGCCTGTAAACATCTGTTCAGTTTTGGCGCAGATTTTCCAGGTTATCCTGTTTGTGTAATTCGGTATAAACGGATCTGTTCAGCTTGAAGTGTGTCACGAGACTCGGAAGAAACAGCCTCTAACAGACTATGTTATTATCGCATTTTATGTCACAGGAATGTCTTAAATTTCATGATTAAAGTAAAACGTACGAGTATCTCTTATAATCATTTTATTTCGTTTGACCTTACTTAACAATTGTACGCATTTGATGTTGAGCATATTAATCTAATATTTTCTCTTAAGAATATTTACATGTAACTGATTATCCAATTTGACAGCAAATCTGTATTAAAATATCATTTCTCTAATTCAACAAATTGGAGGCGAATAAAGAGCAGATGCTAGGATTCGAACCACGAACCGTTGCATTTGAACCTTTGAAATTTGTCGAGTCGAGAAATGAACTCGTATTGTATTATATTTGTTTGTTGTTAATTAATGTATATGTATTGAGATACAATCAATTAATTTTTCATAAATATTATTTTACACACTTTGTATGTGTATCAGTTGTAGAATATTAGAAAAGATAATATTTAGTCTTATAGTCGTTAGTAATAACAGTCGTTTATTAATAATAAAATATTCAAATTTCTTAGTGAATATAAGAAAACTATTTAATTTATCCAGACAGTAAATAAAATATATATATATATAAAATAATAAATAATAAAATATACAAATTAATTAACTGAAAATTATTGACATAAATTTTAATTGATGATTGAGTTGTATTGTAATTGAACTTTAATTTTTATTTAATCAATTTACTTCTCAAAGCACAAAGAGATAAAACGTCCATGGTCTTTAAGTAAAATAATTTCTGAAATTCATATTTTATTAGAATTATAATATAATATACAAATATTTTGTAAATGTATTTCAAAATTACACTCCAAAATTCACATATAATAACCTTAATAAAAACAAAATTCAAGTAAAAAATAGTATTTTGAATGAAAACTTGTAAATTCTACATGATTTAAACGTTATAAATAAATATATTTAATTTTGATTAAAACACTTTTGTCGTTAAATATACCTGTTGAAATAAGCAATGTAATACAATGACACCTTTGTTTTGCGCGATCATAATAACAATAGCCAAGCATTAAAAGGCAGAAAACAAAAATATTTTGAATTTTAAATTCACAAGCCTTTATACATTTATTAATTGCCTTTGTCATCAAACGTTATATAAATCTGAATATTTTGTTTCGCTATTAGTGTGATCCGCACAGAAGGGAACGTAAATCAAATATATGCCGCGTTAGCGTTCCGGTATTCTGTATTGTGTCCAACAAAGATGAAACACTATAAAAAAAGCTCTGACAAAGCTCTTTCACAATGCCGGCGCGTCGGTCTGCGCTTCAGGTTTTATTTCAGCCGCGCATCGGTCTCGCGAGATTGCCGGCTTGAAATATCTGTCCGGTTGTCGTGTTAACATAATGACTGTTCAAAACAAGACGCCGAAAGAGTGACTTTCCGAAATATTTGTTTAAGCTCTGTTTTCACGATCCGTTATTTTAAAATTTGAGACGTTATTATCTCCTTACCCTTCCAATATTTTTCGACTTACGACTCCCTTAATAAATCGGAAAGTTTTCACCACTGCCTTAATACATCGAATTTTTACGCAAATCTCTTAAAACATCCTGTAAGCTTACTTTTTTCAAAGAGATTACTTAGTTTTTAGCGGAAAATTAATAACGAATTCTATTTTCCTTAGGAAATTATGAAACATCTCAGTCTCTGTCCAGTGTCAAAACGATATTATCGTATACATATACTATACATAAAATTCTTTTTTCAACGCGTCAATCCAAACACAAAAATAACGGCAGAAGCGGGATGCGAACCGCGGACCTTGGAAACCAACAACTATGCCCAGGTATTCATACCGCTCAGCCGACTGGGCTATTACTGTGCCTGGACCGACTCACGTTGAAACTAGTATTCATGTCATTGTTATCATCGTATGATAGATGTCGCTATAGTATATATTCAAAGTATGTATATTTTTACTTTTTATTATTCAGTCAGTCTTCATTTATTCACAAGCTTAATATTATTACTTTCCGACAGTCTATTTATTTTAGTAAGTACCACTCGGGTCTCGAACCAAACTATAGACTGAATGGATGAGAAACGACTACTTATAGTTCCGACTTGGACTTTATAACCAATCATTTACCTGTGTTACTGATTAATAATTTTACCTTCTTGATATTGTCTCAAGGAGACATTATTGTATGGATTTTTTAAATTTTTATTAGAATATTATTTTATTATTTCAATATTCTAATCTACTTTTATAGATCATTTTACTATATTATAATATTATTAATAATTAAATATACATATACTATACATAAAATTCTTTTTTCAACGCGTCAATCCAAACACAAAAATAACGGCAGAAGCGGGATGCGAACCGCGGACCTTGAAACCAACAACTATGCCCAGGTATTCATACCGCTCAGCCGACTGGGCTATTACTGTGCCTGGAATAAATGAAGACTGACTGAATAATAAAAAATAAAAATATACATACTTTGAATATATACTATAGCGACATCTATCATACGATGATAACAATGACATGAATACTAGTTTCAACGTGAGTCGGTCCAGGCACAGTAATAGCCCAGTCGGCTGAGTGGTATGAATACCTGGGCATAGTTGTTGGTTTCCAAGGTCCGCGGTTCGCATCCCGCTTCTGCCGTTATTTTTGTGTTTGGATTGACGCGTTGAAAAAAGAATTTTATGTATAGTATATGTATATTTAATTATTTATAATATTATAATATAGTAAAATGATCTATAAAAGTAGATTAGAATATTGAAATAATAAAATAATATTCTAATAAAAATTTAAAAAATCCATACAATAATGTCTCCTTGAGACAATATCAAGAAGGTAAAATTATTAATCAGTAACACAGGTAAATGATTGGTTATAAAGTCCAAGTCGGAACTATAAGTAGTCGTTTCTCATCCATTCAGTCTATAGTTTGGTTCGAGACCCGAGTGGTACTTACTAAAATAAATAGACTGTCGGAAAGTAATAATATTAAGCTTGTGAATAAATGAAGACTGACTGAATAATAAAAAATAAAAATATACATACTTTGAATATATACTATAGCGACATCTATCATACGATGATAACAATGACATGAATACTAGTTTCAACGTGAGTCGGTCCAGGCACAGTAATAGCCCAGTCGGCTGAGCGGTATGAATACCTGGGCATAGTTGTTGGTTTCCAAGGTCCGCGGTTCGCATCTCGCTTCTGCCGTTATTTTTGTGTTTGGATTGACGCGTTGAAAAAAGAATTTTATGTATAGTATATGTATATTTAATTATTAATAATATTATAATATAGTAAAATGATCTATAAAAGTAGATTAGAATATTGAAATAATAAAATAATATTCTAATAAAATTTTAAAAAATCCAGATATTATCGTATTCAGATTTTTTTATTATTTAATAACGAATATTATTTTCAAGTTATGAAATATTTAATTCTCGATGAAAACACAATAATTTTGGTTACAGTGCTGGTCGTGTATTCAAATTTATTCAATAAGGGTTCGAAACGCAGTAGAAGTATCCTTTAATGAATTGTTAATTATTGTATATGTAGTAATCGTTAAATAATAAGCAAGTTTACTATTACGTTTAGAATATCTAGAACAAATATTAAGACATTTCTTTAATATTTAAATTATTTATTTTTAAATGGTATCAAGTATGTAATTAAAGTATGTTATTCATTTAAATTACAAAATTCTTGAATACTGGACATTTATTTGTATCTTAAATCACGTAAAAAAATATATTATAACTTGTTAATTTATATTCGAAGAAGTTGATAGATTTGTAAACAAATATTTCTCAGAATGCCCTTAGTGAGCGCTGATAGTGTAAATGCACTTTACTCTGGTGACACCTCTCCGGTCTCTTCCTCTGACTATTTATAAGCCATCGTTTTATACTTTAAAATATTACCGCGTTGAAAGCTGAGGAGGAAGAAAAAGCTCACCGACCGACGAGCTCTTTCACAATGGAAGCTTTTGACATGTGCTCGCGTTTAATATTTACATTATTATAATAAGCTTTTTAATGTTTTGTGAGAGTCGTCTGGCTAAAATTACAAAGTAAATCGTGATATCGTGTACTTAGATTTTAAAAGAATATTTTTTTTTTCATAAAATATTAGTGGGCTGTCCATATCATATGTGGTGCTATGAAACAATTAAACATTTATTAGGAATGATATCAACATGATATAGCCCTAGCTGACTGGTACCGAAAACATCGATATACAATCTTTCGACTCTTATTTCTGTTCGCTTGTCGTACATGTATGTGTCGCCATATTGGCATTTTGATCACGGGTATGACGTGAGTATGTACACGGCTGCTGTAATTGTGGCGCCATTGATTCGGTAGATCGCCACTTGCGGCCCATTAAAAGCGCGCTCAGTTGCCAGTTAACTCTTGTCCAGCTCGGCGCAACGGCATGTAGGGTCGGACGAAGAAATCAAGTCTTTATTCAAAATAAATGCGAATTGTGGCTTAAAAATAAGTTCTTTTGCTTTGGGATCTGCTCCTGCATCCTGAAACCACGCAATTCGATAACTTACTTAGAGAGAAGGATGTTAAGAAGTATATAGAAGATTACTTATAATTATTTCAACGTTTTAATGTTTTGCGACACGTTTCAGGTTCATCAAGAAACTATTTTCACGTGACATGTTGCATTAATAGTTTTTTTATTATTAAATAATTATAATTTCATTAACTTTATTGGTTTATTATATTTCCACCAAAAAAATCGATCGAAAATATCTTAGAAAAAGATTTTTGTATTCAAACTAAAATGCTCTCATAAATAAGGACAAGTATTAACATAAACCTAAAAAATTAAATAAGTAAAATAATAACTGTGCTTCCCAATGTAATTTCGTAGATACAATCTTAAAAAACTATTAAATAAAAAAAAACCTTATTTGAAATAGTTGATCTTTTTACGAAATGTTGCTTTTAATAACAAACACTATTCTTAAACACGTGAAAGTATGTCAAAGAGAAGCGAATAAACGTTTTCAAACAAAAAACTATAACATATTCCAAATATTTCCACAATTCCAAACAGCCTTCAAGCGCGGCATTATCGGTAATGTTCCTCCCACACACAGAGGCGGCGGTACATTACGGCGCATTAAATTTGAGGCTTTGGCGTGATCAATATAAAGCATAAACTATGTTGTAATGGTACAAATTTATCGAGATATTCCCGGGAGTGTTGGATCGAGACGCTACCCCCGAGAAGGGACGTTATCCTCCCGCATAGCATGCTGCCGGGCGGATCCCGACTTCCTTGGCCCGCATGCTCTGAATAGTTCCCAGCCCGAGGCGGGACGACCGGGGCCCGTACTTTCGGGCATTAAGTATTGTAATGTCGCGATGAAGACTGCATTGTGCTGCTCTAGAATTTGGTAGTCGATTGTGGGGCTTTGAGATATTTCAACAGATGTTGGAATAGTGGGTAAAGTCTTTACAATGATTATAGAAATCACACTATTAAGATGTTACCTAAAAATATAATTGATAACCTTTATACTTTTGATATATGGCATACATGAATGGAGCGTGGAGATTTACTACAGCAGGACTGATTTAATACTAAACTAATATATTGTATGGATTTTACGTTTTAAATTTGGTTTAAGATTTGCTAACACTGTTTAAAACACAAATAATTTGAAATATATTAATTATGTATTTGACTAATTATTTAAATTTGTCAAGACACACAGTTCACGAAAATTCTAAATGTTTAGTAAACCTAATTTTGTCGATATATTTTAAGCATTCACTTCAAGATACATTTTAAAAAGTGGTTAAATAGTGCTAAGCGTGAACCATGTTTAAAATGAAATTTGAATGAAATGTTATTTCTATCATTAAGTACCCTCTAACAAGAAACTTGGTTGTCACAAACTGTTACTACAAAGCTCTATTCTCACCTTATCCTATATCGGTTCTATATCCTGTAAATCTGTCGAGTGTATGCTATTTACAGTTACAGGCAGTCCAAAGCCCGGGTACCAGAAAAATATTCAAATACTGATTAAACTGTGTTGAATTATACAAAAAACACGCCGCAAGCAGGCCACTTTTGTCTTTTAACCGTTTTAAAGTATTATTGCTACCATGTACACTCACTCACCTCATCTCAATTACTCACAAAGTCAATCCATTTTGCTTTCATTATACTACGCAAATATTATGCGGCTGTACTGGCTTATAAGATGCTAAGATTTGTAGCCACATAGAATGGCGAAGACAGAACATTCTTGATATACTGGAAAATGTATATTTTTTAATTTTCTATTTACATCAACTTCAACTAATAGCTAATTCCAAAAATGCTCATATAAATATGTATTTCAGTAAAACACTCATATAGGCGTTCTGGCTGCCACTCTGTTTTAACCTCGGCATACTGCTGCATTAAATTATTCGTTATCGCCGTGCGTTATTTTTTGGCCACACCCATGTTATGCAAATTAAAATCACTAATAACAGTAAAGTACGAGCCAGATTTATTTTTAATACGCGGAGCTTTCGCTAAAAGCTGTACGTATTTCCATTTACACCCATTTTTATGCAGTGGACAACTAATTAATTATCAATTAGGTACTTTGCCCATTAGCATTTGTTATTGGCCTCGTTCTTCCAACCACATTTAATCAAAAAGCACCATCGCTTAATGATTCATTTAAATGATATTTAAATATTTTTTTTATTAATTTATCGCTACATTATCTCCAATTCAAAAATAAATATTCTCATCAAAATAACATTACAAACAAGTTGCTTATGTTGTATTTTTTTAAATACAACCTTATAGTTTAGGCCTCAGAAACTACGGGCTAATGATGGTTATCAGATGTGATTCCCTTAAAATGTCATTGAGAAATCACATAAAACATGCATCGCTGCTGTCTCTTCATGTCCACATGGAACGAATTGCCTCAATTGTTAATTGTCACTTTTGATGCTTCGTCACAAGACATTTCTGCACCCAAAAGTCCACCTGAGAATACATATATACTCGTATGTATATAGTTTCTGACAACCTTCACGGCAGTTGTCCAGGGACTTAAAAGAGATGGCAGCTATAGTATACGAGAGATATTTGTAATTATAAATATATCATGTATTGATAATGTTAATTGTATTATAAATATTGTACTTTTTAAAGCAAACATTGTTGAAACATTTGAATAACATAATATATACATTTTTTAATTGTTTCAATTGGATTATTTTTGCTAGGTTTCAAATGATTACCTTAATTGATCATATTTACTATAAAAATATACATTTAGTATATTTCGTTACTTTAAATATTTATCTATATTATACGTATATATTAAATGTTTTATAACATTTTAAAGTAGTTTTCTTTCCTGATAACTGTGGCTTTTAACTGTTATAGAAAAGGTTAGCTAATAATATTATAATAGTAGTATAAAATAGTAGTCTTATTATACAACGCATTGTTTGTATTGTTTCGTATTATTTATTGAGTTGTTAAAATAATTACAACCGGAAATAATAACATTATGCTCGATGTAGCGTAATACTTATTCTGACCCTGAAAATTTATAATACAATTTAATAATTCACGTTTCTTGAAACTTTTGTTGCGCGATACGGTAAGTGTAAAACAGAGGTATGCGAAAGGCTTTTGGGTCTTCCAGCCATAAGCCTCCAAGCCAGTAGCTCGAAATCTTTTCTTTAATTTAGTAAGAATATATAAGCAAACTTTTAAAATTATCTACTACACTGTTTTTATATTGCACATTATTAAAAAATAATGAAAAGTATGCCGCAGCTTACTCTTTAAATTTTCGTTTTTGCGTTGTAAATTTTAGAAATTATTTATTGTATTGAGATAAATTTTATACAAGTTTCAATGTTGGTTGAGTCTTTTCTTCGAAGACCAAATGATCTAGGCTTCGGGACATTAAACTAATCATTCTATTAACTTAAAATTGTGATTAACACATTATTAAAAACATACAGTTACTACATCTGATATTATCTCAAATCCCCGCGCTTCTGCTTTACAAGCCATTGAAAATTATAAAAAATCTTCTTTCGTAGGAGATGTTTTGGAGTAAGGTATAGTTAGCGGCAACTGCCAGACTGGTTGGCGGTTATTTGTGCTCGTATGCCCATATATGGAACAAATAGTTTATTTTATGTAACATATCTTACTGAAATCACATTCCAATTTGTAGTATATCATCATCATGAAACATCATCAAAAACAATTAAGACCAGCTAGCTTCTTTAACAAATTAGATAATGAGCACCGAATATGTTAAAAAGCCATCATAGGCTTAAAAAAGTAGAGTAACTCCTGCGTTCTAAATTAAACATAGTTTAATATGTAAAAAAAAATGAGTACACGAATGGTCTGTACTATTTTTTTTTATAAAGTTAGTTTTATCACAAAAACTTTTTGTGTGTGTAATTTAAAAATAAATTTTATATTTGTATGACAGCTACTGGTATGCTTTATGAAAGAACGAGTATAAAGGCAAAAATAAACTCTTAAAATTTTCTATTTTCTTCGGGTTTTATTAAATGTGTCGCGGAACACAGGGTGGGATTCACTGGAATAAGCCTCTAAGCCTTCCTGTGACTCCAGAGCCGGGTCTGGAGCGAGGGTTTCGTGAATGAGGTCCCCAGACTCCAGACTGCCAACAAATAATAGACCCACAGGAGAACCGAGGGTCGGACTCGATAGCGAAGTGTAAATTCAATATTAACAACTTCCACACTGTTTTGCCTGTCGCTAGTGAGCGGACCTTTGCCAAAGTAAAAAGGTTGTCGTGTAAATAATTTCTGACGCGTAATTAACATAGTTTAACAATGATTGAATGTATGTTTTCAACGTATGTGTTCGCCATAGATTACGTGATTTTAGGAACTTTGCTATCTAACGTATAAATATTAGGGAGATTATAAATAATGAAGCTTTAAACTGCCATCCTGGGAGACCACTGTTATTAATATATTACGCTGTTGTGTTGAGCTGAGCTTTTGAGATTAAGGTCGTGCGGTGGAATGTATAATAAGTAAGGACTCGTAATATCATAAAATACGTTACGTTTATTTAATACCTATATTTAAGTTATATGAAATATATGCACTCCAATAATCTTCCAAACATACATTATAATATATTCATTTCATAATTTCCTTTTTTAAAAAATGATCAGAAATGTATATTGCTTTATATTACTTTGTTATTTATATAAATATTATGGTAAATAATAAGCGTCTGTTAAATAAATTATTAAAATAAAAAATAAATCCTTATTCATATCGACATTATTATCGAAAAACAATAAATCTATGCAGATAAAATAACATGTTAAAATCATTCTTGTAATGTTTTTTTTTATTTTTTGCTTGTATTTTTTGTTTTAAGTGTTAGATACGAGCATAAGCATTTTTTACATTGGTCTGAAATTTTATAAAATCGATTTGGATATGTATACAATTTTAATAAACAGTATCGTTCAAATTACAAAGGTAAATTAAATAATTAAATGTCAAAATTGTACATAGTTTTGACCATAATTTATATTATTTGATAAGATTTGTTTCAACGTACCAAGCATAACCAACCAAAAATGAATTACTCTTTAATATTTCCATCATTAATTTTATATTGAACGTCAATGTATTTACACTGTTAATAACGAAAATATTAATGATTAAAAAATATCTGACAATGTAAAAATCATTTAAAGTGAAAAAAAAAAAAAAACTATATTTTTGTTCAGTTATACATGGCTTAAATTTACTTTATATTTATACAACTTTTATAGAATATATTACAGGTATAAAAATAAAATTAATATATTAAGGCTCATGAATTTAATAGCCGTCGATAATTTACTAAAAAAAAGACGTTGCAGAGCATAGCCCGAGTTCGCGTATTCCAAAATTGAACAATAACTTGGACGAAACTTATTCGATGACTCGGCAAAAGGGGATATTTCATAGCCAAAAAGCTTCAAGGCGAACCCTCGCTGGGGAGGAGCTTTCTACGTCTGTAGGCATGTTCGCTACTCTGCTATTATTTTATCGGAAGCTTCCTGTGGGGCAAACAGCTGCCCTGCGGAGTTAAGCTCCGCGACCTAGACCAGGTAAATACCGCAAATTTTCCGTATGATTTAAATCAAAAGTTGCCCGCACGGAATAAGAAAGTGATCAAATAACTCGGTTTGATCGGTCTAATAGTATTATTCCGGGAAAGTCCCTCAAGAACAACTACCCGTAAATGAATTGTATTTATTTTTTGTTTTCTTTAGAGACGGCACAGTGAAATAGACTTTTTTTTTACCAAATAAAAGTTATTACATATTTTTTTAGGTACGCCTAAAAAAATATCGTTTCGTTTACTAGATATGCCTGTAAAACTGTGGAATTAACTTATATAAGGATTAATTTTTTTAAATCAATTATTCCTTTACTACGCACATGATTACGTTAAAATTTGACAAATATTGTCTTGAAGAAATAATTAAAACCATTTGACTAAGTTGCGCTGTCTATTTCTTCTTTTATGTATAACTTCTGTCGGCGAGTATAACTCAATGGTCAAAGCAATTGATTTGCAAGCCAAAGGTCAAGGGTTCGATCCCCGACGGAGATTAAAAAATATATATTTCTAATCGATTTCTGAGCTCTAAAATACTCCCGGTTGGTGTGAATGTGATCCCTCACCCGCAAAATGCCAGTCATAGCCTATTAATTAATATTGGTGGTAGACGAAAGTCGTCCCGTGAAGACCACCCATTCATAGTAAATTCCTTTAATAAGATGATGCGTGAATGTCGGGCTGTAGTCTTTGATGTTGGCGGATCAATACTCTACATGCAGCGCTTAGCCATATGCAGCATGGTTATCGTCATAGAATTCCACAGTTGAGACTTCAGAATCACTTTCACCATCTGTCGGTATTCTCCTGTATATGTTTACATAATAAAATAAAACAACTTCATAGTTTTTTTCATGTTTAACTTAAGAAAATTTTGCCTTGTATATTATTGTTGTATTAATAAACCAAATCTTGCTCACTTATTTAAAGAAATTTTAAAATATTTCAAATACAATGTTTACTTTTTAACTTATAACAATGTCACGGATAACAATGAAATTTCAACGGTTTATTTGTAACATATTAACACATAAAATATTACAGGTAATTTCGGCTCCAGGTATTTATGTGGCTTCCATTGTCCATCCATCGCTTCGTTTCAAGTTTATCTACATCCATAAAGTTCAGGCTTCAAATCCTTCGGTTTATTATTGGGATATATAAATTTAATGTCATTTCAAGGTAAGGCTCGATTTATAACCTATAAACGACTGATTATCGAATTTGATTATTATACTCAAACCACATTGAGAGGATGGTCTTTGGGGTAACTGTGACCTAAATAACTTAATTTATAATATTTTTTATAAAAAAATAATTATATTCTACATTCCAAAGATAAATAAAAATGTTAATAGTTAAATATTTATATTTAAGAGGAGTATTTATGTATTTTTTAAAAAATGTATGGCACAATTCTAATGCAATTAAATGAAATAAATATTTAAATGAGACAAAAAATAAATGTTATCATTTTCAATACATTTTAAAATATAATTTACAAATATTTTTTTCCCTTGAATAAATTGTACGAGAGAATAACTTTGTAATTCAATATTCATTAACTACATACGAGAGTTTCCTTTACTTGATAATAAGCTCCTAAGCTCTTTCAATATATTTATTTGACGAGTTGTTGACAGTTTACGTGAAATATTTTAATTCTGTAATAACATTTCATGTACTTAAAAACAAATGTTATTTATAGTACCGCTGCTCCTCCACATTTTGAACGTTAAAATTAGTATAATATTTATTCGTAATATGAAAGTATCCCAAAGTAAAGAAAATAATTTATTTAGTTGAAGAGACAACATAATATTTTATGAAATTGAATACACTTTTTAATGTTTTGTCTTCTACCATATTCGACTCATACTTTGAACATATTTTCACCACAAATCGCCGCAACATAGTTCAGATAGTTGTAATTTTCATATCCTTCTCTAGACATTTCAGCGCCCAAAGGTTCATCTGGGAACATATATGCTTTATGATCCGGTGGCAGGAACCCGGGGACTTTAAGAGATAGCAGCTATAGTATTTGTTTATTTTAATTATTAATGACATAAGACGACTATTCCGCTGCATCCGATGCCTGGACTTTTAGATCTTAAAGGGCGTCTCAATCCAACCAACGGCACGCTTTAAGAATTAAGCGTTAAGCCATACATGTTGTGGTACCGTTATAATACTATTTAAGCTCAGTGATTTTAACGAGAACCACGCTTAAATTTGATATAATTGTTGGTCGCTACAGTTTACTCCTTGTATTTTAACTTCACAAAAAAGAACAAATAAATTTTATTTCTAACTGGATATTAAATTGAAATCACAAACAAAAAAGAAAAATTTATTTTTGTTGTCACAATGCTTATTCGTTTATTCTATAACACAACATAGAGTATTAATAACATGGATATATATTGTACAATTTCACCATATTAGAACCATCTTCTAGAAATTCTTTAGGACGAAGGCGTGTAATACACGCCGCGTGTATTATTGGTAGAAGAGGAATTGTACCTAATCCGGCAGCTGGATTTAGTCTACTGTTAAGTTGCCGGTAGATTTACATTATTTACCGTATAAAAGCTTGACTTAAAAGTATTTATGTGTCTGTGCGCACACATAAGTGTCACCAATACCCGCACTTCAGTTTGTAAAGCTTTTATAAAGGTGTGGTGATATATATGTTTCACTTATGCAAGATATGATACTCAGGCTTAGGATTGAAATTGTTACAATAATTTAAAATGAGGCATCAAAATATTTAAGCATTTAGAGAAAAGCCATTGCTTAAACTCTAATTTAAAGAAATGCGATAACATCATATATGATTGTGTCCTATTCGCCAGACCTTAAGTTGGACAATATACGTGGTTTTAATATTGTCTGGTGGAATATATTTGATATCGCTATCATATTAAAGGCGATACATTTGCCATTACGCTGCTTGACTTGAATATGCGCAGATCATGACTCATGGTACAAATCTCAACTATATTCCGGATAAATTATGTGTCATTAAATTTCAATGAAAATAGCGTATTGTAAGCGTGATTCTTCTTAGATTCCAGAATAACGCATCATTGGACGTAAAGCGAAACTTGGATACTTTACGACCTGATGCTTACCGTACTGTTGGTTGGGTTAAGCCGCCTCACAGGACCAAATGGTTGAAGTTTCGGAAGCGCCATGTTAAGCATCCGCTTTTAAAAAAAATGCAATTAACAAATTACCTAAAAATAAAGCAACGTCTGTTTAAACTGTTTTCATGCCGTGGATGTCGTTGGGAACTATATCCCATTTGAAATTTTGGGAACATGGATATTTAAAAAAAAAAACGTGGACACTTACAACTGTTTGGCGGCAATTTATGGGAACAAAAATTCTTTCAATCATATAATTGATGAAAATACTAATCTAAACAAGATCAATACATTTATTCGGTGTGACGAAGAAGGCTTTTATTATTTCAAACACATTGACATAATTTGTTTTTAGGTGCCTTATAGATATTTTAGCCTCCACTTTAAGATCCATTCCAATTATTTAAAATTTATATTTCATGTTTTATAATTTTTTTTAGGTTTTATGTGGTTTCTAAATAATTTGTGGTGGCAGTATTCTTCGCATCGGTAATGGAACAGTTAAAAGAATATATTTACCTGCATAGTATACATCGATACAATAATATGATGACTAGTCAAAATACTAAGCTCTTTACAAAAGATTTGAAATCTAAATTAGTTATTTACATGTTTCAAAGTCCGAAATATAAATAGATAGTAGGTGTCAGTAGAGAATAAAGGTTAATAATTTAAATAATGTAACATAAAACAAAACGCCGAAAGGAAATGTTTAATTGTTTACTCAATAGAAGCCATGACTCTGAAACAATGACATGAGCAATGAAAATAATAAAATTAAATATTATTTTACTAACAACACCCTTCAGATAAGAACACAAAATGTTTGTTTTAATATGAATAATGATAATGATATAAAATGAGAATTTCATTAAAGATAAAATTTAATTACAAAATATGTGCTTATTTATGTTTGAATAAGAAGTTAATTATTTTTCAAGGAATAAAATAATTTTGTAAGAAAATAAAATATAAGTTCTAACGCTTTTATGGAAGATAAAGTGATGAGCTGTATTTAACTTTGTGAAAAGCGCGTTGTAAAGAGTTCTTAGTGGAACTCCTTTAAGATACTTTTTAATATATCACGGTGACAAGTGAAAACTATAAATTAGAGGTGCAGCGTGCCGTGAGAAACCATTACTCTTAGCATTCTATTAACCGTGGCTGAAGGGGAGCCGTGCTCGTATCTTCGGATCCAGCTCATCCAAGTGAAGATAGGAGCATCCTCACACCGCACCATATAAATCATCGCAATCCTCCCATCCGTGTACTGCACTTTATCACAGCTTTGAAAAAGAGAAATCTTAAACCTTACAATCCCCTTGATCCGGCTTCTCAGCTCAGGCCACAGAGATATCTAAAATTCTAAGCCTGGATTACTTGCGGACATTTCACTCTCGGCTCGTCAGTCTCGAGGTGTCTGCCCAGGCAGCCCCAGCACCACTAAGCTCGTCATCATCTCCCCCGACCGAATCCAGGATTAAGAAGGTACAAGATCTCATTCATGGTCAGGAGGGGCGGCTGCTGGATATGCGACCGCGCGAAGAATCCTCATGAAGTTCAAATGAGGGTAGAGGCAATAAAAAAGAGCCTCATCTAGACCGCATACGCTCGGAAGGTTTCCATCTAATGCGCCTCTAAAAGCTGTTAAACTGCTTTTGTTCGAAATATTTATTAAGAAAAGATAGTCCCGGAGACAGGTTTATAATGTGGATTTCCGTCCGGTGAGATTCATTTTATTTCAATGGCTACTTCCAAGCCTTTTGCTTTTTTGCTAAATGCGGCCTTTTGTTTACGTAAGCTTCGTGCTCAGCACTTCATTACTGAGAATCATGATCATTAAGGTTTCACTTCTTATATGATAACGACTATACTGCGAATTTTTGCTATCTTTATATTTGTATTATATTTTAACTGCGCTTCATGCTTTTGTAACTACCAACAAACCATACCTATCTCACTTAATATTTCAGATTTTACCGTTTTTAAACATTGATGCGACTGTTCTTAGGCGATATTAATATAAATATTTACATAATTATATCATTTTATAACTGGTTTTAAGACTTTTGGGCTTAGCCAAGTGTGGTAAATTTTCTAGCACCAATATTTCCTGCGCCATTGCAGGGGTCTTCTTCAGTGTTGATGATTTTTGTCGGTGTTGACAAAAATCGTAGAAAAAATCGTTTATCAAAAGACTTATTATGGCATGTTATTTTTTTTTTTTTAGTAAGACATATATACAATAACATTTTTTTTTAATTTCTGACAACTAATCGTACAAATAACCTAAGTATGGAGTCGATGCCGAGGAACATATTTAATCTTCAGGATACGAACACTGTCCATCTGTATTTCACTCCTCCGGCAGTAATCGCACAGTATCCATCAATGACACACCCTTATCCAGTGCGCTGTCGAAACACCAAAGGACGTTCCACGGCGAGTGACTTAATCAGGCGTATCTCAGTGAAAAATGGAGACATCTTCGTTAACCAGCTGACAAAATTCATCTCGAAGGAAGGGCCCAACTCAAACATATTTTTCGGTGATAAATAATTTACGGGTGGCTTAAAATAACCTCCATTTATACAATAATACAAAACAAATGTTATATACTAGTTTGTTTGAGAAAATAAATATAAATTTATTGTATATATCAATAACCACTTACAAATTTACAAGATGCTTGTATAATATATTTTTTTATTTAAATTTTCAATACCATCGTTCCGTACCCGTTTCTTTTGGGACCTATGGTCGTCTAAATTTATTGCCAAATAGTTTTGTGATCGTCTATGGTCTTCAATGCTTCGTTTTTCAGTTCTTGGACGCCATGAGAGACACTTTGGTCTACCCCCTGCAAGGTGGACTGATGACATAAAAATAATAGCGGGAATGACCTGGATGCGGAAGGTGGAGGATTGAAGAGGATGGATACTCATGCGGGAGGCTTACGTTCAAGAGTGAATGGTCACAGGCTGACGCTGATGATGTTCTTCGTCTCATCTGATGAAAGCTCTGCCTGTAAAGCCCCGTTAAATACATTCTTTGCTTAGCTCACGTAACTTTGGGGAGATGAAAGAAAGGATTGTTCTCGTTTATTGCGACATTCCAAAAGCATTTCCTGATCTGGTATATTTTCATCTTTTGACTGACTCTACAATAGAAAAACTAAGACATCGTTATTACTTACAAATTTCCTCCATGGTATACCTTAAATGCTACGCATGTATTTGCTCTCAAAGTACATGATACGGCGGAATTGTAATTTATTGAGGTGACTATATTTAAAGACGTTTAAGAATATGTGAGTAATACAGGTAATGTATAATAAAGCATTATAATCACTATACACACTCAATATTAATCACTTTAAATTCAAACATTAATATTATAAATGTTGTTGACAATTATGGTATTGGTTACGTAACTATACATTTACTTAAACGTCGACCAATTGGTGTGTCACCATAATGGAAATTGTTTCCGAACAATATTAATTAAAAAGCGTAATTATCATTAGCGTTTTACTATATTGTTGGGCAACAGCTATGACACACATTCACGAAGTGCCACAAAACACACACACAGTACACACAAACACACACACACATGATGTTAATTAAATGCCCTAAAAGCTTTCCATGTAATCAAGACCACACCCGCCATGCACTCGGTACATTCACTTAATATTCATAACTTTCTAAGTTAACTTTGGTGTTAAGCCCCCGTCCCTTGTGAAGTTGTATTAATGTGCAGCAAGACTGCAGCGCCTCGCGGCCAGTTTCCACCCCTTACTTCCTTCTGCCCCTCTGCTTGCTTGAACCCTCCTTCTTGCTTCATCCCCACTGGAAGACACCGCGATGTTACTTTTGTACTCTTGTCTACGAAGCGACGACGTGGTCTTTGAAAATGAGCAAGTCACGTACTCGAGGAGATGTACGAGCAAGAAGTATCATTGAAATGAATAATAGTTTGCAATAATCTAGCACAATAAGACAGTTACCATTTTGCATTTGCATTACACAAGAGAACAATGAGGTATTTTTGATGACAATGTAGCGATTTCAATATCTAAACCTAAAGCATACCATTACCTCAAATTACCGCAACTCAATTCTCTCAGTTGTCATGGTCCCCGATGACCTTCAGGGCAGAAGCTTGTGGACTTAAACGGATGAGAGCTGTATTATCGAGACATATCTAGGAGATGCGATGATTAACTCGACTTCCTAAGGCCTGAAGCATTTTATCTCATGGGGTGACTCAACGATTGCTTTCAGTCATATCATATTCAGTTAAAAATTAAAACACGAGTATTTTTTCATTTCATCGAGTATTTGTCATACTGGGACGAGCTGCATGGCTAACAAAAATATGTGCGGTAATTTTTCTGTTCCAAAAGAAGCTGTTATTAGTCCATGTTTCTGCATACAGAACATTTTACAGCTAGTTTCACTAGTGTCTTCGTATTTTGACGGACTGTAGGGTACAAGGCTGTCGTATGTGCTCCCTCACATTTAAAATATATAAAATATACACGTAGAATACATCAAAAACATTTTGAATTATTCGGAACCTTTACAAAAGTGTTATTACGAGTATATACATAAACAACATGACTTTTAGTGTAAAAATATATTATTTTATAATAAATTAAATTAATTTAAAATTAAAATGATCAAATACAAAACATTGTGTTCTTGATTTCACATTTATTTTTAAATTATTTACATGTTTCGGATTCCACCGAGTCCGTCTTCAGTAATAGCTAAACTCTAAACTGAAAGTCGATTATATAGGTTAGTGATGTACAAATTTAAGTTATTACGTTAATACACATTATGGAATGCTCATCCAGCGTCTGTGTTTCCTCCTTCCTACAATCTGGATCTCTTCAACAAACAGATAAATATACACTTGCAATCTCCCCAACCCACACACAAACACGAACACAACACACGTTTCCCGCATGCAGCGTCCAGCCCCCTGGCTGAGCGTCATAGAGTGCACTGGTCTTAACCGGATGTGCTCTCCTGCATGTGATTACATACAAAAAAAAATACACACATATTTACAGTATGTGTGTGGGTCAAACTGTAAATAAACTTTAAAAAATAATTAAATATGTAATGGTTGACATAATGACTACCTTTGTGCAATGCAATAGTGTCCAGTACCTCCGAATGCTTTATTATTTAAGTTTTCGAGCGTGCCACGTATGTTATTAATGTCATCAACGAGAAAGTTCGAAACAACGTGTGGAAACATTGGGACTCGTTATTGGTTACAGATTTGTTATATTTCGTCATAAACGTGATCGTACCAACGTAATGTTTCTTATGTCAAACCGATAGTGACAATACCAATAGATGTCACACTGCTATTATATTTATCACAAACGTGCCCGTCATATTATGATATAATAATCATTACCTTAGTATACATTGACATTAGAATGATATAGCCCTTGCTGACTGGTACCAAAAACCTAGATATACAATCTTTTGTCTCTTATTTCTGTCCTTGGCATTTTAGACAAATCCGGTCACGGGTGTGACGTTAGTTATATAGATCGCCACTTGGGTGCTGGGCGACAGCCCATCACGAGTGCGCTGAGTTGTGTGCCGATTGCCTAGAAGGTCGCATAATAGCCGGCCTGGCATGTTATTCCGCTTGGGCTGGAAATTTGTGAAGTTATCGGAATATATATGTGCTTTTGAAAAACGCCTTTGTGTTGTAAATCTGGCCCTTATCCTGCCATCACGCGACTGAATAACAAGCTTTTAAGAGAGGAGGATGTTTAGATTTATTCATTCGATTGTACTATGACAATTTATTTAGTATTAAAACTATTAATGTGCGAGTATTGACGTTAAAACGATGATAATTAAACACTCAAATAATATTCTTGTACTACAGCTGCAGTTTATTCAAGTCTGCAGGATTTTTCTTTGAAAGCTCCCAGAAACCAACCATCTTCCCATGTAGACCTCCGGATATGCAAGTTTTCTGGGACAGGGCAAAGACAATATGAGCTTACAGACCTGTGTAACAGAAATTTTCAATCTCCATATGCTGTGAAATAGTAAAAAAAAAAACGTGAATTTCGTATTGTATTTCTTTATTTTCACTTGTATTATATATCAGTGAAGTAATAAACAAAAATCTAATAAGTTGTATGTAAAATTACCTGCGTAGAGTTTTTAATATGATTTTCATTGGTTGAGCGATGGTTTCGGAATTCGTATGAAATTACAAAGTAAGGAAAAGACTCGGCAGATTTAAATCGTCCATTCATCATTATATCTTGCAAAGATGAGCCAAAACTCCGTTTGTTAGTTATTGAGCGCCATTTCAACATTTTTTTCCCATCAATGCTTATCTCTTTGATATATATATCCCACCCATTACCACTTGAGATTCCCTGTATGTTGTAAGAAATCTTAATTTCATATTGAAAAGATAATTACAAATAAACAAATTAAATTTCTGATAAATTAAAGCTTCTTTAAGTTACTAGAGTATAAAGATATTGCGCTTAGTAAGCATTAAATGTCAAATATATAACTTGCTGAATTTCAACAAGGTGTTATATATAGCATTGATATTATCAGGACACACGTTGGTCTTATCTGACTCCCATATGACCAAAGTGCAAGGAATAATCTCCTGCACTCGATTTTGCGCATAGAACTCTTACGAGGACATTTGGCAAGGATTCTACCTGGAGACCATTCACTGAACAGACCGTCATAGCCGCGCTAGAGCCTTATCTGTCAGGTTGTACTGCAGGATGCTATCTGCAGACTCCGGAGATCTAATGTGCAGCAATGCGACTGCTTCTATCTGCAGATGTGAGTATTGGAAGACGTCTGAATGCTACGTGCAACGATTCAAAGCATTCACTAACCGAAGATACAAGGTAAAACTATGTTTAACAAAATTAATATGTTAATCAGTTTAAAAGATAAAACATTATTATTGTTGTTAATGCATTACCAAATTAATATATTCGATAAAAAATTAGATAACTCAAGATTAAATGTTAATTATTTTTAATATATCTTCGCTACAGCAATTATAGTTGGACTTAAAATAGTTATATACTTTGTTCTTGGATTTTTTTATGAACACAATCAGGATAATTATTTAAGTAGAGAGTTTTGATCATCTATAGATTCTATGACACTCAATCGGGTCGCTTTTAGATTATATGCGGATTTTACAATTTTGTCAATACCTTTCTAAATCAAACGTAAATATATATATTAATTTTATTTAAAGCTGTACATTATCTGCATTCATATTTATAATGTGCTTACATGGTAAAAGTAAAAAACAAACTTATTTTTTATAAAATAAATTAAATATATTGTAAAACTCAGAACTGAAGGGAGTTGGTATTTATGTATTTGTAAATTGCATATAAATTGAAATTTATTTTGACTTAATAAAAAAAAACTATATTTATCATCAGTTGTAAATTTTTGCAATTAAAAATAACATAGAAAATTTGCTTGCATGTGTTACACACAAGGTCTATACAAAGAAAATACAAAAATACAAATATATAAATAAAACCATCCCATATATGTAGGTATCGTTAACCGTGCGCGTTATCATGACGATATTTTTGTTTTAGTGGATCATCTGAATCATGCATCAGCCTAGGCAGACTTCCCAAGAAAAATGGCAGAGAATCCCAAGTGTCAACTAGGAAAACGTATTTTGTTCTCATGAATGGTACACTCCATTGATTAGTAATAGAAAATTAAACATTTAGCACTCTTATAGCTTTTCACAACTCTCTAGAATGTATAAACCCCAAAAGAGTAAATAAGAGTTGTGTTATATTTTTATTTCTTGCACGACACAACTACAACAACTACAAATAATTGTTTAAGCAAAGTCTTTCTTTGTTATTTCACTTCAATATTACGGTAAGACGCATCTTACGAACACGTTATCGCGTCAACGCGAAAAATCAATTAAAAACACAATATTTATCGCAAGAATCGAGTCTCGCGGGAAACTCATTACCGGCGCATAGAAAACTTTATAAAGCTCGGGCAGCATGCAGCGCACAACCGATCTCAAAGATACTGGCGGGGTAGCCTTAAAACTGTCCGCAGTCTCGCAGCGAAGCCTGAATGAGGCTTGTTAACGCGCGGGGAGAGCTTTTTGTGCCGAGAAGCCTCAGTCCACTACCTTCCAAGGCGATGGAGTTTTTGACAAGGCTGTACAAATTCCTCGGGGAACCAACTACCAAACTGAATATAACTTTGTGCTTAAACGCTCCGTATATCTGCGACCAACTTTAATGATTCAGACCGTAAAACAATTACCCCATTTTTATGGTCGCAGCGTGATGAAAGGCGTAATCTCTGTTTTAATACCTTCAGTAAAAATAATTTACTCGCTGAGAACTAAAAGGTTTTTAATGAATCAGTTTTAAAATGCGACGCGCTGACCTATGAGAATTATATTCACTCAAATTTTTACATAAAGAGGTGCTTTATATTTAAATTATTTTAAAAACACTCCTTTCTAGTATGTGGTCATCACAGATACGTAAGGCCATACATTTACTGATGAACTGATGAAGCCTTTATTGATGGCAAAATTGCAGTCTTCCAGCAAGTGATTAAGCACTGCTCATTGTGATTCATGTTAAAACAAGGTCTGAAATATTTATCTATTAATTAATTTTTAATTTAATGTGAATGTTAATGCTTAAAAATAAAAAAACAAATTTATGCTAGCTGCCATGATCCTTGTCTGCTTTTTTCTTCCAAAGATCCATCAAGTCCATTCAATGCACAGTTTTCTAAAGCTGTTCGGAAAATAGGCAGTTGTAACGTCCAAAAATATTTTATGGTGATTTATATTCTTTTAAGAAGAGTGATTAGACAAATGTTCTCTTGGTCTAATAGTATGGTTATTTATACAATGGTTATAATATTTGTAAACTTTACAGTAGAAATATTCATTATATATCATAAAAAAATCATTAAAATATACGAAAAATCTGAAAAATATTATAAATTTATTTCTTCATACTGAATAAACAAACATATATAATTCATTAAGTAAGCTAAGTATGATTGATGATAATTCAATAAAATCATGTATATGTGTCTAACGAACCCAAATCAGTGACAAAAGGGCGAAAAAATTGTATCACGCCGATGCTTATTTAGAGATTTCTGTGGCCTCTTATACATAAAAGATACACCCTATCTGAGTTCCTCTTTTCTGTTATTATCTTATCCAATTATTTTCCGCGTTCTCTCCCATCTCGTAGGATTTGACGCGACAAATTATGTTGCCGGGAATCAGAAGAATGATATATCACTAGAGCGAGCGCTTGCGTTTATTTTCCCTTCTCGCCGTGGGGAAAAAGTGGGCGAGCAAACATTCGACACCTGTGATAGGTGTGTGGAGAGGCCAGGAGCCCTCTCGTCATATCAGCTGTGATAAACTACCCTGGGAACGGGGAAGATAATCACTCTGCGGTGGCAACACTGCTTTCTTTCTCACCTTTATCTCAGCGCTGCATTTAGCTGGAGAAAGGCGGGAGAAAGCCGGGGAAATGTCGGAAAATGACTCCTTTGTGACTGAGACGAAGCGGAAATGTTTAATAATGCATGCGTGCATTGATTACTCAAGAACGTTTCCGTGTCGTCTTTCAAATTGGCTTTCTTTGTTTGTGTCCTTAAAAACACTCAAGCGTTCGCATGATAACACCACATAGTAAACTCTTATCAATATGTTTATTAACATATATCTTATAAAATATATAGTTTTATAATATATATAATCTGCTTAAAAAATACATTATAGGTTATCAAGGCAATAATAAGGCTTACATAACACATATTACTATCTTTACTACATTATATTATGAGCAGAAAGTCTACGTCTGTAATTAGTATTACATTGAAAGTACATTTCAATGCATACATGTTATATTAAAATAGGATGGCCATAAGTTTATTGGATCCATGATTTTATGAAAACATAAAATTTATCTATGCATAATCATTTCAAATATAATGTTTCATAAATTATTTTTCTATATCATTTGAAAAGTGCAATAAAATTATAACAAAACCGAGTTGAACTTTTTTATGTTGTTTTTAATATACAATGTTGTTGTATAGAATTTTTTTCTTTTTAAAACCTTAATACAAATAAGAAAATAATCTTAAAAAATTCTTTAACTACGAAACCCACTTTGAATAAACATAAGTAAAGGTAAATATGATATCCACTAATCTTCTTTCACATTCACTCCCATTATATTTAGTTTAAACTGATTTATTTTAAATAAAGTGCCGTGTTTCTATTATTTAAAAAAAAAAATAATAATCTTTTGTATTTAAAAAATGAAGACATTTTTTAATAGTTTTATAATGATGTATTAAAATATTGATTTTTTCTGTAGAAAAAAACATATGTTTTATTAATAAAGATTGTTCAAGTTCTATTTGTATTGATGCAATCATCCAAAGTATCGAGTACGATACAACGATCGACTTTATGATCACCATCGACTTTTATTTCCTAGACAATGTTTTAGTCCCTAATAATCCTTTATGTGGACCTGAGAATATCCGCTTTCTCTCCTTTGCCGTGTAGACGATAGAAGCAGGCGATAGACACTCCGTTAAAGAAAGAACCTCGTCAGCGCTTCGGCACCTGCTGCCCAGTAAAAGAACTTGTAGAAGACCCCTGTGGAAGACTCTCGAACTAGCGCTCTGTTACATGTAATGGTCGACATATCGCGAAGTGTGGTGAATTTTCGCAACCACTGCAAAATCACTAACGATACTTCTATTTACCTGAAAGCTGATGCATCATGTTCAGAGTGGACATATATCATTACAAAACCCTAAGATTAAAACGATATTACTTTCATTCAATTACGAGAAAAAACTAGTTTATTTTCACACACGTATTGTAAAAATATTACTTTTTATTACTTATGCAAGAAATATTGAGTGACAAATTGTTCACCTTCTTATTAGTTTTGAATTATTTGTTTAATGAAATCAATTGAGTGTTCGGTATTTTGAAAAGAAAAATAGATTTACGAATTTATAATATTGCCTATAACAATGTTATTTAATGAATTATGTTTAAAAGCTACATAATAACTAGCATAATACATAACCATATACTGTCAAACTAGTTGTTTCGCATAATTTTTCATCTCTTAAGAGGAAATTTTCTTCCAAAGTAAGTGTATTCTTATGATTTTTAGGCTCTGCTATAAAACCTTCCTTATACAACAAATGTCATCTCTTCAAACTTTAAAGGATTCACTAGTAAAATAAAATAAAAATAATATTTGATTTTTATTTATATAAAATATTCTATACTCTTAAATTATCAAGTTAAGACGTACTTTTAATCAAACAACACAATTTTCCATTTTACCGCAGTCCTATTTTAAAAAAAATTAAAACCGTACCTACATTTATTTAAAAATGTACGATTTCGAAATATTATTATTTCAATCACCAAACTACAATGTACAAGTAATTAAAATATAATCACAATTTAATTATTATGTGACAACAATCAATTATTGAAATGTCAAAATTGCAAATATAATTTAACTCTGAAACCGACTCGTAATTGGATTTAATTTCGTTAAAAACGATTCTCAAATTCCACGTTCGTGTTCCGGCGAACAACAACAGTAATTTGTCGTTTTTTCAAATAAACTTTCGCGTTCTTTTTTGATCCATTTTTATGTTTTTAAATTCAAGAATGCACTGTAATTGCTATATCGCACAAATAAACCGAATTCCTTTCTTAACAATAAAGGAGCCCCAACTTAATTTCAAAACAAACTTTTCCACTTTTTCTTTTGTTATTTTTTCGTGCGATAAAACTTCCAAGTTATTTTTCTATTGTAGTTGTTTAATGACTGCGGCTAGTGAGCTCTTCTGGAGCGACTTCATTTCACGAATAGTCATAATTAGAGGAAGTACAGTTTTCGAGAAAGAAAAATACTATTTTTTTTCTACAAGAAAAGAAAATTCTTTCTTCTGTATATATACTATGTCATTTTACTTCAGGTAATTGTCAGAAATTGGCAACATGACTCAAGCTTACGTTACCGTATAAAATATTTAAAAAATTTATAATACTCGAAATAAATAAGAGAATTCGACAAATTGCATAAATTTATGTTCTAACATTGATTAAAAGTATATCAATTCATTACATTTTTTATTTATTATTATGTAATAATAATCTTTCTAGTTTTGACTTTAGGTTTGATATTAAGTATTTCATCATTATTAATGTATAAAATAGAGTGTGATGAAATAATTGTTAATATTTCTATAAAAGAATATGTACTTAAAATTATATTTAAAAGTAAAGCCATTATAATATTAAGAGGTAAATAAATATTTTGTTATGAGGATGAATAATTTTACTTAACTTATAAACGTGCCATATATATTATTTTATGTAATAATTTCATTATATGTATAAAAATAACTTCCTTTTTTAATATTGTCCTGTGTTACAAAAAAAAAACAATATTGTACAGTTATTTAATTATCTGCATTCTGCTCACCTGCATCATGATTGTACGCAATGTTTAACTTTTGCACATTTTTGCGGCCATTGTTTGTAATTTTCGTCAGCGAATATTGTTTATACGGGCATCGAAGGAAGCCGCGAGTTGATCACACGTGGATGCGGGAAAATCCCCAGACGCAGTTTTCCATTAAGCAAATTGTTGGCAGTTTCTTTTTCGCCATTTTCTCCGGCACGTATGACCGAGTTGTGAATTTTCACAACGCCAGCTGCACGCGGCTGCTGAACAGAATACAGTTAATCGCCCAGGCGGGGTTTTGTTGCGAATATTCCATTTAAACTGTGGCCCGCACAGTGCGCATAATATTATTGAATTCTTACGTTATTATGAATTTCAGTTCATGCCAGAAAATAATGTGCGGGAATACTTAATGCTAGTATAATAAATGCCCCAGACGGGAGTATTTGCAGCAAGTTTTCGAGGACATGAATTGTAGTGCTTATGCTGAGCTGAAAAGGGTTGCGGAGGACCGAGAGGAATGGAGATCGAGATGCAAGATTCTGTTGCTGCAAACCAATCCACCGGATTGATACTACTACGAAGAAGTATACTGTGAAATTATCGACGTTAATTTCATATCTGTATTACCTAGTTTTTATTTGTATGAGTATTAATATTATAAGAACACAGGCCAGCGACGACAACATACAGTTTAGCACGCTGTTCGTTCGATCATCGAAATTAACATTGAACGCATACCAAAACTAAGATGATTATAATCGTGTGTGATTGCTCGTTTTAATCCGATACTTAGGACCAAATTGTCCAACCAATAATAAGCCATCCAATAATATGCCTCGGATATAATAGCAGCCGTCTCTTCAAGTTCTCTGCCCTGAGACTTGTATCATGTACATTCCAAGGTGCGCCTTTGAGTGTTGACATGTCTTAGGACTAAGCATAAACAATACCAACTAACAAAACTAAGCAGCGTATGGATATAACTGAGCAAGGTTTTATCAGCTCCCAACGTGTATAAACAAACCTTTGTGGTTAAATATTGCTCAGTGTGATATATGATTTTTTTTTATGTAAGCACATACTGGAAAATACCAACAGATGATGATAGCTATTCTAAAATCTCATCTGTAGAATTCTATGACGCTTACCATGGTGCATATGGCTAAGCGCTGAATGTGGAGTGTTGATCCACCAACTTCGAGATTCACGCATCATCCTTTTATAACAGGAGTTTACTATGAATGGGTGGTCTTCACGGGACGACTTTCGTCTATCACTAACTTTAGTTAATAGGCTATGACTGGCATTTTACGGGTGACAGATCAAATTCACACCAACCGGGGGCATTATAGAGCTCAGAAATTTATTAAAAATCAATTAAATATACATATACTATACATAAAAATCCTTAAACGAGTCAATTCATTCAGAAAAAATATCGGCGGGAGCGGGATGCGAACCGCGGACCTTTGGAACCAACCATTTTGCCCAGGTTATATATATATTATATATTATACCGCTCGGCCACCGGCCGATTTCTTCCACCTGAGCCGACTCGTCTCTGATCTTCTATTTAAGTTATCATCGTATGATAGATGTCGCTATAGTATATATTCAAAGTATGTATATTTTTATTTTTTGTTATTCAATCAGAATGCATTTATTCACAAGCTTAATATTATTATAGATGATTATATAAATTAAATAGATAATTTTAATGGTTCCACGAAAACCAATCACGTTTTCTTATAACATTGATATTACGTTCTTAAGTTAATTTAAATCTTAATTACAATACATATTTAAGTAGGTAGTACCAGTAAGCCATATTATCATTAAAACATATTTTTTAAGTGGCTTTCCTTCATTTTCAATTTACCTTAAGCCGGTCTCATAATAATTGTCTCCGACGAGGGGAAAAGACATATTGAAAAAAAATGCCAAAAAATTGTTTTTCACGGCAATGGTAGCGGTCGACCCTCGCTCTTAGCCCCAGTGAATTTTAATAAAGTCCTCCATAAGACGGTGGAATTAAATGATTATATTTTATCGCTTTCCGGACTTGAAGAGTGGGCGGTTGGAAGCCAGGTACATCGCACAAGACCTGGCCGGTAACCCCCGACTAGCTCGACGAAACATTTGCCCTCCGTGATTATGAATCATTTGCATTTTAGATGGACCGTCATTTTCACCCTTTGCCGGTCGACGGCTTAACCATGTTTCGCTTACACTATTAGAAATTTTACAAGGGAATGCAAATCAATGCGAAAAAAAAAATTTCCCATGTAACTAGAAAGGATCTGACTAATGAGAAAATGGAGAGTTTTTCATATATATGCGTAAATTTAACTGTAAAAAGTAGGTTGCAGAAAGAACTCTCCTGCCTTGGAAACGCAGTCGCGATTGATCACCTTATTACTTATTCAATGACCCGCAGCTATGCTCGATCAAAACAAAGTGCCGCATATACAGCCTTAGTTTTGCTTTTTATGGCTGCGAATGTTGAAACTTAAAAAATATATAAAAAAAACAAATCAGCCGTATGTTGGGTTTTAAAAACAGTTATACGAGTACAATACTACTAATAATTAAAATATATACTACAGAAGTAAATGTACACCAAAAGTTTTGTGGTAGTACACATTTAGTTTGTTAATATTGTTTGGATCTTGATATTAGTAAAGAAAATTGGACTAAAATTTCTACATTGCACGAGTACTAGTCACGCAAGTGAACAAACGATAACTTTTATTTAAGGCAGTTTTCACTTATCATTTCTTTATCTGATTGTGACCTTTTAGTCATTGGTGTACTATGGTGTAAATTAAAAACTAGCAGCTTTTGGTCAAACAATGAAAGTGGTTGCGCGTTTATTAAGGTTCAAATACTCGTATACTGATACAACTGATAGTATTACCTGGTCTTAAATTGAAAAACATTGTAATAACAGTTCAAATGGCTCAGCCTGGACCGGTTGGATTTGTTGACCTAATCGCTATGGGGCCCAACTACCATGCCTTTTTTGTATACGCGGCGACCTTGGGCGAATAAGTAAAAAAGTCCAAATGTTAACGTGTGAACTACTAACTTTTACACCCAAGTTTGGTGCTGCTCACCAAAGCCCGTTACTTGTATAACGAGAAAGTACTCTCAAAACAATGCCTTGGTAAGTGCTCCCAAAGAGCGCAGGTACAAGGCGACCGGCCTTAGGCCCCAAAAAAAATAATGTTCAAATGAAATGTAAAAAAATGCGATTTCATTAATGTGATTAACTTATCGAAATATATCATAAAGTGAATGCTGAAAATATACATAATAATCATATTTTTTATGCTAAAAAATAATCTTAAAGGCAGACTTCAACACAAAGACGAAAAAAAAATTTGCCATGCATTGCAAAGTTAGTTTCATCGTTTTTTATGCAGCTCAATTTTATTAAAAAAATAATTGTTAATATTACAATAACAATATTGATATCTCAAAAACTAAAATAGTTATAAATTTTAAACAGAAAAAAAAAACACATTTGTAACAACATATGCTGGCCTTAAAATCTTTCTCGTGTGTTTATTTCCTTGGTCCTACATTCTGAATATTTTAAGAAGCATTTTTATCAATAAACACATGCAATCTCCATAATCATTCTCACAACCACATAATCACATTCTTCTCAGATACTGTTGTCACTGACGAGGAATAAAAACACTCTGTTGGTGTTTTATTGTGTGTGTATGTATGAGTATAAGAAATGTATGTTTTGATGCATTAATTCCACTGACATCACTGACACAGCGCAAGAACTGTCAGTGTCAACGCGGCTTCTTCACTCGTCAGTCTCCGTAATCTTGGTCCGGATCGGAACCTCTATAAAACGAAACTGCTAATGGAAACACCTTTGTTTTTGCGCGAAAAGAACCGACGTAGACACTTGTATGGTGCATTCATAAACTGAATCGTTTTATGTGTCTAGGGGAGGTGTTCATATCCATGAAGTAAAGGGTTTATTGGCAGGTCACGATTTTTAGTCTTACCATTTTCTTTTCGCTCCATTCCACACATTTATCACAAATAAATTTTATAAATCTAAGTTATTTGTTTGCTGTCTTAAGAAATTAATTACACATATTTTTTTCTTTTAGCTATGACGTTGACGTGAAATTATAAGAATTAAAAAGGTAGACATTTTTTTTCAGTTTATAATATATATAGTATGATAATTACTTATCGTTATGCTTTTCGTCATTTTCACTTTTTCTGTAACATTATCAGATATTTACCAAAAATACTGCCGTGTTACAATTTTTCAAAACAAAAAGGTACTTACATTAAAATATTGGACCTAGCCCCTGGACATGACCAAGGGTGGAATATATGGAGGTCCCTTAACAGACTTCGGACCGGAGTATGCAAGACGAGGACACAAATGAGGGCCTGGCAGTTTTACAGCGGACCGACTGAATGTGACTGCGGCGTGGAGCAGACCCTGTCACACCTTCTGGAGTGTGCGCTGTGCCCGAATAGCTGCACCCAGGAAGACCAGATGATGGCCAGAAGTAACGCCATCGACGTCGCCCACTTCTGGGCAGACAGGATCTGACCCTGTTGTTTCCGACACGATTATATATATATATATATTAAAATATTTTACACAAAATAATTTTTCACCATGCCACTTGCCTATCGGAGCTCGTCTGAGTACATTATACAAGTATGTACAGTTATAGAAATCCTTTAAGGACATCGAGAGGCCGAGGCTATCACAAAACTGCAGCTTTAGCTAATGCTCTGCTGTAGTTTCTAGAAAATATATAACGTTAAGATTGTAAGCTGACAGTACTTGGTGAAAAAAATTTACATTCAATCATCATTCAATAATAATAAATTCAAAAAAATATTCATTATTATTGAAGATGGACTCCAAGGAGTTCAACATATAATCACTTAAAAATAAATTTGAAATCATTTCTATATATTTTTAATTTGTTATTTTTTTAATTGAAAGTAATAAATAATTATAATAGATAATATATCACAATCGCACTCATTTTCGTCTATTGAAAGACTATGGCCAGTGTTTGATTGTGACATTTAATACTTACATTGTTACAAAATCATTGCTTACCTAATATTTCTTTATTATTATTTGAACTATATTGTCATTGGCAACATAGCATAATTCACTACCATACTAAAAATGATAGATAGTAATGTTAAAAGTAATGTACAAAAATTTACTAACGGCATTTATATATTAAGTAATTCAATAAGTATTTATAATCATTTTAATTTACTGAATTATCGATTCGCGCTTAGGTCTGAATAAAAACAAAGCTATTCATAGCAGAAGTTGATTTACTGCACTCGTTTATCACCGCATGAATTATGGTAATGCCGAAAGTATCCATTAAATTATGAGAGCTTTTTACATATTCACCCCCCCGACTTGCGTTCTAAAGCTCAAAGCAAGAGCGCGAGTAGCTTTACGAATATTACCAAGACGTTCGGAATATTGAAGCTTTCAGATTCGCAAAAGATACTTATGCAAATTGCCCGCGACTAGGCCCTCCCTCTCTATATACACGCGTCTGGTGCCGCTTTCCATAATCAGTGTTGTTAATTAGCGAATGTTCCCTGCGAGCTGTTCTGAATCGGGAATTCGCTAAGTGAGTAGACGACTTTCTACTGAATGCAGATTTGTTTTTTTTAATCACTATTATTCACTTTTACGATGAGTTCGAAATATATCAATCAAAAGATTATTCCCGAATCCATTTCATTATCTTCACTGCTAACAAATAGCCATTTTCAAAAAAAAAAGTTTCAAAATGTATAAATACACTTAAGAGATTTTTCTATAGAGTTACGAGTATGATTATATTCTCTCTTACGTTTACGTAAAAATATACTACGTGTCTAATTCTGGAATAGAATCGAGTTTTTATAACCACTGTTTCAATTAAAAAGCCTTCTTTGCCAAGTTTCTCACGATATATTTTGAAGGATCAAGTTACCAACTAAGTAAGCAGCTCGCTACTGAACTCATGCAAACATAGCATGCTAGGAATAATATTTAAATAAGTAGTTGATGCGGTATGTATGTTAGCAGCGACAAAATAAAATCACCTGGATGTTTAAATATGCATCTATTTGGATGACTTTAAAATTTAAAAATATTTGTTATATGAATACATAATGTATATAATCAACAGAAAATGTAAAGAACATTAGAGATAAGCTGCCTTTTCTTTGTGTCTAGATCTAAAGTTATTTTCTAGTATCGTTGACTACACAACTCAAATATGGAATTTGATTACGCGGATTTACTCCAGCAGAGAGTTTGGCACTTCAATTATATTTATGACGCTCAACAAAATTATTGTATACTGTGTGGATGTGTACAGAAATGAAGAAATTCAGATTTTATGAATACCAAAACACATATGCAAGGAGTGCACTAGTGGTACTAAATTATTATTTTAATATAAATTATTATTGAATATTTTTTGTGCAATTCGGGCCAAACTTCTTAGCTGGGTTCTGAGTCGACATACTTGACATACGAATGTGATTATTGTCATATTATATATGTTTGCGTTAATCACACAGTCTCCTTTTAAACATTAATATACTTCTACCGCAACGGTTAGAGAGAATCGATTTTTCAAGGGGTTAGCCAACGCTCCGTATGCCAGTTACTTAGCGCCACTCAAATACATTTATTTATTATATTTGCTCTTTATACAACAGGTTATTACTCGCATTTTCTCCAAAAGTGTATTTTTGGTAAATGCCAAAAATATTCAAAGTCTTGTAGAAATCAATATATATTTTGTCGTAATGAATACTATTTTTGGATAAAATTCAAGAAAATGATCAAACATTGAATTATTTACCTTGGTTAAGAATACTCTATATATTTTAATCAGAAACCGATGGTACCGTCTGTTGTCATTCAAAATTACTTCATCATTTAATCCTTCCACTTCTCCATATGTTTCACAAACTTTGATATACAACAGTACTAGTATATCCCATGTTTCATGTTATTCCGATAAGTGCCACATTACTTTGACCCCCTTTGTATACAAAACATATTTTATTAATAATATTCACCGCAGGTGGATCCCACAACACCCTCCTGTAGTACATTAATTTTGGGGATTACTGACTTGTAATTTAATAAATTAAATCTCTATTTACCATACTATGAGATAAGCCCATTAACTTAATAAATATTTAATTAGTAATTAAATAAACATATTACTAAATATAAAATTCTTTAAACGAGTCAATTCACTAAGAAAAAATATCGGCAGGAGCGGGATGCGAGCCGCGGACCTTTGGAACCAGTTGTTTTCCGTAACTGGTAATATTAGTTAATAATAGTAAAATGCACCATAATTTTTATTACAAAATGTAATTGTAAGATGTACTAATGGCAAGACAATAAATGGTCACAATTTAAACCATTTTTGTTCAGAATAATAAATATATTATAAAACAGGTTTAATAAGGCAAGTTAATTCAGGCATGGTTGAGTTTAGAAAACTTAGATTATAAAAAGTTTGCCTAAAACGTTTGATAATAATAATTGTATTTTATATTAGGGCCAAAAAAATATTTATTTTGATCGGAAAAATACGAGTCTTGATTAACATTATAAAAATGAGTAAAAACTTAAAAATCTTGATTAAATTGCATAATTATACGAACAAAAACAATGGTTTGTCTCGAGCAATATTACAATAGCCGTAAAGCGTTCGGTGATTGATTAATAAAATTATTCTTAACATTTATAAAAACCTTTGTTTGCTTGAAACTTTTAGAAATAATATTTGAATAAAATTATTTGGATCTTTTGCCTTCTATGCAAGATATGACGTATATGATATTTATTTATTATTTTGTCGTGTCATTTTGTGTAATTTTACACATATTTCTGTACTTAATGTCCCTAAGATATTACTAGTTATATAATAATTGTCCCGACTGTACTTCGCGTAATTCAATTTAGTAAGCATCTCTACTTCTTAACAGAAACAAAAGAGGTACTAGCGCATTCTATGCTACTCGTATTATTCGCTATTATCAAAAAAAAACTTCTCGGAAGCGGACTTTTGTATTTGAGTTAAATATTCAAAGCGCGTCGTTAAGTCCGATGCAAATTCCAAGAAATATTTCCTACTTTAAAATATTATAAGTGAATAATATATTAAGTCTCATTTCCGCAAAGGTCGACTTGTGTCTCTTCGAGAGAAACGTTGAAGTACGGATCTATTGCTAACCATTCCTAAGTACTGAGAAAACTGCGGTAAACCAATGATATACGTGCCAAGAAATATTTTACCTTCTGACTTTACTATATATTTCAGGCTTTCTTGAATGTATACAAACATTAAATTTAAAAATTATAAAACATAACACAAAATACAAATTCTTCTTTAATATATCTTCATGACATTATCGAAAAGTTGCAAGCAATCTCCTTGAAAATAGACATGAAAATTGATTCATTTGATCCTCTGCTAATGGAGCTTATCCGAATGAAAATCACTAGCGGGGCTAAAACTGTTGAATTTGTCGAGTGTTTTTAATATCTTGACGCATAAGTAACTAAGAATAATGGCTTACAGGAGAACTTAACTGCTGCTTAAGGAATACTTAAGCCTGTTTTAAGTTTGTGTATAAGATGTTCCATACACATGCACACAATGCCTCTATTACTACCATCTTTCCATAAGGCATATAAAAAGGTAATAAAGTTGTATAGTCAGATTTAAGAACACGTGTTTAATATTAAGAATACTATGGTTTGATGATGCTGGTTTGAGTTTGTGAGAAACGAAGAGGTAAGAATGCGGACATAGCAGCATTTTATTATCATTCAGTTGGTCAGAAAATATGAAAGTAGACCTATTTGGAAAATATTTTGTGGATGCAGCTGAAAAGTATAAACATTAACATTTTATTTAGCCTCGAGGCTTTCGTCGTACTGGAAGGACGCTGCGAATTATATATAAAACATACTCGGAGAACTCTGTGTGAAGTGAACACTAAATTCAATAAAACTGTTATATAAATGCTGATATAATTGTATGACGGAAATTAAAGGCATGTGTGTACCAAACAGCTTAATATCGGATATCAAATAAGACAATTTATATATTTGTAAGTGAGTGGGTATAAAATGTTCCACTCCAATGTAAATAAAGTGTACCGAGCACCAGCCGCTGTGCTTTTCGCTACGTTGCACTAAGCAGAGAGGAACAGGAAATTAAAAGATGAAAGGGGGTATTGGGGGGTCCGTTGGAGAGGCGGGGTCTTAGTAGGTTTAGCGGAAGTTGAAGAAACCTGACTGTTTGTCTTACGCCCTAATGTCGGCCATATTAATTGCTGCTAGGCGCAGAGGATGAGAGCTACGGAACGGAAACATTGGTTTTGAAATGAATCTTCAAAGCACAACATGTATTATTTGCAATTGTGTTGTAAGATATAAATTAATTAAAAATTCAATAGTTGGATTTATATAAATATGATTTGCGCCACTATGCTGGATATTTTTTTTTTAGTAAATTATATTTATATTATAACAGAAATAAAACAATTTCAGGTTATCGTGATCGGATTAAGTCGAGAAATAACGTCTTCAAAACTTATTAATAAGTAATTAAATTAGTAAGGCAAGTAATATTATTATACTTCATATAAAAAAATGAGAAAGAAATATTTATTTACAAAAATATATAATTAACAGTATTTTTTCACTTTTATAAATAACAAAGAAAAAAGTGAGAATAGAATAATTTTATTTTTGAAAAGCAATGAAAATGTTTAACTTCTTTTCTACATTTCGTTTTTTATAACTATTTTTTTGATCTTCTTCTTTTTGGCAGAAACGATAAATGGATTTTGTCCGGTAATTGCATAAGGTCCAATAGAGAGTGTGTTTGGCAAAATGTGGGGCAGAATATGCAGTGTGGTCTTTTTTTATTTCGCGAGTAATTACCTTTACTTTTAATTAGAACTTGAACGTGTGTAATAAAATTTGTTTCTGGAATACCCTATTTGTTTTCTTTTTCTTTTATTTACAATTGTAAATTCATAAATCTATTTTCTTTGTTTCAATTACTGAGCCACATTTTAAAATGCTTAACAGGCAATTTAGCTCCTTTTATAATTATTTACTAGTATTATTTAGCATTTCTTCTACACATTTGGAGCATACGGACACTTCAATTTACCGTTTCACAGTTCTGTAAGCTTAAATTTCTATATGCCCTGCCCTAGAACACCTGTATCTTGGAGGTCCACATGGGAACATAGATGGTTCCGGGGAGCCTCCAATGCAGGAGCCCATGAACATGCATACACAGCAGCTGTAGTACCAGAGAAATTTAGAGTTTCTTCATTGATTAACTACTTATAATTACTTGCTTAATAAAATTTAAATAAATAATGATATAAATTTATTTTAAGCATTGCATTGCATTAATAAATAGTGCAGCATTTAAAGATCAAAATATGTTTATAAAGCATATGCATGAAACGAATAGTATTAATATTTTTAATGTAATTTTTTTAAAAGCAGTATCATTTTATCAAAGCTAAAATCGGGTAAAATATGAATATGCGCCTAAAAGTGTACAGCGTTTAAAATGCGAATGATAACTCAAACAGAAATATGCGACTGCAGCCAAAACCCCTTCCCGCAATGCAAAAATAAAATAACCCCGCAAATGTACTGAATATATTTCTATAGCGTTACCTAGAAAACTTTATGTCTCTCATGCAGAGAAATATTTCTCCCCTTCTACGTGCAATGGGTAACAAGGAAACATTACTGCAATAAGTTATAATATCTCCTTAGAGTACCTAAGAGAATACAGAAAAGGGGTGAAAATTTCTCAAATACCGGAACCCCGACTCGTGCATCCAGCCACCCGCAGAAATCTCTTACAGATTCAGCAGCAGTCATGGCTAAATCAACTTTTCACTTTGAAAATATATATTATTTTATATGAACGTGTAATTCAGTTAAAACCAACTTTCCTTAATGACGCCACTGAAAGTTTTAACCGTTCAGGTAAAACTTTATAACGTCTGCGCATGCAACCGGTACAGGTAACTTGTTGTTTTTAAGAATCAAAGATAATTTAAAATCTGAACTGTATTTCGTTCATTTATATTTAAACGTTGTTTCTTCAAATCTTAATTATAGCTAAGAACACTACATTTATTTTATGTCATTGACCTCAAATTGATTCAGTCTGTTGCTCAATTAAAAATTTAGTTGATAGTAGATTCCAAAGCACGGGAGATACGATTTGAGATGTGATACGGTCTGAAAGTATCCGCAGTTGCACATCAGTGAGTCTCATTATTGCAGAATTTCAAATACAAAACGTTAAATATCCATAATCAATATAACTGTGATAACGTGTTTTAAAAAATTATAGCTTTATTTACTGTTTTTTCTGCCAAAAACACAATTAATTTTATGATAATACTTATGTAATATTTTGAATAAATATTTATTATTGTAGATTATTATTATAGATATTATTAGTTTATTTATAAAGTAATGGGGACTCATGCAAAAAGCCTGCATTCAACAGTGGTCGGAAAAAGGCTGATAATGAATATTCACATATTTTTATAGTATCTATCTAAGTCTAAGAGGTTACTTGTATCACTTGAATCAAGCCATATATCCATATAACCGATTAAAAGTATTCAATCGAAATAATGTTATTAAAATCCAAATACATTTAACAGTAATTAAGTACAAAGCTAATATACTTTGAAATAGTTAAAAAAATAACATTGTGTTTATTTAAAATTCACGACTTCATTTTTATGCAAGTTATGTTAATAAATCCAAATAATTTATAAACGTTTCCGTATTGGATATTTCAGCGGTAATAACGAGCGATAAAGCAAAGCTTTTGTGTTACAGTTCACAATGTTACATAGTCATAAAACAAAACCGCGATCTCACCTTAGACTGCAGGTGCAATAATGGTGAATACACAAAGATAGGGAGACGTAGAGAGAGAGAGTCGTTAATAATTCATTATTAATCGCCTAAGTCAGATCCCATCCGCTGTATCGCAATATTGCTCGCGATGTATCCCGTGATTGAGGGGCTTCCATAACTTGGGATGTTGTCTAGTTATTTCAGGAGATTAACGGTTAACGGCGACTTCTAAACCGTACCAGCAAGGGAGGAGCTTCATTAGATGCTAATTAATATTTGATGAGGCAGCGAACGCTGTCTGCGTGCTGTTCCCTTTTCTCCCAGAACTAAGGTTCGTTACGCTGAAGATTCAGGTTAAAATGAGGCTTAGACGAGCCGCTCACTTGGGCGGGTTCTGGGTAGAGCTCTCTTAATGGCCACAGCCTTCTATTCGGCGTAAAGGTGTTTATTTTGATTAAAGATAATATGGCCTTGAATAATCTGGCTGGGTAAAAGATAAATAAGGCTGGATCGTGATGATAAGCTAAGGTTAAATTAACTTCTATAAGCATGTTTATATTATTAATAATTCCACCGTTATTAATTAAACATATTTAACTTGCAAGATTAAATATTTTAATAGAATTATATAATACAAATAATTCCATATTTCACCATATTAAATACTCATCACATAACCATTGATAAGTAGTTAGTATATTTATATGTATTGAGAAAGTTAAAATATACTTTTAGTTATGTAAACATTGTAGTTATTTTTTCCATATATAATATTTTTCGTTTAATTTATTCAGGCAAAGTAATTTTTCACTTTGAAAACAACATAATATATTCATACAAAAAAAATGTTTATGTTCTTCCACGGCAACCTTATAAGAGTTCTATAATTCTGTGGTGACTAGTGGATAAGGCATCTCAAAAAAAAAGGTTTTGTTTATATTATGATATCTGCAAAAATGGTGCTTAACAATGTAAGCAATATGTTTTGATAAATGGATTACTGAATTTAAAAAATCTAATATCGTCTTAAATACAATATTTTAGATTAAAAAAGAAAATACGTAATCTGATATAATTAATTTAAAACTTACTCTCATTTAGTGTTTTTGAAGCATTTGAATAACAAGTACGTCACTTACGAATAAGGGCTTCTGAGAAAAATAATAAAGTAAATTATTCAGAGCCTGCAAGCTTAGTGAGAATTGAACAAAAAACACGGACTCGACAAATGCGTTAAGCATTCTCAACTGGTAGAAATGTTAATACATCTCACGTTGTATTTATGTGCATTAGCGACATAAGTTATGAACCACATCTGTTTATTTTGTAGATTTTTTTCGGACCGAGATTAAAGGAATTTCGTCCGGAATAAAAATAACACATGTTCACGATACACGGAAATATTAAATATAGTTTTTCATTTGAGAAGTATTCGTGGATAATGTATTACGGGGCCGCTTCCCTTGGAACATTAATCACTTATGAGAGGATGTAAATCATTTCGAAAATGTTTGTAAAAAAATATCGTAGTCTTTCCTTCCGGACCGGGAATGTCTTTAGCGATAATAAATGAGTAAAACCTATTGCGAGTGAAGGAAAACACGTTGTGATGATTAATACATTATTTCGCTTAATAAATCAATTGGTATTTGAAAATTAAAATGATTACTGGAATGATGTTCATTCTAGAAAAACAACTCACTTTCATTAGTTAATAATATTAATCTTAAGTCAAATACTAATGCTTGCTATTTGCGTATTCTATATTTATATAGACTTAACCATTATTGACATAAAAAATATATACATTCTGAATAAATTGATTACTAATATCTTAATATTGAATAAATATTTTTAAAATATTGGAAAGTCAATATTTCATTTCAATCTTTAAAAACCAGCAAACGACCTATTGGTTATACGTTGAATATTCAAAAAAAAAACTCATATAATTTGGTGATTCATGCTCTCCTGTGTAAAGCGCTCCCTTGTTGAACCATATGGCATTAATAAATAAAAATATACAGCAATTCGGAACGCCATAGGATGAAGTGATAAAGGCGAAATCAATAAGTTATTATCAAGAAGCATCTTTAAAAAATGTCATGTACAAAACAAAATTCTCTTGTGATCGATATTTTAAGCTTTATATATAATATGATTCCTGATTGCTTAATAAATAATTAAAATTTAATATAATTTTTAATGATTTCACATTGATCTCCAATAACTTATAGCTTTAACCATCTTCCGGTGATGTTTTTCAACTTTGAAATAAGCCAGAATTCTAGAAAATATTATATTGTTTTGCTAATAAGTCAGAATCATGATAATTTTATTTGGGTGTAGTTTTATATATGAAGAGTATATATGCATTCTGTAGGGTTTTACTCGTAATTGATGAGTCAACCACAATATACTGCTTGCATATTTGCCATATGATATAAGTTTCCTTTTCATTCTGAAACAGCATTAAATACATTTTGATTGGACTTTCTAGCGTGGTCCAGCGTGAACCTGTTAAGTAAAGATAAAAAAAACAGTTTATATTTTATATTTTTTTATGAAAACCTCATAAAGCTCCAAATTATGACATATTTCCATCATAATCCGGAAATCATGTCTCAAGTTGATTTTGGTGGCGGTTAAAGCTACTTTATATATATTTTAATTTGATACCTGAAAATAATCGTACAAAAGTGTGTAAGCAATATGTCTTGCAAACAACCTGAAATGGCAATTTGTAGGTCAAGTGTTCGGGAACAAACACCGGCTCGACTGAGGCTCCCATCATCCCTCGTGTTGTAACGGCATCCTAAGGAGCCTCTTTCGAGGAGCTCCTGTTATTATTGCTGGACATTAGACCCTTTTCACGTCACCTATCACACGTAATAACTTATTACGGTTCATTTAATTTCTCCTTCGCGTGGACGTTAGTAGATTTTGCTCTCAGTACAGAGGGTATTGATTTACGAGTATATTTACTGTAAATAATTTCATAAAAATATCTAATGGGTAAAATCGACGTATTTCTCATATCCGCTCTCTTTCTGCAGCATATGATTGTTTGCAATTGTCACAATAATGTTCAGTCAGTAACAACATCTTCGCCTCATCCCTGAAGCTCTTCCAAGTTTCTCCTTATGAGTAATTAACGAAGACCTTCCAAGACAGCGAGAACCCGAAGGACTAAAAAAAAGGCTGCTATAGTGTATACTCGCAATAATACTCGATAAAAAATGTTTTTCACTTAGAAAATATATTACCTATTTTTTTCTTTTCTCCTCATATCCATTCCATACCTAGAAAATATGTTTATCACAGATTGTCACTACTGAGTTCTGTTGGTTGCCATTGACATGTCCACCTAGGAATATCCTGTATGCAGTAGCAGTTTGAGATATTGAAGCGATGGCGGTTTTTTTTAACTGTAACACATTTTTAGTGATTTCTTAATCTGAATACTTAAAAAATCAAATGTTAAGCCCAACGCTCTCGAAAAATAGGCATTTGGTTTCTAGGGGGTGACTGGACCCAAATTTTTTATTCAATAAATATAACTAATGCTAAATGAAAAAAAAATAACAAAAAAAACTTTTCTACCGCAACAAATCGTGGCTCAGTTTGATGATGATGATATTTAACATTCAACCCGTTCAAAGGTAGACGCAACCTGTTTAAAGGCATTGTTAATTATAATTTTGTTTTCATAATTTAAATGTGCGAATTAAGATTTGCGCTGTGACAAAAAAAATGTTTAATTACCCTCTCCGCTCCGTTGCGTTTTGTATAATTCACCTTTATTTAGACATTAATAACAGACTTTGGCCGTTAGAATCTACGTGCGCAATTTACGGCTACTACTCGCGGCGGAGATCGCTATCAGGTGTTGTACCCGACTGCGAATGAATAATTTCTCACTCTTCTCGTTCGCAACTTTCTCTGGTGTCCATTTTAAACATGTCTCCCATTCTCTGCGATCCTGTATATCAGACGTTGACAACTTGATTGCTGCTTTGAAAGGAAGAACCAGGCAAATATTTAGCAAGAGTCTCCACTTGATGATTCCGTTTTTTCCTTCAACATAAAAAATATATAATATTAACTTTTCCGTTTTCTATTTATTATCATTTCATATTTCATCCCTATCTGAAGCGTATAGTTGACACAAAGCTTGCTCTAACGCTATATTAACTTCGCATTGTTTCAGGTACATTCTATGTATACTTTATGGCAGCTTTCTAAGACGGTGAAAGCATGAAGACCTTTAGTTTTTTACTCAAGCAATTTTTTTTACAAGTAAGATAGATAAATACTTTGTTTTGTAATTACTTTATTTGAACATGGATTATCTGAACTCTCGTTTGTAAAGCGTTTTCTTTCAAAATGAGGTCTTCGTCAGTTCTGCATTTGTATTATCGTACTTTTATGTATTTTTAGGAGTTAATACGTGTACAAACTGATAAAATCCTCGTTGATATAAAAACCGCGGATTATGATTTAAAAAAATATTCAATGTCATTTGTAGTGAGGCAAGGTAAAAATAATTATCTATTTAATATGTGAAATCGATCTTGAAACGAATGGTAAGAATGTGAAATGATAAACAAAAATGTTTTTTCAAATTATTGATTGCAGAATTTACACACAAACATTTTATTTAAGTACCGATATTTAATTTCATATTCAATAATACGTCAATACGTAAAATTTTGATTTCGTCGTGGTACTACAAATGCTAAGTGTATGTCTATGAAAAGCGTGTTGAATTGTGATTACAAGTTACAACCAAAAGCTCATTGCATAAACGACACCAAAGGTTCCTATTCTCTATTCACTGAGAGTGCTGTGGACCGCCAAACAGAGTCTGTTCGGCCAATGAAGGGGGCGGAAAGCAACTAGATGGGGAATATTCCAAACCCCAGTTCCCAAAAACTCCCCTAGTGGGTTGAGAGAAGCAGGGGAGGGCCGGCAGGGAATAATTGCAGGAGATAAGGACTTGTTTTACGAGTTCATGATTCAACTATGTAATTACATTTTTATCCGGGGAGTCGACGCCGGTGTAATATTCTTGATTTTTGCGCGACGATACGGACGCGGAATTTTACGAACGGGAATATTTATTACTTATTAAAAACTGCGTTATGCACATTTTCATGCGAATTCTGAAAAAAAGCACTTGTAAGCGCTGTACGCAGCTGTTTTCAAGAAACGCTTTAATTGGAAAATAAATTACTGTCTTAAATTTAGAATATGCACTTTTTGGCTTTATAAAAAACTGATATTAATTAAACGTATTAAATTTATATTCAAAAAAGTTTTAAAATAATTTTTGAGAAGGTTTTTGATGCTGTTTATTTAAATCAGTACTTATAGTTGAAAGTTATGTGTACAAGTTTAAACAAGTTGCAAAGGTTTTTGGTTCGAAAAGCCAGCATCGGACGGTTATTTTTCTACGTATTGTTTATGAGACTAATTGCATATAAGATGATGTTTGCTGTGAATGCGTATGTGTAGCAGTTGTCGAATATACTTACTACGGTACAACTGATTAAATTGAACTTGAAATAAACAAAAAACTGACTTAAATTAGGCATTTATTCAAACGTTAAGACAATTGTGAAATTGAAATAAATGTAAATAAAATATTTAATTAAAATATAAAGAAAACCACAGTCAAAATAAACATTCTCGATTAGGCGTAAATATCTCCGGTCTAAGGAGTATTATGTTGACAGTTATTATTACGATGACGAAGGACGGTGTCAAGACGGCCAGGGTCTGAATGTCATGTTTTACTCTGGCATTGTCTCAGACCTGTCATGTTTAATCTCGGATGCTCACGAAAGATGACGAACGTCCCGGCACAGCATCCAGCCGCCAGATATTGATTATAAATAATTTATATCTTCCCAAGTACGCAAATAAATTTCTGTCGCGGCCACGAGTGTGAACGCATGAAATATAAATGAAGCCTTAAAGAAAAATAACAAAAATCTCATTTCACAATGCAATATAACAAAAAATACTTTTTAAAATTTACGAATTTCACCCATTTTTTTCATATTAAAGGATGAATTATTCTACAAATCATACAATTAAATTTTATAGCAAATACCATATTGAATTATATTTAATTAATCGGAATAAAATAGTAACTGGTTAATGGTGCCTTGGACACCATGTATTTTTTGCCCAAAGTTATGTTCATTCGACAATTTTTAATATACGCCATCACATATTATGTGATTTTTATTACTTTTTAAAATATGGAACTTGTCATAAACTACATCGATATTTATTTCACAAAATTCAATACATTAATTAATTTAAGAAAATATATTTTAACCGACAACGTACCGAGAAAAAATACTATAAATAGTGATTGCTGCTGACTCTGATTGTGTATCAGTAGCTTAATTTATTCTATAAAGCTTTTTTCATTTGTATCGGAGATTCTTAGAGTGCTTACGCCAAATTTTACATATAACAATATGGTCCCTACCATGTTGTTATTTTAAGTCGAACTGCCTTAATATACCTAAGACTAAATGGACCAGACCTCGGGAGCATCGGGCTAATCATCCGATCTTATGAAAAAGTTATACTTTAGGAAGGTTGTTTGCACTATCTTTTATCGTGCAACTGCATACTGTCATATATACCTTGCATAACGTTTTAATAAGATCAGATACTTATATTGATGCTTTTGAGGCCTGAATCATTTAGTCCTAAGAGGTGGTTCAACCCTAAATAACAACACGGAAGGGACCATTTTATGAAAAATCACCGTAAGCACTGAAAAAATCCCAATATCTTATAAAATAGCGTACATTTTAGGAGGGTTGACTCACATCGGATCAAACGCGTAAAAATAATAAAACAATAAATAAATATTCATTAAATAAATAGTTACTTTTGTAATCTAAATTTATATAAATTCATACAAATAACACAAGTAAACTCGGAATTTATGCGTTTTGCACCCTGCAAATAGCAAAAATTCCACAATTGTTTCGTTGCGAGGAAGCTGCACGCGAGTAATTCAAGCACTCGCCGTCATGTTTAGTTTTTCTCTCGCGAATTAATTGCGAAGCATTTGTCAGATTAATTGCTCGCGATAAATCTACCTCTCTCCAGATCTAGCGCCCTTTCGCAAGTGGCAATCTAGCGAACGGCCGGCGGAACGTAATCACACGTCTAGCAATGGAACTTATGCACCGGCAAATATGCATTACCACTTCTATTACTGAAACAGGACGATGCATCATTGTCTGGAACACTGCGCATATTTTTTTTCAGTATCGCTGCACTTTATAAAGCAAAAAATTCATGTAAAATTGCATTACATTTAACCCTTTCGCATCGGTATATGCCATCTAAGATTCCCTTACCGTTGACATCGTTAGTCATGATATATCGTTTTGTTACTCTCTTAGAAAAGTTTTTTGTACATCATCTGATAGCTAAAGGATACAAGAACCAATGTGTGATATGAAAATGGACCATATAAATACATTTATGCTTCAAATACTAGTTTTATAAGTGACAGTTTAATTTGTATTTCACTCGAGCCATAATGAAAGGATTAAAGCATAAAAATGATATGCATAACATTTGTATCATTGTATGAAACACTGCGCTTACTTTTTTTTCAATATTATTTTGCATTTTTGCGAGCAAAAAATCAAAGTAACTGTTCGTTATACTTTAAGCATTAAAGTGATTTTTTTTAATGAACGAAATCGATTTCCAAGTAGTACATATATTACACAAAATAATAAAGATATGTTACAAATATAAGATAAAATAAGAGGCAATATAAAACCGAAGAGAGACAGACAATGGATATATTTATCATATATATTGACATTTAATTAATTTAATTTCACACCCAGAATCGAAAGTTCCAAGGTACATAAAAAAATACGAATAGAAGATAATAAAAGCAATAAAAAAAACATAAAATAAGAAGAAGATAATACGTGTTAGAGATCACAGAGATCTAGGAAGTCAGTACCATTGACAAAAGAGGAAAATGATGTAATAAAAGGATCGAGGTGTGCTGGTAGGCCATGTGATATGACATGTGCACATAACAGGTTTATCGTTGTTCGAAATATAGGGTTTATTTTTTTGGGTATCACTGCACTTTTGCAGGCGAAAACTCAATCTAACTTCACGAAAATTTCGACCATTAAAATGATTTTTGTTCTGTAACTCCACACAAGATAATACTGATTACAACGTAAATTTCTCAAATTGATTGATTTTAAATCAATTATCATTTTAAGAACTACAATAATTTGTAATCTACTGAAGTCATTTTATTTCTAATAATTAAATATACATATACTATACATAAAATTCTTTTTTCAACGCGTCAATCCAAACACAAAAATAACGGCAGAAGCGGGATGCGAACCGCGGACCTTGGAAACCAACTATGCCCAGGTATTCATACCGCTCAGCCGACTGGGCTATTACTGTGCCTGGACCGACTCACGTTGAAACTAGTATTCATGTCATTGTTATCATCGTATGATAGATGTCGCTATAGTATATATTCAAAGTATGTATATTTTTATTTTTATTATTCAATCAGTCTTCATTTATTCACAAGCTTAATATTATTACTTTCCGACAGTCTATTTATTTTAGTAAGTACCACTCGGGTCTCGAACCAAACTATAGACTGAATGGATGAGAAACGACTACTTATAGTTCCGACTTGGACTTTATAACCAATCATTTACCTGTGTTACTGATTAATAATTTTACCTTCTTGATATTGTCTCAAGGAGACATTATTAATGGTTTTTTTTTTTTTTTAATTTTTATTAGAATATTATTTTATTATTTCAATATTCTAATCTACTTTTATAGATCATTTTACTATATTAAAATATTATTAATAATTAAATATACATATACTATACATAAAATTAGTTTTTCTGTCGGAAAGTAATAATATTAAGCTTGTGAATAAATGAAGACTGATTGAATAATAAAAAATAAAAATATACATACTTTGAATATATACTATAGCGACATCTATCATACGATGATAACAATGACATGAATACTAGTTTCAACGTGAGTCGGTCCAGGCACAGTAATAGCCCAGTCGGCTGAGCGGTATGAATACCTGGGCATAGTTGGTTTCAAGGTCCGCGGTTCGCATCCCGCTTCTGCCGTTATTTTTGTGTTTGGATTGACGCGTTGAAAAAAGAATTTTATGTATAGTATATGTATATTTAATTATTAATAATCTTATAATATAGTAAAATGATCTATAAAAGTAGATTAGAATATTGAAATAAAATAATATTCTAATAAAAATTAAAAAAAAAAAAAAAATCCATTTTATTTCTGTCTGGCAATTACACATTGTTCATTTTAAGTACCTCCTTTGAATAACGATATAACTGAATGACTATCACCAAATTTGATTTATGAGTTTCGACATGCTTTTTCACAGGCGATATATTAGTTTTGTACTGTAGTTATAGATTGACTATTTTTTTTAAGAGTCCTAATATTAACGCACTACCTTGTAACCTCTTTAGTTACATTTCGACTCTTTGACTATTTTTCAAGAGGTTAATACAAATGCTATAATAGTTTGGATTAAGAAAGAAGTATGAATGAAGGTAGGTCTACGAAATTTAAACCAATATCATACATTTTTTCAACGTTCATATCACTCAAAAGCCTTATATTTATTTGTATTAATAAACAATAAATATTAAATTGATTACACAATACTATTTATGTAAATAAGCGTTTATTTAAGATCCATCCATCAATATTTATGATTATTTGTACTAATAAAATTACACAAGCAAGAGTTATTGATCTTATCTGAATTCTGTCTATTATTCATAAATATTGTAAGCATAGACATCCTTTTAAAGATGATGTGAAGTGTGAGTCAATTCAATTTCTTGCATTATCCCATATTATCATATCGAAGTAGATTTTTGTGTTAACACTGAGTGCACATTTCAACTTTAAATAATATATACAAGCAAATTATGTAGAAAATTTTCATTTTTCTCTTCGGAAAAAATATTTTTTTCAGTAAGTACGTTATCCATCATTATTTTATTCAGTATATTGTGTAATATCGTGACGTGTCTTAGGCAATATTTTATGTTTTGATACTTTTCATAATGTAAATAATATTAAAGCAGTACTTATCATGAACGTATAGTCATTGTAACCTAGTTTTATTTATTTATTTATGTATTAACGGAATTGAGTTCAAAGTAGTACATTTATTACACAAAGTAATATAGACATGTTACAAATATAAGAAAAAATAAGAGGCAATATAATACAGAATAGAGACATACAATGGGTATATTTATCATATATATTGACATTTAATTAATTTAATCACACACCAAGAATCGGAGTTCCAAGGTACAAAAAAAATACAAATAGAAGATAATAAAAAAATAAAAGTAATATTAAATAAGAAGAAGATGACACGTGTCAGAAATCACATAGATCTAGGAAGACAATACCATCGACAAAAGAGGAAAAGGACGTAAGAAAAAGATCGAGGTGTGTTGGTAGGCCATTTAGGAGCGCCGATGCCGTTGTACTAAATTGAATGCTCGAGGTTCCATAAGTATCAACTGGGATCAAAAACAATCGGATGGCTACGAGCACGGGTGTACTTATCTGGAACATATAAGTTAAAACATTTAAAATCCCAGGGTTGTGATATTATCATTAAAATATTCCAAATATCACTGCTAATACTAGAATACTTTATCAATGTTGTAATCGATGCGTTTGTTGGGCAATGCAAACTAAGAAAAAATATATTTTCATATTAGAATACAATAAATTTGCATAAATATTTTTTAAATTAATACACAATGAGAGGTGAAAGAGAAAATGTTTATTCGTATTTATTCACTGTATTCAAGGAATAAATAGTTTAGTTACTTACAACACTTGCAGATTGATGATCCTTAATTATAATATTCCATAATATATATTATTTTTTATATTTATTTTAATTTTTTAACATATCTGCTCCATATTTGGAGCATATGCACAAAACAAAATTTCGTTTCACAGTTCTGTTAGCTTAAGATTATCTAGAACACGTGTATACCCGGAGGTTCGCATGGGAACATAGATGCTTCCCGGGAGCTTCCAGGGCAAGAACTCGTGAACTTATATAGACTGTGGATGTAATACAAGAGAAATATTTGAGTTTTAAACAATCAGTGTTTTTTTAAAGGAGATTGGATGATGAACCCGTCGCTCCCGAGGTCTGGTAATTTTTTTCGTACTATGAGGTGGCACATCCCAAGCCTCTCATGTAAAGAGCTTAATTTGAGAAGCTTGGTCGGGTTTCTGTAAAAATGATTAAAATATTAAGCGGCTTGGTAATAATATAAATTTGTTTGTTTTTAGGGTGGAGGTAGCAGTGTGATATACATGGAGCCTGCCGTGTGCTCGTCACGGGCGGGGGTGGCGGTGCTGCTGCTGCTCGTGGGGACATTGGGAGCCTCGGCCAGCGGAGTCTGTCCCTCGGGTTGCGAGTGCACGGAGGCCAGCACGGTCTTTTCTTGCATCGCCGCTGGCCTCGAGGTCATCCCCATCCAGCTCAACCCAGAGTCTCTCCGCATCAACCTCACTCGCAACCGCATAGGCAACGTCCAGTACGTCCTCAGCATGTACGTCGAACTACACACCCTAGACGTCTCCAGAAACGAGATCGCCTCTTTAGACGTCGGAAACTTCAAATACAACAAAAAACTCACACATCTTTATCTCCAGCACAATGCAATAGAAACACTACCGAAATACGTGTTCTCCGGACTGAGATCTCTTCTAACGTTAAATTTACAATCCAACAAAATTGAAACAGTTCATGTTCACGCGTTCGACGGATTGGTACTCTTAGAAGAATTGCACTTATCGAACAATAGGATAGCTGGATTCGGAGACGTCACGTTTAAGTCGTTAGTGAATTTGAGAGTGCTTTTACTAGAGAATAATGTACTTTTTGATGTGCCCACCGATAACTTGGCTTTCACCGTGAATTTAGAACGTCTCGTCTTATCAGGAAACTACATCGAGAATGTGACCGAGTCGGCGACTCCTGCGCTGCGACGCATGAAGCGTCTAGAGATGGCCGGGAATATTATCTCAGCGGTGCATCCAGGTGCCCTGGACGGTCTTCTTGCGCTGCAGTTCCTCGACCTTAGCAACAACAACTTAACATCTGTGCCCACTGCAGCTCTCTCCAAGCTGGCCAACCTGACGCATCTGTCCTTGAACGGAAACTTCTTTGAAGCTCTTCCTCCGGTCTCATTCCAGAGTCTATTTCATCTGCGACATCTCCACTTGAGCGGACTTCCCAAGCTTTCAAAAATTGACGCTAGAGCATTCGTAGACAACATCAATCTAGAATTAATCTGGATGAACGATAACATTAAAGTTTCCGTTCTTCCGACGAGGATCTTTCACGGAAATCCGAGATTGACTCACATATCTATTAAAAACAATGTAATATACACGCTGCGCGCTTCTCATTTTCCTCTGGATCAGCTCAACTCTTTGCAGCTGGGAGGAAATCCTCTGCACTGTAATTGTTCGTTGCATTGGTTGTGGAAATTAGGACAAGAACATCTGAAAATTCCTCTGCCGTTGACCAACGCGAGTGAATATACAAATCTTTACGTAGATTTTACAGAATTGCACTGCGCGAGTCCCCAGAACATCGAAAACGCGTTACTAGTGAAAGTGCAAGAATCTGCATTCCGTTGCTCTTCTGGATGGATAACCGTTCTAACGATCGTGTTATCGTTGAGCGTGCTGATGAGCGTAGCTGGTGGAGTTCTTTATTACGTTGGAGCACTGAAGCGGTGCTCGAAAGGAAAGTCGAAGCACGTCATGACGGATTCTGACTTGACGAGTGATCTTCCCAAAATGAGTAACGGTCTGATGTATGGGACGAATCATCAGAGGGCTTCGGATGATAAGATGGAGATCAATCGATACTTGATGATCGCGCCCCCAGCGCCTGAAAGCTACCACAGCACGCCACCCTGGCACAGCCTGAGTAGGCCCCCTGTAGGCATGGGCATGGGCATGGGTATGGGCCCAGGAATTGGCATGTCTATGGGGGCGGGCGCAGATTCTGCAGAAAACATGTACGAACAGTTCGGCAATGAAGCGATACCGTACCACAGAACTATGGAAAGGCCGCACATAGTCTACGTGTAAATAAAATGTGTAAGACTAAATGACGTTTTGTAAAATGCTTATATGAATTTTGTATGGATAGAATAAATTTGTGCGAGGATATTTTCGCAAAAATTTTCAGTCCCTATATGTAAATTGTCTCTAAAGATATTAAATAACTTCGAAGTATTTTTATATTTTTAATGTATATGATACTAGAGCTGTATAATTTCGATCGAGTGACGTTTGAAGACGGCTAATTGCAGAGTAAATTTAAAAATCCCTAATTCGATCAACTCGAGTGGCCCAGATAACACGTCTAATGTACCTACCTTGTAATGACAAAATGTAATATTGTATGTACTTAACTTGTAGTGATACGATGTCGTCAGTAGTGTTACCGTTAACGAAATACTAAGGTCTTCCTAAAGATCCGCAAAGGATTCGATTGATTGGACTCATTGGATTTTGGATAAAATGTGTTTTAGTTATAGATGTTAAATTATTTGAATTTGCTATTGTTCAAACATATTTTATTACTGAAGGAAATTTGTAACATTATTGATTTAAGTTTTTTGAGTAGAACTAGTCGTTATAAAAACGCAATTTATAGAATTTAGATACAATTTATTTATGTTAATTTTATACTCGGTAAATGCTGAATCATATTATTATACTTTGTTTTACGACTTTATTAATGTCTGGAGTATAAAACGAGTAAAAAAGATACAACTTAAAAGTAAAATACATTAAAAAACATATTTTATTCAATTGACTTAAGTAAATTACGTAAAACATGACAATATTGATAAACAGAAAGCCAAAAACGAAAAAAGAAAGTTGTATATGGAAGTTTAATCATTTTTATTGTTTATTTATTAATTCGTACCATTCATTGTGAAAAATGGTGAATAGTATATTTGTGATTGTGTAAATGAAAATGATTTGCAATAATCAATAATAAATATTTTGTACAACCTTTAGATCTTGAATAACTAATGAAAAATAAAATACACCAAATATGAATAATTCACTAATAACGTCCAAATTTAATTGAGGATAAATATAATTTTATCTACATACTGATTATATGAAAACTTTATATTCTAATACTTGTATTATTTCAACAATACTCTTTCTCATGTTTTATAGTCCCGTAACTAATTTTACTAAATAAACATGTTATAAGTTGAGTGGAAAGAAAAGAAACTTAACCCATGCCAGACTTATTTTAAAGAATATAAAACTTTGATCTATGACTCGATTATGAATATATTACGTGTTTATAAACGTAAATATATTTAAAATAGAATCAAATTGGATTTTAGGATCAATCATTCCATTTCAATAAAAAACATATTTATATTTTATTATACTTTATGATGTAATAAATATATTGTTGGAAAATACTAAAAAAATGTAACTAAACATAACGAGAGTAGTACTCACATTCTAATATCAATTATTGAACCTCGTAGACTACAACTGTTATTTTATTTGTTTAAATTTTGTTTTGATTTTATAAACAAAATTAAGCATTAAGAACTACTAGTAATATATAACGAACCCGAATCACGAAAAAAAGTGCTAGTATCTTTGATTATTATTGATTTTTTAAGGTTTTCGTTATTGTAGAGTTTTTATGTTTACCTATTATAATTATTTTTAATTAATTCCTTTGTATATGAATACTTTTATTATTGAAAAAGATGTTTTTTTATTATAGTTAGCGCATATTATGACAGATGGACTGTCAATGCAATATTAAACTATACCTTATTAATAAAATAATAGGCTATGGCATTATACATATAAGGGTTTAAAAGGTAAACAAACTGAAGTTACAAATATTATATTCTTATTATAAGTAATGTTACTACAGGCGATATATAATGTTAAGGGATACGTCTTATAAATATTGCATAATGATATCAAAATGAGTATAGGTATTCTCTATTTATAAAAAAATATTTGTTTACGATCTATTATAACCTAAAAAGTAAATATTTTATTTAAATCTATTGAATAATACAATTGAAATTATTACGTGAATTCAAACAGATTTTTAAGCTAACGATAATATTCTAATCATTGTTTACTTACTGTATTCATGTTCACACAAGTACATTATTATGTTTTAACTTTATGTAATCATTTTAATTGATAAAATTGTTACCAAAAAACATGCAGAAGTTGAATATGTAAATAAATAATGGCTTTTCTATTTATAACAATTATTATTACAATATTTATAATTTATTGCAAACCTTAGTAATTGATTATGTGGTCATCTTAAAATGATTTTAAACTCAATATATATTTTTAATATGATGCTAAAAGATTTTTGATTTATTAATTTAAAATATATTATAATAAATTTATGTTTTTTCTCTACATCTATATTATATGTTATTTAATGGAGTCTATTTTTTCTTTATCATTTACATTGTGTTGAGATTTCTTTGCTTTTGATTATTCGCCTAAATTATAAGTACATACCTACCCTATCTAATTAAAAATATTTGTGTAAATATTTCATTTAAATCTCTAGTTTTTCTTTTCCTTCGTCGTGGATTGCAAACAAATTGTTTGCATTTTTCTTTACTTTTGTCATTTTACGTTTAGCAAAACTGATGAAATAAAAAATATATGAAATAAACACTGTGTTTTTTTTTTACTAAATATCCACTCACAACCAACAAACTCGTCTTACACTTGCTGAACTTCCTTCCACGGTTAATGTGTGTCGCCAAAGAGCTGGAAGTTTCCAAAGTTTCTTCCTTAATGTCACTAGTAAGCTTTGGAATGCTCTTCCAGCGTCTGTATTTCCTCCTTCCTAGAATCTGGATCTCTTCAAGAAACAGATTAATGTACACTTGCAATCTCCCCAACCCACACACAAACACGAACACAACATGCGTTTCACGCATGCAGCGTCCAGCCTCCCTGGCTGAGCGTCATAGAGTACACTGATCTTGACCGATTATGCTTTTCTGCGTGTGATTATATAAAAATTCAGTATTTATCAAAATTGAAGCGTAAATTTACAGTTCATAAGTATTGTTTTGTAAAGCAATATAGAAGCGTAGGCAATGTTTATTTTTTACATTTATTGTACGCTGTCTTATTGTATAATAAATGAAACGAATAAAATCCTTTGCCAAAAACGAACTTGCCAAAATATGTTTTCTTCCAATTCTTCTGAACTTTTATGTTTGTTGAGAACAACAGCTTGCAAGATTTATTAAAACGCTGTCATTAATAATACGAGTATGTAGTACATTACATTAGTGGTGAAGTTGAATTTCGTATATATTTCAGATTTTTTTTTTTTTTATGGCAACTTATAATTTTTATTTTAGGTAATTAAGTTATTGGATAGTGCTTAAGATAATGATAATATGGATCAATTGATAATATTTTATCATACAATTATCTCATTTTCGCTAAATTATTAATTACTGATGAATTAATTACTGATGAATTAAAAGGGGTGGAAACTAAGACGTGATGTCTACTTTCAATAATGGAAACATACAGAATTTTGTTTCATTAATATTTTATAAATTTCATTTTTTAAATTATTAGTAAATAATCTTCATTAAACAAGTAGTTTTTATAACAAATACACGTAGGCAAGAATCACCTGACTCTATCTCCAATATATGGACTTATTTGAATCATAACACATTTAAGCAAGGTTGACTAGAAACTACACGTAGAAGGGTGAGTCATATTGTTTTTGCTTTGTGTATTATGCAACAAAACTAAATAGCCACTAACAAGAACATAGAAAAAAAACAAAATATAAAATCGCATTAAAGATTTATTAAAACATATAATTAAAATTGTAGTGGATGCTACTCCAACGAATAGGCAAACTCAAGTGGCAATGGGCAGGACATATCTGTCGAAGAGTCGACGGTCGATGGGGAAGAAAAGTATTGGAATGGCGCCCAAGAACTGACAAACGAAGCATTGGCCGACTCCCTACAAGACGGACTGACGATATAAGAAGAATAGCGGGAGTGACCTGGATGCGGAAGGCGGAGGATCGAACAGGATGGAGACTCATGCGGGAGGCCTACGTTCAACAGTGGACGGACACAGACTGATGATGATGATGATGATAATTAAAATATATACTAGTAATTACATTCAAGCATGTATTTAATATTGATATTATCCACATCTTAAATGGACCATTTCGTTATCAAAGGTTTTCATAATTAAATCCTGTATGCTAGTAAAATAACAGCCTGTTTACAAATATAATGCTCACATCATATCTGAATTACTAAAAAATACTATTTAAATCAATTATTTAGAGTTTCAGTTAACATAAATTCTAAACTATATAAGTTTTCAGTTATAAAATAAGGTTGTTAGATAAATATTACCGAAATTAAATGAAAATTGAATTAGTTTTTATGTTGTTTTTGTTCTTGCGTTTCAGATAATAAAATTTCTCAATAAATGTAAAAAGTTTCGTAAATGTTAAATAAAGTAATAAATAATCCCGAATGTTAAGTTAAATGAAGTTTTCGTATGGACGTTTGTATATTCAATTTATCCATGTATCGTCGTGGAACTTTGTCCACTTAAGCACCCACATATCTGTAAGTACTCCCCAGTAGGCCATGGGAGCTCTCAGTATGGATTGATATGGGCAGATTTATTTTTATTGCATGCGAAATACCCCAGGGAATGTTTAGAGGCCTCGTATCGCATATAATTCAGGACTCTTGAATAGCTGCAAAGCAGAGCTTTTCAATTCACCAATTTGTGGATGTTTTACATTGAATATATTCATTTGTCTGAATGTGGGAGTGTAGTGGAAGTGTGGTAAATCTGTGGATTGTTGAGAAGGAATTGTTATACGTGTTAGGAAGAGATCAATGGAAATACACGGACATTCCAAACATAGAAAAAAAAGAAAGAATAACACGACCTCTGGTGACCGAAGTTGGTGCAATTGATAAAACAGAAGTCTACAAATTCAAAAATACTCAAATCATTATTAACTGTTAATTATTTTAATGATGGAATTGGTGAAATTTATTTAATATAGATATTCAATGCTTTCCTTGAAGATACAATCGAGTAAATAATCATAATTTGTGTCTTAGCATAAAGAAATTGACTGTAATTTATTGGTTTCATTTGATAATGAAATCTGAAGTCAATAAATTTTCCTTTCTATTAAATAATATGTTATCTAATGGCAGTGAATTTTTTAAATTAAAAGCAATGACATTTAAATATCAGAATAAATTAAAGAAAAAAAGCTGAATATCGTTTTTTAATAGGCGTAAAAAATATTTTAAAATAGAGCAGAAAACACATTTTATCATGACTACAAGTGGTATCATACACCAAATATATCATTTTTTAAAGCAGACACATAAAATATTTTAATTATGTTTGATTGTCAGTATTATATACTGTTATGCATGAGTGTGTTATAAACGTTAGTTAATAACAATGGAGTTTAAAGAATAATATTAATATCAAATAATATGAAAAAGTAATATTTGTAAATATTGTACCTAAATTGTTTTGTCGAAAGTGTTAAACAAGCTACTACTGGAAATCAGCTTTTATACGAAACAAGACATCTCAATAGGAACCAATCCTCCTGCATGTGTTTACACGAAACGTAATAAGAAAATGTGATTGAAAATTTTCAATTTGCATAAAAAGAGGCTGCCGTAACGTATTGCAGATTGAAAAGGCCCGCAACCAAGGCAGTCAGACCGTAATTCTGTATTTTATGAACCATTTCTGTCAACGGACCACTTTAAGCCATTTTTATATTTTGGCTCCAAGATTGCTCTGATGCAGGCGAATGTTAAATTATTCCAGAAATTTGTCCGACTCGCAACAGAGAGGAAATTGCTAATTTGGTTGAGTGATTTTTATATTTAACCATAAAAAAGATTCACTCCACTTTTATTGCGGCCGACTTTGAGAATTATTATAAATCTAGGGAAGCTTTGTTTATTATAACAAAGCAAAATAAACCTCCCAACAATGAATGAATTGTATGAACAAAAAAGGTTTAATGCCAAAAAATTAAAGATATTGCAAAGAATGAAAAAATGGAAAGAATGGAATGGAAAAATAAAAACATTATAAACATTTAAATAAACTTGACTTCACACAATTCACATTATATAGTATTAAACAAAGATATTGGTCTGCCAAATTATTTTAAATCATGTTATGAACATAAGATAGATTATGTGTACATATTTATTATTAAAGGTGCTTAAAAAAATAATAATACTAATGAACGCATCGATACAGATATAAAGATAAGTGAAATATTTTATTTGTCTTTTTCAAGAAAGGTCATTTAAATACACACAAAGATATTTATTTATTTTCTTACAATTAGCACTGTCAAACACTTCGTTAGTTCAGGGTATTATAATGATTAATACTCGTATTCCAGCGTTTTTTCTTTACCTTTTCTTATTCACACACCCATCCATCTCTATAGTACCTAATAAAACGTACCTTTTTCAAAATTTAAGTTGAATATTTGTACACTAATCATAAAAACTGCTGTTTAGCTTAGATTGATTCGTTTGAACTAAATAGTTCTTGTCTGATCTCGTTTAAAAATTCCAATTCACAAATCACTCAAAATATGGTTCAGTTTCTGTAACAGAGATTACTCCCAATGTACCTCGGATGGAAGTAATCTCTGGGTTTCTTGACCAGGGATGTCGTCGTGGACAGTAGATGTTTCTAGGTGTTTTACCGAGTGCAGGCATGAATAAGAAAACTGAGAGAACTGGCAGCAGTTTTAAATAATCATATGTTTCAAATGAATAGGTAAGACTGGTCAACATTTAATAGTTGAGAAAATGTACTTACTTAGCTAAAACATAGTCACTCAAAGTAAACCGTAGGAAAATAAGTTTCTTGTTACTAAATTGATTGTATACATTTTTTTAAATTCAAATATTCAACAGGATAAATAATTTGATGTATAGTATGTGTATATTTAAATTACTAAATTAAATGAGTATAATCTGTCATTAAAATCTCCATTCTAGTCATAAGTTGGGTAGACTAGTGATCAGGGCTTATCCATTTAGAAATTAGTCTAAAGTAAATGTCTGGAAAGAACATAAAGGTAGTTCTACCATTGGTGGAAGTCAAACATTCAATTATCTGGTTCAACTGCACAGAGAAATAGTTTATATACTCATATTATTCTATTGATAGATATAAATTATATGAAACCCTTGGAGTGCCGCCTCAATTTTATAGTGATTTCTCAATTTTCTTTCTTCGTTTGTGGCGTGTTTAATTGTTGTTTAGCTTTGACACTATCGTTATAGTTTTCTCACAGTAAAAACCATATTCCTCGCCGGCCGCGTTTGGAATGTTGCATTCGTGTGGGAATGCATTTGGCCAAGTAATCGCCCCGAGCCCGGCACACCCGGGTATTGGCCGGTGCATTTTCCTGAAACGAAAAGACCCCTTATCTTGATTGCGATACATATATTTTACACTTTTACTAGTGAGCATTATTTTTCCTTTGTGTACATATACAAAAAAAAAACGAATTTCTCCAACGAAAATGGCTTATAACATTAACATGCTCTTTTTACTGAGCTGGTTTTTCAAATTTGCTTCGCAAAAATAAATTTGCAGCGCACATACGTTTGAAGCAGAATATAAATACATTCCCTTATTTTGTAAACAGAGAAGTATTACTAATGCAGTATTATTTTTAGTTTTATGTTGAATTGTTTATTTTCAAGTGATTATTTTGAAAAATTTAAATAAATATTATCAAATAAGTATGAATATGACAACTTGTTAAAACACACACCTTTTTATGAAATTTAATTATGATAAAAAAATATATGTTTTCAATCAACAATTCAATAAACTATAAAATACTCCGCTTGATAAAGAGTTTTTACTATGTAGCCCCATGAGGACCTAACCCCTGGACACAACCAGGGGTGCAATATATAGTAGGTCCCTTAATAGACTTCGGACCGAAATATGCAAGACGAGGACACAAATGAAAGCCAGGTAGTTGTACAGCGGGCCGACTGAATGTGACTGCGGCGTAAAGCAGACCCTGTCACACTTTCTGGAGTGTGCACTGTGTCCGAGTAGCTGCACCTAGGAAGACCTGATGAAGGCCGGGAGTAACGCCATCGACGTCGCCCACTTCTGGGTACACAGGATCTAACCCTGTTGTTTCCGACACGATTATATATATATTATGTAGCACCTGACGAAAGTGCTTTACCACTAAACCGGTAAAGTGAGTAGTAATAAAAACTCAGTGGTAGTAACTGTAAGATTTTCACATGTTCTTAAATAAAAGTAAACAAATCCGTTATTCTTCTTCCAATATTTATTCAATATCTGGAACTTATGCTCATCGAAAATTGCCCTCATTTATTTTTGTCAGCTACTCCTCTCCATTTCACATTCTAAATTATTCTGTGCTTGAAGGTTATAGGCCTAGTATTAATTAATCTTTGTTTTGAACAAAAGTCTTCCAGTCAGTGTGAATGCCATTATACAGTAATTTCCGGTAAAATGGGCGAAGCGTGAATGTCAAGCTATACTAGTCTAATGATGTTTGGGCTCTCCGTTTCAACACTCCACACATAGCGCTTGGTAATCTTCAAAATGTTTTTTTATGTTAACACATATAGGAGAATACCGACAGATGTTGATAGTAATTCTGAAGTCTCATCTGTGGAATTCAATGACACTTACCACGGTGCATATGGCCAAGCGCTGTATGTGGATCCGCCTACGTCATAGACTACAGCCTGACATTCATGCATCACCCTTAATATTACAGGAGTTTACTAAGAACGGGTGGTCTTCACACGATGAATTTCGTCTGCCACCAATTTCAATAAATAGGCTATGACTGGTATTTTACGGATGAGGTATCAAATTCACACCAACAGGGGAGAGCTCAGAAATCAATTCAAAATCCTTTTTTTAAATCTCCGAACGACCTTTGGCTTGCAAAGCAAACGCTTTGACCATTGAGCTATACGCACCGGCAGAGTGTAACTGTTAAGAATCATTTATGACGCTTAAAATTTTGAAGTTTTTTTTTGAAGAAGATTATAAAGTAAAGATGGTCGTATCATTTTTGCCAACCTAAATTTTGCGCAGTGAAATATGAATTATTTAAATATTAAATTAAATGAAATTTTTTAGTAACCTATTAAAGCAAGAGCTCAAGTAATTCAGCGACCCACTAATAATTATCAAGATAAACGGATCATTTAATTCGGGCAGTATTAATTTAATGCCCCGCACCCTGCTCTAGACTAAGTAATGGCGGAGTGACGCAATTAGTCGATGTCGCAGATATGCTCCTGCCCATTTATTGCCGGCTATCTTTCCAGGCGATTGTATCACACAAAATGACCAAGCAGCACTTTTATCACTTACGTTGCAAGATGGCCTTTTTCACGATTCACGAAAATGCTTTAACTTTTGTAACTGTTTTTACACATTAGATGTAGATTTTTTGGATCCTTTATATCAATGAACTGAAATAAAGTTGTATGAGAATGTGAATAAATAATCCTTTAAGTGATGTATAGTGATAATTCTCGAAATTTCCTGGAGATACACGTCACGAACAATGAGGTTCTGAGGATAATCAAGGAAGATAGGCACCTAGTAAGAAACATCTCAGACAGGCGAGCCCGATGGATCGGTCACGTCATGCGCTACGATGGTCTTCTTCACGACATATTGGAGGGGATGGTTGAGGTTAGAAACTGCAGAGGGCGCCTTAGATGGGAGTATTTGCAGCATGTCTTCGAGGACATGAGTTGTAGCTCTTATGCTGAGCTGAAGAAGGTTGCGGAGGACCGAGAGGATTGGAGATCGAGATGCAAGGTTTTGTTGCTGCAAACCAATCCACCGAATTGATACTACTACGAAGAAGAAGTGTTTATATTTTAATTAATATGTTTTGCATATATATCTCAAGTATAAACATAATCTTTTAATTATTCCGCATATTTAAAAATTAAAGATTGTCCTGTTTTATTAATATATGCTTCTTAGAACATTTTACTAGCATTAGAGGATTTAAAAAATGTTTGTAATAATATATTCGTAAATAATGTCCAAATGTCCATTTTGTCAAATATCTTTCGGCCAAGCTTCCGTCGTTCTAATTTCCAGGAGCCAGACAAAACTACAATTCTGATTTGTCGTTGAATATATATATTTATTAACAAATATGAAGAGTTCAATCAAATTCAGCTATAGATATCAACAAAACCGGAAGATGAATCAATAATTGAATCTCAGTGGTTTTAAAAAGCTTATAATTTAATTATTTTAACATCTCAAATCACAAACTTAAATATGATATTGTGGATTTTGGATTTAGCCGTGAGTGGCGAATTATTAATTTCCAATATTTCGACCGCCATTGCAGGGGTCTTCTTCAATGTTGATGACTTAGTGATGAGTTGGTGTCTGGAGGTAGTTAAGCCCCAGCGTAACGTTCCAAGAAGGATACCTCTACGAGCGGCATGATGATTATGTGGTACGGAGCATACCTCCACGAACGTCATGTCAGACTGATGTTGTTCTTGCTTGTCTGTACATGTTTTTGAGTATGTGCTAGAGGTGAGAGCCATGTTGTTTTGAAATCAAACCGTCATCCCTGTTGATGTTGATGGAAGTTATTCACATGCATGCACAAGTATATCAAATATGTTTATTTCTAAGCTAACGCTCACAAGACCTTACTAATTTTGTCTTAAGAGACGGCCTAAATCAATAAGTCTAGATATAAGAAAACTATATACGATTTGGATGACAACATATTTTTAAAATTACTCTTCTAATAATAAGTTGCATCCAAAAAGCTTCGGTACTCGCGATTAGTTAGGGGTTTATACTTAGGTTACTGCTCGTCCAGAGGTTCACTGGTTTCAGTCACGAAACCTGCGGGAGAAATGAGTCGAGCCTTCTAGCGACACGTACTTTGCCGCGCCGAAGCCTCTCTCACCGGAAGCGATCGGGGGTGTGAGCGATTGCGTTTGCATTATGAAATATTTCAGAAATCCTGCTCGAGATAATAATATAAAGTGCACTGAGATAGCGATGCAGGCGGCGCACGAAATTAAATAATCACATCGCTACCTAGAAGCGATTTAATAGGAAAACTTTCGCGTGATATTTACAGCTCGCTTTTGGTAGTAAAAAAAGAACCGCACCCCTTCCTACATTTATTCCTACCTTATACCATATAAAAGCATTGTGATTTTAATAAATTTATATTTTATTAATTTTAGAAAATATATTTCACAATTATACCTGTATTGTCCTCTTGGTATCTCATTAAAAGCAAATACGTCTTTATATTGTGTTGTGAAAACGTATGCCTGCTTATAATACTAATGAAAGGACAGTTTGACATTGTGATAAATGAAAAGGTGGAGAAAAATTAACGTTACTTATTTCCGTACAACAGTCGATAAACAGACTGAGAAAAACCGTACTGGGACATATCCTTCAAATACTGTAGAAAGTTAAAAGCTTCTGCTTCTTTTAAATGCTTGAAAATGTTTAAATATATAACAATTCATACGTTGAAAAAGAGAAATGAAAAAAAATAATAAAGAATTGGTAAACGTAAAAACCGTGTACTGTTTCATAAGAATTTCATATTATTTATTGTAAATAAATCCGCCTAAATCTTTCTTTGAAAAAATTAAAGTAAACTTAATATTTAGAAAACACATACTGTTTTTACAATAGCAATTCACATATATATATCCAAGATAATTAATTTTTTTACTAAGTTTAAATAGAACCTTAGTGGTTATTAGTAATAAAACCAATGTATGTCTAAATAAGCTAATGTGAAATACTTGAGTAGGTTTTGAGGTTACTTGTGAGAAAAGCGAAGGTGTTAGTATGTTTAATTTAAGGATGTAAGAGATGTTAGGCGTCACCAAGAATGTTTGTAATTAAATGAAACACGATCGAACATTATATTGAATTGTTGGTTACATAAAGTATCAAAATATATGTGTGTTGAATCAGCTTACAAGTTTAAAGAGAAGAGTAGTGCGTTGTACGAGTATATAAGGTTATAGCTTCCAAAAACGATCGATGAAAATCCGTAGAGTAAATGATGGTCCACTAAATATTGAAAATATTATACTTGGAGAGCTTCGGAATGCAGATCTAACGATTGTAAGCTAGGTGAAGATCATAATATCTAAGCATATGTTCTAGAAAAGGTGAAAATATGGTAAAATATGCTTCTATTAAGTTCTATGAATTTTGATTACTTGACTTAACCAACCGTACACTGTAAAATTATAATTTATCGACTAAGAACTGACAGCTTCCGTAATTTAATCTTAAATTTCGCCTGTAAGATCTTTCAGCATCTGCGTTTCGTCCTTAATATATTCATATATTTACACTTGGAATCTCCCTAATCCACAGACAAAACATAAACAAAATACACATTTCCAGCATGCAGCATCCAGTCGTCCTTCAGAGCGTTTTAGAGCTTAATGTTCTAGGCCAGTTGTGCTCTCCTGAATGCGAATTCACAATATAAAAACCTCAATCCGAACCTTTAAAGGTAAAAAATAATTCTGAATAAAAAATATAACTGTTGTGGATTCGTTGTAAAATAATTAAATGAAAGGACCACCAGAACTATAGCATAAAAGCAGCATGTTTTACGATATGATTGAATTTAACTAAACCGTAATGTTTTACTACTTGCGTCGTATCTCTTAATGGCAAGCAAACAGATAAAATGTTTATCTTTATATACGTTTTCTTTTGTTCAAAAAATATGTCCTATTAATCTCAAGAGATGAAAAGTTTTCAGTTACGCTGAAAGGAGAGAAAACGCGTCTCAACGCACCGCACACGGCTTCTATCTCCATAGCAATCTCACTCGAAATGTAAATGATTTGGTGCCGCCTCGCCCTTCTCCGAGAACTCATTTATTTCATGTAATTGCTTTCAATTTATCTTACCTCTTAACTTGCTCAAAATAGAGCCGAGCCGGTTTAATGCCCCCCATACATTGTTGTTACTTTTTTCAGCACTTTTTTCATCGCCAAGTCGACAAAATAAACGTAAAATTGAATAATTATTTCGTTATCCGGCGTCGTGGAGGCTGCTCTGCTCGGCGGAAGAGTCCCGTGATAAATAACCTCACTTTCTTGAATGCTGGAACGTTTTGCAAGCCTGAGCTCGGGATAAGCGATAAAAAATGGTCTCCGATTTTTTACGGCGAAAAATTTCGTCAATTTGTCGAATAAACAATAAATATATGCCTTTTACAAATTACATGCGGTTTTCTTTAAAAGGTGAAACATGCTACCAAACGCGATACGGAGTTTTTTCATATAAAATGTTTCTATAAACAACAAGTTACAAATTATTGTACGTTAGCTCACATGACATAGTAATTTTTAACATAAATGATTCGATAATTTTAAATATACCATGACAAATATATCATGTATGATATAATTTTATTATCAAAAATTTTTAAAATGTTATAGAAATATACCATCCAGCACACTTCAATATTTTTTCACATCTTTTTCGTCTCTTGTCGATTGCATTAGCTTTTTGGATACTTGTGAATTTTTACTATACTGTAGAAAATGGAGCATATGGACCTGGAGCGTGTACCTAAATAATTAGTATTTATTTTATATTAAGATTATCAACTGACAATACTTGTTGAAAACGCATAACTATTATTTGAAATTAATTTCGATTAAAAAAATAATACAGATAAAATATTAAGTTTTGATTTAAATTTATTTTAATTGTGTTTAAATGTTCCGGTCTTGATTCTGCTAAAAGTTATTCCAGGTATCAAGCTGAAAAAACCACATACACTATGGACTGACCGTCGTCTACACCGAAGAAATACAAGGATTTTTTTAAATTGAACATAAAAATTGATTTTATATAATGGCTTAAAACATTAAAATAACACATACCCATTAATTATATAATGTCTTTTTTCAATTGTTTTATCCGCACACATATACAACCTGTAAATATGTGTGTACTAATGTAGGAACTAATTACTTGTACATACCTATATAAGCCACTGCCAGTTTTTAATTTAATCATCACTGAAAGATGGTTTCCAGGGCGGCCGAAACATGTAATCATTTAAAACAAATGTTAATCAATATGGTGAAATATTTTTAATATTTCAATTAAAATTAATTTAAACTTTTGTATTTATTTTAATTTATATTGTTTTACATATTTGTTTCAAATGATAAATAAAATATGTCTATTTCTTAGTAATTCAAATTATTTTTAATATTTATACAAGCCTATATTTTACAGAATTTTTACAGTATGTATATACACAATTTATTTTTTGAGTAGAGTGTAATTTTACAAAATATTTTGAATAATTTTATTTAAATGTTGTTTTCCACGATTTTTATGTCACACATTTTGCTGTCAATTAAACTATTTTTTGGAATGCTTGTTCTGTGAAAAATAAAAATGAATAACATTAACTTAATTACACTTTTATTTGGATGATTATAACATTAAATTACGCAAATTCACTGTACTATTCACGAATGCTTCTTGGGTAATAAAATAACACGAGATAACATTGCTTTATTTTTTTGCAAAAGTTCTCTGAATTTGACGCAGCGTTGCATGTTTTATATTGAATTATGAGAACTTCTTACACTTGAGTTTATTTGACTGTTAACATTTTAGTAGTCCTCAGACGCCCATCAGTTATCTCCTACCCCCGCCCACAAACCAGGGAAACACTTACCTTACTTTAATGTTCTTTGACGCGCCTCGTGGGATCTAACCCCACATCATAATTTAAAATAGACTTAAACTTATGCGTAGCCTTATACAATATTTCACAGACCAAATATCACTCCCTTAAAAACAAAAATCTGTACAGACTTGGTTTAGTTATAAAATCTTTGCCAAAAGCCAATGCAGCCGCCTAATTTGTGTTGAATACAGATGCTTGCGTATATTTTTAGGTGTACTTTTGTGTGACTTTGTGAAGAAAACGAGGTGACGTAGAAGAAAAAGCAGCTTTCAATACTGCAGTTGTTGAACAGACGAAAGAAGACCTATCTGGGATGCGTACTTTAGATGCTGCAAGGTATTATAAACTACAGTTGTCTTTTCTTCTAGCTGCCGGGTATTCGTTTTTTGCTCTATATCTAATTTTAAAGGCTGTTTACATGCAACTAACAGGTGACTAAACATTCGTGTAACGCAAAAGTTACAATCTGTATAATTGTAGTTTAATATGAATTGATTGGCCATAAGAAAAGCTATGTGAAAACGATCCATTTTCCCAAATTTATTTATGTTTTTTTAAGGTTTTTGGAAAGTAATTTATTATTTAACTGTAAAAAATAACGTATGTTTTTCAGCATATGTGTTATCGTCATGAACTTAGGTTAAGTTGACTCTTAGCAATCTCAAATGTCGTCATTGCCGACTTTTTTTTATGTGATTATATTTCATCTAGTTTCAACTGGTCTTCCAGAACGTAGTTCTTCTGAAACATCAAAATTGCTGCATACAAATTTTGCGAGCCTTTTTCTTCTTAGACAGAATTTTGACATTTGATAATAAAATAGTAAATGATGTCTAAATTGATTATTTTCACTATCGTAACTAAAAAGCCCCTTAAAAGTACTGGAGGACTCTGCGAAATGCCTTATGGTCACAGGTTCGATGAAAGGAAAATCCTGATCTATCTCCTTCTCGTGGTGGGGGGTGAGCGACATCAGTCGGCCAATATAGACAGGGACCGAATGTTGGCCGGAATAAGCTCCCAGCTAACCTCATCAGGTCAAGCTGGTTAGGGCACTCTATTGTCCTGGAGGTAGTAAATGCTCTCCTAAGGCGGATGAACCTTTATGGTCAACGGCATTAGGATGTGGAAATAAAGGGGAAAATACCACATTAAAGGTCTTGAAGACATCCCATGTATCAGCAAAAAATTTATCGCATCTCAAGTAAAATTTGACCGAGAGGAATGAAGATCGAGATGCAAGATTCTGTTGCTGCAAACCAATCCACCGGATTGATACTACAAAGAAGAACTAAAAAGTGTTCCACTATTAAAAACTGCTGCGTGTGAACAATTGAAATTTTATAGTAATCTATACTTTATAAGTTATATAAATAAATAATGTGTTTGTGGATTATGTGTTTATACTGCTGCAAAAATAATACAACTAAGTCTTCAATTTTTTTTCTCTTAAAAAACGAAATAACATACTAAATTATTTTATAAATATAAGCTAATTAGTGATGACACATTTTATGAAAGCATTTGAAGGTCAATCAATAGTGGAAATTTTATTATAAAATAGATTTTAATTTCTACCTGTTTTTGTTTACAGTGTTAGTTTACTCGGATAACAATACTCGTTGCTTAGTTTACGAAAATTATGTAGCAAGTTTAGGACAAAGGATACTACAGACAAAGAACAAAGTTAAGTTTAATTCTTAGAGTTATTAAAGGTAGGTTTGCGTGACTGAATTATGCTCTCAATCTCTCGAATATCGTGTGACAGGTAATAAACTCAGGAAAGTTTTCTTGTATTTAGATAAAGTGAAGTTTATGATGCTTCAAATTAATATTTTATTTGTTCTGGTCTATTTCATTCATAAACCTATAGTAATCATGATTTCTTAGCAAAATAATCTACAGTAAAAAAATGTTGTTTATATTTTTGGCATTTCAAATATTCATTTAAAATATTAAAATAAGTATAAACTAAATACGTTATTTTAACAAATATAATACCGAGACCGTTTTCACTGGAATATCGTGATTTTGCCAACAATAGGTGTGAAAAGTGCTCAATACTTTGACAACGCACCGGATTACACCTCCGCCTTCGCCATGGCCAAATTGGTCGAATTGGTCTACGAACTGCTGACCTATCCACCGTATTCTCCAGATTTGGCCCCGTGCTTCTTTTTATTTCCAAACTTGAAAAAGTCATTCGCCAGGCAGAAATTTGAGTCGAATGAGGAGGTCATCGCCGCCACGGAAGCCTACTTTCCATACCTCGAGGCAACGTATTTTTTTGACGGATTAGAGAAGTTGGAGCCATCGCTGGGTCAAGTGTATCGAGGTAAAAGGAGACACTATTGAGAAATAAATCATCACTTTTCCGAAATTTAAAAAAGTGCTTATTGTACCACCATTGTATAATCTTCATCAGCTATGCTAAAAAACGTATAAAGTGCTGTATTACGTAATGTTTTTAAAAATATTTTTCTCTTATAATCTCTTGAACCCTATCAATGCAGAATAAATAATGGTTGACATTTTTCCAGAAAAATAAAAGAAGCTTAAGTCATTTGTCCCATTCAAGTGCAGTTAATAAATGATGCACGTCATACACAAAACGCATTGAGCCCCTTTATAGAATTAATAGCGGAGTTGTTTTTCACGACCCCAATTTCAACCATATATATCAACATATTACCTGAATTGAAACCCCAAAAAATGTACGTTATAATAAAACATATTCTTACTCTATTATACAAGTAGACTAAATTAATAATGTGTGAAGGTTTTTGATGCGTGGTTAAAAAATTGCGTCGAAATACTCATAATTAAAACATGGCTTTAATTTTTATATAAAAGAAATCGTTGTGAGAATTCAAGAAGAATGAAAAATTTGCTAGTGATTTGATTATCACAATACCAATGTTAAATGAGTTAATTGTCTATTCTAAATCTCATATGTCAAAAACATTGTTATTATACTCTTGAAACTATAACTTGAGACCTGAATAATTGAAAATTCACCAAGTAATTGATATTTATTAGATTCTTTTATGTTTCAAATGGTTGACACAATAATTTATAAAGTGTACCTATTTTAAGTGTATTTAAATTTCACATCAGCCCAGATTCAAGTTAATAAAACCCATTTTGTATGATTTAAATTTTTCTTTCTTTTATACATACGAGTAAAATTTTTATTTTTTGAAAACTGAAGAATTCTTCAATTAATAATAAGATCACCTATATTTTAATATCGATTTTTCTAGTATATTAATGATATAGATAAGAAACAGTGATTATTTTGTTTGCATCAGTGTTAATTTATCTTGTGGGTTAAATTAAGTATTGCTTTATAAATGATCAAAATATTTACGGGCGAAATAATGTCTTACTTGATTTACTGGGAATGCTTTTTTTGCAGAATTCCACATTTTCCAAAGAAAAACATAACTCTTGTATATCTTTGACTTGCAAATGAGTATAGAGAGAGCAGAACTGTCCTGAAGCGGCGTAATAATCGTTAATAACACTAGGCTGCTTCCTGAATTTATGAAGGGTGTGATTGGATTCGGCGGAAACAAATACTATGAAGCAAATTACTATTCCGAAAAGAAAATTATTAATCTTTCGGGCCACGCGTTTCGAAAAGGCGTAAAGATGAGTTGTTACTTTGAATAAGTAATTTTAAGTTTACGATCGAAAATAATATTATCTTTTGTAATCACGAAAACTTTTTATTCCAATTCTGAACAGATTTGGTTTTCTTCCAAATATGCAAAACGAGTAATTTTTAAGTAAATTATCGCTCAAAATAAATCTTTTTTTTTCTTTTTCGCTTTAAAGTTGAATTATATAGTTGAATAAGAGAGTACATAAATATAGTTTATTATTAATGTATTATTTTATTTCTTTTAAACCCACGTTTGATGCCGCTCACCGTTATACTCATACGATCATCAGAGGGTGCTTTTTTAATCAGTGCCTTGTTCAATTTTTTTAAGGAGAACAGGTACAAAACGACCGGCTACAAAGATTGCAGGACCCCAAAAAAGGTACAATTTACGAATATAGTCGTTCAAAATTTCTACCATATAGTTCTGTCAGCTGTTACTGTAATATACTAATACCTATACTATACCGATACTAATATCGTTTCAAGACGTAAAGCGTATAACTAGGAGCCTGAAAAAAAGGCATCTGTTCTTATGTGCTTATTCAAGGCATAAATTTGAGTATGGTCAGAATTTTAAGGAGTTCATAGAATATTAATTTTTTTATACATTCTTTTTAATCTAATAAACATCTTACAATAATATTATTTGTCGGATTTTCACTTCAAGTAGAAAGCGGATATATTAGAGAAAAATGTCATTTTATAAATAACACTCGTATAAAAAAGACTGATGCTTTTTTAAAATGTAAATGCCACAAATTTAATGAAATACTATAATGAAATAAGAGTAGCACAATATAAAAATGAAATGAAAATCAGTGCGATGTAACATTAAATGACTCGCATGATATTGGATTCACAAAGTAAAGTGTTCCTGTAACATTGAAACTGTAATAAAGAATCCGTTGAAGCGCCGAGTGTTATTCATGGCCGCATTACACTACCCGGTGAGATTCCCAACATTTAAACGTATTCAAAAAGTTTCACACAAGTTATCTCGCACTTCAGATTTTGCAGTAATATTTTATTTCTGCGAAAAGATTAGATTAAATCCTCATAAAATTTAGTAGTTTTTTTATCTGCATCATATTTAAAAAAATGCAATATTACTACTATTTTAAATGAAGTACAATGAGTCTTGTTTTATTAAACACGTATTCATTGTTTAATTAGAAAATCTTCTTCATAGCTTGCATCTCATGACTGGTACGTGTCACTTATTACCGTTTTTGAGTATACAGGCATCTTCATTGGTCCTCTCTTGGAATAGTAGTGTTGTGAGATTCAAAGTCATTCCACACAGGTAGTCAGCAAAAGTCTTTTGACTCTTTTTTATAGTGTAAGTTATAATTTCAGCTGATGTTTTTTAATTATTTTTATAAACAAACATATACAAGAATACCTGTACTGGGCATTAGTCCTCAATGGACTCTATAACTCTAAGCCGTATTGTATGGACGCTGCGTATGGAAATAGTTCATAGTTCGTTTCAGATAACAAATCAATTGTTCCTTGCAACAATAACATTTTAATGTCATGGAAATTTGATGAAAATGATGAAAAATCGTTTTAATTTTTATTTTGGAGAATAAAATCACTTTAAATGGAGTGTAAGTATGTAAGGTAGTATCCAGATGCGATTTTAAAAGTAATTTTAATAGTAGGAATAAAAATCTTGTAGTGCGATTTATTGATTTTTATTTTAATATGGATCATTTGAAGCATTTATTAATACTACTTATTGTAATTATAAATTAATTTTAATTTAAAAATAAATAAAATAAAAATATATAGTTTTGATTCACATTTATTTTAAATGATTACATGTTTCGGCCTCCCTGGAGACCATCTTCAATAAACTACTTGTTGTGTTATAAGCTAGAATAGTTGTACAAGGTTTCATTGATTTTATTTATAAGATATGCCTCGGTAGCGTCGGCTTAATGATTCCATATATGTTATAGAGTCATCTCGTGTTCACAGGTTTAAGGTAATTAGCTTGATCCTTCTGTGATCTTATTTATTTGGTCTCGCACACTACAGTAAAAATTTACACAAACATTACTTTGACATTAAGGTTATCAACTGACAATACTTGGTGAAACTGCATAATTATAATTTTAGAATTAATTTTAATTAAAAAATTAATCCACATAATCATTAATTTTATAATGTCTTTTTTCAATTGTTTTACCCGCACACATATACAACCTGAAAATATGTGCGTAGGAACTAATTAACTGTCCATGCCTATATAAGCCAATGCTTGTTTTTATTTTTTCATTATTGAAGATGGTCTTCAGGAAGGCCGAAACATGTAATCGTTAAAATAATATGTGAATCAAAACGAAATATTTTTAATTTATAATTTTTTTAATTAAAATTAATAGAAAAATTATAAACATTACTTTATTAAACTATATTATGAATAGTGTATCGAAATACACAAAATGAGATATTATTTATGGTATTAAAATATTTAGTAAGTAATCGTAACATAACGTAAAACATATGTAGATTATTTAATAATTAAACTTTTTATGGGCATAATTTGTGTTGTTATTCTGCCTTTTTTTAGTTCCACTGAAATCATCAATTTGAATAAATTGCATTTAATAAATTCAATTAAAAAGATTATTCAAACAAACAATTCCGATAAAATAAAAGCGAGATTGTATCAATTCATAACTAATAAAACATTCAATGTGATGCGATGAATATTTATTAAACCAATAAATTGATAAATATTTGCACCGGCGGGTAGAAGCGTTGCTGAAAAAGCTCATAAGCTTTTATTGGAAAATTAATTTACAGCGCAACAAAAGGCAACTCTTTGCTCGAACGGAAATGGCTGATAAGAAGCCACCTCGAGAACGATTAATTATTCTCCAATATTGCTTAACCATAATTGATTGTGGAGTAGGAGAGCTGGTGGAGTACCAGCCCCCGCCCACTTGAGGGCGGATAAGCATTATCTGCAGACATCTTCGGGGGAGACTACAATCATTACTATTTGCATAGACTGTTACTTGACTAGTGAGCGCAGTACTGGTATGAGTTTATTTCTTATCCAAACACTCGAAACAGAATGGTAATTTATATAGTAGGAGAGATGTATCTTGAATGTTATTGAATGAAGATACATATATAAGAGTTTTTCTTTTTTATTTAACTTTATCTTTCGTATTCGTCTCTTCTGAGGTTATAATAATGTTATATGATGATTAATTTTCCTCTTTAGCGATGATATATATGTGTCCTTGTAACTTCTCTTGTATTATGTTAAATTACTTTTTTTCAAAGTACCTATTTTTCACTATGAATATATTGAAGAATAAGATTAATAAAAAATGTTGTCCTCTCGATCGTTCATATTAGGTTTTTTAACTGGAAATTTTTCAATGGTCCTCGCTTCATATAATGTCAGTTTTGTTTCCCAGAGCTCCAGCGAGTCATTTTATGTATAGTTTCTAAAGGTCTTCCAGAATGGTGGCGGGTATGGCTCAATGGTAAAAGCGTTTGCTTTGGAAAGATTTATCAGTTGCCAAATTATTCACCTCATACCATGCGAGATCTACTTACTGCAGTACATTATTTGTATTGGTTCCCCAAGGCTGGTCATGAAATTTAGTATTATTTTAGTTAAAAAGATCAAGTGATTAGTTCGACACTTCCGAGGCCTGGAAAATTCAGTCCTAAGAGGCGGCTCAACCTGACCATATATGCCGGCGGGTATGGCTCAATGTTCAAAGCGTTTTCTTTGCAAGCCAAGGGTCGTGAGCTCGATCCCCGACGGAGATAAAAATAAAATTTAAGAAATAATCGATTTCTGAGCTCTAAAATACCCCGAGTCGGTGTGAATTTGATCCCTCACCCGTTTTCACGTTCACCCGTTGCCAGTCATAGCCAATATATTAAAATTGGTGGTAGACGAAAGTCATCCCGTGAAGACCACCCATTCAAAGTAAATTCCTGTAATAATTAAGGATGATGCGTGAATCTCGGACTGAAATCTATGAAGTTGGCGGATAAACACTCCACATGCAGTGACTAGGCATATGCAGCATGGTTAGCGTCATAGAATTCCACATTTAAGACTTCAGAATCACTATCACCATTTGTCGGTATTCTCCTGTATTTGTCTACATAAAAAAATAATGGCGCGAACCCTTACATAATAGTATACACAATCACTACACACTATATGTTTCCGTATCAAGCATCTGGCAGAGCTTCACTTAATGTTATACAGTTCAATGAAGATCCAATAACACTTTGCTGGTTCTGTCATGTAAGTAATAATATTGAAAAAATAAAATATAAAATATCACAATAACTCAAAGCATTACTAGTCGGCAAACAGCGTTGAAATTTACGTGTCGTTTTTCCTAGCCCGTGCTATACAAAAGCATGAAATTGTTACCACCACAACATTATCCACGATCAATATTTACTGTGGTGTAGTACAAGCAATTTTTAAATATATTTAATTGTGATTTAATTTTTAGAATGATTAATATGAATAAATAATGAAAAAATACAGCCTATATTGTGACAAAGATCAATTACGTATAATCACCACGGATTGCTTTTGGACTACTTGGGAATACTGTGCGTAATTGGTAAGATTGAGGTGCTTTTTAAAACCAATTGGCACATAACTCATTTTTTCTCTTTTAAATTATGTGCTTATGTTCCCAGGTAAACTTTCGAGTGCGGAGAAGTTTTATCTTTTTGTAATCACATACAAGAGAATACCAACTGATGGTGATAGTAATTCTGAAGTCTCATTTGTGGAATTCAATGACGCTTACCATGGTGCATATGGATAAGCGCTGCATGTGGAGCGTTGATGCGCCAACGTCATAGACTACAGCCCGAGATTCACGCATCATCCTTATTATTACAGGAATTTATTATGGATGGGTGGTCTTCACGGGGCGACTTTCGTCTACCACTAATTTTAATTAATAGGCTTTGACTGGCAATTTACGGACGAGGGATCAAATTCACTCTAACGGGGGGTATGTTAAAGCTCAGAAATCGATTAAAAATCCTTTTTCTTTATTTTGTCATCTCCGTCGGGGATCGAACCCAAGACCTTTGGCTTGCAAAGCAAACACTTGCAAAGCCGGCAATTTTGGGACAAGGTGTGAATAATGGTCGTTGATAAAACTATATGGCAGTAAATTTTGGCAACAGCATACTATTTATGCTACAATAAAGCGAACATAGGAAAAAAAAGTCAAATTTAAATTATTTATATTAATTTTTTCACCCATGTGAGGGTTAATAATACTATTGATTAAAGATGTTTGTGTTTATAAGCCGTGTTGATTATATTTATTATTTCTAGATAATAAAGAAATTGCGCACAGGCGAGTTGAGAGTGCATCGGGCGTTATTAAATAATAGAACCATTATGCGGAATATATTACTCCGCGACACGAAAATTGCCACATGAGCCCGCCAATGTTATTATGACTCATAAAAAGCTCATGTGCGAATACGCCTCCTCATTTGCAAATATAATACGAGAACGGCTTAAAGACTCGGCTGCCGTTGTGTTTTTTTTTGCAGTCCCGCACAGCTAGCTCGCGCTAAAACTCGGCTTTCGTTAACACGCATCGAACATGTTGCATGCAAATTTGAACCTCCTGGCTCGGCGAAACCGATATCGAGGTGATAAGAACGAATTGCCCTCGCGAGCACCTTCCGCCACGAGGTGAACAGAGCACTCGGCGAAAACTCTTCGCTGAAAGTGTGGTGTGAACCTCTTGATATTGCAGATGAACATAGTATCTGGTGTGAAAATGTACTCTGTTAGAAATCGTACTCATTAACAATATATAATACTTGTTGAACTTATGTGTCTGTATGTAAATATTATTTATTATTATTTATTATTTAACATGTTATTTTGAAGATATGTTCCATATCTGAATTAAGTAGTTACAGTTAATGTCGGCTGCCTCTGTATTGAGTTTAAAAGGGCTGTTCACATAATAAGTTTTTTTTTTTAATTTTGTGGGGTAACGCATATAACATTTTTTTATGGTATATATTGATACTCATGTCTCTAATTTGTGCTGATAAGGTCATCCATTTTGGATTTGTAGTCATTTTTCTTTTTTTCGGTCCTGTTTTTAAACAATCTTAATTTTAAAATTTGAAATACAATACACATTTTTCTTCGTTATTAATGTCATTTTTCCACCTTATAATAATAATAATAATAATAAAGTTTTTATTCCAGCAGGATTGGGTGGGTTGTGCAATACCCAATCTGCCATATTTTTAAATACATAGCATTGAACAATGTTTTAATTTTGTGAAGATAAAATAAAAATTAAAATAAAATAAAATAGTATTTCATGGTGGTTTGTGCACCATCTCCATCCATCGATGGCTCAGGGAGGAGTTGAGCCATTCAGAAGCAGCCAGGATGATGATGTTGTTGGACCTCCTTATCCTGCTCCAGAAGCCGGCAACACGGTGTCGCAATAATGCTGGAAATGAATGGACTCCGCCCTCCACAAACATGTCAGATGCGCTACAAAATCTAGGGAGTTGCATAAGTTGGCGGTATGAGTTATTATACGCAACTTTGAGCTTCTCCCACTCTCGTTTAGGATAGTTAGACCAGAGTTCTGAGGTATACAGTGCCATACAGTGTGCTTTGAATAACACTTTCCTGACAGCATTACTACAATGGTAGAACCTCCGAGAAAGCATACCGCTCCGAACGCTTATTGCTCTTCTTTGCCGCTCTATGTCTTCAATGTCACGTAGGTCATCTGTGAGGATGTGGCCCAAGTATTTTATTGAGGACACTGTCGCTAGATCCCTGCCCTCAAGACTCACTGTGGGTATGATCAGTGGTTCATTATTGTGTTTGAAGACACAAACGACTGATTTTGTGGGGTTATATTTGAGGTCATGGGATTTAGCATACTTTTCACTAAGGTGAAGAAGGCATCGCAGTGCATTTATTGATGGCGATAGAATGACCATGTCATCAGCGTAGCTAATATTGTTAGCACAGTAGCCGCTTATATGACAACCTTTTCTGGAAGCATTTAATGACTGGATCAAGTCATCGATATATACATTGAAGAGAATAGGTGACATACTACCACCTTGCCGAACTCCGCTCTTCATATATAAAGGCGAGGACTCAGCTCCAGCCCATTGTACAAAATTCTTTTGTTGAGCATACCATACAGCCAAGACGTTTACAATAGCTGCCGGAACATTGCGCTTTTTAATTTTATCCAGAGTTTCCTATGGTCAACTCGATCAAATGCTTTGCTCAGGTCCAAGAAGCAGGCATAGACGTTTGTTTTTCTGCTTATGTAATAGTCTATTGTCTGCTTGACACAGTAAATAGCCATATCAGTGGACGTGTTTCTCTTAAATCCAAATTGGTTATCAGCCGTGACCAGCTTGTCTTCTATGAGTGAGTTTATTACTTTCTCGAAGATTCTCGATACCATCGTGGCGAGTGATATGGGTCTGTAATTGCTGCTGATAGAGGCATCTAACTGGGTGGCTTTTATTATAGGCAGTATGATGGTCATGGTCATATCTTTCGGCATACATCCATGTCCAAGTAAAGCAGTATAGAGAGCAGCCAGTATATGCGCAATTGAGGATCCTGCATGTCGGATGTGCTCTATACTGATTCCATCGTAACCTGGTGTCTTACCCGAGGCGGTGTTTTTGATTGCTGACAGAACCATAAGATGACTAATAATAATCTTTTTTCCATCATTATCCATGGGCATATCAATTACCGACGGTTTGCTGGTATCTATTGGATCATCACTAAGGGAAAAGCAATCACGAAAAACGTTGGCAATTGCTTCGTCACCAGAGACATTGTTGACGCAGAGGGGAGCACCACGTTTGTTTTGGATTGCAGATGAGGTTTTTTGCCAATACTTCCTGAAGTCTTTATTCTGTAAGGCAGTCGCTATGCTATCCATTCGTAGCTGATTAGCTGAGTTTTGACATGCTTTCAGAGCCATGTGGCGACCCTTTCTTCAAGTACTCTGATTGGAAGTTGTCGGAATCCATATGTTACCAAGTGGACCCTTAGGTGCAGATAAATCCTTGAACGAGAAATGGACAGTGACAGCTGACAAAAGTAAGTAGCGGCAATTTGTAGTGATCATATTTTTTGTATATATAACGGATATGAGAAAATGATCACCTTTTAGAGACATTCTTAATAAAAAAAGTGTTTTTGGTTGCTTTTTTTAACAACCATTTGTGTCCTTACAGCCACAAAAGTTCTTCATCTAAGCTCATGCGGATCCATCTTCCCCTGTAACCACACTTTGCCAGCTTAGTTTGATTAATTTAATGTTCTTTAGACTTGAGTCATTAGGTTCCAAAACATAATTATCTCCTTTAAATAATTAATAAATAATATTTATTGCGATATATATTTCATATTGTGTTTTCTACAATATATCAATGTTAAAATTATTGTGCATTTTAAAACTTAGCTTTCTTTTAATATCGTCCATTCCAAAGCATCTACCTTCAACACGAGCTACTGCGACACTCCCTACAGGCCGTGTAACCAACCCACGTGCATATTATCAGAAAACTGTATCACTTTGCGATCTGCTGAATTAATTATCACCATTACCATATTAATGATACACTCAGTCAGGCGGTAGTAGATTGTCAAACGAGCAAGTTCATGTTTGTGAATTTTATAAATTCAGTTTTGGAATTGTGTACACTAATAACGCAATTCAAACATCAATCTTACGCTTTATTGTTTTACGTATTTGCATACTTAAATAATGTCTCACTCAATATTTTTTCATACAAATTTAAAAAATGTTACCGTTTAGTGTATTTTATTATGTTTAAGGAGTATGCCAAACGATGCTTGCGAAAAGTATGCTGCCTATTGAGTATAATTCCTTATTTTTTATTTAGAATTTAAATGAATGTGTTCCTTATTCATTTACCCATGTCTACTACCTCAAATTAAGCATATGTTCATCACGTGCAAACATATGTCAGCCGTCTTGGGTCTTGCCTCGTCACTAGGCCTCGATGACCTACCAGGAAGGCGAGAGCCCGTGGGCTTGAAGAAAAGGCAGCCGTCATTATTAATTTTCTGCGGCATTCTCAGGACTTGTCTCAGCCAGATCCAGCTTCACCTCTTAATACACTGTAGTATACAAAACTGACTTGTTTGCTCTCTCACTTCGTCATTTCTAAAAAAGTCAAATCATGGCAATCCCAATATTCTACGCAGACACTTGTTTTCGAAGCTGACGATTCAGCTGCTTTGTGTTTTGGTGAGATGTCAGGATTCGCAGCTGTAAAGAAGAATGAGAATGAGGCGCTATATAGATGGCATGAAATTTCGGTTGAGTAAAGTTGCGTGTCCTAGATATTGCGCATGGCGTTGAAAGACGCTCCCGCATTCCCAAGGCAGAAAGCGAGTTCCTTCTGCAGGCCACCATTCTCTGTGACTTGTACGCCGAGATATCTGAAACTCTCAACCCATTTTAATGATCTGCCCTGCGCTGGAGAGTGCATAATCTGCGTCTCGAAAGGCGTTATTGCACAGCAACTTGGACTTCTTTGCATTTATCCGCAAGCCCAGTCGCAGAGAGTTATCTTGCAACCAGTCGATAATGTTCTCTTTATCTGCAGTAGAGTGTTAAATGATAACGTCGTCATCAGCGTACTTCAGGTGAAAGACATTGAGAGAGTCTTTTTAATTACAGTTTCTTTATCTTTTTAAAGGAATTCGTAGTGATTAATTATATTCCTTACGTTTTTTTTACTTAGTTTACATAATAAATGACATACACATACATATATGAGAACTACCAAATTATATATTCTAAGGCTTAAAAAGATTAACCAAATCAAGATATCTTAGAAATGAATAAGTCACCTTATACGATACATAAACTTTTTCGAATTGATTTATTTAAGCCATAAAATTCATCGACTTTAAGTATTTCATCTGTTATGGAATATTTAAGCCAACGAGTACATCAGAAGTATTAAATTATCTAATTTAAGGTTATGTTATGATTCATTACTTAAGACGTCTATCTCTGCTTGATAATTATTTATATTTTTAACATTCACTTTGAAATTCATTTCAATTATTAAAAAAAAAAACATTTTATCTAGTATTGAAATGGATCACGTTGACCACCTTTTATTCTCATACTAGAATTATTCCCTCGCACTGAAAGTGTCTTTAGTACTTCACATGTATAAATGTAATTATATACATCTATGTTTTTTATATGAAGAACTGAAGAAGCTTTAATTGACACTGAAATCGTGATCTTCAAGTATGTGAATAAACTCGACACAATGTGAACTACTCATATATTTAAAAAGGTAAAAGTATTAATGATTATTGTTAACATAAAATATTAAATATATTAAATGCATACATGACTTAGGAATATTCTCCATTATATAGGGTCCGCCATCTAACGTTTTTTTTTCAACTCGTACTTATTTCGTAAATGGTAAAACATAGCTCATGTCTGATTTGACAGATAATTAGTTTTATCATTCCGCTGAAAGAATATGGTTATGTATACGCTTAAACAACGCTGGAAAATATTGCGACATTACTTTGAAAATCATGGTAATGTTGCAGAATGTGTGCGAAAATTGCGTACGAATTTCGGAAGAAGAGAATCACCGTCAGCTCCGTATGTTTGTTATCTTGTGAAAAAAGTGAAAGAAACTGGCATCCTCATCGATAAACCAAAGCGTTAAAAGCCAAAAACAGTGCGTACACCCGAGAATATTGCTGCTGTGGCAGAAAGTGTGCGTGAAGCGCCATCAATGGCGCTTCCATGCGGCGCGGCCATGTTGAACGAATTTTTGTTCACAAAAATTGAAGAGGAGGATATATTGGCAACATTTGGTTTCAACAGGACGGCGCTACGTGCCACACAGCTGAAGCTACACTCGATGTTTTGCGCCGTTTTAAAAAAAAAAGTTATTTGGCGGACCCTTTATATAAATTAGTATAAAATTAAATATATTGTAATATAAAATGATCTAAAAAATATAGCACTAAGCAAACTGATGAAATTTTGTTATCCTCTCTAACTTTAATATAAATGTAGACTAAAGTTAACTAGACTAAAGTTAACTAGACTAAAGTTAACTAAAAGTTGAACTAGTCAAAACAAAGGCTCTGCTCTGCATAATGAATTTATCGCAGTGGTCCAATAGTGGGCATTGTAGTTTATCAATAAGAAGTGCGGTAGACGCTCAGTACAAAACAAAACGCTTTCGATAAACCAACTCAAAGCGCTTCAATTGAATTGATTCTGTTCGGGACGTGGACTGTGCTTGTCTCGGCCATTTCGGATACAAAAGAACAAGTGGAAATTAATGCCATCGCAATGGCGGATCTTATGATAATACATTATCAAAATCAAACAAAAAGCTTTATTTCGTGGAGCTGTGAGAAATAATATTGGTGTTACTTTGAGAAATAATGGAAAGCTGTTTTCAGTTTTTCTGCTAGAAGCTTACTTAAGTGAACTCTTTTAATGTAATAAAATTTTATAGTTTACAAAGAATTCAAAAATTTTGTATTAAATATATGGAACAGAAAATTCGCATTTACCCTTTGTTGAGGATTTTTAAAGAAAATGTATTTGTACAACATTTTTGCAATACTTTAATTAAAAATATTTTCCTTATGAGTAGGTCGTTTGTTCATAAGTACGTAAATTGTAGACGATGTATTTTGCTATTATTTAGACTGAGAAAAATCGTTTTCGACATAATTTTCGTGAATCATAGCATACTCCTGCATACTTTTTGGACTAGTTCATGCATTTAATTGTGCCTTAATAAAAAATATATTTGCTAACTATGAACATAAATTAAAAAAAAAACACTTTTTTTACAATGTTATAATACTATACGCCAAAAATATATTTAGAATCCTGACTTTGTGCTAAGCTACTATGACGAAATATATTGTTAGATTGGCGCAAAAAAAATGACAACTGATGGAAAAATATAAGGTATCGACAGATCCCCTGAACCCCGCTTACCATATCGGGAGAAAGAATAGACGAGAACATTCCAACTGATTGTGTTATTGCTAAACAATATCCGCCATATGTCAATGATGTTGATATTAGGTAAATCTTTATTAAAATCTTGTTTATTTATTTGAAATGAAAATCAACACATTTTTTATAATTACTTATCAATAGATATTTGCAAATCAATGGAAATAAACACTTAAGAAGTTAGATTGAATGTTAGCGTGAAGCAGATAATTACTCGTTTAAAAATCCAGCGGTGAGTTACTCCTCTGAAGCGCCAAGTAGTTTCACGGAGAGGACTCCAGATTGTATGTTTTTCCCCGGAAATTAACAGGCAAGCGGTCAATTAACTCTGGAGTGTTTGCCCTCTACGTGAATATCGGATGTTATTAAGTATTCAGTGGGGGTTTTTCTATGTTTGAAAATCACCAGTCGGAACAAGCTAGTGACCGAGAGGTACCGCTCGAAAACAATTTCATTTAGTTTTAAGTTACGAGTATTTGTAGCTTTAAAATATTCTGTCTGCGATGGGTTAATCACAAAGAAAAATGCATTTTGTTGAAGCTACTATACCATGGAGATTGTTTAAAATAATATGTTCTCTTGATCATAACGGCTAAATGCCCAGGCAGTGCTTCTTAATCCTTATCAATTATATTACAACCCATATTTAGCCTTCATCAGTTATTATTTATATATTTTTTACTGATTTTGTCATCCGCTCAACCTTCTATTTAGTTGACGTTCTTCCATCGCAGTGTCTGTTTACCAAATTTTCTCTTTCTTTCTAGATTCCCATCTAAGGCTACGCGAGTCTACTGTAATATTCTGTATACGTCTAACCTAATCTTAGCCTTATTACTATTTTTATACAAATAAAATGAAAGCTTTGTAGATTCTATTAGCTGTCTGTTGAGTTTAATTCATTAAGTTCTTCCATCATTCACGGAAACTTACTGCAATTTCGCCTCTCTGAAAATATGTCCAACAATTCAACATAATTTAATCTTAGTAACCACACCTTACATCTACGAGTATATGATATTACCATTTTTATTGATACATTTTTTTCCTTTCTAGAATTGATCAATCTTAATAAACAGAAGAATACTCACTTACCTGTCGACATTTTTCTTTTTATTTGCTACTATTAGGCTTTGGAATGCTTATCCAGTGTCTCTATTTCCTCTTTCCTACAATCTGGATCTCTTCAAGAAACAGATGAATATACACTTGAAATCTCCCCAACCCACACACAAACACGATCACAACACTCGTTTCTCGCATGCAGCGTCCAGTCTCCTTGGCTGAGCGTCATAGAGTGCACTGTTGTTGACCGGCTGTTGAAAAAAACTGCAAAAAGCAATTCAATAAATTAAATTTAAAAATATAATAATAACTCCGTTACTTGTAGTTTGATTATTTTAGTTAATATGATAAAAAATATTTATATTTTTTTACCTAATCGCTTAATGCTCTCACGAATTAACGACGTTGAAAAAACAACCATTATTTTCATTCAATCTGCACAAATAAAATAATCTTAAAAGTACTTCGACCCGACGCAAATCGCTTAAATCAATCACGCGACCGAGCACACAGAACATAATATGAGTTATAAATTCTGCAATTAATTGAGTACACAATCCGAACACTAAAAACAATTAATTTCGTTTTCGGAAAGGGGGCCGGGAGCGACAGAAATAATTGCGAATGGGTATCCAAACTGAACCGTACGCATCACGTGACGCTTTTCCTATTTGTTGCAGGTATCAAAGGTAAATATTTTGACACGTTAGGCACTGACCCTGCAGCCCCCTTGACCGTCGACCCCTAACTTTAAATTTTCCAAAGGGTAAACATTATGAACATCGCCGCAGTTGGTACTTTGACATTGCACGCGATGTCCCGCTACTGTACTTACCCGAGGGAGCATTACCAAAACTCACATCTAATATGCGACACAGTGAAGGTTTTTGTTAACAATATATTAAATTTATTTTAATAATAAAACATTCGTATACAGCCAGCGGGTATATCTCAATGGTCAAAGCGTTCGCTGTACAAGCAAACAAAAAGATTTTTAATCGACTTCTGAGCTTCTAAAATACCCCCAGTTGGTGTGAATTTGATCCCTCACTAGTAAAATGCCAGTCATCGCTTATTAATCGAAATTGGTGGTAGACGACAGTCATCCCGTGAAGACCACCCATTCAAAATAAATTCCTGTAATAATAAGGATGATGCGAGAATTTTGGGCTGTAGTCTATGACGTTGGCGGATTAACACTCCACAAGCAGCGCTTAACCATATGTAACATGGTAAGCGTCATAAAATCCACAAATTAGACTTCAACGTTGCTCATCACTATATGTCGGTATTCTTCTGTATGTGCTTACATAAAAATCAATATAAAATCAAAAGCTAACCTAGACGTATATTGATTTTTAATATATTGAGAGAAAGCGCTTTCATAAAACATAGATATTGTGTATGCTTGCGTAGGATTTCATTGTATGAATTTGTGAGTGTAAGAAGTGGACAAGGCAGCAATCTATTTTACCACGGCTCATACAATTAAAACTAAGACATGTTCTTAAGATACTGTAGAAGAGCATTAACTATAGCAGATTTTTCTACGAAGTCTCGGAAACTTGCTTAATGAAAGGCTATGATGAGTTTTACTTACAATGTACTGAACTGAGGTCCAGAAAACAGAGCTGATACGAAGTAAGACGAAATTATTAATTTGAGACTACCTCATGCTGCAGCTAGGGTTTTTGTGTATCAGGTGTCTATTATAGTGTTTATATTTCAGGTGTCTATTATTCAATCGAACAACGAGAACATAATGTTGAAACGCTTGTTATTAACGAATCACCAGAATGAAGCATATTTTAGAAAAATAGTATAAAATGCGCTAAGTTATGGAAAAAACCACGTGGCATTGATTGGGTTGAGGCAATTCTTAGAACATGTCTTGGCCTCAAAAACATTGAGATAGTAATACAATATAAAAATTCTGTGAAACAACCGACTTAGTGTGTTATTGATATATATATAAACCTTGATTTTAGCTGATTTGTGGATCACCGTTTTATACGGCAGCTGGACAGATGGAGCCAGGTATCATATAAAGAAGAAAATATAAAATTTAAGATATAATTAAACATTTAGTTTTGATATTTAGAAATACTCAATATTTATTATACTTCCTCAAAATAAAGAGAAATTTCTGCTATTAAGCGTAACAATCATACTTTGAGAACTTTACGTGGTTTATTAAAAATGTTCAATATAAAGAAACGAAAGTATGAAATAATCATTGAATAGTATTAATAATCTTTTTTTTTAATTAACTATACATTTTGGTTTATAATAAATGTACATAACGGAATTACCGTACGCCATTTGGTGGAAATCCAACTCCTAGAAACACATGCGGAAACAATGATGGATCATACAGCTTGATCTGATAGGTTTCAATATAAAACGCGCTCACTTATCGCTCTATTTCAATACCTTATATCAAAAGTGTCGTGCAGAACGTGTTACTTAAGAAATGTAGCTATTTCGGGAATTATATTTCTCATACGTAAAAAAATATTCATAATCATACACGAGATTCTAGCTAATATAATTTCATTGTGTAATAACTACTTTAAAAAATATATTAGTATTAAATAAAGCTGAAATTAAATCATTAAAATTTAGTAAATTATTAGTTATTAGCCGGCGGGTGTAGCTCAATAGTCAAATCGTTTGCTTTGCAAGCCAAAGGTTTTGGGTTCGATCCCCGACGGAGATTAAAAAAAAATAAAAATCGATTTCTGAGCTCTTAGATACTCAGCTTGGTGTGAATTTGATCCCTCACCCATAAAATGCCAGTCATAGCCTATTAATCAAAATAAGTGGTAGACGAAAGTCGTCTTGTGAAGAAGAAGAAGACCCATTCATAGTATATATCTGTAAGTAATAAGGATCTCGGGCTGTGTCTATGACGTTGGCGGTACAACACCCCACATACGGCGCTTAGCCATATGCACCACGGTAAGGCGTCAAAGAATTACACAGATTAAACTTCAGAATTACTATCTGTCGGTATTCTTCTGTATGTGCTTACATAAAAAAGTATCTGCATTAAAAACAATGGTATGAAATGTATTTAAGTGTTAAAACAATAGCTATTTGTCGCGTAAAAAGGGTATACACAATTAATGTTTAATAAAAAAAGATGCGAATAATGCGATTGACGAAAAATTAACAAAAATGAAATGAATCGCTATCAAAACACAATTTGCGTTATTAATTTGATTCGAAGCTCACTGATGTTCGTTAAAACAAGAAAACAAACACGGCGCAATAATTGAGTTATAATATTTTTATTTATCAAACGGTCTGAATTACGAATGAACCCGAACGTTCCCGAATGTGTCCCTGTCGGCTTTTATCCAGGCCTTGTTGGTGTAATTCCGAGTGCAGCCGTTATACATCACGAAACGAAATCGGTATTGCTCGCCCCTAGTTGAGTAAATAGATAGTTAATTGGTGAGGGTAGATGAAACAATAAAGGGTTACGCCCTACATAGGGTGAGGACCGTGTACAGTCGAATGGGCAGAATTCTGCTAGTGTCGGATCTAGTACAAAAAATATATATAATGATCTCGGGCGTACATTAACAACCCTTGCTTCCAAGAAATTTATGGGCTACGAGATTTTAATAATTAAATAATTGCTTGCTCTTAATTTAAATGCAGTTTTCAAGTTCAAATAGATCAAACGGTGTAAAATAATAATTAAGTTATTTATAAACATTTAATTTCATTCTTCACTATCGTAATTGAATTTAGTTATTGTAGTGTAAGACAGTTTTCAAGTCTTTATCAAGACAAAGGGAATAATTTTCTTAATTATGAAGTGGGTGGAAGTCATTGGCACTAAAAATTAACGTTAAAATTATTTCTTTTAGTTTAAAATTAATGTAAATTTTGACTTACAATAGCATGAACTCATGTATAGTTTTAGTTTAATCTTATCTTAGCTATCTATAAATAAACGTTTTTGTCTAATGTACGAGTATAATATTAACAACGCATTTAACTTTTCTTACTTTAAATCCAAATGTTTAGAATTATTTTTCAAAGTCATGGATTTCTTCTTTTATTCTACATTGTTGGAGTTTATCTATTGTTTTCAGAAAATATTGAATAATGAATATGGAGAATCTCTGATTTTATAAAAAATAAAATAAAATAATAATTGATTTATGGTTTTAAGTCACACGATTTATTTTACATTGATTCTAACCACACATGATGTTTTGTTCGATTATTTTTTTCTTTTTATGGTTTAAGTACCACTTTTGAAATCGACCACCATGAAAGCAACACCAATATATAATCGTGTCGGAAACAGCAAGGTCAGATCTTGTCTGCCCAGAAAATGATGTTACTCCCGGCCATGGCCATCATCGGGTCCTCCTGGGTGCAGCTACTCGGACACAGCGCACACTCCAGAAGGTGTGACAGGGTCTGCTTTACAGCGCAGTCACATTCAGTCGGTCCGCTGTAAGACTGCGAGGCTTTCATTTGTGTCCTCGTCTTGCATACTCCAGTACGAAGTCTGTAATACAATTGACTACTTAGTACAGTTCTGCAAATCAAATGATTACCAAATAAATTAATAATTAATCACTTATTATAAATAACCAACATTTTAAAAATTAATGATAAAAATAAAGAATATTGCAACGAAAAAATATATTTTCTCGTGTTTTGTTCACTTTATTTTTCATTTATTTCGCTTTACTATATGTCTGCAATCCTCTTCGTGGAATCCTCGGGATCATCATCAGTTTACTATAAAAGTCCGGGTTACAAATCACCTAAAAAGAGGCCTCGGATACTAAAAGTCCTTGGGCTCTTGCCCTGGATGTCGTCAAAATCTATTTATATTCTTACAGAGATGTCTTGGGACGACCCATGACTGTTCATGCCACTGGAAACTGACAGAACTGAGTGGCGGCAATTTGTAGTGACCATTTGTTCCAAATATGAAAAGAATATAGAAGGAAAAAAGTGTTGTAGTACACTTTAACAGTTATAAATATCATTATAATCCGCTTCTGCCCATCCGTCGGCGTCGGTTTGAAAATCAGGCGTCGGAAAAACACGCGTCGTTGGACACTGAATACGTCACGTGGAAACATCACGATTCTTCAGCCGCACCACCGAACCAAAATTAATGCGAATATGCTAAATAAAACAGCGGGGAATGACTTTTTAATGCGACTTTGAGTAGCAGCGAGTTATTTCATTACGGCGATTGAATTTGTGCGTGTTGCATACAAAAGTGAACACTTCAAGGCAAAGAACGATACAAGTGCAAATACTAAAATTAGAAATAATTAAGCATTAATTCAAAAGTTTGTTTGTATATTTATTTGTTAATAATTTGATTTAACAAGTTAAGAAAGTGATAAAATAAAATTAAGCTTTTTAACTACTAAAAAATCTCGATATTATATATATACGAGTATTAAAACTTCTACAGTGTGATGAGAGTTATTTTATTAAATCGATAAATATTTCATACTTTGTTAAAATATGTATCACACTTACAACTTTGTTTGTTATTGTATTCACTTAATTGCTGAAATACCTATTTTAATTTATTTATACGTGGTTTGATATATTTTACACTGCCGCTATTAATTATTTATGCCTTATATAATAACAACTGCTTTTTCTTTTAAGCTTACGTCTTGTAGTACACAAATTATTTCCTTTTTACAAGTAAATTGATGAAAGGAACTCATGCATAAATAAAATATACAAATCAATAGATAAAATACTTGTAGTTATGAAGAAATGAACGTTACATGGCATGGCCATTAATTTCAAGCTACTGAGTCTTGTCCAACACGTATTCCTTAGACAATTGAATTCATTTGAAATCAGCACATCGTAGTGGGTCATACACGAACGGATTTACATATTCAATTAAGGTTGTGAATAACCTCAATGACCTTCTCCAGTTAATCAAATCGGGACCATATAATCCCACATTGCCGGTTGATAAATTGCGGAGCTTCCCACTAGCAAGTCTCGATCACTCGAGATGGGGTCCCTTATGTACCAGTCTATCCATATTCAATTGTAATATAATGGATACGGCTTCTAAATACATAAATGTTTAATTAGGATATTTTTGATTACTTGGTATAGCTACTGACACATTAATACAATCATCATCATGTGTAATATAACATAAGATTTTACTTTATATCGCGAGGTTATTTGAATAACCTGTTACGTCGAAATTTGTCTGCTTTGAATTATTTACATAGGTGTAATTTGTTTGAATAGCACACTTGAAATATTGTCAATCTTATTTTGAGTCTTCAGTTGATAACTTTTTAAAGGTGATTTCCAGTGATTAAAATAGGAATCTAAAGATGAGGCATGTAGCCACCAGATAATTAATATCAGCTGCTTAACTATAAAATACAACTATACTATTTAAAAAATGGTGGTTTAACGTTCAATGTACAAGAATGCGAATGTGAAATTTTACTTTTTCGATCATCAAACAAACATTATTTGACATATTCTGCTTCTTTTTTCTTTCCATATCCGTTCCATTCATGGAACATATAGTCACCACAAATAGCCACCTCTTAGTTCTGTCAGCTTCCACTATAAATTTCTTGTTTTAGGACATATCTGCACCTGAAAGTCTGTTTGAAATCATATATGGTTTACAACAACCTCCAATGCAGAAATATGAGTAAATAACATACAATACATCCTAGGCATATTTTTGTATGATTTATAAATCTTTTTTTTTTAAGAAATCGATTGATGAGTCTAACGTTCGCGAGACTCGGACGTTTTTATCCTAAGAGGCGGCTCTACCTAAAAAATATTTAATATATCCGATGTCTTAATTAATGATATCACCCAAATAGCAATTACAAGTTGATTAATTGAAGTAATAAACTGGTGATCGCGGTCACTTTGATTATGGCTGTCGTTTGTCATCAATGCAATAGTTATTTACTAGTCCATCAGTGGTCGGCGATTTTACGCAATATTGAAATTCAGATTATATAGTACAGCCAGTTACATTGCACAGACAAGCCTCCAGTACCCGTAGCCTATTCTCACTTGTACCAGAAACGCAGTCGGGTATCTACCCTTAGTGTACCCTTTCGCAGGATGGTTATCCTCTGGCTTGTCGTGTGGATTACCGCGACAATGATACTGCCGGCGCCATCTAATCTAATCGATCTCATTACTTACAATTTGCGGTACACTTTGTGGAACTAATCAAACGGAATAGTGCTCTAACGACTCGAACGATTATTGTAAATTTGAAATGAGCGAACTTGAATGTCTGCATCCGAACAGGATACAGTGTTTCTTCGGCAGTATGATAATCATCCCAAGTGAATATTTCAATTAAATCATTATGTTCTTACTATTTTTTTTGTATTATTATTTCTTTGAAGCATTATTTTGTAAGTATATAGTTTATTTGTGGCGGCAAAATGATAATTTTTTTGTCAGTACTCATTTAATAACTGACAAAATTGTAATTTATAAAATTTACTTGAATTTTTCTTTCGAATGAGAAATTATTTTGTATAAATGTATAAATACCGATAAGCTGGTGAGTTTTTCTAATTATTATTATTATTATAATATTAGTATTTGTATTGCGCTCTTTTATGACCGAATGATCATTCCAAAAGCGCTTCTTTGCCTCTCTGAGTAAAAAGGTGGGTCTTGAGTCTGCTTCTGAAGGATGCCTCCGCTTTAAGCTCTCTTTTGCTTTCCGGTAGTGAGTTCCAGGCCATTGGTGCAGCGTATCTGAAAGCCCAATTGCCAAAGACCGTGCTAGGACTACCTCCCGTCAGCTGCAGGGTGCTTCTATTTGCTCTAGCCGATCTGAGTGTCTCTCCATGCGAGCTTATTTCTGAAAGCTTGATAAGTTCTGTCAAATAGCCCGGTGCAGTTCCGTTGAGTGCCTTGAGGCATAATTTGTACTGGATTCTAGCCGAAACTCTCAACCAATGCAGTCGGTGTAGTATTGGAGTAATGTGACAGAATTTGGGCGCGTTGTAGACTAGTCGTGCCGCTGCGTTTTTTAACGACTGCAATCGATTTAATTGTTTGGCTGGCTGGCCTGCGTGCAGTGCGTTGCAGTAGTCAATTTTGGAGACTATAAACACATCTACCAAACTCTTTGTAGCGTCTCTGGGTAAGCATCTTTTTACCGACCGTATTTGCCGCAGGTTAAAAAATCCAGATTTCACCGTTTTTGCGATATTACCGCTAAGGTTGAGAGACTGGTCAATTTCTACTCCAAGCAGCTTGACGCTTGTAGAAGGGATGACATCATTACCACATATGGCCAAGGGTTGTAAGTCCGATAGATGTTGTCTTCAAGCTGTGGCCATAAAGAGTATTTCCGTCTTTTCCGGATTTTCTAAGCATTAAGATGCTTGCTTACCATAGCATAGGTCACGATTTGATGCCTGACAAAACTTAAGAAAGAAAAATATACAATAATCTTATAAGCAAAAGAGCTAATAAATCTTCTGTGGGATTTTAATTGTTTACTTACCCGACAACTTAAATGACAGACAATAGATTATGGTATTAGAAAAAAAAATATGTGAACACTACTCATTCATTATATGTCCCCGTTAAAACGGAATATACGTAAATATTTATCTTTATTTTAATAGTAACATCAATACTCATATATACATCAGTAGCATCAATCAACATACTGTGATTAACTTTATTTAGATTAACAAGTCATTGAATCCGTATATAAATTTTGTCCATCACTGTCAGTCGATATTCTCCTTTTTGTGTTAACAAAAAAGAATGCCATTTAGTTAAGTGAATCCACTAGTAAAATTGATTTAATTATCCGATCTTCAAAAACCTTTCAAATATGCCTCAGATACTACACTTGGCGTCTTTTAAAATTAGCTCCTCGAACCGCCGAGAATCATATATGTTACCAAGTAGTAAACATTGGAAGCTAACAAAACTGCGTTATACACCTATGATTCATATATGGAACGGATATTGAATAAAAAAATGTGTATTAAAACAGTAAAGAATTCAAACAACATTAAAGTGTATACAGTTATTAAAAATATTTTAAAAAACTGTTTGTAATATTACTATTCAATTAATTGAAATTCAATCAATCAATCATTTAATTAACTGAAATTTAGTTTGTTTGTACAAATTGGAAACTGATTAAGATTTCATTGAATGCGAAAAAGCTATTTTCGAGAGTCAATCCATGCTAAAACAAGGCAGGTAGTTTGCATATATTATATGTATTTGATATGGTGTCTCAAAGTGAATGTTGTAATATAAGTAGCATGAATACACATGCATCATGAGCGGGCGACAATTTTACTGCAAAATTAATTAGCCCATAACCGTTGAATAGATTTGCACTTTAATAAGCTCATTACCGGGGGCTCGCTGTAATTTAATGTCTGTGAGCAATTGTTCCGACTTATCTCGTACATTAATATGCGATGCTGTAAACTTGGCTCGCAGCAAACACGAAGTGGGCGAAAATCAATTGGCCGCACTTCCGGCAGGGACTGGCATCCGGGAACCGAAGACCAGAACGGTCTTGAGACCATTTAACCCGGTATTAACGATATCGAAATTTACTTCTATAGCCATATACTGAGAAATGTTATACGTAGGATGTATCAAAGAAAACCAATTTTTCCAAATGTAAGTGCACCCTATAGTTTAATACGAGTACATAATCCATTGAAATTTTATCAATATTTCTTACCTAATAAATCGTGAAAATGAACACATATATCACCCAATAAATTATATATATGTACATACGGATTGAATCAGACCAACATCGCTTCTTGTCAAAAGTTGCACGACTGATCGGCCTTGAGAGAGGTAGCTACTCCTATGAAGATATAGAGAGGCGACTTAATGTCTCTATATTGGAGAGAAGTAGAACAGTGACTGACTGGCTGTTTATTTTTAAAATTATGAACTCCATAATCGATGACTCGACATTATTGCAGGAAATTACGTTCAATGTTCCCTCCCGGTTCACTAGAGGCAGTGACCTGCTACATGTAAGGACATCCAAAACCAACTACGGATTCTATTCTCCTTAGTTAAGAATGTGTAGACTGGTTAACTCCTCTAGTGACTTGGACTTTTTCGGGGTGGACCTTCCAGCATTTCGCAGATCCCTCTACTAATGTACAAGATCTGTTTTTTTTTACTCATGTTCATGTTTTGTGTAAATGTATTTTGCTATTATATTGTTCTGTTTTACCATTTCATTTATTGTATTTTATATTTTAAAACCGTATGTATTGGCTTAGGCCGTTAATAAAATAAAATAAAAGTAAAATATATATTGTACATTGTACACGATAAATTACAAGAGTAATTTCTCACTTTTTTTCTCAGTTAATATTTGAATGTTTTTTTTTCAATCTATCGAACATATTTAATCTACCAGTATTTGGCATTCCATTTTATTGTCTTATCATGTAATTGAAAATTATTGAAAATTATTTAAAATTTCAAAATAAAGACACGAATAATTTATTACATAGAAAACTAATAACGATGTGATTTCAAAATGTATAATATTAAATTATGCTTTGAAGGATGTAAAAACTAGTTTAATTTATAGTTAAGTCCTGCTTATGACATAGTATGCTAATTTGAAAATCTATCATTACATAGTTTAATAATACATTTATATATTTCAAAAGGATTTCGAGAATAATCATTTTTTAATGCACTATTAATTTAATTGATTTCGATATATGTTTATAATATTATATTTGCAAGTGCATTTTCATACAAATAATATGTACTAAAAAAAACAATATATTTTGGAAATAAATATTTTTAATTCATACTTTAGTACCTACTATAAATATATGTAGAAAAATAGTACTTGAAAATCCGCTGTCAACTAAGGGAATTGTAATAATGAGAAAAATACATTGATTTTAATTGCTTTCTTTGTATCTCCATCAACATAATACTTGTTTGACTTATTAGTTCGGTGAATAAATAATAATATTTTATATATGTTATTAATAATTATATTAATAATGTATTCTTATCATATAATATTAAGTCATCATAATCAGTAAGTGCCCGTACACTGTTAAACTTAGGCTTTTCGCATGAGTCTTCATCCTTCTTGATATTCCGCTCTCCGTACATCCGACTACTCCTGCTATTCATTTAATGTCATCAGGTGGTCGGCAAACACTCCGTTTGCCTGTTCTTAAACGCTACTCTTCTTCCCCATAGAAATAGTTTTTTTTCTACAGATGCCCTGCCCATTGCCACTTGTGAGCTTATTTGTTAGGTAGCCCACTTGAGTTATTTTTCGGATTTCCTTGTTTCGGATTCTTTCTATTAGAGACACTTCGAGCATGGATCTCTGTATGGAACATTTGGTGATATTATGGGTAAGACCTGCTGTTAGATTACACGTCTCTGCAATTTAAAATGAATACACAAGTTAATACTGCAAGACTGCATTTTTCAAACGCTTGAATTATAAGACATTGCGAAATTTTCGCTACTCGAAAGAAATTGACACGCATAAACAACTGATAAGCAGCGCTTGGAGAACTTATGTCTTCTTCATAATATCAATCTAGTGGATTGGTTTGCTGCAACAAAATCTTGCATGCAATCTTAAACTTATGTATATTGTATAATATAACAAATTAAATTTTTTATAATAAGGTTCTGTGTTTGGTACTAAGTGCCCTATTGTGAACCGTATATCCGCGTTTCGATGGTTTGTAGCCAATCTAACCGAGCTCGTAGCTTCCTGCTACGCGGCGCTACGAAGGGCTAAGTAAGCCGTCCTTAACTACTGTGCGAGGGTCTACGCACGAATAAATCGCAGTGGTACGGGCGTGCCTGTCAAACGGGTAATGTTCATTGGGTAGTTGGAAACGTAGCGGGTTCAACCGGATTGCTGCTTTGGCAATCGGGAAAAATATCGCCCTCTATGCACTTTATAATGGGACTGCATGACAACAGTCACAGAACAGAACAGACGGAATGAATGTTACGCTTTACGAATTTATTTTATTTTATTACGTCAATTTCTGAACAAATTTACGACTGATTTAACTAAACGAGAAGAGTAACTCTTAATATTCTTAAACATAATTTAAATAATAAATGATCAATTTGTCTTCTTCTTCTTCGTGTCAGCGACGTCAAATTATTTTTTCCCAATATCTGGCAATATCGATAGCTCGTGTGTTGCCCAGCATTAGGTCCTGAGATGTGCAACTTGTTGGGCACATTTGTAAAATAATTATTCTTAATTCAGTGCAGAAAAATATTTTTTGAGGACTTGGAATGTAAGAAACTTTTCGTTTTTCATTAGTACATGTAGCATTGAAATGCATTCTTAGAATATGAATTTTACATGGATTACTATGGGCAACTGTTAAAATGTTAATAAAATTATTGGTTTCACATTCACTGAGAGCTTTGGCAGTTCATTATTATATAAGAGTTCCTGGCGTGGCCATCACTACTTAATAATTGAAATAATTTTAAGAAATATATAATATGAAATGCAAAATAACTCAAGCTTGTTTTAGAATAAGTATTCAAATAAGTCCATTTTGACATTTAAACAGTCTTCGTTTTAAAGGCATTGCAATTGATTTTTATTGTAATTCGAAAGAACAATAAAGTCTCGATACAAAACGTAATTCAAATTTTTCTCAAAACATATTTTCATTTAAATTTCCAGTAGACCTGAAACATTTCAAAACTATTTTTATATGCATTTAAAAAATACGACCAAGTTGTTTAAAAAGCATTTATTGAGTTTCGATTAAAATTACATTGATGGTATCTAAGAACTTTATGATTTATCAATAATAACAAAAGTACAACTAACATGAAAATCAAACATTATCACAAAAAAAATCGACTACAAACTAATTCAATCAAAAATACATTAAGTTTCTCCCCAACAAGTTTTTAAATTTATTTTCTTTACAGATAAATTATTTAAGCATTTATTTCTTGGTTTAATTATGTTTGATTTTCTAATAAAAACAAAAAAAAACTGAGTCATATGTAATAATACTCGTAACGAGAATGAAAATACATTCCTTTATGCATGACAGTTATTTTTGAAGCTATACATTTTTAGCATCGGTTTTGCCTACCGGGGGTTGCAATTAGAAAAAACATCAATGTTAGCATTAACATCCCTTTCTGTTAGCATGTTACAATGTTACATTACTTTATCCTACACAAACACGCACATAATTTTGTTGCAAATGATAGTAAAAATTACAAATACAATTTTTAAATTTAGTACATAATAATGTTAAATTAAAAGGTGAAATGTAGCGATACAATATGTTAATAACGGCAGGCAAAAATATACTTAGAATAGTAAATGTATAAAGAAGATAAAACTAAATACATACAAGATGATGATTATGTACGAAAATGTAAAATAAAAGAAGTGGAGGCTACCCGACGAACAAGCGCACTCATGTAGCAATGGGTAGAACATATCTGTAGAAAATACAAAGAGGTCAATGGGGAAGAAAAGTGCTGGAGTGCCATCCAAGAACTAGCAAAAGGGCCGTTGGCTGTCCCCAAAATGGACGGACGCTTCTGAAGAATAGTGGGAGTAAACTGGATGCGGATTGCAGAGGATCAAAAGGATGCAGACTCAAAAAATGGAAAGACATAGGCTGATGATGAATAACTTAAGCATTTCAAAAATTATTTATAATAATTATAAATATAGGTTAATTTAAGATTTCAGTATGCATAAGGTAAGCTAATTTTCATTTCAAGACGCCGCAAGATTGTGATATTATGCGTTTATTATATAAACAGCTACATTATCTGCGCTGTGTAACGTGCTTAATACAATACACTGTACGTAGCCATTATCGGGAGGAGTGCAGTTAACGTTTATACTGGGAGCCGACTGGAGGAGCTTGGAGTGCTTGGGAAATTGATTTTCCGATTAAATATTCCTTCGGGTGGGGAGCGGCTCATTGCCGAGCCTCGCAAGATAATGCCACTAAGCCTATAACGTAAGTGCGTAAATTAATACAAACCTTCAATTTGCATACGACTAGAACTGTATTGGGAATTTCTTGATTGCGCGATCTTATATCGTCACGAAAATCAACAGAAATTTGTGCAGAATAATGTGTATTACTGTATACGAATCATATATTATTGGTTAGATTATTATATTTATAGTAAATATAATAAAAGAAAATTTAAAGTAAACATTCAAATCACATAATGTTTAATATTTAAATAAAGCATTACTATTTTTGCATTGACTTTGAGGTAAATTTATAGTAAATAAAAACATATTGCCATGTTTGATTATTAAACTTTAATCACGTAGAGCAATGTTTATTCACATAGATCTATCTGAAGACCAAGGTTTCGCTATAACTTAGGAATTTTCAGATTATTTTTACTGTGGTACTTACTGTACATTATAAACTTAATTATAAACTCAAAAAGTCACAATTATATACAAGTATATGTAACGGGTCCGCCAAATAACTTTTTTTTTTTTGAAAATGGGGCGCAAAACATCGAGTGTAGCTTCAGCTGTGTGACACGTAGCGCCATCCTGTTGAAATCAAATGTTGCCAATATTCTCTTCTTCAATTTTGGTGAACAAAAATGGCCCGATAACGATCGCCATTGACTGTAACGGCCACTCCTTGCTCATTTTCGAAGAAAAATGGCCTGATTTTCAAAGTAATGTCGCAATATTTTTCAGCATTGTTCAAGCATATACACAACCATATTCGTTCAGCGAAAGGTTAAAACTAATTATCTTTTAAATCAGACATGAGCTAAGTGTTAATATTCATAATATAAGCACGAGTTAAAAAAAAAGTTAGATGGCGGACCCTATAGATTACACATAGTTAATATATGCTAATATTGAAATTGCACCACGGATAATAATAAAGGTTATCTTAATATCCGTTAAATTACCGAAGTTACGCTAAATATTTCATTGGCTGGGTTATGCCGCTTCAGAGGAATAGTCCTGTTCTATCTGGGCTTTTTTAGCTCCCTAGGGAGAACGTGTTATCATCTGATATCCTTAGAAAATTCCAGTAACAAATCACACATAAATATACCTCCGATACTACACCTGTGGTTTTATCTTTTCCCCGAGTTGTGGAAGGTAGTCGGAATCCATGTATGCTCCCTGTATGCTTCAAATTTATAAATATTTAAAAACATAGTATTTCAAAATAATTTATAAAGCTTACGTATTTTCGTCTGTTAAATCAATTGAATATACAGAATTTGATAAAAATATAAAAAAGTTTTTGTACCACTTTGTTCACGAACAGAAGCCTCTTGAATAAAGATAATTATTTATCTAAGAATCTGCATGAGCTGCACTGCCTTTGGAATGCATAATTTTATCGCAAAGAATCACAGTCAGCGATGGGCGTTTACGAATGCTAAGCCGCAAAATAAACGGTCGGAGCGAGGCGGCTCGATCAGGCGAGAGAGGCCTCGTCCGCCTGATAACTGTTTGCTCGCGGTCTCCGCCTCGGTATGCGGTACGGGCTCTCGCACTTCGCCAGGGTACGGAGGCTAGGGACGCCTGGCGAACGGTGCGATGAGAAATATGATACCGAACGACACCCCCTCTAATGCGTATTTCATTTGAATAATAAAATTTGTCACTGCAAATGCAATGCGTCGGCGATGCACTTAAATTTTAATCGTATATTTAAAAAAAGTGTTGTAACAATAAGCATAAAAATAATACAATTATCGTGATGCGCTTAAATCATACTGCGATGGAAAATTGTCCAACGTTTTTTTTTAAGTGAAGTGATGCTTTTATGGATAACTTAAGTTGATGAAAATCATTCTTTTGAAGTTATTATTTTTTAATTTATATAATATATAAAAAACGCAATACATATATTCATAAAAAATAATTTATAGTACTTTTTAAAGCGGCCTCGAGTGTATTTTTTAAAGTACAACAACCTATAGCACCAGTTTAAATATTGAGAAATTAAGTAAATTTAAATATTTGATTTAATTTTTTTTTTACCCTAAGAGTGCCAATTATACCTGTATATAATTTTAATTTAGAGTATAATATGAAATTAACAAATTTTTAAATTTTAAAACGCTATTTTATTGAGATATTTATGTCTATGCCTTTTTATGTAATTGTGCTCATAATTTCAATTTATTTTCTCTATTATGAAATAAAAGCTTTCATAATATTAAAATTAAAATTGTATCATTATTTGCAAAAATTATAACATAATTATATTAATTAAGACACCATAAAATTACTTAAGTCGTTGACTACACCTTAATTCAACAATATTTCATTTGACATGATTTGTTACCGAGGATAAAGTTCTACCTGACTTTCCCCAATACTCCAGGTGCACAAACACCTTAATCCTGAATTAACCGGAGCAAAACTGTCGGCGGAATTCTATAGAGAGAGGTGTTCCTACAATGCGCACTCGGCGAGGGAGAGCAAACGGTCGTAATCGAACTACGAGCCGAGCAATTCATCAACCTTAATGCTGTATATCACTAAATACAGTCATTAAATGTTAATACATGCAAATTATACATTCCTTATCGGCAGGGCTTTAAAATGTTTGTATCGTAACTGCGTTTGATTGAGCCTTAACATGGGCATTCGTTTCCACATAGCGACTGCCCCGCTTCTGGAGCCAATCACGCCAGACGTCACGTCGGCCTGATGGATTACCCCTGCAACCAGCGAGTATCACATTTTTTTTTTCAGTATTTCAGGTTTTTCAAGTTTTTCACGTTAGCAAAGTTGATATCGCCCCGTGATGTTTGACCAGACGCCGAGCGCCGCACGGTCTGGAGATTCAAACTCGATTCCCTTCCGAGGTGTTTCGCTTTTGATCGCACTCGTATTTCATAATGATAAATGGCGAATGCGAAAGAGAAATGCACTTTGCCACTCGGAATATCCGCCGGTCGCGCGCGTTAACTGAAAATCAAATAAAAGTGCAAGCTCGCTGTGCGGCAAAGCTCGAAACTCAGCAATCCGATCGCGTGAAGTACAAAATGACTCTATAAATCATTCGATAATGCGACCGTTTGCAAGAACATATAATAAATTGTAAAACATATTTTATAATATTACAAAGGAGCTGCGCTCATACGGTATATAATTTTAACCGCAATAATGGTATAAATACAAGTTTTAACGCGTGTCAGCTCAGGCGGAGAAATAACTGAGGGGGTTAAGCGGTATATACCAGACTGTTTAACCAAATCGCCTCGGATGTTGATATATTTCACGTAAGAGAGGCCCAATTCAGACAAGAACTCCAAGAGTTTCTTTGGAGGGATAATTGGTTGGCTTCGTCTGTCTGATAACCATAGGGACCTTCTGTTGTTTGTCTTTATTGCTTTGTTCATAGTACTTAATCATAAGTACCTAATTTTGTATATATTGTATTTTTTATTTGTATTTTTATTGTACTTCAGAAATGCATTGAGTTAAATAATTTGTAATGTTTCTGAAAGGCAAAATAAACGAAACGAAACGAAACGAAACGAAACGAATATAAAGACCTGGGCAAAGGTTGGTTCCAAGGCCCGCGGTTCGCATCCCGCTTCTGCCGATATTTTTCTGAATGAATTGATTCGTATAAATAATTTGATGTATAGTATGTGTATATTTAATTAATAACAATATTGTAACATAGTCAATGATATAAAAAAGAAAATTAGAATATTGAAAAAATAAAATAATATTCTAATAAATATTTAATCCACGCAAATCAATGCTTTTAATGAACATATGTATTATTTTGAAATCGGTCGATAATGTGACCGTTTTGGCGCGCTTTGTATGTGATGCCAATAATTTTTCGAATATTGAAAATGTTCTCACTCTCATCGAAGCAAGTATCATTTTCTGAATTTACAAATGAAATAAAACATTTTTTTTATTCAAACTAACTTGTTATTACTCTAATTCACCAAGATTCTAGAGATATAAAAGGCAGAAAATAACTTTATCAAAAACAAATCTTCACATACTATGCATCAAATTCTTTATACGCATCAATTCGTTCAGAAAAATATCGACAGAAGCGGTATGCGAACCGCGGGCCTTGGAACCAACTTTGCCCAGGTCATTACAATATTATTAGTACTTAAATAAACATATTTAAGAAGATAAGAATATTGAAAAAATAAAATAATATTCTAATAATCCATATAAAAATAAATCTATTTACATTTCTTTTAAACTTATTTTTATGGTGCGAGTGCTAGTTTGAATTTCAATAATAAAGAAGCAAAGTACACAATCCAACATAATAATGGAGCTCTCACAGTTAATCTTCAACATTTGCCTAAGAAAATACTCGAGTGCTCTTTTCGGTAACAGATGAAGAATAACATCATTTACATTTGTAAGATTTTATATATAAAAGGCAGTGAATCAGCAAAAAATCTTTGTTTTCAGCGTCATTCTGTGGTTTATTATGGCGTGAGTCCCGCCCTCTGCCCCAGCCCTCCCTTGGCAGCCCTAACGGTGAAGTCATCCATTACAAGCAGTAAAAAACCTAATAAAACCACACAAATCGACCCCCGAAAGCATAGGGTGCCTAGAATTATCTAAGCTGCGGTACGTTTTTATTAACAAATAACGGAAGCTCTCTGAACGCACTTTTTCCATCCTTGAAAGCAGTTATTTTGACTTTCATAATCCTAAGTCTTGAGTGTATTAAATGCTGGGAGTAAAATATAACGTTAGTAATATTTTTTTAGATCATTGTCAATCTAGGTGTATTATATAGATCATGTCGATATTTCAACGATAAACAACTTTTTCTTCTATATAAAGGACAAATTTGACCTATCCTTGAATATGGCAGTCACCTATGAATTGGAGCCCCAAAAATACTTTCAAAACATAATTGACTCAGTTCAAAGAAGAGCAATTCGTTTGATAAACAATAACACTCTTACGTCTAACCTGCAACCAATGGATCACAGGCGTAAGATAGGTTTACTTAATCTTTTCTACCGTTATTACCACGGTCGCGGCTCTTCGAAACTTAAAGAGCTAATTCCTCCTGCACCCACACACAACCAACAAACTCATCTTACACTTGCCGAACATCCATACACGGTTAATGTGTATCGACCAAGAACTGGCAGTTTCCAAAGTTCCTTCATTAATGCCACCGCTAAGCTTTGGAATGCTCTTCCAGCGTCTGTATTTCATCCTTCCTACAATATGGATCTCTTCAAGAAACAGATAAATATAAACTTGCAATCTCCCCAACCCACACAAAAACATGAACACAACTCACGTTTCCCGCATGCAGCGTCCAGCCTCCCTGGCTGAGCGTCATAGAGTGCAGTGGTCTTGACCGGCTGTGCTCTCTTTCATGCGATTAAAAAGTCTTGTTAGTTTTAGTCGTTACACGATTAATTTCATTTAGTTGAATAACTCTTTTATTATAATTATATGAACTACTCGTAAATGAAAACATTTCTTTTTGAGGGTTTATCGAAATTATTATTACTATTAGTATTTATCGAGATATTAAAAAAACATTTAAAACCAATAATATTTACAACAAATTCAAGAATGTATGCCCATACAAATTTACGTCATACACCATTGACACTCCTCGAATATTAGTCATTCAATACCTGTTAATTTCTAAACTCGATAAGCGGCGTAAATAGCGGTCAACGCGTTTGGTAAAGAAATGGTGGAAAATTTCATAATTCAAATCCCCGTGTCTGCTGTTTCTATGTCTTCTATTTATTGATAAGAGAATTGTCTTATATGATATTGTTTTTTTGAATGTGTATTTGTATCAGTTGCTTAATAAATAAAAGTTAAAAATTATCAAAATAATATAAAGTTGCAGCACATAAATTTACTTTGTTATGTGTGGTTTACTTACGTTTTATAGGAACTGACCAATTTCTCGTTTTCTAAGGACATAATTATGATGTACTTAAATTGTGTTATTTTTGTTTATCACGAATGTACGTCAACGAATCTAATAACCACATCAATTTACTGCCGTATTTTTACTCTATAAATTGCCCCATTAAATAATAAAGATGAAAATTAAACATCTCAAAAATATAATGACAATAATTTAAATAGTTAAACTACCACGGAAGTATAACATTACCGTGTTAGAAAACACGTCACTTGGTATTATAATATTTTCAAATTGTTGTTAATATTTTATGAGGTGAGTTTGGTTATAATGTGAATATTTTATGAATTTATTAAGTGGGTGACGAAATTTCTAATGTTACACAGAATATTTGAATGAGCAGGAACCGAGAGAAAGGAAATTTCAAGCTTATAATATTCTCGGGCAATAAAAAATAGGACTAAGTGCTGCCATTACAATGTTGCCACGCAATCATTCAACACCGCATGCGATAACTTTGTAACTTGCGTTTATTTTATGGTTTAAGTGTGTTTAGCGTAAATCCTTTGAGACCCTAAGTAGCCGTCGTGAGAAAACTGTGCCTTAAGAAATATCATACGTACTAAATACAAATAGGTTTTGTTACGTCAAAAATATATAAGCATCTACAATTATAATAAACAAATAATCAATTTCATTCTCGTAATAATATAGTTAATTTAGTAAGAGCTATCACTCTTAGACCTGGTAGATCACAGACAACCTGGACTGCAACTATAGACAAGGATCTGAAAACCCTGGGATTGACCGAGAATGCAACGTAGGACAGACATACATTGTGAATGTGCCCAAGGAGAGCCGACCTCAGATGATGGGAAATGGCGAGGCTTAAGAAGAAGAGTAAGAGCTTTCACTCTCTGCACGAATGACTGTAATTGTTTTGACACTTATTTTTACATACACAATATTAATAATTTTATTTAATACATACTCGTAATATTAATCTTATTTACTAAAAAAGATGATTCTTTCTGTATAGTTTGAATGTATTTTTGTGATTTTTTTAAATGAATTCACCCATGTTTTGCGGCTTAAAAGAATAAAAACTACGTTCGTTTATAATCTGAAAAAAAACTTTTCCTTTTTTAATATATCTTATAAACATAAATAAATTGAACCTTAAATATTTGACTAAGTCAAATATTTTAGAATAGATAATATATTAATATAATAACTGTTATTGAGTAATAATTAGATCTCATGCAAAATAAAAATAATTGTTAATTTATTTAATATAATATCATAAGTTTTAAGTAATTAGACTAGATAACAAAATATCTAAATCATATATTAATAAAGTAGTTCAGTGAAGACCTTATTTAGGTATTTACTGGAGATTAAATACTCATAAATCTATTGTAGAATTTTTTAATTCAAAACATTTTTCATCGATCCAAAGAACATTAAAAGTTTACATTTATTAGTCATTAAGATTATTTTTATGAACCTAGTGATAAATTAAAAAATAATTTTAATAAAGTACTTACCTTCCCACTTCAATCAATTCAAACATAAAAATGTCTCACTCAGGTAACTTGCTATTCATTATTGGGGGGCTCACCCATAATTTTACTTTGATAATCTCCTAAGAGAACCATAAATCTCGACTCCCCCGTTTAATGCATACATTTTAATACCGAAACTATGACTAACATAAGGGTGAGAAACTATTACAAATAAATCCCTCGGTCCTAAACAAAGACATTACTTACCTAACGCTGTATTTTATATGCTTCCCGACGCATCTGGTAATATAAAATACAATAAGCGACCGCAATCTCATCAATTATATCCGTTCGAGAATAATATATCTAATTTTTCATATATCCTATTAAAAAAATCATCGATTTCATAGATACTACCTGTGTCATATAAAAGTATGTTCACAATAAGGAGTATTTGCCTCTCATACTGTAGCCATTTAACTGAATTTCTAAAGCGCGTTTCACATTATTCAGCCTATCTTAAATAATTATAATTAATAAAATATAAGGTGTTCGTGTGATTAGAGTTTGATATATGTATCTGAAATTTGTGATAAATAGAAGACTAAGTACTTTTTTTCACAATCTGACGTCATTCATTTGTATCTATTCACAAAACTAGGTAACATAAGGCAGCTATCGTATCTGAGGCATACTTGAAACGAATTGTTTTTCAGAACTTTATGGAAACGAATGAGTAGCCAGATATAAATATTATAAATCAAATAATCCAATCATCCGATATTTAAGAATATTTTTTGTGAAAAACATGTGATTGACTGGAATTAATTATATATTTTTAAATAAACAAATCTCAACTACTAGAAATATTTATTAAAGCCATGAAGCTGTTGTTTGCTTTAAAATTAAGCAGTTATCTTGTTTCTTATTTACTCGTACTTAAGAGTTTTCCCCTATTCAATTAAGTTACAAGTTGGTTCTATTCTTAAATAATATTGCCGGTTGCAAGTGACAATTAACCCTGACAACAGATGGCAACCAGATAGTTTATTAACTCTAATTATAAATATGAACTTGAAAACACCGGAAGCATTGGTTTACTCTGTAAAAGTAAAGTTCTTTGGACGTCAACTACTTCTAGCTTTGAATTTTAATACTTATGACCAAGCAATTATGTAAGTAAAGTAACGCAATTATGCTTGGATTTAAAAAGAAACAAAACCTTTCTAACAATGTAAGATTCATTTATCTTTTGAACTTATATAATAGATATCAAAATAAATAATAATGACTTATACCCCAATGATGAATTTTATTCAGTATTTTATAATTCATACTAATAAGATGACCATTCATTACAACATCGTGGTTGTGGTGTTATAATTGTTATGATAATTCTATTGTATCAACAAATAATGCGCAGTAATACGATCATAAATAATAAATTATATGGTTATAACACTGAATACAAGTACAATTTAATTTAGGCAAAACTTGAATTGTTAATATATTACATCAGTTACAGTCGTAATCTTAATGGGTACAAATAATTGATTAATATATCACTTACTCGTACTATAAACAGTCATTCAAAGCTTATAAATATATAATCAATTAATGAACTTTTAAAATATATAAAATTATGTGTAAATTTAAAAATAAAAAGGATTAACAAATAATTCACAACCCTCTTTGAAAATTTAGCACAATCCCTGATTATTTAACCTTAAGAATTACATTACTACAACTTATGTTTACGTAAAAGCTTAAATTATTGATTTATTTTTGTAGATCGAATTATTAAAATGTAAATTTCTGTTACAATGATTTCGTATTTATAAATTAGGTATTTGACTTGAAATTTACATGAATGATTTTTGTAATGACCTACGAGTATGTTTTAATTTAATTTTATGATGCTAGGTGTCGTCGGCTTACGTTGTGTGTTTTATGTAAATACAAAGTGGAACACTTCATCCATTCGTAATATTTAAATTTTAAGTCCGTCGTGTATTACCAAATCTCATATGAAGTCTTACTCCAACAGTTTCAAATAGGGACCGCAATGAAGAAGAAAGTTAACCCTTCTATGCCGCGTGAAGTTAGCCATCCGAGTGGCAAGGCTTTGCCGCAGTAGTAGGCGCTTGTAGGGGTCCCCTCTAGAGGGTTAAAATGTACGGAGGGGTGAAACGCAGGTCCGTCTTTATATGGTGATAGATAATGTAAAAAAGTGAGCATAGCCTTGTGATTTCGTAGCTATTCGCAGCCAGATTTGGATCTATGGCTTTTGGGTTAGGCCAAGTGTGGCAAATGTCTTATCGGATTGAAAAGAACGAGATATTCGCCAAGCGAAGAAATATAGGATGCAGCTAGTTGGATAACAAATAAATCTAGAAAAGAGGGTTAACTAAAAACGATATTTTTAATTTGATTTTTTTTAAACATATATAATGCACTGTTATTTAAAAGCTTCATTTATACAAGTATATCTTATTTTTATATAATAGACTTAGAAGCAGTCAATTGGAAGTGAATTCACGTATTAAATTTTAAAAATGTGCTTTAAATATATTTACAGATTATTTTTAAATAAAAGTATGTACAACCTATTTATACATAAAAGGTTGCACGCTAAAAAAATGTAATTGTAATCAAGTAATTTGTTTATATATATTAAATTTAATAGTTTATAGTTTTATTTTTGATAACGCCGTTGTTTTAGCTATACTTCAAATTCAGGTAATAGAAACTCACTTACACAATTAAATTTTCATTTAGACAAAGTCAATCAGTTTTCCAGATTCACCAACGTACTGCAATACAAATAGTAAGAATAATCAAGACTCTTCAGATAATTCCTACATTAATAAGAACAAAGTAACACTTTGAATTTTATGCTTAGTGAATTAAATGAAAATGACAGTGTTTATAATATTAAGTAAGTATTATATAAAAACACCAAAAACTAAAAAGCCTAACATATGCGATTCATAAGAATCCTGGAACCGCTACTGACAGGTACTTTTCTACCCAGAAAAGCCACTTTTACGACTTGCATCTATTTCAGAGTAAAAGGGGAAGCCCTTTTAACTAAGTACATAAATAATTTTCATTCTTGAATTTTGTCGCACTTTAATAATTCGCTAATTGCTATATAAACGCGAGAAGCTATTTTTCGTGCATTCTTTTTTAGGATGACAATGTTTTTTGTAGAAAATTAGCTGCTAATGGCTAAAGTATTGAAACCATTTTTTTAATAAGCAATGATAATTATTTATTAAATTAAAATGCCAAATGACTTTAATAACATTAAATACTTTTTAAAAGCTTATATATGAGATTTTTTCAACGGCACAAGTACCTTTTATGGTCTACACAACGGTACATTTTTATTTTTCAAAAGAATGTTTGTCAAGAAGTATTAATTTAAAATTAACAATAGACTCTTTAGATCCTAAAAATAAGTTGTTAATAAAATAATTGGAAATCAATGTTATTTACAACACAATAGAACATTATTTATGTTACTGAAAGAGTTGTTTTATATTTCTTAATTCTTTTACATGTTTATTTGTGTACGGCAAACAATAAAAGCCATATAACCAAGACACAATATGCTTTAATTGAAAGGAATAAACCTTTTAATGTTCGTTTCAACATTATTCTTATAAAAAACACAACATTTTTTTTAATATTTTTAATTTCTCTTGTTATTTTGAGGAATTTACAATGAGGACATGTTATTACATTATTAATAGATAGCACGTGCTGCAACGTACAAGTACGCTTAAAAATTAGCGTATTATTAGATTGACAACATATATAACTAGATATATAATAAAACATTTTTAATGAATTTGCTTTAATAATAGTACAATTTTGGTATAATCAAAAGTAAAATTGTTGGCTTATAATAGTTCAATTGATATATAAACATACTTTCATAATAATTTTATATTCACAATCTACTCGGAATATATGGTCGTTACAAATCATCCGAAAGTTCTTTCAGTCGTCATAGTCTCCGCCTCACCAGGGTGTTTTGATTCCTTACATTTGTACGGAAATACACCGACATTCCGAATAAGAAAAAATAAAATAAGAACACAGAATAACGTCATTGTTGGGGAATTTAATGTCAGTAGGTGAGATTAATATTTAAACAATTTTAAAGGTTGAAAATTTAACATTAGATTTGAGTTGAATGATTAACGAGATTCTATTTATGAGCAAGTTCTAGAACTGTTTGTTAGAATAATGAAAGGTTACTAGTCTGTAGGTGTATCTTGATTAATCGAATGACATCTATAGGACAAAAATTTAATAGACAAGGCATAGATACCGAAATTTGGTACAATATTGATAAAACAGAAGTCCCCCACAAATATATCGATTGCCTTAATTAATGGATACTTCTTTTGAGTAGTTAAACAATACTCTTAATGTTTCAATTATTTTACATTAAATCAAATATAATGTATCCATAATAAATTATTGCATTTAGAAAGATTAACGTTGTTATAAATAACAAAATCAAAAAAAGCGAAGGTTACTTAAAAAACACAAAGATCAACATAATTTTCTTCCATGTATTTTGAATATAATGTGTATTTTTTAATTAAAATAATCACAATACATGCCGAAATTTAATTTTGTACAAAAATTATTCTAAATCTTTTTTGTTTCTCAAATTGAAGAAATTGGTTAAATCCCGTGCACAAAAAAAAATCGGGGGAATGATTTCCCCTGGACACGGAGAATTCAATTATTTTTACAAAAAAAAACGGAATCCCCCTCATGGGGTATTTGTGAGTTTTAAGGGATTAGCATCATACGAGGGGAAACAGTCCTGTACATGATTATTTTGCGACACCGGCGCATGGTTATGCTTTTATTTACGACAAACGGAATTAGGATATTTGGATAGCTTGTCTCGACACATGTGGCCATATTACCGCTGCAAGCCCAGCATGTTAATGCTGCTCTTTTTATTTATCGCTCACGTAACCGACCACTCTCCCCTTGGGAAGTTATCCGAATAAGAAAAAAAATGCACTTTGCCGAATACAAAATGTATTTAAATTACATTTTTTCAGTGATGCCATTTTTCAGGCCTCCGCCGTGAGATACTTTACTCTGAGCTTGAACTGAATTTGAATTTCAGAACGCAATATTCAATACTTTGTAAAAAACGATTCCTCGATAGTGAATACATAAATTTGTATAATTTAATCAAAGACTATGTTATATTTTACAACACTGAATATAAATAACTTGTTTTAATTTAATATTATGGTAACTGTAATTACGTATTCTCTACACTTCAAAAAAAGTTTGCAAATATAGTCAACCTTCCTTTAACGTTTTTAGAATATATGATGGCTAGCCCGATGCTACCGTGACATGGACCATTTAGTTATTCAACGCGATTGAATTTATTATATATTATTAAATAATATTAAATACAGAAAATTCTGTTACATAATTTGAAAATCGCTTCAAACGCTATTAGAAAAAAAACAAATAAAATAATGTGAAAGAAAGTGTAGAAAAGTTCACTACTGGCATGTCAGAATTTTTATTTTTAAGGATAATTATAAATATAACTTTAGTATTTCATGACGTCAGTAGAACCAATAGAAGAAAATATTTATTTATATATTATTAAAGGTGGTAGCTGAAAGATAAATCTCTCGACTGACATTTAAGATGATAAGGACTTGTAACTTATATTTCAATTTAGTAAATAAAATAAACTACAATATTCACAAATATTTGTTAAGAACACCTCATAGTGTGATAATGATTTATTAACCGTGAAATTGTCTTTTACTATTATCACTTTAACTATAAGCTTAATAACTAATGTAGTATAGCCTAATTATTCAAATTAATAGAAAGTTAAAGTCTTTCACGTAATTACTACCCATTAACAATGCTCACCTATAAAAACAGGTGTACCGTGAATACTGGACTGCATTTTATAATCGTTGTCAACACTTCACTTGCAGAAAAAAACCAATCTCAATACTACGAGTATAATAGAGTCTACAAATGAGATCACAATTAAGTGGTATTTTCTCAAAAATAAGAAAAAAGGTTTTGAAGTGTAAATGGTCAAAATGAACGGATATGATATAGAGTACCTTTTTTTATGTAAACACATACAGGAGAATACCGACAGATGGTGATAGTAATTCTGAAGTCTCATCTGTGGAATTCTATGACGCTTACCATGGTGTATATGGCTAAGCGCTGCATGTGGAGTGTTGATCCGCCAACGTCATACACTACAGCCCGAGATTCACGCATCATCCTTTATTATTACAGAAATTTACTATGAATGGGTGGTCTTCACGGGACGACTTTCGTCTACCACCAATTTTAATTAATAGGCTATGACTGACATTTTACGGGTGATGGATCAAATTCACACCAACCGGGGGTATTTTAGAGCTCAGAAATCGATTGCAAATCATTATTTTTTTTTAATCTCCGTCAGGGATCCAACCCGAGACCTTTGGCTTGCAAATCATACGGTTTGACCATTGAGCTATGACCGCCGGCTACACCATGAGTGTGAATCCACACGTACGCTGATTATTTTTCTCCGATTGATTGATGAGGTAAATGTGATTGACTATGAATTTGTATTAGTTTCAATTGTTAAATATTTGTACCAATTTTCTGTGTTTTTTTAATTATTAGGGTATATTGAAAAATATGTTGATACGTTGAAAAATTTTAAGCTCTAGAATGTTTCATTTTTTTATTTTTTAGTCTCCTTAAATAATGGTACGCAAGAGCTTACATAAAATATTGTAACTATGTTTATTGAAATTTCACTCATCTGTATCATTCAAAAGGCACGTTCCGACTAGATCCATCTTTGCCTTTGCTCTTATTAGTTTCAGTCTTTAACCGTATCGTTCTTTGAGATGTCGACCCACAAGAATTTTATTAATATTTTTTATTCGATATTACTAGACGATGTTTATTTGTAAGCAACGCACAAGCTCATTCTTTTTGTTATTTAATTTTACGTGAATAAATGTAATAATTTTTCTAAGAATATCCTTATAGTAAAACTAGGATCTTTACGTTACTTCATTTATTTGAAAACATCCACTGAAAATCAACCTTATATTTCCAAGGAAAAAAACTGAATAAAATATTCATTATATGTAGCGCTGAATCGTTTGCAAAACACGCGTTACGATCTAAGAAGCTGTTACTGCTGCTTTGCAGAGTATCAAAGAGGACGAGCCTAGAATAACTAATCCTCGACCGCAGAAGGATTCGATACCCGGCCGTAAAGCACGCCGTCTGCGAACTTTTCGTGCAATTTTTTTCACACGTGAAGCCCGCCCCGGAATGAGCATTTCATTAAAATTCCTATCTCGCCGAACCACCCCTTCCTCTAAGGGGAAGCGGACCTTTACAGGGATGCCTCTGGATATCTAGAACCAAAAACATAGACCATACACAGCTAATCTCTAAACTTTTCTAGCATGCAAGAATAAACAAATTGTGCTTATACATTACTTTATTTTATTTTATTTTAATTTATTTCATTTTATTAACGGCCTAGGCCGATACATATGGTTTTAAAATAGAAAAAACAATAAATGAAATGGTAAAACAGAACAATATAATAGCTAAGACAATACATTTAGACAAAACATGAACATGAGTAAAAAAACAAATCTAGTACATTAGTAGAGGGATCTGCGAAATGCTGGAAGGTCCACCCCGAAAAAGTCCAAGTCACTAGAGGAGTTAACCAGTCTACACATTCTTAACATAGGAGAATAGAATCCGTAGTTGGTTTTGGATGTCCTTACATGTAGCAGGTCACTGCCTCTAGTGAACCGGGAGGGAACATTGAACGTAATTTCCTGCAATGATGTCGAGTCATCGATTATGGAGTTAATAATTTTAAAAATAAACAGCCAGTCAGTCACTGTTCTACGTCTCTCCAATATAGATACATTAAGTCGCCTCTCTATATCTTCATAGGAGTAGCTACAAAGCATTTATATTTTATATAAGTTATAATATTTTTCAATGTACGAGAATTTTATTGTAAGTGAACTATCAAAGTGTAATTTATTGTTCTGTTATATAAGCATACGCAGAAAAATGCAAGCAAATAAGATTATTTTGTGAGGAGGACGTTTGATTCTTCGGGGCTGAAGTTGATGAATAAGTGCGGGAGAGAACAATTGAGAAAGTTTGTTAAACTAGTGTATGATAGTAGCGATATGATAAATGTTAAATAAATCAACTGAATGTCACTGTTCAATAGTTTGGAGAATTAATGTTATGGTGATTGATTGATAATATAAATATTCATCTGTTATTATGGTATTTGTTAAATAGTTGTTATTAAAAGAGATTGTAACAAAAATCATGCAAACACATTTTTTATTGTAATATAAGCACAAAACTTCGTGATCAATAATATAATAAATAATGATTTTAACTCTAAGCATCAATCAAATAAATGATAATTACTTTAAATGTTAAAGTTTAGGTAAATTTCAAAAGCGATTTGCTTCTGCTTTGTCAAAATTCAATATTGTCAGTTTTCACAACCCTATCCTTATTAAAACTCTCTCGTATTTATTTATTAAATATATATATTTTAGAGTGTGCAGCCCTGAGCAAAACGGACAGTCGTCCAGGGCCGAACGGAGGGATGAGAATAAAGAGTACAGTAAAAAGTAAATAGTTTTATTTGGACACCGTTGCGGCGGCTTAGTCCAACAAAGATACGGCAGCAATATCATAAATGTAGGGACATTACACATGCACGTGGGATTGTGGGATAATTTCACATTTTGTTATTCCGGGCGAGTGCACGAGACCCCTATATTACGTACTTTCACCTGAGTCAGTTTATAAAGTTAAACGTTTGAAAGGCAAATTTTCGTGTTGAAAGCGTAACAATTTAATGGAAAATGTGAGAATTATTCTGACGAGTTTCTTCATCCTCGATTTTTAAATGCAAAAGTATTATAAGATATTTTTTTTTCAAATATTTTTATTAGTTTTATTATTGTAAAAGAATTTAAAAATAATTTATTAATATTTATCAAATTCACTTCGCAATTATAACTGACTAAATTAAAATCATTTGTTCACTCTCTTCTCTCATATGGGAGATTAAGTGCATTCTCCTACAATTGCTTCCGAGTAGAACTGTCATATCGCAAATGATACTTATAAAGTGGAATACATAATTTATAATATCTAACAAAAAAAAGTTAAATTGAAATGATTGTTTCGAAAAAAAAGGAATACTAATCTTATCCTAATATTAATAACACGAAACGATATAATATTTTTATCACTTTTTGTTAAAGATATAAATAAAATATTTTTTAGAATTTATTCCACCTGTATTATTTTGATGACATGTTTCAGCGAGGTCAGATGGCCATTTTTAAGTCAATTAGTTAAATATTTGTTGGCTATATAATTTAGTTAAAGGTTCGAATTTCTAAATAATAGGAATTTCTTAAGATTTAATTTTATTCATAACATTATTGTAGAAAAAAATCTATCAAATGATTCGTATTCATAAGACAATTTGTTATTGCAGGTTGGTGTCTTGGTTATGGTTTTTTTAAAACATTATTTTTACCTTCACTTTGAGTAACCGGTGGGTATAGTTCAATGGTCAAAGCGATTGCTTTGCAAGCCAAAGGTCGTGAGTTCAATCCCCGACAGAGGCTTGAAAAAAAAAAAAAAAACGATTTCTGAGCTCTACAATACCCCGGGTGGTGTGAATTTGATCCCTCACCCGTAAAATGCCAGTCATAGCCTAATTAATTAAAATTGGTGGTACAAGAAACTCGTCCCGTGAAGACCACCCATTCATAGTAAATTCCTATGATAATAAGTATGATGAGTGCATCTCGGGCTGAAGTCGCTGACGTTGCCGGATCGACACTCCTCATGCAGCGCTTAGCCATATGCAGCAGCATGGTAAGCATCATATAATTCCACAGATGAGACGTCATAATTACTATCACCATCTGTTGGTATTCTCCTGTATTTGTTTACATAAAATAAATGTTACTTTTTTTTTCTAAGTAAACCAAAGTATAGAAATAACAAAACTAGTTTTAACACAAAAATTAATAATACTAATTGTTGTTTATATACATGTTACATGTATTTAATAATAAAAAGGACTCAGCTCAATAATTCTGTAAAATAAAGAAAACGTGTTAACTTAAGTGGGAATTTATGTTTACAAAAAAATACCATATTAAAGGTATACAATACCTACACTTGTATTTCTAATCATTACATCTTATCAAATTGTAAGTGGCACGCCTAAAAATTGTGGACGAAAAAATTCCACGATAATTATGTTTTATTTTAAAATTATGTTTAAGTCTACTGTGATTTTATCATGGTTATTTTTTCTGTTAAGAAGATTGATTCACAAAAATTTCGTTGCCAAAAAAATTCACTTTAGCATAAATTTGTACTACTTCGTGCCTCTATTTGTATTTAATTTTCGTAATACAACATTATTTATTATACCTACAACTTTGTTTATGAATATTAAAATAATTCGTTGGTTAAATTTTATACTATTGTTCATATTTTTAAAACAACACATATTACTTTTATTTGATTTTTTCGTTTGATAACTCTTGGTGAATTTCCATAATTACAATTTGTAAATTAAATGAAGTATTTTAGCTTCAAAATTAATCAAAAAGTTATCCCAATCTATTTTGACACCTGATATATGCATATGTTGTCAGCGACAACAAGCAAATGGCATTTTTTTGATCATTCAGTAATAAATCATCGATCAATCAGTAAAAAAGTAACAGCCAAGTTCAGATATTTGTTTAAAATGCTATAATCATACGTTTTTAAATTTTAATAGGCTTAAATATTTACAATATTACTCTTAACTAAAATAAAAAATATATAAATTTACATTATTGAAATAATTTAGAATCGTAATTATGCAGTTGTAAAAATAATAAGTAGTTGACAATGGGAATATTGTTCAATAAATACAATATCAGAAATGGATTAAGTGATTGTATTTTTTATGATTGAAAATGTTGAACAAAATGTTACCTGCACAAAGTCAATTAAAAAATAAAAATAGTACCAGCGTTCTGTGAAGCTCAAAGCTTTATCCGAGCTTTCATCCGCTGGACAGATATCGGCAGTCGCAAGATCCAGTTGAAGTTCCATTGATTGCTGTCCGTGGTCTGGGCAGATCGTTAGCCACCGCGTGGTGGACAGAGAGAAAGCCAGCCCCAGGACACCACAGCCGGGTGGATACTTCCGGCAACATCAGCGTTTCAGGACTGAAAAAAAACAGGTTAACACTTACATTGAATACTGCCTTCGATGCAAGTAAAATAAGCCTTTAACGTGAGTTTTGTGTAAATTGTAAAACACCTGAAAATGCATTCGAGAAGTAATATATTCTTTACATCTTCATATATTTGTTTCGTTTCTGGAATATAATTTGCTCTACACAAATTACCACCACTCAGTTGTATCAGTTGCAAGCATACACTCGCATGGTTCAGGATGTTTAAGATGATCTTAGATGAATGTTTAATCCGATTATTTCGATAGCTGGACCATTTGGTGGCTTACACCAAAGAGAGATTCTATGGTGTTACAAAAAAATCACCTCCTTATAGTTGACACATGATTGATACCATGGTAGTAATTGAAATAAAAGCCCTATTAAATTTTCTTCAATAACTAAAAAAATACCTTGACTCACTTAATACTTGTAATAGGTATAAAATCGATTAACGTTATTACCTTATGTTTGATATAATATACTTGTTACATAAGAATTAAAAACGGTCATATTTAAAGGTTCTAAAAAACATCATGTATCATGAATACAAGGTGAAATAATTTATGTATACCGTTTTATAAATAAAATGTACACATAAATATTACTTTAAAAAAAAATATTCTTTCGATTATAAATAAATATATTAATAAAAAATCCACTGTTGTCACAAATTGACACTTTACACTTTTATCAGCTGTCATTTCCATTTCCTTGTTTTAAAAGTAATCTCTGCATCACTCCGAACATATTTTCTTGAATTTAATATTTTCATTTAATTTTATCAAATTTATTATAAAAACGACGTACTCATAGTTACAACGCATAAGTGAAAATTGTACTACTTGTGAGATAGCAAATGGGTGATGTATCCACAGGTCTTTCGGATACACTTCGATAGGGTGCGTTCTGTGGCTAGGCCTTGTACCGGGAAGCTAGGCAGGCTCTATGTCAACCCTGCCGTTCACCAGCGTGTGTATGTGCTCTGTAAAATTCAGTGTAACTGGAACAATCGTAGTCGTAATTAACTGCTACGATGTTTACACGCGATAATTATTTGCTGAGTGCGCTCGCGGACCATTTGTTTATTTTTTGATTTATCACTTTAATTAAAAACTAATACTTTGCATATATGCATTCAAACAAGAAGACAAAACATTAATGGTGTACAAAAAATGACTATATATTATCAGATATAAGGAAAGTATGATTAAACTGGTCGGGGTGAGCCGCTTCTTAACGCCAAATGTATGGCCAAATGCCTTAAGAACATCGGGCTAGTCAGAATAATCTTCTTAAGTTTTCTGATTAAAAACAGTCACAACCTGCCTCAGAAGAGATGCTTGGAAAGTATTCGGAGAGTTGAGGGAGGCAGAACTGATATGGTGTGAGGCGAAGACCATGGTGGCTGATAGAGCTTTTTAAGTGGCAGTTTGTGAAAGATATATGCTCTTTTTAGGGAAAAAGGCTTGTTAAAGATGATAACACATATATGTGGATTATGGAGATTTTAATTTTTTTTTAAGTTAGTTTGTATTTAACTCGAAAGTTTGAATATATTTCTTCGTTAATCCTGCGTGTTAATATGATTATTAGATTATTTAGTTTACAGTATACATTACATTGCATTTGTTTTAGAATTAAAGATAAGCGTAAAAAGTAACACAAAAATGTGCTATGTTACAATTAAATTAAGAAAAAAGTCAACTTCAATAACCATTTTGTTGGTGTGAAAAAAAAATCGTTGCCTTGTGAAATAAGTGCTGGATTTTAATGCGTGAAAATCCGGGTTCATACATCATAATTCTAAAAAATACCCTTAAATGATACGCATTATATTAAAATTGAAAAAAATTATAAAATAATTGAGATGATAATAATGCATGCTATGTTACAGTTATATTATGAAGTTTTTTTCTTTCTGTAAAATAATGTTGTTAATAAAATTTAATGCGTAGTAATTAAATATACACATACTTTAATACAACAAATTCTTGTATACGCATCAATTCGTTCAGAAAAAATATCGGCAGAAGCGGGATGCGAACCAGCGAGCCTTGGAACCAACCGTTGCTCAAGTTCATTACCCTAGACCACTCGACCATCCTCTGCCCGAACTGTTGCCCATACAATTTAATGAGTTGCCAGTTTTTTACATTATACATAAAATATGAATAATTTTTTTCTGTCTTATTAGAAACGCTTAAAAAAATAAGTAATGTAATTTAATCCCGAGAAGCAGTATTAAATCCCATCTTCAGTAAGCGTCTTCATCGTTCTTTTGAATAGATAACAATATAATAAGAACAGTCGGCGGCGTCGTACTTTCAACATAATGTAATGTTCCTCTGCATATTTTTTCAGCAATCAAGCAAGCCTAGTCATAAAACTTTACTTTCGAGCCCGACTTATGAAATAAATTTTCAAAGCAAACTTAATTATATACCTTTTGAATATTACATCCGACATTTTCCGAAAGTTCCTGCATGTAATTTCGAGTTGGATACTACTGCTCCCCGCAATAGTTGCTCCACGTCACTCAGGGGAATGCCTACGGATACTGTTGCGTATGTTAAGAAACTTAAGTTCCACAAACTCGTTTATGAGTAAACAGTTTTCGTTAATGTTTGAACTATTCGAAAACTCGAAGACAGCTTGCTGCCTTTCGAGAGTCTTAAACGGTTTCTCTTTTGCAGCAGACAAGTTTAAATAAAAGCGAACGTTTGACCTTAACCTTTAAATTTTTCTACCTACATTTGACTGTGTTCGTCAATGCTCACTCTACGCATAGAAAAAATGTAATTAGTAAAAAAACACCACTTCTCTTATCGTTCTTGGAATAAAAAACAAATTGCTTAGTATGGTCGAAATATTGGTAAGAAGAAATTTGCCACACGCGGCTAAGCCCAAAAGACACAATATCAAATCTGGCCGTGAAAACCTAAGAAGTTACTTAAATTACTTAGTAGTTTTCATTTTCCTTTAAAATAAAAACCTAAATATGTTTTTTTTTATTTTATACATTTCATCTTGCACAAAATTAAACACTTTTTTATGCCACAACTTATATATTGTTGAAATTACACATTTATTGGTAAATTATAGCGCACTTCATTTTTAAAAATGAAAAGTGAAATTATTACGAGAATTATACAACTTAAACTCGAACTGTTCGAAGATTTTTATATCTAATTATATAGCAGTGTGACAAAAGATTTTATTAGAAGGATAGTGACAATACATAAGCTGCACAATCGGTACTGTATCTAGTGTCAATTTAACTGATAAAGTGTGCACATAATCTATGGTGGCTATATTATCCAAGAGTTACAAGTAGCATAGCACGTTTCGTGCCTCTTCGCCGCACGTTAAGTATTCGCGAAGTATGAAGTATGCAAAGAACGGAATTTTCTAGTCACGTTGTAGTAATACATTATGTGAACTCGCTAAGTAAACGTTGCGCGCAGTTTATAATCTTATTAACTTCATAATTAGTTTGGCCTACCGTAATCATTTATTTATATGAGCCCGACTATCAGCATCCTCTTGGTTTCTTGATAATTTCGCAGGAGCAGCTTCACAATATAAGACGCGCTGTACCTTAGAAATATTAATTAAGATAACACCTCAGAGGCAAACCCTGAGAAAACCTTGTTTAATTAACTGCGAGATGGGAATCAGGTGTAGAAATTAGTTTCACTGTATATATAATACAAAGTACAGCATATCAATTATTATCTGCTGGGTTTTATTTACGCTTAATGTTTAGAGCTTAGTTAAATGTCTAGCGGCAAAGGATGTCATTATCGTCATTCCACTGGTACTCTCTTAAACGACAAAAATTGACAAGAATTTTATAAAACTTTATAAAACAATCAAATGCAACTCCAATCATTCCATATAAAATAGGATTCTTCACCATAACATTATTTTATTATTTATTGTCAAACACACATAATTTTATCATTTATATATATATATTCGTTATGTGTCGATGTCTTTTTTATTTTTGAAGCTATAATTTTTTAAATTTTAGATAAACATATACAGGAAAATACTGACAGATGGTGAAAGTAATTCTGAAGTCTCATCTATGGAATTCTATGACGCTTAGCATGCTGCATATGGCTAAGCGCTGCATGTGAAGTGTTGATGCACCAACGTCATAGACAATAGCCCGAGATTCACGCATCATCCATGATTAATACAGGAATTTACTATGAATGGGTGGTCTTCATGGGACGACTTTCGTCTACCACCAATTTTGATTAATAGGATATGACTGTCATTTTACGAGTGAGGGATCAAATTCACACCAACAAAAGTTCAGAAATCGATTAAAAATCCTTTTTCTTTAATCTCCGTCGAGGTTCGAACCTTTGACCTTTGACTTGCAAAGCAAACGCTTGACCGTTGAGCTATACCCATTGACAATATATAATATAATTGCCAATTTTTTTTTGGCCCATTTTTCAAAATTTCGTTCAAAATTATTGTATTTGGCGTTATCAGGCAAAAAATCATATGGCTACTATAGTAAGTATGCAAATTAAATAAATATAATACTTATTGATATAGTGATTCTTAATTTTTTTTCTGATACGGCCCGCCGGCATACTCAAAATACCAAATGCGGCCCTAGGTGCAATTTGAGTTCGACACACCTGCTCTAGGGGTACGTATATACTATTTATGTATATAATATGTATTTTGTAATATTAATATGTTGTTAGAGTATTGTAATATGTAATATTTTGATGTATTCATGCGCCAATCGAGACGTGTAATGTAAATTATTGAATTACATAGTTGCTTTTAAACAATGCTGTGTCAAATACCAGGCGATATAGTAAATAAATGATCGTAATCAGATTACCCATCAGCATTAATCTGTCTGTAGATCTCCGCGTCTAGGCCATCCATGAATATGCAAGTGACTCACTGGAGCCATTCAAATTGTATCAAATTCAAATTTGAGAACCCCAAGGCAGCATACTAGAACCTACTCGATGGGTTGGGAACGCGGATCTTTTATTTAAGTTATCCGAGAGGCTAGACGTTAAAAGATTGTTTGAAAGTGTATTAATCAATATATTTAATATCGAAACCCTCCTACACTGAGAAAAAAAATTGTATGATAAAAACAGTGTAGGTGAAAATGCTACATTTGTCATCAAAAACGATATTAAAAATGTTTGTAATTGCAGTAGATAAATATAATTAAATACAACCCTTAAATTCACAGAAAGTTTATGAAGTAGAAAACCTTTGATTTGTGTGCATGGTTGTTAAGCTTATGAATAAATATTTGGCCGAATAAACATTTGGCCGTACGAATTTATGGTCCAGCAAAATGTTTGCCTAATAGACGTTTGGCCGAACGGAAGTATGATTTTACTCGAATATTTACTATATTGAATGAAATACTTAACCGCTTACTTAATTATGTAATGTGTTTTTGGCAGCGCTTTGTGACGACCATATGGTTGAGTTTGGTGATGTATAGATGTAATAAAGATTTGAGTGATTTTGAAGATGATTTTTTAACTGCCTAAGTAGGGGCATAACCCTATTTAGGCAGAGTTATATTATAATATATTTACTAACCTATATCTAACGAAATTGTTATTATCTTTATTTGCCATGAAAATACTTCTGCAATTTTGAACTTAAAATTAGAGACAATTATTTTCGTGTATATTTTAGCTTCGAAACACAAAAAAAAACTAAAAAATTTTTTTGTCGAATGAAATATGTAATTTTTTAATTATATACATTTTTTTTATATTTAATATTAGTATATCAAAATCAATTCATACACGCGGTTTCAAGTTTGATCTAAGGCGATTTTTGATGAATAAAATAATATTTTAATCACCAACAACTTTTATTTTATCTCACATTATAATATTTTTTTGTTTGAATTACACGTCATGTAAAGTGAAAGTTTTGTTACACAAAGCTTTCTGCCTTCACTACCGCGAGCTTAAATGCAAGCTGCGGAAAGTAAGGCCATACATTACTCCGAATCCCACAAGGTGGAGTGACTTTGAATCTTCCCTCATAAATTTCGCTGCAGTGGCTCGGTACAATTTTACGAGGGCGCATGAAAGAATTTCCCGTTTGATGGGCGTCCGATCCCCAGCAAGTAAAGTATTAGCTACAAGTCTTGCTACTTGTTGGTCGCCCGGGGCGCTGGCCAAACATCGAGCTTTCTGGCATTGGAAGCTCCAGGGAAGCTCATGCATTGTTGCGAGCTTGCTCGAAAGACGGAGCTTTTTATGGAGATGGGTTATCGGTAGTTGATTGAAATGCTTTACGCTGAAGAGTCTTGCATTGTATGGCGTCTGTTGATAAGATAACATTGTACTGAAAGCGAGAATTAAGTACTTTGTTTTAGTGGATATAAGAGACAATTCGTTAAGAGAAATTTCTCATATAGTTGTTCTGAAGAAATTTTAAAATTCATTACTTTCCTCATTTTTTTCTATGAAGTATCATAAGCCTTCGCATACTCAAATAAACGTAAATAAATAACACATTGCTTATAGTATACGTTTTAACAATTTAAAAGTCAAAAATATTTCCCATACGATTGTGATGATATATCAATAAAATGGGCTCGCGAACTGTTGGAAAAAATATTATCTTAGATCTTAAATTACAAATTGTGAGTCACAAACTACAAATTATAATGTTGGCTGACAAAACATATTAACATCAGATATAAATAAAATATTTTTTTGAATTCATCTCACAATATATTTTTTGACGACAAGTCAGTAACTCAGTAAGTCAGTAAGTCAGGCTGAAACATGTCGTCTAAAAATATATTGTGGGATAAATCCTATTTTTTTTTTGTTTATATCTGATATTATGGAATTACACCAAGAATTATTGATCGAAAAAATCTAAATAATTAAAACATATTAACAATAATATTAATTCAAAACTTATGTCAGTTTTTTTTTTGTTTGTATTATGATGTATGTGATGTATATACAAAACCTAAGAATGAATGTTTTCAAATTTTAAATATTTATTTCACCTTATATCTTAAATAACCATTTCCCCTCATACTTACTACATTTTATAATCAAATATTCTTAAAAGATATTTACTTTTGTTTATTTTCAATGACAATCAGCGTCTTTTTTTACAGAGTCAGTAGAAGCAAAGTAAACAAAATTATTAATAATTACAAAATAATAAAATAATAATAAGAATGTAAATATAACTTTGACTTTATTTTATTAGGTTGTAACATATAATTATCGATTATATTAGGTATACCGATATATGTCAGAGTGTATCAAGAACTTAGAGAGTACGTATTCAAAAATGCACTGGCTAGTATAAAATGAATCGTAAATTTCATTGTGATTTGTTAGGTTTACTTAAAATATAAGATTATAATTTGTTAATATGTTCGAAAGATAATTAAAAGTTAACTCAAATACCTACCATTAATTTTTATTTATCAAATATATTTGTGTATTAATTAAATTATAAAAGAAAGATACTGAAGCCGTTTCAAAGTTCAATATTATATCCATACTTTTATTCTGGAGTTACTTTAATATATTGAGCATAAAACGCGTGTCAGAGACTTTAGGGTTTTCCGCCGAACGCGTGTGAGCGCTGCAAAAAACGGTATAAGAAAAAAAGAAAAACGGAACATGGAGGAAGAGTGCGGAACCCGCCGAGGAACGGCAACGGAGAGCCTGGATAGATGGACGAAAGGATGGGATCGTAAAACACGTCGGCGCTATAGCCAAGGGCTGATGGACTAATAAAATTACTAGCCCGACACTTGCGCGGGACAATATCGTAAAATTAGATGACATGAAATGAAGTTGGGCCCGGTGGACCGCGGCCTGTCCAGCCCTTGGGAGATTTTCCTTCTTTACTCCGAGAGAGAAGGCCCTATGCAAAGCCACTTTCAGGCGATTATTCTCCCTCAATATATGCAAGGATGCGTTTTTGGCTAAACATTCAAGATGCATGAAAGTATATTTTCAGAGTTTTGTCATATTATTTTTCAGTTTGTGGAATCTTAAATCTCCTAAATGATACTACATATATATATTAATACATGTAAGTAATATATTTTTTGTAAAATGAATATATTTTTCAAAATTCGTTTTCGTTCAAGGTTCGTACAATTTTTCGAAGATGAGAAACATTGTGTTAACTTTGAATGAGTACTTGTATGGGTAGTATTTTTATAAGCAAACCATATCTCTTGTTTTTTTCGTTTTATTTTTAACTCTGGCAATATTTCAAAAATTATTCCGATAAAAAATTAACTCTTACCCCAATTAATTAAGCAAATCGTAAAGCGGTATGATTTAATGAACTAATTTTAAATTAATCATTTACAAACAATTTTGACCAATGCTTACATGTTACTTGTATTATTGATTTTTATATTAATCATTTTAATATTCATCTCGTTAGTATGTCCTCACCCTTTTTTTTACCAATTTATAATAATATTCCTATACTTTTAATTGTTATGGTAACCTGAGAAGGTTATTATTTTTGGAAACTACTATATAAAAATATAGATAATGTAAGTTGTTGTTAGAGAAACTTTATTGCTTGAGCATTCCACAAGCAAGCAAATATTTAAATTAAATTTAGTGTTAATATTAAAAAAAAAAAAACATCATTTTAAATAAATATAAAAGTAAATTACTTAACAAAACATTTATCCAAATAATAAACACCGTAATTATTATAAGTGTCATGTTTATGATAACATTAAATAAAGATAAATAGCTTCGTTGAAATATTTATAATTGCGCTATGTAGAAGTCTTTAAATAAACATAAATGTGTTTAATCATCCATTCTTTCTATAAATAATGCGGAATAATTTAAGCGAAATACTTGGTGAATATAAAGTAATATTAAAGACGAGCTTTTCTTCTCAGAGAGAGAGAGATATATAGCTGCGATATTTTGGTGCTACTTGTACTTTAATATTTATTTTGTATCGTTTCATCGGAAAATTTTACGATTACTTTTGAACCGGTTCTTTCAACTGAAAATTCCTGAAGGGCACCGCTGGAGAAGCCTCGGCAAGGCGACAAAGTAAGGCCTCGCCGGGCCGTAAACAACGGCACTGCTTTTCTTCGGCACAATGAAAGAAAGAAGGAAATCCCTCGCAAATGTAATTCTTTGACTTTATTATGTGCGCATAAAGATAAGATAAAAATATACGACGAGTAGCCCTCTGTCTTGTTCGCACGCAGGATAAGACTTAACAATGTTTGTTCTATTGTGAGTTTTTATGCGCTTTTTAGGAGCTAATATAATATATCTTACCTTCCGAGTAAGATTGTTTGTATCGTTTAATTGAAATAAGCAATTGAAAACGAGTGTTTTTTTGGAAACTAATTACTTAAATGGGATAATTCATACTCATTCATATAATGCTCGTTTTATAAATTTATAATTTTTATTCACATTTAATTTAATTACCAAAAAAGAATTAAAATTTTAAATTGTATTATCTTAATGTATTAAGCTAAGATGACACATACCTCTTGATTTTATAATATATTTTTTCAATGGCTTAACCCGCACATTATATAAAATCTGTAAATATGTGTGTACTAACGTAAAAACTAACACTCTTTCATACCTATATAAGCCACTGTCAGTTTATAGTTTAACCATTATTGAAAATGATATCTAGGGAGGCCGAAACATGTTATAATTAAAAATTGTGAATCAAAACGAAATATTTACAAAATTTAAATTTTTTAACGGAAATCGATTTAAAATTATAATAATGCAGTTTCACCAAGTATTGTTAGTTGATAACGTTAATGTTATGAAAATTATGGTATGATTTTGATATCTTCTTCTTCGTAGTAGTATCAATCCGGTGGATTGGTTTGCAGCAACAAAATCTTGCATTCGATCTCCACTCCTCTCGATCCTCTGCAATCCTCTTCAGCTCAGCACAAGAGCTACAACTCATGTCCTCGAACACTTGCTGCAAATAATCCCATCTAGGGCCCTCTACAGTTTCTACCCTCAACCATCCCTTCCACAATGTCGTGAAGAAGACCATCGTGGCGCATGATGTGACCGACCCATCGGGCTCGCCTCTCTTAGATGGTTCTTACTAGGTGCCTATCTTCCTTGATTATGCAGATATTATTTTGATATCATAATTGTTTATTTTTTCTAATAGATCAATACTTGCGTGTATAATGTTTTACTTTGTTGTGGAAACTATTAAGTTTCAAGACGAACCTTACAACAGTACCTGCATTATCTTCTTCGTTTGTATGCCTACAAAGTGTAACTAAAAGTCAATGAAGTAAGATAATGAGTTTTGATAGCAGTTACCTCGATAGTATAAAGGGGAAAATTTAAAACTTGGCGGGACATATTGAGATATGCATGCTGGAAAACAGCACAAATTAAAGCTAAATTTTTTTAGTAGTTTAGAAGAATGTGAAAAGAATAAAATAATAATGTAATCAGTGCATCTCTTAGAGAACGATCTGACATGGATAAAAGATTATGGTATAAATTGATGCCAGATGTTATTGGCGACCGAACTGGATTTAAAAAATAAAAGTAAATAAATGATAGAGGTTTTGATCTATTTTTACTATATTAAAATTAGCAGGCATGTTGACTAGTTATTTAAGCCTAGAAGTGTTATGAATGCAAAGTGGAATACATCATTAATATATATTAATATCAAATGAATGTTTTATATGTTTGTACAACTAAATTAATGTCTCCAATCTCTGGCAATTTAACATTAACCTTTGAGTTCTAATAACGTCGAGTAAGACTTCCTACGCAGAAGCCCACATGTGGTTTAAGATTATTCGACTCGTCAAATATATGATAATCACATTACTTCCTTTTTGCTTTACGTTTAATTATACCCCTCCGTTTTTAGTTATAATTTAATCCTGTCAATGTAATACATTAACTAGCTTAACTTATTATTTTTCCATGTACATGTCACACTTGAAGCATATGATCACTTCATTGTCTCAAAGTATGGTGATAGTAATTCTTGAGTCTCACCTGTGGAATTTTATGACGCTTATCACGGTACATAAGGCTAAGCGCTGCATGTAGAGTGTTAATCCACCAACGTCATAGATTACAACCCAAGATTCACGAATCATTCTTATTACTACAGGACTTTACTATGTATGGGTGGTCTCCGTTGAAGTTGGTGGTAGACAACTTTCGCCTGCCACCAGTTTTAATAAATAAGCTATGACTGGCATTTTACGGGTAAGGGATCAAATTCACACCAACCGAGAGTATTTTAGAGCTCAGAAATCGATTAAAAAAATCTTTTTTTTTATCTCCGTCGGGGATTGATTTCACGACATTTGGCTTACAAAGCAAACGGCAAAGACTATATAAGAATAAATAAAAGACTCCATCTCTTAATACATATTTTGTAATGTAAATTCTAAAAGGTTACTAACAGAAGAAATAAAAGGCTTGAAGAAAATACTGCTTTAGTATTCAAGGATATTAGGACCTCTGTCAATCAACTTTTTATTTAATTGAATGGTCATTATTGAAACTTGTACTACTTAATATTAAGGGCAGCTTAACGCAGCCAACAAACGCGGTGTATAATACTTACAAACAATGGCATGGTATTTTTTCAGTTATGGTGATGAAATTTAAATCATCAAATAGTTTGTATTTTTTACCATAAATGTTGTCAATATGTTTTTCGATTACAAAAGCTTAAATATAACCAAACATGAAAATATTGAAATTAGACTAGCTACAACACATTTAAACTACAATATTTGGCTATTTCTCTGCCCTAGAACAACCTTACAATGTTGTTAAAAAGCACAAAAGAGATACATACTTTATTACTTGAAAATGATTGCTTTTATAAAGTGGGGTATTCTTTGTTTTATTATTTTTTTTCAAGTACGTCTACTGTAACTACCATTAACTTAAAATACACATAATACCCAATCTTTCTAGTAATAACTGCACATTACAGATACCACATCTTGCAATTATTTCACTAAACTATCACCCCATCTCATAATTACTTTATATTGTTATTGATTAACCTTTAATTGATGCCAACTAACCTTTTCCCGTCGCAACTATCCCATCTTGAATTTACCCTTTATTGGCTTTACGTTAGCAGATTCTGACAGACATACAGTACAGTATGCTACTGTACAAGCAGTCAGGTGTTAACTCGCCCTTATGTTATTCGATATCACAACTTACTAATATTGCAAGAACTCTGGGAGAGAACTTGCGTTAAAAGCATACTTCGGATTACCATATTAAAGTTATATCCGGCATACACGGTACATCCAGTAAGATAGAATACTAATTTGGAATTCAATTACATAATTTCAAATCGTTGATGGGAGAGTGACGAAGTGGAACGGTACGAGTATGTCCCATTTTGGTCGACGATTATTCCCCTCATTCGTTTTTATTACCATAAAGAAATACCTTAGGGAGTAAGCTGCGTGAAAACGCCTCAGGTAAGATGTAACAAAGATATTTTATAATTTTCATATCCTTGTATTATCTGAGTATATACAACATATGCTGATGGATTTGACGTTTGCTTACCATAACAAAAGTCGTGGGTTCGATCTCCAACAAAGATTAAAAAATAATCTTTTCAATTACTTCCGGCATGTGTTGATTTCAAATATTGCAGCAGTATGATCGGTTTTGAAATCAGATTCTTGCGTAGAAAAATAAGTTACAAGGTATCATCATTTTCAAGAACTACCTCCTAACTGGAGCATATGGTCATCACAATCTTCCGCTACAATGCTCTGTCAGCTGCCACGGTCCTAGCCTCATCTCATGTTAGATTTGCCACCCAGGGCTCTGCCAAGTACATAGCTTATAATTTATAGTTTTTGACATGTATCCCTAAGAACTTAGGGAAAGATACTGTAGTTTATGCTCTTCTCCGCCATTTTAACATATCTCAGTCAGATTCACCATTCATCATTCATCTAAATTCCATCTAAATTGATTGTATTATAAAAGCCTGATTTATCTGACGCTAATCTCGCTATTCAAGTCAAAAAATCATACTACCTGTATTTTGAACAAGCACGAAATTGCGTTATGTGGCTACTTTAGAAATGTCTTATTTCATCAGTTTTATGACCATTGAATGTCACTCTCTGTGTTTTGTTTAAATTACTGTTATTTTCATTAGTTTTTATAATATTAAAGAAATATTTCAGGCGGTAAAAGCGTGAAGATGCTTTCAGCGTGGCGTTACAAAGAGATATTATCAGTTTCATACCTTTCAATTGGATAGACTGAGTAATGACGCTAATTCTGCAGGCATTACCCGAAGCTCGGTATCTCTCACTGAGATAATTGCAACAGAAAACGGATAGTAAATAATGCACAATGAGTTTTATTTTTCGAGCCTTTTGTGTTTCGCAAAATTAGAAGAGTTAGCTTATTTTCAGAATGCAAAATATTTTCGAAAGCATACATTCACAGATCATTCTCTCGGTATTCATTCTAAGGTAATAAAAATTAAAAAAACGTTATTTTTAAATGCTTTTTGCTTTTAATAATACATGTCTTTATTATTTACTGCTGTTTTTCTAATACAACACGAGTCGAAAATACATATCTAAGCATGTAAGAGATATATAAACATATATAAATATATAGATAATATTGACAAGATGAGTAAAATTTTAATTCAATCTTATTTAGGTAGGTTATATCGATAACATCAGTGATTCAGGATTTGTTTACCCACCATCTTGTTTAAGTGATCAAAATATTTTAATAATATAAACAAAATATTTTGAATGTCATTCTGCTTTCAGTCTCTAAGGAGGAAGATGTATGTATATTTGGACACTTCTCATTACAAAGTGAAAACGTTTTTCTGGATTCCCAAAATCCCTTGATATAATATGTGGTTGACCTTCTTCAGGTCTATGAAAATAAATTCTATATTTTTAGTATACCCAAGAACTTTCTCATTCTTCCATATATAATACAAACCTTCTAACACATTTGAAGGTTTGTATTATATATGATATAAAAAGTAATAAACTACATTATATAAATAGCTGGCTTCGTGACAAAGAATTAAGCAAAACTCTTTGGTTTCCATTGAGAATACACAACTCAAGACCGGGTCACCAAGAGAGAGTAATACGGTCTTTAAAGAAAAGCACTTTGCTTAAAGTATGTTATTTTTACGATGATAAAGTCATACAAATCTTAACAGACCCCAAATTTGCGCACTTTCAAAAAGCAGCCATTTATTGATCAAAAACTCTAATGACTTGTTGGATCAATATTACTAATAAAATTTAAATGCATGTGATAGAAAATATCAATACAATGCTTAATTTCAATATTAAGACACATAAATGCTAACTAAGTTTATTGAGCATTTTTTCATGTAAATTATATGCATATATTTATGAAGATTTACCCAATTAGTATATTAAAGAAAATCACAATTTATTTATTTAAAAATAATATTATTACATTCAAATTTATTAAAAATAAATAATTCAAGTGAAGGTGTTCATGCTTCAATGTAAATGTATATTATTAGATTATTTCAACGAAGATATAAAATAATAAAAATTTATTTAAATTTTAATAAAATTTACTAAGCTGCGGCAGATAAAATGAACATCTCTAATTTGTATAATGCGTCAAAATGATAATCTTATACGAAAATAATTCATGAAACGGTCTCAACATCTCAATAAAACATGTACCGAGATGAGACGATGGTAGAAGTTAAGTGGCAGAGGACGAGAGCGGATAGAAACTTTTATAAGATCTCAAAAAGGAGCGACTACACGGGACAAATTTTCAGGTTATTTAAAATAAAATGTGATATTTTCATGTATTTATTTTATGATATTGTAATAATAATTAAAATAGATAAATTAGATATTATAAGCATACGCTTAAGAAAGAAATTAACAATAATAAAATATGTATAGTTTGATCGTTTTAAGTAGCTTTATTATATTAAAAGTAAAACGTTGTTAACTATGCCGATGTTTTGTAAAGAAAAAAAAGAAAAAATACAACATTTATTACCTTTATTACTTTGTAAAATTTTAACCTTTATACATATCTACAAAACAAAAAAAATTATAGCCAATTAATTACAATTTTTTTTCAAACAAGAAATATTACTCTGAAAAAATATTTAATCATACTTTTATTATATACATTTGTCATAAAGCGTCAATCAATAAGTTGAACTATTGCAATGAGTTATTTTTGTATTATTTTTCATTAAATACGTAATTCAGTTCAGGTACAATAAACAAATGATTCAATAAATAATAGAACAAGATTCTAACTATAAATTATTTTATTGAAATGGAGAAAATTAAGGACCTTTAAATTCATATTTTAGGCAAGTGAATGAATAAAAATAAAAATGGCAATCCTGAAAGTGGCTTAGCGAATACTCTGCGAATTTCGTATATTGAACAGGGTGTGGTGCTTATGTGTTCATTGATATAAACAACAAATGCTATGCAAGTAAAATAATGTCAATAGACTTGTTGATTTTTTTATTTCTAACTGATTTACTGTTTTATCGTTACTCTCAAAAACAACAAAAGAATACGCCTGTCTATCAGTTTGAATTACTTGTCATTGCGTTGAGAAAACTTATATTCTACGATATCTTTAAAGCTCCCGTGTAAGCGACCATCAGTGGTGCGCCAGGCGACAAGTTAGTTCACCCCCGTTCTTGCTCCCGAAGGGGTGAAATTCAGGTTTTCAGGCTGAAGGAAGCCTCCTAAAAGTACCGAAAGCGGCAGGCAGGCTCCTGAAGGCGCGCCTTGACTTGAGTCAACATTCGGCGGAAACGCGGCAGCCCCACTTTAACTCATTTGAATATTTAAATTTGGAAAGTTGTGGAATATCATGACACGTCAAAACCTTCTGTCAAATCAAAGGTACGATGTTAGAAGAGGTGCACCATCTTGTATTACCGACGTGATCTATCTAGTAAACAGTATTAATTTAATTGTTTGAGCATGTAGTTGTAGTAATTATTTTAAGAATTTATACAAATATTTATTTCACTTAATAATATGGAAGTTATACTTTTTAAAGCACTTTTTAAAATCTGAGAATTGTTGGAGTAAGAATATTTTTCAAATTCATTATATCAATTCTTCATAAACCAATATATATATAAAAAAATAAAAAAAATAACAATAAACACAAAGATAGAAAAAATGATCCATTTTTAAATTAAATTCATTATTACATAATAAAATAAATAAAAAACACTTAAGTATGATTAATTTTTAATTTTAAAAAAATATGCATGATTTTTGTGTGGATAAATTTTACTACTTTCCATTTAGCATTCCATCTACGTAGATAAATATTGAAAATAGTGTTCTCGAAACTATGGTCTCGTTTTTTTCAAAATAAATTAAATAACATAATCTAAAAATGTCTCAAGTATTTAATGTATGATTTCATTATTGAAATTTTGTAATAAGAAATAATTTTCATTTGGCATTCAAGAGAGGTCTTTAGATGGTGATGTGGTGGCCATATGCTTCAAATTATGACAAAAGAAGAGAATATGTAGGTTTTTTGTGGTCTACTTTTAGTTTATTGATTGTTTTATAATACTAAATATATTCATATTTATAATCATGTTTTATTCTTTAATTACTTTACGATTATGGTTTTAATTATTTTTAAATATACGTTATTTTCTCATTGTTTTAATGATTTATGAATGCTCAAACAATACTCTACCTAACGATTATATGACACTCTTATAATAGCGAAAGCACATGATTATTCTGTCTCGAACGAAAAAAAAATCTGAATAAATAAAAAAAATATTCTAGTAAACTTCAGCTGAACATGTAACTCACTCGAACGATCTTAAAATAATTTAACCATTCAAATTTTACATGTACCAATGTTTTGAAAAAATAAATATAATGTAGCTCTCTCGATGTAACATTAACCTCATCAGCCAACACCACGCGACAAATACGAACGAAAAAAAAAAAACGCAAGCGGTCACATGTGTTGATAAAAAAAACCTTCCACATAATTTGATTGTTTTATGGCTGGATATATAATACCACACTCTCATAACCTTAACGCATCTGCACGCTCCATCTCCCATAATGCGCTGGCGCCCTCTCGTTTTCCGGGCGAGAAATACATTTCCCTGCAATAATTCTTTATCTTCTCCTTTTTCCTCTTTGCAAGCGGCCTTCTCCTGAGAAACTACAAAAAATCAACTAGTCCTAGGCTTCATATATTTCGAGCCCATATATTTTCTGGCCTTTAACGGTCCCACGTGACGCATTTCCCCCACCACCTGCTGGTACACCCTACAGCCCTTTCTTGCAAGTAGTGCCCAAGAAGAATGTCCTAGTGATAAAACGCTGGACTACTCGTATCATGCGAACAGTCACAGCTCGAAATCCGATGGCACTGAAATTTTTCCATAAATTAATACTACCCAAAAAGCTAATATATATAATTATCTTTACAGCCCAACATTCACGTGTCATTCATTTTTAACAGGAATTCAATGTGAATGGGTTGTGTTCTCAAGACATTCGTCTACCAACAATTTAATTAAAAGACTATGTCTGGTATTTTACAGGTGAGGGATCAAATTTAGACCAATAGGGAATATTTATACAACTAGAATAACGAATATGGAATGATATTCTCGACATTCTCAACATTTGGACTATTTTTTCCTAAAGAGTGTATTAACTCAACTAACGACATGCATTTAGTAACAGGCGGTAACCCATCCAACTTTCAGTTCGGTTAAGATAGCACCACAAGTAGATATCCTTATAATTATAGTTTTGTGATATTCCAATAACCGTCAAGCAGTATTCTCTGAATGTGCTTACATAAAAATCATCTTATCTTACTGTAAATTCTTCTCTCAGATCCAACTATCACTCAGCTCCGCCCCTGTGCTGGTCTCCCCTCTGATAGCTCCGCCAATTTCTATCTGTCTTTATCTTTTGGGCACACATTATTGCAGAATCAAAAGGATGTTTGTCACGCCAGGGGTGCATTGTAACATCTTATGTTATTTCCATAAAAAATATATTTAATACGAATACACAATATAATGTTATTACTTTTAAATTCTTCTTTAATAAAAAGCGGAAAAACTGACATGGGATGTGGCGAAGACAACATTAAATCAACAATTTATAACCATATACATACGTGGTTTATACATATAATGATAAGGGTGATGTCGTCGTACTTTTCTGAGTATTATTTAAATCGTTTAATTAATAATCATATAAGTTGCTTAGAACATCACAATGCTTAGATTATCTTTTAGAAAATAAAGGTAAAAGTTCATTGAGCAAAAAGTATAAAAACAATAACCGTTTTTCTTTTTCAAAATTATTTGAGTTGGATACTTTCTTGTCAGTTTAATAATGAATGATGTTAGATTTTTAATACATCTTGTAATAACGAGTTTTATAGGCCAAGGTTTATTGAGAAAAAAATATATGAAAAAGCAATAATAAAGTGCCTTTCATATTTCAGAGGTAGCCGGAATTCAAACGTATGAATGGGAAATCTGACTTAAACAAATATTCCTACAGGGCCGGGTATACACTTTTTCATACAAAGGAAAAGTAGAAGCTATCCGCAAGAGGTAATATTGAACCTTTTGGGTTTTTCTGTCCAATCGCGCATGAATTGCTCAAAGATATTTCATAATGCGAAACTTCTCTTAAGGAATACTGTTTTGCAACAAACAAATCTCTTGGTATTTAAAATTGAGCAAACGCCGCCAGCAGCTTTTTTTAAAAAATTGAACGTTTAAGTTCAAAAAAATCAAATAAACGGTGGTAATTTTGTTTCTGGTAAGATTATATTTTTTGGATAATGTTTAATATTTAACGCGTAAATAATTAGATTTTGATTGTACAGCTGTAAAAAAATACTTTTGTACTTGTGCAACGTATGACACCATTTTATTTTTACTGGCATATCCGTTCCATAAATGCCCACCACATATTGCTGCCACTCAGTTCTGTCAGTTAACACTGTCCGTGCCTCGTTCAAGACATCTTAGTCCTCAAAAGTTCACCAAGAAAAAAACAAATGGTTCCAACGACCTTTGAGACAAACTCTCAAAAATTTGACGATACGACAACAGGCATCCAATACATATTTCAATTGATTTATTAATCGATCTTTTTCAAGAGATCGGATAATAAGCCCGATGCTCCCGAAACCTAGATAATTTTATCCTAATGGGTGGTTAAACCTGATCAGTTAAGTTCTTCACATGTTCTGTTCTTAGCAAGAAAGCAACAGGCAGTGACCCATCCATGTTTTGGTCTGTGCCCAATGTAGCGTAACTTTGGTGAACTGCGCTAGCAATGTGTTGTTGTAGCTGGAGTTGTATTAAATAAAAATGTCTTATTTGTCTAGCTTATAATAATAACCTATTGTACGTTACGTACGCACTTGCTTAAAAAGATGATCAACCGAGTACTTATGCTTAATATGGTATGGTCGTTAATAAAACATAGATGTTGAATAATGAACAATGTATTAAAGTAAGATGGAAACTCTCTGTGGGACTACAGTTAAAACAGATGCATTATACCTAATCGCGAGATTAAGATCTACGTTGCTGAAAAAGGGATCACTTGTTACAAAAGACAAAATATACGTTGCAACAAATCTTACAAATAAGACAAGGAATGCCTTCAGTGCCATGGCTTATAAAATAGTCAGTGTAATAGTTCACGGTTAAGCCACGGTGGAGAAGATAACTGGGAGCGCTATCGCACGCTGTGGTGGACGTTCAAAGGATTTACTTTATTTCTTCTTCGTCTCTTATTCTGAGCACTTCTGGCGATAATGGCAATGATAATGCCGAGATAATAACAAGCGAACACTTTACAATTTTACTTTCATTCGTTAAGCGATAATCGTAATTCTAAATGATCGCTTTACCACTGAAATTAATGGTATTTATTCATCGACGACTGAATAATAAATATTGAAGAACTTCCTTTGATAAGTCTTTACTTTATTCATTAGATCAATCCTTTAAACTTATATAAACTTTTATTGTAATTCTTTTTTATTCTTTTATATTCGTCTACCAGATATGCATACAATCGTTATCAAATTGTTATTTATTTGAAAGTTATAACATTAATTGTTCTTAACTCTATTTCAGAGCTATAAGATTTCAGTGGCATGAAAAAAAACAGCTATTGTGTATGCTCTTCTTTCTGTAATGCAGTTTGTCGCCTTTTTTTACTGTAAATCAAGTTATAATTACAAGTTAAATTATAAGATAAGCCTAGTACAAAAAATTGCTTTAAATACTAAAACAGTTAAGTGCTACAATACTTTTCAAAATAGTTATATTTTTAATGGTAGTGTTGTGCTAAGCAATGGTTATATTTGTCATTAAATATATTATTGTACAGTTAAGCGTTATATTGACATCGTACCTTGTGCACTCTATTACTGAAATATATGGCACTAACGAACTGTCGCCATAAGGCCTTGTCAGCCGCTATAGTCTTATATATAGCCTCATCTGATGTCATCTCTGCCTCCCAAGGCTCTGCCAAGTACATTCTATGTATAGTTCCCGACGGTTTTCCAAGACGGCGTGAGCCTGGCGGCCTGAAGAAAAGACTGCTATAGCTTATGCTCTCCTGTGGCATTCTTGCAACATGTTCCATCCAGGTACACCTTTGCCTCTTGAGAAACTCATTCACTCTCACACCTCGTCATTACTCACAAAGTCAAGCCATCGCAATCTTAGTAATCTACGCCTATTTTCAAAACCCTTTATTTTCAAAACCTTGCATTGGCTTTTGGTGAGATATCAAGATTCACAGCCGTAAAGAAGAATACAGGAGACTTAGACGAACGAATAAAAATATTTTTTATCATATTTTGGTGTAGTTATATTTTATTATAATAATAAAAATAATATAAATTTATTATTTAAATTTATTATTGGCAAACGAAGCATTGGCCGACCACCTACAAGATGGACTGACGATATAAGAAGAATAGCGGGAGTGACCTGGATGCGGAAGGCGGAGGATCAAAGAGGATGGAGACTCATGCGGGAGGCCTACGTTCAACAGTGGACGGACGCAGGCTGATGATGATGATGAAAATTATTTAAATTTAATATTATCTTAATCTATTCAATACATATTAATACAATAGTGATTATAAAAAAAATACACTATAAAACATCATGAAATATAATGAATTATTAAATGTGTTTAATCTGCCCAATTAGATATAATCTGTTTTAGAGCAGACTCCTAATGTAAGAAAAATATTGTGAATTCGGTCATACACACATTATTTGTAAATAAACTTTAGTAACATCCCTTGTCCTTACTCATAAGCATCAATCACTTTTCAGTTTTTTTTTTAAATTTATATTCTTATATATTTTTGGAATGATCGGGCGACATCTCATACATTTTAGGTCCCAAGAATCTAAAACTTCTCTGACCGAAGTCAGAGTATGTTTTAGATCCTATGACCCAGCCTTTGGTTTGACTTCTGGTAGTGTAGGAGTGTGAAATTTGGGGTTTTACCAGATAATTATTTTTAACAAACATGATAATTCTGTGGATGTATAGTTTCCTAACATCCAAGACCATAAATTCATCAAACAATGCATCACACCTGATGGATACCTGAAGTTATAGAAGTATATTGATAAAATAGTAACATGAATATAATTATCATATTTGTTGAAGATATAATGATAAATACGTTCTTGAATATCAGGTACTTTGAAAAAGAATTCCTCTTACGTGAAAGGCAGTTGTTAACACGATAATAATCCCCGACCAATCGTACTCGTACACAATAACTATACACAGTGCAAAAATAATCCGCATAGCTATATCTGACCTGGACGCTTCAATCTAGGTAATTTTGCTCGTATCCTTTCAGCGGAATCCCTATATGGCTTCCAGGAGCACCGCAAGCCTTAAGAAAGAATCTGAGAGGGACACGGGTATGAAAAAAAAAGACTAGAGGCGGAAATCGCCATTCATTTTCCGCTCAGCGAAATCCATTTGTTATCGCCTTTACCGACCGCGTTATGCCTGGGGTTTCCTCTGCACGATCGCTGGGTCCGAACTCCGACTGGACTCGTCCTTATCATCTCAGCTTTATCTTTGTTCTTTGCATTAGCGAGGCCAAAAGAAGAGAAAATCAGTTCTGCGTAGTAGTGCGGTCTCACTGATCGCCCAGGGAACTCTCGGCGTCTTTTCTTTCGACCCCTGTGCCCCTTCGTAGCAAAACTAAGTAGACACTTTATTAGAAAAATAAGACCGCCATTCGTCACGGGATGATGACTGCCACGGTGTGATTTTTCTCGAAAGTCGTTGATTAAGGTAATAAAGAGTTTTTTGGCGACTTTATACGGCAAGAGAGATTCGAAGAGCTGAAGATTTTTACTTTCTTATTATAGATACAGTCATTATAAAACATACAAAACTGTACTCTCAACCAACATTAATAGATTGTATGTTTTTATGCTTGAAAAACAGTTAATCTACGTTTTGTTTTTAAGCTTATAATGTTTAAATACAGACAAAGCAAGCAATTTTAAATAATTGGAGAAGTAATCTCTGTTTTAAGCATTTAAAAAATTGTATTTATATTAAAATAAAACCGTAATAATCAATGTTTTTCATTAAAGTAGTTGATTTATTTTCGTAAATTGATATAAACATCCAAACCTACATCAAATAACATATTTTATGTAATTTTTCTCGTCAATTTCAAAGAAAAACAAACCGTATTTAAACCACAAACTATGCACCTTAGTTCTATTATACACAGCAAGGTTAACCAAGACCAATTCTTCCACCGGAGACATTTTGACGTAAATATGTTTTTGATACATTTGTATTATGACATATGTCGCTTTGTTGTAAATTTAGAGAGTGTTTTTTATTTTATTTAGAATCGATCAAGCTTTATTTCACTCGTATATAAAACTTAATCGTTGACTACATAAATTTTTAGTGCATGGTTTATTACCTGAAAGTGATTCAAATAAGAAAATGCCCAGAGTTTTTTCTCCAAATACATTTTGAAATCGTCTTTTTGTTACATCGGTACAATATCTATTAGGTTATTTTGTGGAAACAAACACGAAAACCTTTACATCCGACAGCAAGTAATGAATAAAACTTTTTACTTCTCTATAACTATGCAACTGCATAGAACTGTATTAACGTACCAAAAGCCTACTTGCTACAAAAAGCTTTGGGTTTTGTACTCCACTTTGACTGAAATGAAAATATACAAAAAGGATTTTAATGACTTTCAATTTCGAACTGTAAACTTTTTGGTGCATTTTTATTATAAGTAAGTTTCACAAAATGCGAATATGCTCATTGTGAATATTTAAACTTTTCGAAAAGTTCAAAGTTATAGCATTTGCTTATCATACCGAATGTCATGGGTTAAATCCCCGTCTTTGGGAGGAGATTTTTTAAATTTTTATTCGATTTCTAAACTCTCTATAAAAATCCTTGATTGTTGTGAATTTGATCCCTTGCACGTAAAATGTTCGTCAATACCACCTATTTACAGTGATTCCCCGTGAAAATGGATGATCTTTAATGCCGGGCTGTTGTTTATGACGTTGATGGATCAACATTTCACACGAAGCGCTTAGCCGTTTTCAATAAATCTAAATTGTCATATAAATCAAGGCTTATATAGAAAAAAACACTCATTATTGAAAAAATGAGGAAAATATTGAATTTATAATATGAAAATCACAGTAATACATTAAATAATTTCCTCTTCTTAAAATGTTTTGAAAATGTACTCTTAAAAGTTTTTCTTTTTGATTTCATTCTAGTAACACTGCAACAAAAATATTCTTACAAAAAACTTCACATTCCAAAAAATTCACATGAATTGTTTATTAATATTACAACATCTAATATAATAGCGTAATACAACACATTATTTCTTCAGACACGGAATGAAAGAGGCTCTTATTTCACAATATTAATAATATTATGTATAATAAAGTATGAGATGAGGAAGCACTGAAGAAGCTGTTTCCTTCCATTAGACACTTGCCTTAAATGATGTATCGAACTAGAGAACAGCTGACAAGCTTCTATGAATTTCATGACAGTCTATCAAGAGATAAAGAGGCCAGTAGACGTAATAGTTGATTTATGATGATAAATAATGTCTGAATTTTCCCATAAATATGTGCATGCATTATTTGTTCTATGTTAGAATTGTTTGTTAGTGGGTGTAATGCAGATATTATGACCCCTCTGTCATCATACATCGTCTTATATGATATTTTTCTCTTCAATAAATTGGAGAATAATAATCATGAGTCGTTACTAGTCGACATATAATATCTTCATAAATTCATCAGCCGACGTTTTTATTCAAACCGGTATTTACGCATCGTCCAGTTTTGTTCTCGGGATGACTTAACCTACTGACAAATTTTGATCGATAAGCTTGTATATAACTGGTGAAGAATCAATTTTTCACCAACCTAACCACTTTTACCCGCAATATATGCCATACCAATTGCCAAGCAATCGTTTTTACCTCTACGTTACATCCATCAGAAAAATGTTTACCGTATCTTAATATAAATAATGGTGAGAAGCTTCCATTTAAAGGTATAAATCCTTATTTTACATATACCTTTAATCTTTTTTGAAGATTTACAGTCATTGATCCTTATATTAAGGAAAAATATATGTAAAAACCACTGCGTGTTTGGTGTGTGGAAGTATCCAGTGTGCATGAAAACTGGTCAAACCTGACAAGAAATATACTGAACCATTATAAATAAGTAATTAGTTTTCACTATTTTTCTAATCAACTTCATGACAATCAGCTTAAGAAAGTTTTTGTAGTAAATAAACTGAGTTATGAAGAGGATCTTGGGCTAAAAGAAAAGTCTCATTCCCACTGTGGGGTGTGAATACTAAAGCTTTCCGCATAGGGGGTCGGCATCATGCATGCAAATATCAAACTGAACGTTAGTACGCCTGAAGGCTTTTGTTGTTTTACATGTGAAACCTTCTTTATTGGATTACTTTTAAAAATTAAATTTTACAATAAAAGTATTCTTTTACAACAATTTACCACTTTATCAAACAAAGTTGCTGTGGTACTAAAATTTTACTATGATAATTATAAATATAGACGTATTTTATAAATTAATTTCAAATAAACAAACATTAATGATCGAGATTGTAATTAACAGCGAAAAAATCTCATAAAGCAAATTAATACTTTACTTGTGTGAAATGTTAACCTCGTATTTGTCAAATTCAATGTTTTCAAAATCGTTTTATTTTCTTTGATAATAATAACACCACTGATATGATTCAAAGCAAAGCAAATATCATATTGTATAACATTTATTTAAAGGACTACTTTGACATAAATAAACGGAGCACGTTGAAATTCGAGCCACAAAATTTCGCACCATATTAGAGGTGCTATTATTATTATATTATTAAAGAAAATAAATAATTTACATATACGTGACAAATACGATTTTTTTGAATTTTAATTGATGTTTTAACATATGATACAAAATGGCAGTAATTAATTAAATTAATAGATAGAAGATAGAAGCGGGCGTGACCTGGATGCGGAAGGCGGAGGATCGAAGAGGATGGAGACTCATGCGGGAGGCCTACGTTCAACAGTGGACGGACACAGGCTGATGATGATGATGATGAATAGATAGAAATTATTTAGCAAGCGGTCAGTAATAAATATCTAAGAAAATATGTAAAAAATAATCATTTTGCAGTAGAATAATATCAATTAGAAATAAGAAAATAATAAATCGGTAGGATTTAATAATAGTGTAGGTTAGGTTAGGTTTTCATTTTATCCGTTAGTTATTAATTCTTCGCTGCTCTTCGGAACTTAAAGAACTAATTCCTTTTGCGCCCACCCACAGCCGACAAACTCGTCTTGCACTTGCCAAACATTCATACACGTTTAATGTATATCGACCAAGAACTGGCAGTTTCCAAAGTTCCTTCTTTAATGCCACCGGCAACCTATGGAATGCTCTTCCAGCGTCTGTTTTTCCTCCTTCCTACAATCTGGATCTCTTCAAGAAACAGATAAATATACACTTGCGATCTCCCCAACCCACACACAAACATGAACACAACACACGTCTCCTGCATGCAGCGTCCAGCCTCCCTGGCTGAGCGTCAAAGAGTGCACTGGTCTTGACCAAGTGTGCTCTCCTGCATGCGTTTACATAAAAATAAAAATAAAACATTTCGTATTCATTTTTACCAATATAGAATTTATTACTACCATTTTAAATTTTTTAACTGACCACATTTATATTGACTCAGTGGATACTGCTAATTTATTTACTCTAGTGGCGGTTAATTTTAATGCCACAACATTGAATTAGTTACTGAACAAAGAAATACAGGCCATGCGAAAATAGGGTTGTACTACATCTAAGTAAAAAATGGTCAAGTAATCTGACTTTTTAACCATAACTTACTTAAATATTATATTTTCATTGTACTAGTAAATTATATGTATTATATATTATATAATGTATTATTATATTTATTACAAATAACATTTCAATAATGTCTCAATGATAAGAGTCGGAAGAATAGGTATTTTAATAAAAAGTAGTTATTTTACATACAACAAGTTATATAAATTGAATAATTATTATAATAAAAGAAGAAAAACATGTTTTAAACGTGAAAAAGATGAATAAGAAAAATTATAGTTTATACAATAAAGAGAAAATAATTTAGTAAACAAAGATAAAAATAATTATCTTTCAGATGTTATTATTTCGCTTTAGCGAGGAGCCTTAAGCCTTTAAAGCACTCACCGAACGTATCGATTTATATATATTTCTGGACGGTCCCCGGCTTTGTAGTAATTTCTTTGCCAGCGTCCATTAGGGGGTCAAAGAAAAGAATAGATTATCGACCGGGAGGCTGCTTGGTTAATCCGGTCCGGTCTCAGGCTTCCCCGCTGACCGACACGCTCGAAGGCTCTTTCATTATCGACCTTAGCAGCCTTTTGAGTCGCCGCATAATGAAAAACACTTTCGCCGCCTCGCTAACGAACCAGATACCCCGATGTTCCGACACACGCGGAGCTTTCGAGTGCCCTGAAAACGAGAGTGCGAACTAGAGAAACCTCTAATAGATTTTTCGCAGAGATAACTCGTGTATTTGACCGTTTTATTTTCTCAATGAAAAATAATATTTCAAAAGTAATGTAAAATATTATAAATCAGATTTTTTTTCACATATAAGCATTGCTTTACAAAAATAAGCCAATTTTAATGATGTGTTAGGAAACAAATTAATATGGAAATTTACTGTTTGATCTGTTAAACCTGTGCATGTAATATGTAGTGGGTTCAAAATCCATTTTTCTACGACTAGACTTTTTCTTCGAGCCACCATACTACCACATATATAAAATATAATATGCAAGTTTGATATTTATTATAGATGTTTTCTTTAGATATAAGCATTGCCATAGAAAAATAAGTTCGTTCTTGTTAAGTCTTTGGAAAGATGTCAATGAATGTACCTATTATTTGATATGTTATACCTATGCTAAGTATTGGAATGGCGCCCAAGAACTGGCAAACGAAGCATTGGCCGACCCCCTACAAGATGGACTGACGATATAAGAAGAATACCGGGAGTGACCTGGATGCGGAAGGCGGAGGATCGAAGAGGATGGAGACTCATGCGGGAGGCCCACGTTCAACAGTGGACGGACACAGGCTGATGATGATGATGATGCACGTAAAATTTACTACATGAGGCATACGCCGTTTGCACAATGACAAAAGTTATTGCTTAAAATTTCCAATAAATATTTCTATGCATAATTTTATGATTGGTCAGTACTTTCTAATACTTCGTATTACAAAAAATGTATAAACGTTTTAAAAGGGATATTAACATATATATGTATAATATTTTCGTTTATATATACAGTCGATTCCGCTTAATTGGGACACATCGGGATATGGGCATTTTGTCCCAATTAAGCGGCTGTCCCAATTAAGCGAATTTCACTTTTTTTTTAATTCATTTATTTGGTTTTGGTAACTAAGGCCATAATTTTTATTATTTTATTAGTATTTGTATAGCGCTCTTTAATGACTGAATGATCATTCCAAAAGCGCTAAATTAACCAATAATACACATATATATCATATAAATTACAGATATGGAATATAAACTTTTAAGAAAAGAAAAACATACAATTTAATTCAATGCAAAAATGAGTCAAGTGTAGTCTGTCTTTTGTTTCTGTAACATTTCACTTCTACAAAATCAGCACAGATATTTAGTGCGGATGACGGGCTCCCTTCATTTCCTTCCTGCATAAAATAACGCTGTAACACGGCGATACATTTTTTTGCCTCCTCCTAGTCACAGGCACAGGTGACTCATCATCATCGTCCTCTTCGTCCAATTTTTCATATTATGATTTAATACCTTCTACAATTGAATCCTCACGGTCTTCATTATCATCGTAACGTGGTAAATTGTTATCTATTCTTGAAAATTCTTCATAGTTAATAATAGGCACATGCAACATATCCTGATTTTCTCCATTGCTTAAAAATTACTGTCCCAATTAAGCGGAATGTTGTCTCAATTAAACATACAAATTTACTATTGGTTTCTTGGTTTGGTTTCTGTTCTTTGAGATTTATCCAAAATAAGCGGCTGTCCCAATTAAGCGGTGTCCCAACTAAGCGGAATCGACTGTATTATAATTGTTACTCTAACTAAACAAAAAAATGCTCCATATTATATAATAAATTCCAATTTTTTTTTCATACTCGTAAATAGCAAGACAGGGACGCTTTTTAATTTCCACAGAGGCGGCTGAATAAACTTTGCTACACACTTTTCAGACAAGTAGTAAGTAAGTAAGTGCACCGCACCGCCAGCAATATATTGCAATTTTTAACAAGGCGAGTGTCACTCCCGCATCGGCTTCCGGCCGGTGTCTGTGCCCGGAGGCCATCGTTTGAAGAGCCGAGTCCCAGACAAAGGATTTCCCGGAACAAACGCAACCAAATAGGAAATTTATCAGCCTGATGCGGTGAACTATAGCGTGCCGTGAAAATACTATCCAGCTTTCTCGCCCTCGGCATAGTGAATACTTTTTAGCCCTACAATAATAAAAGTTTTTCGTTATTTTCTTAATATATTCTTTAATGAAAAAAGAACACGAGTGGTCGAGGCTAGTAAGATCTATGACGCCCATTCAAGACGACTGGAGATTCAATTCCTTATTTTTTTCCTTCAATAACAAAACAAAATATTTTACATTTTAATTCATTTTTGAAGTACTAACATATAAATGTGGCGATGTAAATGTATTGACACATTAAGTGTCAATGACCTCACACTCGTGTCGGGATACTCAACGCAAATTGTTGGACTTGTAACAACAAAAACCATGTCATAAGTATATCATGGTTGACACACAAATAACACGTCATTATTGTTACAAAATCCAACGTTCAACATTTCGTATCTGTCAACACCAGCACTGAACCTGATGTAATATTACACTAAATATGTCAATATCTTCACTCAAGTTAGTTTCAACCACTGTTCACTGCGATTCTTTCGTCTTACACGTATCCAGGGCTGAACGATGGTCCTTTCAAGCCACACTTCAGGCTCCATGAGAGACTCCAGCGAAGTCGCGATGACCCCAACTTTGAAAGACTTTGACAGCGTCCGTCTGCTGATAATCCTCCTGATGGTATAGATACTACACGTGACAAACTTAAGTTGTGTTTTTGTGTGGATTCGGAAGATTGTTGTCATTTATGACCAACGACAATATTATGTCATTGAAAGAGCTCTCGTTCGATAAAAGAATTTAAGCAACATAGGAAACAACTTGATTGAGTCACCATATATTATTATACAACTCACTTCGTTGGTTAAGTATACCACCTCTTGACACCTTGTCTTCGGGGACTTCCGACTAATCATCCGATCTTCTTATAAAATTCTAATCAACAAATCACCCATATGCTTTAATACTACAGCTCTGGTTTCATCACCAGACTCTTGTCTTGGAGGCCTTAGTAAGCTGTTTGTTTTCAAATTAAGTTCAGAGTGTAAAAAAAATCTGGGGTTAGGCATGTGGCACTAATTTGTGGAGATCATAAGCTCTAGCTCTAGTAGACTATTAGTAGACTATAGTAATTTGTGGAGACTATAGTAATTTGTGGAGACATAAGCTCCAGCTCTATAGTAGACGTGTAAAAAAACGAGATAATTTTCAAAGCATAATTATTAAATGGATACTTATAATTTTTAATTTATTTTAATTAAAAAAGAAACAAATTAAAAATATTTTGTTTTGATTCACATTTTTTTTGAACGATTACATGTTTTGGCCTCCCTGGAGACCATCTTCATGAGAGGAGATACTTCATCACGAAAAAAAATAATCAGGAAAATGAAAACATAATTTTTATTAATTGCATATTATTGAAAATAACATTCATCGTCATAAATGATATTTTTGTGTGATTTAAAATAGTAAACAAAAATTTATAAATCTGCAAGGTTTCTATAATATTTAAAAAAACAATAATCATGCTTTATTTAAAAAAAAAAAATATGTTAGTATTTTCCGGATTAAAATGTTACTAAAAATAATAATTAGTGTTGCTCTTTAACAAATATTGTGTCTACAGTATTCAAAGTTGAACTTAAGCCATACGAGTATTTGAAAAAAATATAGTTAGAGAGTAAATAATTTTCATCTAAGCCGCACGAACCTTGTGCAAAGGGAGCACTAAGATATTTGAATATTTCAAGTTGACTTATTGGAAGCTCTTATTCAAAGAGTGCTCAAAAGAATCAATGTCAGGTAAGTGCGAATATCAGGTGTGGGGTTTATCTTTTACCATCAGTCTTCAGTCTAGTCGACGCCTCCAGGCACCACCACCTCTACCCAAACAGCCCTTCATTTACATATACTCCTCTTAGACACCACTACCTCTCTTACTTATACTGAGAAAATATATTTTCTAAGCAAAACATTGAATAACTAAATTAATTAATATTAAATTAAACTACAATTTTATTATGAGCGTAACATAAGTAACTCGGTATCCTTTGAACATTGACTACGAGTCCACCGCAAATCTTTTGATATAGTGACTCAGGTTTGAACATACAGTTTTTTTTTTATGAAAGCACATACAGGAGAATACCGACAGATGATGATAGTAATTCTAAAGTCTCATGTCGCTTACCATGTTGCATATGACAAAGCGCTGCATGTGTGTTGATCCGCCAATGTCATAGACTACAGCCCGAGATTCACGCATCATCCTTTATTATTGCAGGAATTTACTATGAATGTGTGGTCTTCACGGGACGACTTTCGTCTATCACCAGTTTTGATTAATATGCTATGACTGGCATTTTACGGGTGAGGGATCAAATTCACGCCAACCGGGGGAGGAGAGTGTTAGAGCTCGGAAATCGATTAAAAATCCTTTTTTTTTCATCTCCGTCGGGGATCGAACCCACGACCTTTGGCTTGCAAAGCAAACGCTTAGACCATTGAGCAACACCCGCTGGCGTTTTTACTTATTTGTAACGAAGATTTTAATATAAAAGTCCCTTCTTTGTTGTTATTTTGGGCGAACTTTTTTATTACAGAACGCGCAATAAGAAAAAATATATATCGTTTCATAAACGAATCATCGAACAATTGCGGCCTAAAAAGAGATTCTAATCTAGTCGTAAGTTCGTATGTAAGATGTCAATTATCATTTTAATTAAGAAAACAAATACAAGAAAAAAACTTGAATTAAAATTCCTGGCATTATGGCTTAGAGGTTTACAGTGTTTGCTTTTCATACCGAAGGACGTTGGTTCAATTCTCGACTAAAATAATTTAAAAAATCTAAGCTTGAAAAATAAGTAACTGATTAAAATCAATCATGAAATCACAGTTCATTCATCAAAATTAGTGGTAGATTAAATTCATCCCGGGGTGAACACACACACTTTTATAATGATTCCCCCAAAAATTAATGATGTGACATGAGTGCCAGGATTTAGTAATTGATGACATTAGCAGATCAACAATTTACTTGCAGTGGTAATTCATACTCAAAAAATATTCAAGCGTCATACAATACACGCGTAAATTTCTCCATTACAGTCTGTCGCTATTTACCTGAATGTGTTTACAAAATATGGGTCACTGTTGTCATGCACATCAGTCATGAGCAACACTACTAGAAACAAAAATATTATCTTCTACATTTTATTGTTACTGATTTTTAAAATTTTTTTTTAGTATATCCGCTCCACACTTGAAGCAAATGGACACCGCAAATTTCTTTTTTACAGTTCTGTAAGCTCTTATTGTCTATGGCTTATCTCAGAACACTTGTATACACCTGGAGCTCCATATGGGAATACATATAATTTCCAGGAGCCTCAAGGGCAAGAACCAATAAGATTGCATAGACTTGCGGCTATAGTACCAGAGAAATATTTGGGTATTCAATAATCAGCTATTTTTAAAGAGATTGGATGATAAACCCGACGTTCCCGAGGCCTGGATTTTTTTTGGTTTTAACCACAGTGAGAAGCATTTATGGAGCTTAAATTTGATAAAAATCTATTTGTAAAAATCGAGCGTTGTCGGGTTTTGAACTGACGTTTTTTTTGACGGTTACATGATTGAATTATTTCTTTATAAAATGATTTATATAACTCGAACCGCCCATGCACAGGGGCGGTTCAAGTTATATGAATCGTGGTGGGAGGGCTGCAAGCCACGGCCCAGTTTCAGCGCTAAATGGCAATATCCAGCTACGTAATTGTAACCCGTTTATATCCCGTCCACACCACCGACAACGCTCGCCACTGGACGCCACTGGAATCTTTATTTTTTATTATGAAAACAGTGGGACCCGCGGTGCACATTAAAAAATATACAATTATGATACGGTCCACTGTAAGCATTTCCTTTTTTTTTTGTTTACATCCGGCATAAATTTTGACCGTAGTCATTGAAGACATTAAATTATAAAATACATTATATTTATGCAGCATCCAAGTACAAAAATGTAATACAGTGAATTTTCTTATAGAAGTTCAACGAAATCGGATGATTAGCTTAATGTTTCCAAAGCCTTGGCATTACATCTAAATATTCAACTCTTTTTCAACTTAAATCAAAATATTCACTATAGAAAGGATCGTTATATGAAAACCCGTCCCAACCACTAAAAGAAAAACCACTTTAGTAGGGTATACTATAGAAAGATTGATTGTTTTTCTTTTAAAAAATGAGACATTGCTTTTATAAAACACGAAAAGCAGTATAGCGTTCAACTAGATATTTTTTTTCACATTCTTTTCGACTATTATTTAAGAAAAAAGTTCACTTAACACTGGACTGATAACTAAAAAGGAATTTTATTAATAAATTCTCAATCATATTTACAAATGTTTTTACATTTAATGATTCCTGGTTGTTAAGAACGTTATTGTGAACAAAACTATTTTGTGTTAAATATCCAAAAGTCTTTAAAGTCGGATGGAATCTGTCGCTTCATACAGTCGGGTACGACACAGGGCATATTTTCCACTCTATGTTATATAAACAACAGGAATCGAGGAATTTGCGATGTATAAGATTTAATGTATTAATATTAATTTTATAAAGGCTTACTCATGTTGTAGACTAAGGTATAAAAAGGGGACTCTCATCAAATAAATTAGTATCAATTAAACTCCGGTCTTTGGATTTATCCTCAGTGCTGGAACCTTGGTATTCCGGCATTACCATTTAAGCTGATGCCGTCATTTCGAGACCGTGACTTTGCACTTTCGCCTTTTGATCGACTGTAGTATAGAAGGCTACATTGTCATTCTTCACGAAGTCAAGCCATCGTGATGGGTGATGTCTATATGCTCCAAATAGTGAGCGTTAAGGGAACAAAAAGAGGAAGTCGATGATATTTAAATTTGAGAATAATAAATGTACTTATTTTTCTTGTTTTAAGTTCCCTCTAAAACAATGCTAAGTCGTTATTTGTGACATTTACAAAGCACCATTTTTATTACCCCGAGCGCGAAACACAAGTGATAAGTGATACAAAGACATTCAAATTTTTTATTCCTCTATAAAGTGATAAAGATTGAAAGCTTACGAGCGAATTCTCGACTTACACCAAAAAAAAAAAAGCCAAATGTCGGCCATAAAATTTACAAGCAAAAAATATGAAATATGTTGCTTCAAGATCTGGAGAAGTACAACTTGACAAATTGTGTTTCTTTTGATGGCTGTTGCATACATTAATTGTCGAATAATACTAATAGATCAATATTTCAATGATAAAGTAAATAATTAAATATTAATGATGTGAAGGTTCAATAATTTTTCATTTAAGATTGAATTTCAGGAAACATTTGTTAATAAATGATTGTGAAAAGGTGGAATGAAATGTTAATTAAAATAAACATATTTTGTATTTAAATATTTGTGCGTTTGTTCATCTCGATAATCACAGAAGAAAACGAATCTTTATTTAAACTAAAGGTCTGGTTAGTTCTCTGATTGCTTTTTGTTTTAATTAGGTTAGGTTTGCTGTTACGTCGACAAATCGTTTTGTTAAAATCAAAAATTGACTGGTAGATGGCAACACAGTCGAATTTGTAACGAAAATATATAAATGCTGTGCATATATTTACTGAATCTTATACTGACGTTCTGATTTGGTTAACATTCAAAATTTACAAGCGAACAAAATTTACGCGTATATTAACATCATCATCATCATCAGCCTGCATCAGTCCACTGTTGAACGTAAGCCTCCCACATTTAGTCTTCATCCTCTTCGATCCTCCGCCTTCCGCAGCCAGGTCAATCCCACTATTCTTCTTATGTCGTCAGTCCATCTTGCAAGGGGTCGGCCAATGCGTCGTTGCCAGTTCTTGGGCGCCACACCAATACTTTTCTTTCCCATCGACCGACGTCCCTTCGGCAGATATGTCCTGCCCATTGCCACTTGAATGTGCCCTTTCGTTGGGTAGCCTCCACTACACTACTTGTTTTACAGATATCCTCGTTTCCGATATTATCGTTAAGAGATACTCCGAGCATGGGTCTCTCCATAGTACGCTGGGAGATTTTTATTTTATGGATAAGACTTCCTGTTAGATTCCACGCTTCTTCGCTTTAAGTATGTATATACATACTTAAAGCGAAGAAGCGTTTATATATATAAACATATGCACTCGTATAATGAATGTATATAATAATTAAACACATAAAAAATCGTACTTTCAGTATTTTGAAACAAAAACATTATGTGATCAAAAATTATTCAATCTTTTCTTATACTTCTTGACTTAGGAAATGTCTATAGAAAGATTTTCAATAAATTTAGATATTAACTTGACCTCAAACTAAGGTACACGTAAAATATTTATTCAAACTGACTTTGATTGTATTATTTTACAATCAGCTAAAAAACTTAACACTTTAGTAAGGAACATTTAAAAATAATTAATTATTAGTACCAATCAACGATACTATGGCTAGTTATTTAAAAAAAACATACTAAGAAAAAATATTATAACAAAACCCTATAACTCGCGATAGCTTCGATAAGGTTTCCACATACGAGTAGTTCCCTGTACGACACTTTTCTTTAGACTGCTGACTGGCACTGTCCTCGGGTCTTACTGCATTTAATAGTTCAATTTTGCTGCACCAATTGGTTACTTTTTCTTTTAATACAATTAATAAATTACAACTATAATTAATTGTTTCATTAACGTATGTTAAATGTTATTAATTTATTTATTCGCCTTACGTTATTTCATATGACGCTTTTTTAAAGTAGTATATTAATTAAGATGACTACATTCAGTCACACTGACATAAATGATAAATTCGTAAAAATATGTCATTAATCAACGATACAATTCTAACAGCTAACTGTTGATTAAAAATTAATTATTAACTATTTCTTCAATAATAATTTTTTTTACTAGATTTTTGGATGACTTGAAACCAAAACCTGCCTTTAAAATCAACCTTTAAAAATTCATATAAATAATTATTATAAATTTATTACAGCATTAAAATTCTACTTATTTGTGTGACATATTTTTCACGTGCTAATATGCTTTTTTCTATTGCACTCTTCTCTTTTTGTTATTGAAAGAAGCTTTATAACAATAAGGTTAAATATCTTGGATAAATACAATACAATTGCGGATAGTATGAAACAAAAGCAATATAAATCGTGCGTCACCGCAATGAGCGGAGCAATTATTGAAGTCTCCTAAGCTTCCAGCACGTCGCAATGTGGGGCAAGCCGAGCGTTCATAACGGAAATAACGACGGCTTATCGCAATTATTGAGACGGTCGGGGCCTTTGAATTTTTCTACGGCAGACTGCACAAAGTTAAAAGGCAAGAAAACCGCACGTTTCGGTTCGGGAACAGTAACTACCTCAAATGTGAGGTAGTTGCGAGATGGGGTAGTTGCAAGGCTGGATAGTTGCAATTAGGGGATTTTGTTAAGTATGCTAGATTAAAAATAAGGTAGTCAAACGTGAACGAAGTTGTAGGGTGGAGTAAATGAAAGGAAGCATCATTTTGACATTGTAAAGTTATTGTATATGGTTGGTATATTGTATTTGTGATATTTTCAAGGTGATGTTGTTGCAATTAAAGGTTTTTGTTTAAAAGTGTTACATAGTAAAGTAGTTTCTGGTGAAAATATCTGCAAAGTAGACTAATATTATGATAGTATTCCAGCATTTTTTAAATGATATTGTTTGTGGTAAATGTTAAAAGATTACTTGTAATGTGGAGTAGTTGCACATAGTGTCAATTTTAAAGTGGAGTAGTTGCACTTTGGGGATATATGCAAGGAGAGCGAACTGTAAATTAAGTATATTAGTTGAATGATTTGATACATTACAGGTGAAATATATTCAAAATGTAGTAGTCGCGTACTAATTAAATTGAAAAAATAGTATATACCTTGAATTTTTGTATTTAAAATAGGTATATAAAATATTTTCAAAATCAAGAAATTGAAACTCTACGTAGAGAAAATATGTAATTTTATTGCATAATCATAAGTCAAATAGATAAATTATCTTTGTTTGAACATTGTTCTAAATTAATTTCGAATTGAAAGATGTATAGCGTTTGTTTTCTCTGCGAAATTCAATGCAGTGGTGTATTTTCATGTGCTTTGGCACCAGCCCTCGGCAATTTCAGGATGCCTGTGCATCCACCTACTGCTCAGGTCACCGCAACAAGGCACTCTATTAACCCAAGTCATTAGCGATCACCTGCATGCTTTTACGATCAAGGTGATCGATTCACCGAATAACACACGCTTAAATGACCTACCTAATAGACTCATAATATTTTCAATATTCACAATAGATTTCTATGAAAACTAACGCAGTACATATGCATTAAAGTTCGTCTTCATAAAATTAAGCCACTACCATTGTTTCACAGCGTAATATTTTCTTAGTATTCTTACAATAATTAATAAAAGTAAACATACTTTTATAATTTTTATGTGACCATTATTTATTCTTTTTTTATAATATTAAATACATGTTTGTTAGCAATTAAATATACATATACTATAAATAAAAATTCTCAGGTGGAAGAAATTGGCCCGGTGGCCGAGCGGTATAATTACCTGGGCAAAAATGGTTGGTTCCAAAGGTCCGCGGTTCGCATCCCGCTCCCGCCGATATTTTTTCAGAATGATTTGACTCGTTTAATGATTTTTATGTATAGTATATGTATATTTAATTGCTTATAATATTGTAAAATAGTCAATGATCTATAAAAGTAGATTAGAATATTGAAATAATAAAATAATATTCTAATAAATAATTAAAAATATCCATATAAATGTTTGTTATTTTCTTGTATTCTTTACTTACTGATACTTCATTTGTAATAATTTTTTTTCACCGCTTTTACAAAAAAGTTAAATGCATCTTTGTTTTTATTCAGATAATTTAAGAAAATATTTAAATCGTGAAAATCAAACGGAAAATGAATTCAATTATTTACGTAAATGGTCTTTCATCCATTTTTGTCTATACAGTTAATATAGGCCGACTAAGAATAAAAAAATTCAAAAATCTATATAATCGCAACCGCCAAATTTTAGAATATTCTTCCAGGATCTGTTTATTCTTTAATGAAATAAATATCATACAACTCAAAACCTTCCGTAAGCTTTCTTAACTTTGTGCTTGCGCTCTTTGTATTGTGCATACATACTAGTGCATTTATATAAAAAATATAATGTTTTATACATTTTAAGTTAACATTTGAATCGTGCACACTTCGATTTTTTTGAATCGAGATATCACCGGTTCGAATCCCATGACTCAACGTTTTCTAAAAAAAAAAAATATTTTTTAAGGCCCCTTACAGTGTAAAAGATTGATGGCCCAACTCGTAAGAAAAGGTTGTCATAGTACATAGAATTTGAAAATACTTGATAAAAAAAATCAAACGACTCCATTTTTTAAAAATATTGAAATAACTATTATATTAATTATTTATTTTATTAGTGTTGCGCCTCAATAACTGTCAATAATTGAATGCATTGAGTATATTTTGAACTAGAACATTTCATGAAAATAAAATAATGATAACTCCGTCCGACCTTAAAGTGTAAATTCAATATTCGTTCCATTATTATAGTTCAAAATAATTATCGACTATAATACTGTCAATTAGTATGGTAGTTCCATTGCCTTTCGTATGACATCATATTGATTGTTAATACAATGCATAGGTAGAGATAGCTTTTCAATGTAAATTGATAATATGATGACATTATTTAAAAATAAATATAAGATTATGTATAATTTATCGTTAAATACAACTGTTATATTATATCATTTTTGGGAAAGTGCTCTTGAGCAAATTTAGTTAAGAAAGGTTTTTTTTATATGAAACATGTGCTGTGAAAAATTAAATTTCCTGGAAGCTCTACTTACGGCTTTTGATTACTTTTTATTAAGGCGAACACTTTTAAGTGGATTTTAATGTTAAATAAAACTGTTCTTATTTTGTACCACATTCATTCCAGTTTAAGTTAAATTTTCATCATAACTCATCCTTTATCACCTATGCCTCCTGAAGTTCCACCGAGTACATCCTATTTATAATTTTGTAGGTTTTTCATAGAGTGCCCGAAACAAAAACTTTATAATATTGTATCAATAGACATAATATTTATTATTCTATGCAGTCCCTTTGCGTCTCCAATTACGAGAAAGTTGTGCTTTACACTATTATAATTTATTCACGTAGATCGCATTGGAGGTATCTCTCCCGGCTGATGCATAGTTAGCTGAAACTTCACTTACCCGCTGAAGCCTTCGCGAAGTTGGCTGAAAACTGAATATTGCTACACGGCGTTGGCAGGCTGGCTGCAGTCCGATAGCCACACATCCCGACACAATCCTTACGAACACGGGAACGTAACTCTACACAGGTAAGTGTGGTACCTTACCCTACTTGCAGAGCAAGTGAAGTACCGGCCGTTTTACCAACCAGTTTAGTCTGGTTAAGCAAAAAATTGAGTTAAACCGCTCTTCTATATTAAAAGTTCGTAATTTTAATGAATATATATATTTATTTTGATCAACTCTGGAATATGCCTTCAATACTAATGCTGTCAAATTTTAAAGCAGTGTACGCTATTTGATGTCTGATGACATAGATGGGAGATGGATAGATCTGGACTCATCGCAGTCATTCGTTTTCTGGCTCGTCATTTTGCTTCTCTGTATGCAAGGTTACTGGTTATTTATATTTAAAGCATCATGGTGTTGATAGATTATGTATACATAGATATGATTATGAAGATATTAGTTTAGATATGACAGAATGATTAGGTGTCGATTACATTGGATTCGTAAGTACAAGGTTAACGTTAGAGTACTTTTATTATGAATTACTCATGAGTCAAATTCGGCAACTTATGAACTTTAAAATAGACCTTCGTGGTATGTATTGATGAGATCCATGAAATGTCGCAACAGAGGATGTTATCTTAGAAGAATATCAAAAACTATATACATTATAAGAGAAGCAAAGCATATCGTTACCTTGACCCTCAAAATTCATTTGTTTTAAATAACTATTTATAATATAATGAGGAATAAAACTCTTTAAGAGCATTAATTTGTTACTAAATGTGTTGTTTTAGTATGAAATATTTAATAAATATTTTTATATGCGCCCTCTTTAACAGAAAAACACTTATTTTAACATATTACCTACTGAAAATTATTTTATTTTAGTAATTAGCACTCCTAAATTCGCCTTGCGCTTATTAAGATCATATTTAGATTAAGCCATACTAAAATAACTTGAATACTTTCAATGTTTTTATTTAAACTCATATCATTGTATCACCTCCCATATCTTATTTATTGCTTCTACGGTGCCATCAGAAATATAGTGCATAGCACACTACGATGCAAGTTAATACAAGGCGGATCTCAGGCAATGTTGCACCCAAGAATTGCACCGTGTTGCGGTGCATCATACTAGTAGCACGGTTTATTGCCCTCTTAACACATCCTTGTGTAGGTTTAACAAATTAATTTACAGACAAAGAAGATAGCTTTTAAGTATTTTAAGATTAAATTTGTAGCAATTTACTACTCTTCGTGTTCGCAAATACCTTAGTTAATTATTTAATCTATAATATAAAGTAATTAATGCATTTATACAGCTGCAGTATTAAACTCAATCATATATATATTGTTACACATTTTAGCAACTCAACTAAAACAATGCAGCCGTATTACAAATGTGATGGATTTACTAAGTGAAAAACAACAAAATGAGGAAACGAACAAACCAACTTTTATCCTACAGTTGGTCAAGATACGAAGGTGTATTTATCTTAGATATTTTCTTCAGATGATGAAGGAGAACATTGAAAACAGTTGTTTTTTTCAAACTTTCAAGCTCTGTGTGCATCTTGGAAGGCCGTCGGGAAATAAATATAAAATGTAATCGACGGAGCTCCTGGAGGCAGAGTTGACATGATTTTTAAAATAATAAACATCGCAATAAGCAAGTGTACTTACAAGAATTGTTTTATATTATTAACAGCACGTCATCTGCTGAAGTGAACAAGGATGCAGAGGATGTAGCGCAGTGGAGAACGTGACTCCAGATTTTTTGTTGCACAACAATAATCTATCAACAATACTGTGAAGGAAAAAGGATAATTAAAATCAAGAAAATACCTGCTATTTACCTATGCAAGTACAATGTAATTGACATGTATAAGACTTTTCAATGTGTCATATGTTTGCCTCAAATTATTTGCTGCTTGTACCTTCTTACAGTAAAAACAATATTTTTTACTTTTAAATAAGCTCATATTCTATTTAATAAGTTTAATTAATTGAATTATCAGAAATGATACTTAATTTTCTTGATTAAAATAATAATTATTTTTAAATTATTTGTGTTTTGTTCTTCTTAAAACCATTCTTCTTCAATGAATAAAAAGTCTTTCATGGCAGCAAGCAATACATTGTGCTTACTATGTTTACTGCATCATATTCGCACAATAGCCTGAAATCGTTTGCTACTTTTTTGTCAAAGCGAAACACTTTCAAGACACTTTGTATTGGAAAAGTGAATCCTCCCATGACCGGAAGTCAGTTGAGTTCTTAATGCTTCCCATTCACCCTCCAACTCGAGGGAGCTTCAATTATCCTAAGTTCTTGAGCTCCCGTGTGCGCATATTATCAAATTATAATATTGTTTCCTTTCATAAAAACGACTCGAGCGAAAAATTACCCATTTTGTACGTTCCCTCGTAGACATAAAAGACCGGTCTACGTATACGGCATCTACAATACTCTTTCTTGCAAACAATAAAATGTTTGAATACTTTAACAACTTTTTCGCATCTGGTTGGATTATTTTTTTATCGCTTTATATCGCATCATAAAACATATTTTTGTTTGAAAAAACGTTAAGAAATTAATAACATTTGTAAAAATTAAAGAAAGTTTTTAAAATTTCATTTTAAAGTGTTTAATATTTTCAATTTAATGTTTTCTTATGCTTAATATTTTTTTCGTATAATAAAACTTTTAATGCACGATATGTAGTAATGTTGTTGTTTTTTTTATTTTATTATTTTAAGGAATTTGATATTTTTTGTGTTCATGTGCATGTGATAATAAATCCGAAAACTTTTTACTACAAGACCTGCATTTTTTAATTTATCCATCTCAAAACACAGCTGAATAATTACATTAAATCATTTGAATAATTGGCATGAAAAATAAGGGAAAATTTATTACGTTTTTCTTTGCATCAAATATTCTTTGAAAAACATTTCATATGCAAACATTACAAGGTTCAACGTTCCAAGGGATTACAGTCGTGTCATTGTCAATTTAGCAAAAATGATAAATCGACTTTCAGTGACATGTATTTTAAATTTTCAGTTGTCTGGATCTAAGAGCTTTCGTAGCGAAAACTTGAATATATGGTACGACTGTGTCTCATTAAAATTCTGTGTTTTTTTAAACTTTGCTCCACGTATTGGATACTCAAAACCAATTTGATTATAAGAGTATACATAAAAAAACTATTTTTTGTTTTGTTTACATTTTTCCAGACAGTCATATATGAAAAACGAAAATAAAATATTTGAATTTACAAGAAGCAGGCTCTTTGATTATAAGATTATTAATATATATTTTATGATGTTTTTTAAATTATGCTGCATTTTTACAACTTTTTTATACTCTTAAAATTGAAATGATGTCAAAAAGAGAAGCGATCCTTTATATTTTTTGTCATTATTAAAATAAATAATAAATTTAAATTTAAATATGTACAGGATGGAGCAGGGATGTATCTCTACTTTTAAGATGACGTTGTGAGTAGTGATGACGTGTTGGAGGAGTGGAGGTAAGTTTGAATGACGCTTTCGTCATGGAATTTTCCGTTAATACCACCGTCAGTTTTAATCATGGCTTGGTCGATTGAGCAACGAACTTTTGCAATCGCGGCGTATTTTTATGTACAGTATATTTTATAATTAGGTATCAACTTATACTCATATATATTTTGTAAATGTAGTGTTTTTTTATGTAAGCACATACAGGAGAATTCCGACAGATGGTGATAATTATTCTGAAATCTCATCTGTGGAATTCTATAACGCTAACCATGGTCAATATGGCGAAGCGCTGCATGTGGAGTGTTTATCCGCCAACGTCATAGACCACAGTCCGAGATTCACGCATCATCCTTTATTATTGCAGGAATTCACTATGAATGGATGGTATTCACGGGACGACTTTCGTCTACCACCAATTTTGATTAATAGGCTTTGACTGGCATTTTACGGGTGAGGCATCAAATTCACACAAACGTGGAGAGATTTCAGAACTCAGAAATCGATTAAAAATCATTTTTTTAAATCTCCGTCGGGGATCGAACCCACGATCTGTAGCTTTCAAAGCAAACGCTTTGACCATTGAACTATAACTGCCGGCAAGCCTGTGCAATTCATTGGAATTTATTTCGATTCCATTCGTGAAATACATACTTAAGAGAAAAATTTGTGTCTTTTATTTTTGCACTCCTGAATAAATAGCATTAAAATGATTTGGTAATTTTTTTTTTTCAAATTTCATAATCTTTAAAAAGCCGGAAAAATACTAAGTAGTAATTTATGAAACGCTTTCCAAATTCTTATTTGTGGTGCATATTTTTACTGTGAATTAAAATAATGCTGGCGGTTTATTAATTTATTAGCGTAATAACTCTCTACCAAATGCCTTTATATGATTGAAACTACAATAGGCGCATATTCAAATACATTTTTACGACCTGAATCCGAGGCTTTAATCTACGTAGTTGGCAATTGAGAATACATTTGTGCTTCATATAAAAACAAAAACAAACATATCACACAGAAGCCAACGCTAGAGTGTGTCGTAAAGCAAATAAAAAAACAGTTTTTCTATTATTAATAACACTTTGGGAATGTTACCATACCGCATTACGTCAAAAACGCTATTTACCTCACCGCATTATTACATAATTTTCCTATACGAAAGTGTTTTCAACAACTTTTATCGCACTCTAAAGAGACTCCGAAGAAAGTTTGTAAAATATATTTTGCACAAAAGAAAATTGCTAACTTTGGTTTAAGAAAATCACATAACTGTTCAAGGTAACTGTGCTACGTGGTGACCCGCTGGGCGCAATTTGTTTCGTATTAACAAATGTATGTCTGAAATAACTTGATGTGAATACAATAGTCGACAAATAATATATCATATTAAACAAAAAATTAAAACTGTTTTGTAATTATTTCATATATTACATATGCAAGTCACATATAGTCACTAAACAGTTATCTTAACCGCTAAAGTCTTCATCTACAACTGTGATGGGAAGCGTTTGGAAAACTAAAGTACATTTTTAAAGCGAAAATTCCGCAATTTCTTAAAACTAAGGCGCTTAACCAATGCATCCTCCCTGTATTAACTTAATGACACAGAGACGTGGGATCTAACAGCAAGTCTTACCCATAAAATAAAGGTCCCCCGGCGTGCTATGGAGAGATCCATGCTCGGAGTGTCGTTAAAATATAGAATCCGAAACGAGGAAATACGCAGAAGAACTCAAGTAGTGGATGCTACCCAACGAATAGGCATACTCAAGTGGTAATGGGCAGGACACATCTGTCAAAGAGACGACGGTCGATGAGAAAGAAAAGTATTGTAATGGCTTCCAAGAACTGGCAAACGTACCATTGGCCGGCCCCCTGCAAGATGGATTGACGATATAAGAAGAATTGCGGTAGTGAACTGGATGCGGAAGACGAAGGATCAAAGAGGATGGAGACTCATGCGGGAGGCTTACGTTCAAGAGTGGACGGATACAGGCTGATGATAATGAATGTCTTCGTCTCATATATTCATCAGACTACATACTTACATCACACTTACTTCCAGTTAGTCTAATAATAATTAATGAAACACTTTTATCAAACCTACAATCCTTGTGTAACACAGACATAAGGTTGGTTCAATTAGTTTTTTATTGATTTATCATCATGACAGCTGCTTCTTTGAACTCCATTTCACACTTACTGAACTAATTAATGTAAGCCACCGGTTAAACTTCTTTCATGCCACTGGTAAAATCTGAAATGCTATAACAGATGATTCCCAGATGTAACGTCTAGCCGTATTAGTCATGATAGAGTTCACTGGTATCAACTCACCAAACCTATATATTATTTTACTGACCCTCGTGGAGCACCAGTGTTTCGCGGAATTTTAGTGCTCAGCGGAGCACCATTATAAAACCAATTGCTTGAAACTATTAATTTATTTAATACAAAAAAATGGTAACGTACTCGTACGAGTATACAGACTATTAGCATTTTAAATATTTCAAAGAAACATTATCCAACGTTATTGTCATTTATTTATGCACGAGCTAGATGGCCTATTTGAGTAGTGCTAATTATTTATCATGTATCGATTGGTTCTTTCTTCGGCCTTTCCCTCACCCCACCGACTTTACCGCCTACTCCACCCCACAAGCCGCCCGCCACAGCTGATAGCCTAGAGCGATTTTCCACCTGATCAACTATTGGACTGATACCCATAATACGCTTCATACATATTCGATATAATTTCACGTACACTACGACAAATATCTCAATATATACTATTAAAGTGGATTCATTTACACGATAGACGTATTTTAATACTTTTTTTTCAATATAATATTGCAAATATTAAAATAATGTCAATCTATTGAAATAAATGTCAGATTGATCGATTGACCGTGAAAAAGATTTGCTGGAAATCATTAGCCAAATATACAAATTTAAATTTAGTAATGATATTATTATTTTATATTTAAGCTGGTCAAAAACATTATTGTTACGTTTTATTGAATTCATATTCATCAATCAAGTCCCGAGTAATCTTTACATCATTATCTATCGATAAGTACAATATTTTTTAATATTAATTTTAAATATCCCCAGTCTACACACACATATATTCAAAACACGAATTTTCCGCATACAGCCTCCAGTTGCCCTAGCTGAATGTTTTAAATGCTACCAGTTGTAATCGGTTGAACTCTTCTACATGCCTGTAAATAAAAAAATATTAGTCAAAAAAGTAAAATGGTCACTTAAATATGAAAAACTTGTTTATTTTAGATCCTTAGTGTTGTCATAGGGACATAATCAACATTTTTATGAATCCAAATCATCAATTTGGTAATGCAAATAAATGTGAAATATTTTTTAAAATATCTTATTATCATTCATTTGAGTAATATTTACATAATAAGTTAACTTTTTAATTTATTAAAAAAAAAAATATTGCGGTTAAAATACTTAACAATCCACATGGTAAGCTTTGATTATAAACACATTATGTACTTGTACTAAAGAATGAACATTTCACCGGTATTCGAAAAGAATGCTCTCAATAACGCAATCGCCACGGTTTTTTTTTATTGCAAACACATCGCTTTGGAGGAGGCAATGTCTATGAGGGAAAAGAAAATGCTTCAGCAAAAGGCAAAAAACAACAGGCAAGAGAAGGGGCAAATTTTCGGACTTCTTGTGATATTTACCTTTCTGGCTCCGATCTCTAGTTAGCCAAGCGGTTTATAGCCACCCTGACGCTGCGAACAGGGCTTTGGTCAGTGTAGAATAGCCGGACCAAACAAGACGTTAGGTTTTTATGTTTTATTTTTCGGTGCACGGGCGTTATTGCGCCTTTCCCATCACTTCACTTTCAGAATGAATTTCGTAAAAGAGAAGAGCAAATGCGCCGTGATGTTGGGTAAAAAGCAATACAATATATCGACACAATGAAAACGGAAATAAAATAAGTGAGATGCTTTCTTTAAACATGAATGTAGTGAGAAAAATAGTGAATTTCTTATCAAATTTTACTTGATTTATTCGTTTATTTCAGTTCAAAGTCATCAAGAGACATTTATGATGATTAGTACTAATACTCAATGTAATTATTATAGCGTTTAGAAAGAGAGAGTATAAACGGTTTGTTACCTGCTTAAAAAGTACTCATTTCATATTTAAAGTACTACTAGATGATAATACAGATGTTTTATTTATTGATTTTTCAATTTATTAATATAAAATTGCCTATACGCACTATGTATTGAGAGTATTGATGGAACAATGTTATCAAAATTAACCATGGCGTTTACAAATCGTCTTTTTCAGGATAATTCAATTTGATTTAATAGTAATAACTTATTTTATTTCTTTGAAAACTTGAGGTTTTTCATTTAAAATTCTTCTTAAACTACAGAATTCTTTTTTTTTATTGCTTAACATTGTCTCAGTGGAGAGATGAAACTAATTTATTCAGAGTTCTTGTGACATAAAAAGTAAATAAGGATTAATCTACACGTACACTACACTACAGGTAAAGTGGGTATAGCTCAATAGTCAAAGCGTATGCTTTGCATGCCAAAGGACGTGGGTTCAATCCCCGACGGAGATTTAAAAAATAGGATTTTTAATCGATTTCTGAGCTCTCAAATACCCCGGTTGGTGTGAATTTGATCCATCACCCGTAAATGCCAGTCATAGTCTATTAATCAAAATTGGTGGTAGACGAAAGTTGTCCCGTGAAGACCACCCATTCATAGTAAATTAATGTAATAATAAGGATAATGTGTGAATTTCGGGCTGTAGTATGACATTGGCGGATCAACACTCCATATGCAGCGCTTAGCCATGTGCACCGTGGTAAACGTCATAGAAGTCCACAGATGAAATTTCAGCATCACTATCAACATTTGTCGGCATTCTCCTGAATGTGTTTACATAAAAAATTGACAAAATTTAAGGTATTAGCAATATTGCAATTAACAACAATTAATGTTTTTTTTTGTACACGTCACGTAAATAGATAATGTTTTATTGTGATTATTTTTCTTGGGAAAGATAAGATAAAGGTAAATATATGAAATCAGAAATTTAAATAATGTAGGGTGGAATAATGCCTCGCGGACGTGATTTAATAGATACACATTTTCGGGTTTCGCAAATATGCAGGGGTAGAATGGGTTGCGAGTCAAGGGTGTGCTTTACGACTGTAAATCATCGAGGAACATCCAATTACTGAACAACGATTATGAAATTCAAGATAATCAATGCGCCAGGTAGACTAAACATTAATATTTATTCAAACGAACACATAATATTATTATCCATTATTAAAAAATAACATACCTCTTTGCTGTTACTCATTACAAAGTGGCACTGCAGGAGACGTGGCTTATGCCTCGCGATATCACCTATCTACGCGGAATTGGTGACGAGTTTGGGCTTCACGGGAACATCAGCGGTGGACACATCAGCTGGAGAGTGCCGCGGCCGGCCGTACGGTGGCGTCGCGCTGCTCTGGAGAAAGGTGGCCCTGCTCAACGTGTCGGTAGTGATCTGTAGCAGTGCGCGTATCCAAATATGTATCGGTTGGAATGCGGAGTAGTACAATAATAATAATGTGGTGTATGTGTACATGCCGATTTATATATCTATTATTTTTAATTTAAATTTTGATTTTTTTCTGTATTTGCTTGGATGTAAAGCTTTGATTATCGCACCAGTGGCTGAATGAATAAATTTTATTATTATTACAAATTTGAGAAAATATCCAACACTTCTTCGAAAGAAAAAGCATTTCTAGCTGCCACATCGTTCGATTTGATATGTATTCCAATAAGCTGCATTTTTATGGATGATGAAAGCCAGGAAGCATAAATATAAGACAGCTTTGGTTTCAGTTGGTGTTCATTAGACATCCGTGAGATGCCTATCCCAAATAATTCCACATACATTTATTTATTTTTTTGTATTTGTCAATTAAAAGGAATGTGGTGCGTCTGATATTAGATTTACGATATCATTTTTCCAACTAATCTGCAATGCATTAAGCACAGACGTTAAGTCGGCTCACATTTTTTTAATGCTATTATTATAAGCATCGCTCTTCTATACTTATTAAGTTAATATTTCTAGCATATATTCAGCAAAGTCAAGCGTACGAAACCTGTTTTTCGATATATACATAGCTCAAATATGTATCGTCCTTCTCCATATCTTTCTTTATTACCGTATTTCACACAGGTTTTGGAATTTCCTTACATCAGTTTCGGTCTTTACCAGTTTGAAAGTCTAAAAGTAAGACATTAAGGTATTCAACAATATATGTATTCTATCACTCGTAAGCAGAGTCATTCCTCGGCTTAAGATTAACAATTTTAGATCCATATACGGAAATATTGCTTAAAGTAACCAAGCATTTTTCCTTTAGAATGATTAAAGTGAGAAAATCTCAGTCCTCGACTCACCTCAAATCTTAAGAAACATCTCAGCGAACGAGTGTAAATCTGGTGATTTTAAATCAAAAAATGTCTCTGCATAAGGATGTAAAACAAGGTTGAAGTTATTTATCTATTTAATATTTGAAATGGATCTTAAAGTTAATGCATAGAATACAAATAACAAACTTTAAAGCGTTTTTTTTTTCATTAATTTATTCGTATACAATAATATTAGCATACTCAAGAGCGGGTCTATCATTTGGGCACTCCATGAGTTGAAATATAGCCTCATGTTGGAGAGGGTACAGAAGAAATTTCTGAGATATCTCTACATGAGGGTGTATGGATACTATCCGTGGCTGTATCCAACTTACTTCATACAGGGTATGTTAGAGGTACATTGAGTTGAAGACAAGAAGGGATATTTGCTTAGCTATGCATTTCTTCCGACTGTTGCGTGGCGTGTTCGAGAATCCTGAAATTTTTTTGAAGATCGGTTTGTGTGTCTCGATAAATTTCTGAAAATAAGGAAGCACAGATTGTTTGCTCTCCCAAAGAGTAACACAAACCAATGCCAGAGACTATGCCTCTTGGGAGAGGAATCAGACTGTTCAACGAATCGCCTCAGATGTTGATATATTTCACATAAGAGAAGTTCAATTCAGATAAGAACTCCAAGAGTTTCTTTGGAGGAATAATTGGTTGGCGTTGTCTGTTTGATGAGCATTGGGACCTTCTTTATTGCATTGTTCTTAGTATTTAATCATAAGTACCTATGTGTGTAAATGTTGTGTTTTTTATTAAATTATTATTGTATTTCAGAAATGATTTGAGTTGATAAAATTTGTAATGTTTCTGAAAGGAAACAAATAAATAAAATAAAATTGAAATTAATATGGGCACTTCATAGCGGTTATGTACGTTAAGAATTACAAACCGCAGTATTTCACAAATTTGAATTCATAATTATTATTTCTATGGATGTAATTTATTTTTATGGTTTGTTCTTGAAAAAAAAAAGAGGTGAACTTGCACGCGGAGGTGTTTCAGATAAAAAACTTTTATTGGTAAGAGCTTTTGTTATTAATTGCGCGATCACAAGCCCACGATTAGGAATGTAAATACGTTTTTTACGGCTCGCTTTCACGTTCTTCGTTGTTCACGTAAAAAGGCGTTTTGTGCGTGACGTTGCGGCCTGGGAGTGACACAAGTAAAATGAAAATGTAAATAATGCGGAGCCTAAAATATTTTAGGGGTCATGATACGGATCGCGGGCCCCGCATTTCGGACGCCTGGCCTACGGGCGCCGCTCATGCGACAATATACAGAAACATGAAATATGCGATCCGGCCGATAAGATGAACAACATAGACTGTGTTTATTTAATATGATATACATTGTACGGGGATGCTTCTCTGTTTCAGACAAGCGAATAATTTTTAAATAGTCACTACATCTGAATGTGTGTAGAAAAATTCGTGTATGAGACAAAAAAAAACCTCCCATATTCGTTCCGTATATAGAACATACGGTCGCCCCAATTTCCACCAATCAGCTTCCACTGTCTGTGCCTCCCCATGAACCTCTACAATACTTTAATTTTAGAATATACAATATAATATATCGTTTCTGACGATCGCTTTTTCCCAGTGATTTAAAGAGACGACAGCTATACTGCCCGAGGCAGATTTTGGGTGATTTTTTAAATCTATTCTTAAGACGGTTGAGTTATTAGCCCAACGCTTAGAAAATTTGCTCCACTTAACCCTACAAGCAACACGCAGTTACCAATATGCGGTAACCCATCCAAGTTGTGGCCTGCAACTAATGTTGCCTAATTTTAAGGGTCTAACTATTATTTTTTATCTTAGCTTCGAAAAAGTTGGCGTAATCACCTGATATTATTAAAAATATTTTTTAAAAAGCATCTTTATATGCTTCATTCTAAATATTCTCGAAACCTTTAGTTCACGTTCTAGACAGCAGTTGGAATATATTCATGCAAGCATTACTTGGGACGAGCAGGATTAGTGGTTCACATGTTCCAGGTTAAAACAAATATGAAAAGAGAAGAAAACACCATGCGTTTGCTTTATTCATATTTTAGTTCTTTTTATATATACCTGTATAAACATAAACGGGAGAATACCAACAGATGGTGATATTAATTCTGAAGTCTCATCTGTGGAATTTTGGTGCATGTGTTTGAGTGTTGATCCGCCAACGTCTTAGACTACAGCCCGAGATTCACGCATCATCCTTATTATTACAGGAATATACTATGAACGGGACGACTTTTGTCTCCCACCAATTTTAATTAATATACTATGACTGGCATTTTACGGGTGAGGGATCAAATTCACACAAACCGAGGATCTATCTTAGAGCTCAGAAATCGACTAAAAAACTTTTTTTTTTAATCTTCGTCGGTGATCTATCCCACGACCTTTGGCTTGCAAATCAAACGCCTTGACCATTGAGCTATACCCGCCGAATTGAATAAATAAGACGTTCGAGAAATTTTTCAACACACTCGCATTTTTCATACGCTATTCAATGTTAATAAATCAAAGATTGATAAAACTTTTATTGACTATAACTGTTGTTATTAACAGTTGCTCAACGTTATCTATGTTTAAAATATCAAGAAACATTATCTTTAAAAAGTTATTTTTAATACCAAATATATGAAATAAACATTATAAGGGTTGTAAGACATAATATATATTGTACATATAAACATATTATTTGTAGTGAAATGTATGAACAAAAAGTTAATAACTATAAATGAAGTCAACGGCAATGAATCATCATTTTACGAGTAATAAAAAAATGCGCTTTTTATTATACCTTTATGTACAAGGTGATAAATGAGTTTTAATTATTCATCGCAAATAGCTACACCTTATTTTGCAACAATGTACACTTGTTTCACAATATGCAGTACGACCCAGCGTTAACGAGAAAAATAAGGTGGGACTCGAAAGGGTTCAGAGGTCTCTTCATATGAATAAACTCATAATAAGAATGTTAGGAACGAGTGCAAACATTACAATGTATTTCGAAAGTCCAAGGAGGGGAGTAACTTTTAATGCACGCTTGCGATTACAACGTTGTCCTTTATAAATAAAAGCCACCTGGAGTTCGCGGGATGATCGTTACGGGTTCAGGGGATACGAGGGTAAGGATGCTACCTGTTTTCACGCTCCCTTCGTTTGCAGAAGCATTTTGCATTCCTGGGTACTTTGCAGTATGCTAAAACCTCCCTCTAGTGACCGGCTTTCCTAGGTGTGATGACCTCTTGCAGGCCTAGGAACTACCTCCCGTTACTCACGCAGGACCGTCCGAGGTATTTCAACAGCTATGCAAAAAGGCGTAGTAGTATTTTATGGTTGTTGCTGGCACATCAATCAAAAATTAACTTGTCCCGTGGGGTGTGAAATGCGGCTTTTAATTGTATCACTGAAGAAAAATGTCACGAGCAATTATTTTACTCCGAAAAATGTACGGAATAATGTTGTAGAAAATAAATATTTATAAATTAAAACAATACAGCATTTTTGGTTATTTTGGAAAGTTCTCTAGATCAAGTGAATAAATGATTTCTTAACATGTGTTAAAATTGGATTAAGTAAAAAGATATTAAACTGCCCTAAAAACTACAGATATAAGGTTATAATCGGCATGTAAACGTCATAATACAAACATATGGTGAAATATAATTAACATGAAAAGTGAGCATAAATATCTTTTACATCAAAAACATCATGAGTTGTCAATAATAAAACATAGAGAATTCACCATTTAATCATTTTCTTTATTAATTTTAATTTATGGGTATTAACACTATTCTTAAATTAAAACATTTATATATAATTCGTTATTAAAATAATAAATCAAAATAACGATAATCAGAAACAAAGAAATTATAATTATAATTAAAAAGTACAAAAATAACGGCAGAAGCGGGATGCGAACCGCGGACCTTGGAAACCAACTATGCCCAGGTATTCATACCGCTCGGCGAATCGCGCCATTGCTATGCCCAGACTGACTTGCGATGAAACTAGTATTTATATCATTGTTATTATCGTACGACAGATGTCGCCATAGTATATATTCAAAGTATGTATATTTTTATCATTATTCTATCAGTATTCATTTATTCACAAGCTTACTATTATTTAATATTATTTTGTGCTTGGATTGACGCGTTGAAAAAAGAATTTTATGTTTAGTATATGTATATTTAAGTAATAATAATATTGTAATATAGTCAATGATCTATAAAAGTAGATTAGAATATTGAAATAATAAAATAATATTCTAATAAAAATTAAAAAATTAAATAATTAAAAAGATTATACGAACCTATTTAAAAAAATAAGATGAAAAATAATTTGTAATATTTGTCTTTCACAAAAAAAATCGTTAAAAGTTTTCTTTAAAAGATTTGTAAATTCACTTTTTAGATATATTTTTTTAAAGGCTCTTGTTTCGGTTCTGACAAAGTCGCGCTTCCAAGTGGCCCTTGGTGCGTCTCTTGCCGGTACACGATAGCTGCAGTTAACGTGGGAGTTAATATTTATGTAAGGTCCTCCGTTACGCCCCCCGTTACGGTCAAACGGTCCGTTCACGTGACGTGAGGCCCTTCCGTGCGGCGATCAGCGTACACCGCCAACAGCCTCTCTTAAACTAGGCAAACACCCTGCCTGATTAAAGTGCATCCCTAAATATTTCATAGCGAAGGCTACATAATTTACATTAAAATTTAATTTTAAAATAATCAAATAATCATTAAAAAAGATTACCTTTATTTATTTTTCTACATTTACCATACACATTTAGAGTTTATCTTTTTTTTTTGTTTTACCTAGTTGCGTGGGGAGAGAATTTAATATTAAGATAATATGGCGATCATAGCTCAATGGTCAATGCGTTTGCTTTGTAAGTCAAAGGTCGTGGGTTCTATCCCCGATGGAGATTATAAAAAAATATTTTGAATCGATTTATAAGCTCTAAAAAATACTCCGGTTCGTATGAATTTGATCCATCACCCGTAAAATGTCAGTCATAGCCTATTAATCAAAATTGATGGTAGACGAAAGTCGTCCCGTGAAGACCATACATTCATAGTAAATTCCTGTAATAATAAAGGATGATGTGTGAATCTCGGGCTGTAGTCTTTGACGTTGGCGGATCAATACTCCACATGCAGCGTTTAGCCATATACACCGTGGTAAGCGTCATAGAATTCCACAGATGAGGCTTCAGAAATTACTATCACCATCTGTCGGTATTCATACATAAAAAATAAATATTCTTCTTCCCATATCCAACCCATATTTAGAACATATAGTCACCTCAAATCTCTGCCGCTCTTTTCTGTGAGCTGCTACTGTATATTCCTTGTTCTAGGACATATCTGTATCTGAAAGTCCAATTGAGTACAATGGTTCCAGAGTATATAATTGCCCGAGTACTTGAAGAGTACTATAGTAGTACTGTAGTATCCAAAGTAAAAAAAAAATTTTTTTTTAAGGAAATTGGATGATTGACCCAACGTTCCCGAGGCCTGGACAATTTTTTTCTTAAGGGTCGCTCAACCCTTATTAGATTGCATTACAATTAATACAAAAAAATATAAAGTTTCTTTGATACCATTTTTTCCATATTTGAAACATGTGGTCACCATAAATAAATGCCACACATGCAGCTGCCACTGGCATGCCTTGCTCATGACATCTCTCAGATGTCAATCTGGAAACTTGGATAGATAATTCTCCTAAAATCCTCGCTTTTTTATTTGTAACGGATATTTTTACTATAGTGCTTAGGAAGATTTTTCATGCAACGGTCTCTTCTTTTACAATTAAATGGTTCAAACCTAAAGAGCATCGCCCTAATCAGCCGATGTTTTGAGAAATTTATAACTGGTCCCGTGAAGACCACCTATTCATAGTAAATTCCTGTAATAATTAAGGATGATGCGTGAACCTCGGGCTATAGTCTATGACGTTGGCGTATCAATACTCCTCATGCGGCGCTTAGCCATATGCAGCATGGTATGCGTCATAGAATTCCAAAGATTAGACTCCAGAATTACTACACCATCTGGTGGTATTTTCCTTTATGTGCTTATATAAAAAATAAAAAATAACACGTTAGACTTGATTCCGAGGACCTTCAGCGCGTACTTTACTCATAATTTCAAAAGAAATGTATTTATTACCCCGTCGATCACGAAACCGAGACCATTTAGTTCGAAAATATATTTTAAAACATTTTACAAAATATATAAAATTCTTATTGTAATGTATTGTTCAAAACCGTTAGAAGGCTTTTGTATTTTGAAATGTATAGTTTATTGCGATACAAAGTGGGCATGGACGAATCGCCTAGAACTGAAGTATTGCTAAGAGGATATGCAAATACTAAAAATGCAGTTTATATATGAATATCAATTTGCTCCAGTTTTCAAAAGGATTTTCTTTACCCGCCAGAGCTGTACTGACACACTTCTCTCGCGCTGAACAAACACTCTTCGCAGGGGCTCGCTTTTGCAGGGCGCCGAGGAATTTTGGGCACGTACTATCTTCTTATAAGTAATAGAATGGAAGAATTGAATTTGATCCGGCACGTCCGCGGCAAAGAACATTCTACGGGTGCATCAAGGGCGGCCGGCGATACAGGGGCCCCAGGGAGAAAAAAGAAAATGAGTGCTTATAAACTTCGAGCGAAATTATCACTGAGAAGGAAGTTTCAAATACGTGCAGTATAACTCTCATGGATTTCGGATCACGTAGATATTTCATCTTATATAAGACGATCTAAGCGATATTTTAATACTGTTATATAATGTACGAGTATTTTAGAACCTTTGTCTATTGATCCAATCGCTCTCCATTGCAGTAAATATTTATGCAGTTAGAGTGAGTAGGATTAGATGAATTAAAAAATGTATCTTTTTTTAAAGTAAAAAAACAACAACGTTAGACCTTTTTGAGTATCTCTCCACGGTTGAGATGTGTCAACTCATGACAAATAGCTTATCCAGTTTATTTTTTTACACCATATGCTATTGAATAAAGTAAAAGAACATTTAAATTATTATTTGACGATAAAAAGTTATTAAGTTTTTTTTTGTAATTCATTTTAATTAATATATGTTAAATACTCTCGGAAGAATGCTTTTTGTTCTTATTAAGTAATTCAATCTGTTAATAGAAAAAGCATGTTATTGACCAAAATTAAGTACTAGAGTTCTTTTTATGTAAGTACACACAGGAGAATACCGACAGATAGTGATAGTAATTCTGAAGTCTCATCTGTGGAATTCTATGACGCTTACCATGGTGTACATGGCTAAACGCTGCATGTGGAGTGTTGATCCGCCAACGTCATAGACTACAGACCGCGATTCACGCATCATCTTTTATTATACGGGACGACTTTCGTCTACCAACAATTTTAATTAATAGGCTATGACTGACATTTTACGGGTGACGGATCAAATTCACACTAACCGGGGTATTTTAGAGCTCAGAAATCGATTAAAAATCCATTTTTTTTAATCTCCGTCGGGATCGAATCCACGACCTTTGGCTTGCAAAGCAAACGCTTTACCATTGAGCTATGACCGCCGGAAATTACATATTTTTGATAATAATTACAACTGTTTTATTGATTTTGCTTTCAAAAATAAAAATAAAAATAAAACATGTATTGACCAATAATCATCCATTTTAAGACAATTATTGTTTTCTGATCACCAATATTTTTTTAAACATTAAAATTTAGAAAAAATCTTTCGTACATCGTACACTACAAATAACAAAAAAGATCATGCAGAGAGACAAAAAATAATAAAAAACACAGGAGTCTATCAGCAATGCAACATTGTTTCTGGAGTACATAGAGACATAGCTGACAGCTTGGAAACTCCACGGTCGTGTACGTCAGAAACGTCGAAATAATTATCTGGTGTTATAGAAAATGAGATTTCAAACGTCCAAATATGCCTAGAATACTAATCTAGCTATTCTTTAGGCCACTAAGACGAAAGCACGCTGGACTTACTTTGAGTATTACTTCAAATATGGCAAGGATAATGAATACTTACAAAACTGTTTGACGAAAATTTGTGGCGATCATACGATCTGGCTGTGAGTGAAATTGGAAGAAAAAGTGTTACTTATTGTATTTCAATAAAATCGTTTTATTTTGCAGTCACACAGTATTACACAACAAAGAGATCAGTTCGATAAAAACATCACTGACAATGTAGGTCGGCATAAGAATACACTGCCTCTTGGAATTTCCTTTACGATAATAAATATTGAGTCATTTCCTAATCTTTAACAACTCGTTATATTATTTACTCTCTTTAAATTTGCACTTACATGCCGGAACATTTCAAGAATCTCAGCGTTGTGAATTGCACCGCAAAGAAGAAGGAATGAATGTTTGAGAGCAGCAATTTTCCTCCGGGTTTGTAACGAATGGAAAGAAAGCATTCCTAGAAGAAAAGGAGTTGGGTAATGTTCGGAATTGATTGAATTGAATAGATAGTTACCGTAAATATAAAAATAGAAACATCGGAGATTTTTTTATGATTTTTTCGAGCATAATAATGTATTTGGATTATTTAGATTTCAAACTAAGCTCCCATATTCCAGAACAGATAGAATTTGTGAAGAATAGAGGGTACGAAAAATTAGAGGGCTACGAATTGACGAAAAAAAAAAGTTACGAGATATTGACGTCACAAAACTGCATTTCTAAAAATATGAATTTAATATATTTTTTCTTATGTTTGTGATCGATCTACCTACGCTATATTGTTGTGAAAAGCTTCAATTAAACGGATAACGCACTGCTCTCTTAAAAAATGCAATCATTTTATAATTCACATGACATTTTTCTTACATTAAAGACAACTTATGATATTAAACAAGTGAGATAATTTATATTACCTTGCATTTGGTGAGTAGGTGCATTATCAGTATATTATTAATGAATTAATCTTTGTTTATAATATAACAGCATTACAATCAAAATGTTGCAACATTGTTTCGTGGGTATTTAGTTCGTCGGTATGTCGCACAAAGAACTTGCGAACATTAATAATGGAACATCGTTGCATCAATTTGGAATTGTTCCAACTGCAGCTTTCCGCTAGACAGTTCGAATTAAATATTGAATATTTTTACATCTTATGTAAATGGCACTTTTTGAATGTCTCTTTAAAGTAATATATTTAAGGATGACAGCTTAATACACATCAAACTAAATTTTATATAATAAGAAAAATAAAGCAAATATAACAGCTTCAATTTAAATTGTAGTTAAAATGGTTTATACATTTTATTACTGTATTAATATAATAATGAACATTTTTAAATATAATATGTTATTTTTAATTTAAAATACTTCATATTATTGTAAAGCTTATATTATTTTAATTTGATCAGCCATAATCCTCGGCCCACAACAAGTCAGCACAACATTCAGATTTTTCCCCCGAAATACGTCTATTATATACGCCAGTGGGTATAGCTAAGTGGTTAAAGTGTTTGATTGCCAAACCGAAGTTCGTGAGTCGATCCCCGACGGAGATTATAATAATATTTTTAATCGATTTCTAAGCTTAATAAATAACCGCCGTTTGGTGTGAATTTCATCCCTTACCCGTAAAATGCAAGCCATAGCTTAAGCGGTGGTCAAAATTGGTGGTTGACGAAAGTCTTCCCATGACAACCACCCATTCATGGTGATTTCCTATAATAATAAGGATGATGCGTGAATGTCGGACTGTAGTCTATAACGTTGGCTGATCAACACATGCAGCGTTTTTTCGTGTGTAGAATGGTAAGTGACGTAGAATCACACAGATGACACAGATGAAAAATAATCACTATCAACATCAGTCGATATTCTCTTGTATGTATTTATAAGAAAAAAAAATCCCAATGTCTTTGCAGGACTGCAAAATCCATGCTCTTCTTCAACATATTAAGAACATATCCTTGCTTAATCTGTCAATTCTTGACAATCTGGATAAAATATTACTGATTACCAAATAGTACGCATTAATTCGAAAGTTGTTTGAACGTATATAATCCAGATTGTCAGTTCTCATTACAGGTTTTATAACCTGTGCGATAATACATATTAAATGACGTCCAATATAACGTATTTAAAATGTTAGATTTTCATCTACTTCAGATGAACAAGCGCCAATTTCAAACGCCCACTTCTACCGCCCACTTCCACCGCCCGCTTCTGCCGTCCATCTCAATCGAGTAACGCCCAGTCTGTAACCTTCCATTATTCTGTTAATGAAGTCCACCGTCCCGCCCGCATAGACATATTTACTGACATCATCGACTGGACCACTTGACTTGCTTTACCCCCTTTGGCCTGTTTTGCCTCATATTGTGCCTTGATTGAAACAGAATAACACGGCTCTAAACACAGGCAAGTATCTAGAATTCTAGAGAGTCAAAATGTGGAGAGATGGATGAGTTATCGTAGAGACTCACCGGAGTTCCAGCCACGTGCTATCCGTGAATCAAAATGGTGGCGTTAGGCGGGGCGGTTGCGTACAGCGGGAACCAAGTGTCTTCGTCGAAGGCCGGAACAAGAGAGAGCGACCGTCTCGATTCTCGCCTTTTACGTCCTATGCTTGACATTTATGAGTTTTTGTGTGGCCAGCCCTCAAAATAGATGGTCGCTCGGTTGGGTATGCTCGCTCCACACGGATGGCAGCCCCGCTTACAGATATATATATTTATATTTGGCTTAAATATATTTACACGTATATCTATCTTAACTCTTACTATGAAAAGTTCCTTATTTATGTGTCCCAGTGAGTGAAGCACAGATAACAGATCATTTGTCGCGGTCTTTTGGTGTGAGCCTGAAAGAGCCATATGGATGTCAAGAGGATTGCAGAGTAAAATCATATTATGTAGCATATTGGAAAATTTTTCAAACTTAAAGCTCTGTAATATCAGTCGAGAGATCAATGCCTTTAAACCTATCAAAGCAAAAAAAATATCTGTTGAATATAAACTATCAAAAATATATAAGCTACGAGAAACAACTCGATACCCTATTTTTTATAATGTGTATAATTTAGGGTGTCCCAAATTTTTTTTTTCATTTTTTTTGAAGGCTCACCCCCTCATTTTGTGCTAATAACGGCCAAATAATTGTACAATAAGTTTCACGTCATTAAAACCACGGAAAAAGATAGCAACTTGCATCGAAACATTTCAATTATAAAATTCCAAGGCGCGCAAAAGCTGACCTAGGATGGGCTCTTTGATAGTGAATTGTTTTATCAAAATATGCATTGTTTTCATTAAGTCTAAATTATATAAATATATTAATTTATTAAAATAAATACGTATCTTAATAAAATGGAATATTTTATTAAGATACGTAAAAAATTCAATTACCGGTCTAAGTCATCCTTTTTATAAAATGGCTCTAAAAGTACATTTTTAGAGCAAATCTTAATATTCGTGAGTGCATTATTTTATAGGAAACGCTCTTCTACCGACTATATCTTTACAAAACTATCTTAGAAAACTACTTATTATTGTCCGATAGCAATTAAATTGATTATTTGAGTTAAAAGGAACAAATGGTATACAAATAGAGAGTGAGCCGATTTCATTTAGAAAAAAAAAAGCTTTTATAGCCTGGGACATCCTAATGTTTGTGATAAAGAAAAATTAGTCATCCCGTGAAAATGGCAAATTCACTTAGAAAGTGATGCTGCGCGAAAATGTAAAAATATGATTCGATTCTATTGCAGTTTTAGTATTGTATTTGTTTTTTGAAAATTTGAAAAAATCTGAATAGAATCTCGTTTATTCACCTAAGTAACAAAATAAATACGAGTTTGTCGTATTTTTAAATATTAATGTCGCCAAAGAATCTATTTTTACAGTTTTGGTGTAACACATTCATAAAATGTACACAAAATACTTATTCATATTATATAATGCTTAATTACTGTGCTAGATAGGAAACATATTGGACTAATATTACATAATGCATCTAATAAATACGAGTACATACATTATGTGTTTGCTGAACCATAACATTCTCAACAAGTAAACAAGAATTTTGATAACAACCATCCTAATTAAGTTAACCAAGAAACTAGTTAAATGTTCTAGTAAAAGTAAATATAGTGTGAATAGTTTACATATATAACACCCTTGTATCTAATTATTATATAATTATAACATTTACTTAAATTAAATCGTATAAAACTATTAATTAGCATATTGAATAAAATTCAAGGTTTTCATCAGATTGGTGATTTCTAATGAAATACGTTTACACGTACTAACTAAAAAAATTTGCAATTTCATAACCATTTTAATATTTTTTTTTAAATTTAATTATTCCCTAGACATACTTTTGTATTGTAAATATCTTCATTTTTATATGTAGAAAAAATACGCACATGCTATGTTTTTTATGTAAACACATACAGCAGAATAGCGACACACGGTGAAAGTAATTCTGAAGTCTCATCTGTGGAATCATATGACGCTTACCAAGGTGCATATGCTAATCGCTGCATGTGGAGTGTTGATCCGCCAATGTCACAGACTACAGACCGACATTCACGCATCATCCCTATTATAAAAGTAATTTAATATGAATGGGTGGTGGTCTTCACGGGACGACTTTCGTCTACCACATTTTTTAATGAATATGCCATGACTGGCATTTCACGGGTGAGTGATCAAATTCACAACAACCGGAGGTATTTTAGAGCTCAGAAATCGATAAATAATATTTTTTTGTAATCTCCATCGGGGATCGAACCTACGACCTTTGGCATGCAAAGCAAACGCTTTGGCCATTGAGCTATACCCGCCGGCATATTTATTGATAAAATTCATCAATATTTAGTTTGGACATTTGTGCATAGTACATTTATGTTAAATCACTTAAAACAATAATATAAGTTTCAATTGCTTTATTATGTGTGACAATAAAGTATAGGATTGTTCAAATATCTTCATAAAGTATTACATATCTCGCAGTTAGTCTTTCATGTGTAATTTCCATAAACATTTCGTGTCGGGCCCCGTCGAGGAAATTATGTCCAAATAAGTATATTACGGATCCCGACGAACGTTTTTCCACCGCATTAAACTTGTAAATTTATACTTGCCGCGAACGAATCTTTGATAAGGATTTTGAGTTGTAGGGGAAGTGTCAATAGCAGCTTAAAGCTGCGAACAACTTTAGCTCCGGAGGCTTTCCCGCGAAGCCTTATTCTTCCTTTCACAGATGGAAATTATTTGAACTGCCTCTCGCTTTATGGTTAATTATGCAAATTATAATATTTGCATGTCATTATAATCGCAATTTAGTACTGAAAACATATAAAAATAAATATAAATTCGGTCGCAACACAATTCTGTTACATGACACTTTTCTAGCCTTATTACTAATATCTTTACACTTAGAGCTCTAGCGAGCTTATAACTTGAATAGAAGGCCACTGTAGTATCCAAGGCAACTTTTTTGATGACGCCCTTACATGTTATCCTATAACAAATAGCACTTTGAGATATTTTCTCATGGAGCATATTCCATGAAAAGCGGAACATATTTTGTGATGTCGTCTTTTTTTGAACTGCTCCTCAGTTCTTAAAGTATTCTTGTTCTTGAAGTACTTAAGAGTACTTCAAGAATCAGTTGGTTTACTGAGCTCAAAATAAAACACATATGGAATAGTTATTTATTTATTTTGTTTTCATTGCATAATCCAAGATTGTGTGCAATTTAGAAAGTATTTAACGAAAATATTTTTTCTACATTTCTTAAAAATGTTTTTTTTTTAAATTAAGAATCGAGATGTGTAGGTTTTTACAGCCTTTATAATAAGACGAGATAGATGGACGCCCTCAAGCCAAATATTTTGTTTTATCAGGAGCATAACATAACCTGTGATATACAGCTGTGAGAGATGGTGCTTATCTGAAAATGATAAAAAACGACTAGAGGCCTTTGAGATGTGGTCATACAGAAGAATTCTCGGAATTTTCTGGAGATACCACGTCACAAAGAATGATGTTCTCAGCATATTCAAAGAAGATAGGCACCTAGTAAGAACCATCTCACAGAGGCAAACCCGATGGATTGGTCACATCATGCGCCACGATGGTCTTCTTCACGACATTGTGGAAGGGATGGTTGAGAGTAGAAACTATAGCGGGCGTCCTAGACGGGAATATTTGCAGCAAGTGTTCGAGGACATGAGTTTTAGCTCTTATGCTGAGCTGAAGAGGATTGCAGAGGATCAAGAGGAGTGGAGATCAAGATGCAAGATTTTGTTGTTGCAAACCAATCCACCTGATTGATACTACGAAGAAGAACATAACCTTGCGTGTTCTCAGGTCAAACTGAGTCGTATCCCCATCCAACGTTGCTTCACCTGCGTGAACGGACTAGTGTTTAAATGTGGCCATCTACTGGCCAACGCAAAACCATTTGGTCCTGATGCTTAACCCAACAACGCGGTTTTCTCAAATGATCATCCATCCCAGTTGAATACACGTCTAATGTTACTTCTTCTAGGTGATGACGAATCGAAATTTATATGCATTGTATGATTTACGAATCCAATGATAATATTTGCTGTTTTGAGAGATCTTAAGATTTATATAGACTTTTCATTCATCTATTAAATGAAATTATAAACTGAATTTATAGATTAAATTGTGTGCAAAACTAGTCATACGATTATGTAAAACGACTAATGAATTTCCTGAAGCTTCCAGAGCGAATCTCATTCATTCTCTCCGCGTAGATTTCCCTCTGTAAACCTGCAAGATCCCCCAAATATGTATGAATAGAGTGCACTTCCTCGAACGCCAGAGTTATGAATCGCGAATTGTTTGGATAACTTTGTATTTGCTCTAGTAAGTCGTCCGCAGATATGGCAGTTGGAAAGCGGCACTTTGAATTGGGAACAGTTGCTTCTGAAGGAGAAATCTCCAAGTATCAGTGGAACGGGGGTGGTTGATAACACCGTCCTACACGCCCCCTCCCTTGGAGAAGAAGCTTCAACTTCATGCGGGAGAGCCTCTGCCGAGATTAATATGAAAAGAATCCGAAACTCAATTTAATTCTTTGGTGACCTCATAAAACTGTTTGAGGAAATATAATGGGTGTTCTGAATTCAGTTACAAGTTCGTTTTCGTTCGAAATGCGTTTTCTTTTTCAGATAATAAATAAGTTTTAGTCACATTCGTTGGAAATTTTGTTGTTAGCATTAACATTACTAGTATATTGTTATAATATTAACCAATGTTCTAATTGTAAATAGGTAGCTTTATATATTTTAGGCACATATTAATCAACAATTAAATATATATTTTACAATTAATGTTTTCATGGGTAGTAATTATTAACTTTAGCCGTTCAATAAAGTAAAAATATAAAACATATTTATGTACTATTTTTTTTCATATTTTTTAAATTCTTTTAAATAATTTATATCGACTGAACACGTTTCATTCTGTGAAAGTGGAAATATTTAAATAACGTAATACGATTTTTTTAGTTTTTTTTGCTTTACTTAAAATACTTTTACGAGTAAAATAATCTAATTTTTCACATAGTCCTGTCAGCTTTAATTATCCTTGATATGTCCAAATTTACACTACAAAACGAAAACCCGTACATGTAGAATTCAAGGCCAATTAATATGATTAACATTCATTAATTCGACGATGTACATTCCCTCAACTGCAGCATATGGACATAACTAGCCATCGCTATAAAGCTCTGTTTGTCACCTTGGTCCTCGTCTCATCCCATGTCAGCTCCACCTTCCGTAGCTCCGCCTATTATATAATTCCCAACGGCATTTCAGATCGGCGGGAGCCCGGAGGCATGAAGAAAAAGGCGTAGTTAATGCTCTCCTGAAGCATTCGTAAAACATATCCCTGCCAGTCCACCTTGGTTTCTTGCCGAACTGTAGTGTGCCAGTAATATGAGCGGACGAGGCAGCCCTGCATACTACAGATTTACTTATTATAAAAAAATATTACTGTTATTATCTTTAATTTTATTATCAACATCAAAAGTCTATATACAATTTTTACTTAATCATTGAGCATTTTCGATATTTTTTATGCACATTTTTCAACGATTTATGTTTCAGTTACAATGCCCAGATTTATCACAACTTTATTTATTTTACTTTTGAAATACATCATTCCCCCGGCACAAACATACGCCCCTCAATCGAATCACAATTTCAATCCAAAGTCTGTCCGACTTTAAAATCCATAAATTTCATTCGTCCGGCTCGCCGAAGCTTAATCAATATGCAAATGGCGAAGTGGCGGGAAAAACGACTATCCGTTTAGCGGACACGAAGGATTACCCTCGCATCCGGTTGGGTACAATTAAAAGCGCCATCCTCTTCCGTTTTCAGGAAAGCTCCGACACAAGGAAGCAGCCTTCAATTATTGTTTCAATCAAAACAAAGAGAACAACAGAAGATGCATGAGAAAGCTTGTGCAACAGTACATAAAGGAAAACGCATACGTAACCAAGAGAATAACATGTAGATTTAAGCCGTTACCCATGTGAGAGATTGTCGGATATATCTATTTATTTACAAATATATATGAGTTTTATGTCATATAAACATAGGTTGCATAGTGGCAATAAAAGTAATAATATTATAAAATAAGAAAACTTTACATGAAGAAGACAAAATAATGCGGAATAAAGACAGACATGGAAACGTAAATATGAGGACAACAAATAAGCGACAACATGTATTATTTTGTAATGTATGAATTTTTCATTGCTTACACATATCGATAAATATACTTAGTTGGATTGAAGATCATTCATACGACAATATTATGACTGTAATTAGTGGTGCCTTTGCATATGTGACAGTATATGTTTTATCGTTTGTGACTAAGCATCGTCGTACCAGCAATCTCATCATCCAACAAAATACTCTCAAAGAGAAGTAGAATAGACTATTGTCTTCACACCCCAATAGTCTAATCTATATATTATATAGTTACTCATAGTTATTAGGAATCTAAAAAGTTACAAAATAAATATATTATAGGCATAATGAAAAAATATATATGTTGATCGACAGTACGAGTATTTGGAAATTAGTATCATACAACACTTGGTTCTTGATATGATATTAAAGTACTTATTTTAAATACGTTTTAATATAAAACTGTTCGACCATTCACGGAAAATTCGATTAATAGCAGTTAAAAACAAAAAAAAAATTATCCCAAGAAACAAAACTCTACTAGAAGGACGCTTCTTAAAGAATCGCCATTCTTGAGTTGCAATCATCGAAACACATCAGCCAAAGACAAGATGTTCAAAATATACCTCAATGAGAATCCTTAAAATATAAGTAACATTTTGCTTGATTTTAGGTTGCACTCCTCAACACTGTGACACGTATGTACGTATTTTCTCGATACACAAAGGATATGAGAAAATTAGTATTTTCAAATAATTAATCACGAAAATTCAGCGCTTTAAACATTATCAACATACTAAAAAAATTTGTAGCTTTTGATGGGGTTTTCATATTATATTACATTTTTAAGTATAATAGTTCAAAAATACTTTTGTGAAAAGTCTAGAAATTGATTTTTCTCTCTTTGAATACGTGCAGATGACGGTCTTTCGGAAAAACCTCCAGGTGATCGACTATCAGTAGAGCCTCCGATAAACCGAAACGGTTTATGGTGATGAATTATCCCGCGGAGATTTGATTACACTGCTGGCGGTCCAGCTTTGGGAAGGGGCTAGAGTGAAATATTATGTTTGTTCGCGTGTCGCGATGTTTTCAACAGACCACTGGCAGCTCAACGAGCTAAGCTGATTATAAAGGAACCTTATCTTAAAAATGCTCAATCTTTTTTAATAATCTTTGAGAATGATTCACTTAAAATATCGTGAAAATAAAATATTTTTGTGGATTTGTTTTGCAACTTAATCCTATCATCTAAAACTGACAAAGCATCTCATTTTACTTATAACATAAATTAAATAAATTTTTCTGTTGTCATCATCAAGATATGAGACACAAAAGAGTCACAGCAACATACAAAAAGAAATTGTAGCAGACTTTGAATGCATTAACATCCTCCTCTCTTTAAAAGGTTATTCCGTCGCGTGGTGGCAGGATGAGGAGCAGGCTAGCAGCACAAAGACTTTTTCTGAAACACATTGACATATATATTTCGATAACTTTACAAACTTATGGCCCGGAACTAGTCACAGCATTCAGGCCAGGCCAAAATACAATATTCTCTCGTCGACATCGCCACACGACTGGCGCGCCCGTGATGGTCTGTCGCACATCGCCACAAGTGACGATCTCCATAACTAGTGCCAATATGGCGACACATGCATGTACGACAAGCGAACAGAAATAAGAGACGAAAGATTGTATTTCGAGGTTTTTGGTACCAGTCAGCAAGGGCTATATCATGTTGATGTCAGCAGATATCCAAAAAATAGGTTGGGAGTCAAGAGAAGATAGTGAACGGAGTGTTATTTGACGAGTTATGAGCAAAAAGACTCCGAGAAGATGAACTGGCCTGATGAAATAAACTATTAAGTCATCTCTTGGCGCAGCAATTAGTATGGCTCTATGATTGAAAAGTAACGAGAGTAATGATGTTTTAAATAATACAATGATTGTGTGCATCAACTCTCGTAAAACTTATATTTACAGTTTTTTTCTACAATTGCACCATTATATCAACATGTATGCAATATAGCAGTAACGATATTATCTTCCATCAATATTATCAGCATTCATCGTATCTCCACATTACCATTCCCAGTAAACTCAATGCGCGGCAACGCAGCGGGCTATTTTTTGCGGTATTCTGGTACGTTGAACAATTTTTGTAAAATCGTCGTATTTATCGGTGCAAGAGTGTTTTTTTATGAAAACACACACAGGTCAAAGCCGCCAAACAATGATGGGAAAATCCCACATTTGAATTCCATGTTATAAATACATATTTGTTATATTTGGAGACTTACTTTGCGAATTATAGTCTCGAAAATGGACTACGGCAATGCACTGCACGCAGGCCAGCCAGCCAAACAATTAAAGCGAGTGCAGTCATTACAAAACGCAGTGGCACGACTAGTGTACAACGCGCCAAAATTCTGTCACATTTCTCCGATACTATACTGACTGCATTGGTTGAGAGTTCCGGCTAGAATCAAGTACAAACTACGCCTGTTAGCTTATAAGGCACTTAACGGAACTGCACCGGGTTATTAGACAGAACTGATCAAGCCTTCGGAGATAAGCGCGCGTGGAGATACACTCAGATCAGCCACAGCAAATAGAAGCACCTTGCAGGTGACGGAAGGTAGTCCTAGCACGGTCTTCGGCAATAGTGCTTTCAGCTGTGTGGCACCAATGGCCTGGAACTCGCTGCCGGAAAGCATAAGATAACTTAAAGTAGAGGCATCCTTCAGAAGCAGACTCAAGAGGCAAAGAAGCGCTTTTGGAATGACCATTCGATCATATAAAAGCGCTATACAAATACTCATATAATAATTATATTTACAACTCCTATTGGCCTGAAGTTTGGACGAAGTCTGTTTTTAGGAGACTCACTATAAATAAGTGGTGTCCAATTGACGCCTCTAATCAAGAAAATATCTTAATTAGCAGAATAAATTGGGCATTTTAAGAGTAAAATATCAATTATGCGTGAATGTTGGGATGTACTCGATGACGTTGGCGGATCAACACTCCACATGCAGCGCTTATCCATTTGTAAAATATGAAACTTCAGAATCAAGTATGTATAGTGTGTGTATGTGCCACTGAACATATATTAAATAGCTGAAAAAATATTACAGAATTGAATATTCCTATTTTAAAATATTAATTTGAGTTTTTTGTGGATTGCAACCGTAGTTTCTCGCATGATAGTCAAGCGTGTCAACCCCTCACGTAAGCCTTTCGAAAATAAAAGACTATGCGGTATATTAATACACTTATTGATTTACGATACCGTTCGGACTGCGAAATGTAAATTTTTGATGTTTTTGCGAGCGATTTGTATGCAAATGTCCCCAGCGCTTTCGCTGCTGTGTATGATTCAGAGAATAATTGGAATTGACCGGCGGACAGATTAGAAGAAAAGTGTTTTATTACATTTTTCTCTCCTGGGATCATCCATCAAAAAATATTGTTTGCTACCGTGTACTTCGTGTATCCATACCAGCAAAATCAATCAAATAATAAAGCGGCAACAATTCTGCACACATTTTTTGGCTTTTTAAGGTCAATCCTTAACAAATACAAACATTAAACTTTTATATTGTGAATACGTTAATAGAAGGCGTCATATTATGAAATATATAAAAAAATAAAAGTAGATTACATTTTTCTATTCTTTCTTACTATGAATTTTAAATAAATTCATGTAAATTTATTTACTGAAACATCTAAATTATCAATACAATGGTTACATTTAGTTATTATATGGATGATAATTACACATTTACAATATATAGACAATATTTTAAAAGTAAATACAATGACATGTATAATACATACAATTAAATATAAAATGCAGGATAACGACAAAATAATAAAGGATTAGACAATTGAACATATAAAACAATTCGACAATCTATATATAATAAGATAAGCAAAAGAGATAGAGTAAATGTTTATACATCTAAGCAGTAATTATTAAATAAATATCTGTCTTATTTCAGATATTTTAATTGTGTACGGAGAAAGAATAATAAAATGACATAATGTTAAATAATATACTAATTAAATAAATTCTTATATTATACATATATTAACTATGAAATAAAATATATAGATACAAATGTGAGTAAGGTAAGTGTAAGACGTTAGTAGTTATATAGTTTTTTGAAATTTTCTTATTCGTATTGTTTTGGAATTGTGGTTTGTTACATGTTTAAGTCAGTGGTAATAATATTTTCCTATTCTGGATTGGCCTACTTATTTATCCTTAATGAATAATAAATACTATTATATAGGAAACACAATGTTTAATTTAGTAGTTCAAATATAGTTTTTTTAAATTGTGTTTTTTATTTATGGCAATAATATTTTATTAGAATATCAATTGATTAATTAACATTTATTATAATATATACTGCATTAATGTGTGCTTTAAAAAAATGTTTTTTTCAATTGTTTATTTTAAGATCGACAATGTTGATATTCTCTTTAACTCAATATAACTTTCGTGTGAAAATAGATGCACTTTCAACTTCACAACGCAGACGGCATTTTCCGCGTCGTAAACTTTTTTTGCACCCGACCGCGTTTAGATTGGAAAATAATATTAAATAAAGAAATGTAATCTTGAAAACATCCCCTGGCTCCAGGTTTACCCGCATAAGGTTTGTTCGGCAAGTTATTAAAGTTGCAACTGTCGCTGTGTATCGGTGACACTGACAGAAGAAGGAAGACCCGGGGAAACAATTTCAACGGAAATTGATTGAAATGGGGTAAAAAACTTGAAAAGACGCGATAGTGCCGGGAACACATACAAGGGGAGACGTTCTCATCTTCAACACGGATTTTTTTAAGAAAAAACTGTACATAAATGTCTTCACATCAGGGTGGACGCCTTTTGTGCATTCTAGTTTGTAATAGTTAATCATCTTGCCCTAAATTTATAGCTCATTTTTTATTATTTATGCTCGCTATTTACAACGCATCGTAATTATCCTTTTGTAAGCATGTGAATCTTGGCGTTTAACCAAAAGGATGCAGCCATATCGTGGGTTTCGAAAACAGATGACTGCGTAGAATACTGAGCGTTTGATGGTTTGATTTTTTGATTTTTTGAGGACCGACTAGGTGAGAATGCAGACAAGACAGCCTTCCAAACAACAGTCGATTAAGAAGCGTAGATGGAACTGGTGGGATATACTCGTATATTTTAGATGCCGTAGAAGAGCATTAACTAAAACTGTCTATTCTTCAACTACCTGATCTTGCACCATCCAGGAATGCCAGCGTTTTTAAAAAGTCCCTCAGAACACGCAGTTCCAAGATAAAAAGTCAATTTATAACCAATTATATTAAACCTTTTCATTTCATTTTAAAATTTTCAGAATCTCGTTAGAGTGCTGGCTTACAAAGATTTTTTTTACTAGAAAAAGAATTACGAAAACATTGTCAATGTTTTTTTCTAAGAAAAGAATTAATCATTTCCCTCAACAAAAAAACTTTGTTTTTTTCCTTAAATTCTATTCTTTAAGCAGCTACCAAAATAAATGTCACGTTTAGAGACCAAAATAAAATCTTTACTTTTAAGCTTGCCACGTGTTGTTTTATCATTTAATTAACATCGAAAAAAAAAACTTATTTTGACTTTTACGAGTAAACAGGTAATATACATAAAATGAATTACGTCCGAACAACCTCATCAAAAATATTAAACCATGATCCTTGTTTTCAAATAATACGATGTTCAGTGCAAATATTTTATTGTTATTTAAAAGTCTATCTGGCATCAATGAAAAAACGTTACACGAAACTGTTTATCCGATTTTATAAAAAAAAAAACACTCAGACGAGCATTAAACGAAATCTAACGAACTGTTTCGTGTACTACTTCCAACTGCCCGATTCGGTAATTGAAATTCCTCTCGTCGTCAACGTTATCAAACATGCATGAGTAGTCCACGAAATGCAGCAATCCGCTTGACAACACTTCATGTTTCAATTGCCGCTAACTACTGGCAGCCACTAATTTTGATTGATACGTGACGATCAGTATCGTCAATATGGAAGTAAATGCAAACTCATACTGACATGTCTTTTGCTTACATTTCACGCTTAGATTCACCCTTAGTTCTCGGATATACTCAAACATTAATATGATTCCGTTACTATTTTATCAAACATAGATCATACTATTTACACTATTTACACTGACATGTTTATTTTTTTTTCTCTGGGGTTGGTTGCACCAGAAGAACATAATCAAAACTGTTTTTTTGTCATATCTCGTCAATTTTGAAGACCATTGATTATAAAACTTAATTGGTGGTAGTATGGAGAGCTCATTTGATACTACGATATGTTATTTAAGTATTGTAATTTGTTTTGATGGGGAAAAGCTTCATAATGGCGGTAAATCGCCGCTAAATACTCGTAATTCCGATTTAGTTAATGTACAAATTTCATAAATTCAGTTAATTTATTTTTCACTTTAATTCTAAGACTAGACTCTCCCGTCAGTCAAAAATCCGCCTTATATTCAAATCGTTTAATACAAAAAAAAATTCAACCTACACTTTTGACATAAATTGAACTTTTTTCACTCCATGATATCAGCTAAGTTTCAGAATTCTGTGAGATAATTCCTTCTAACCTCATTAACTCACAAGATAATCAATTAACACTCGTCACTAAGTTCAAAGCAAGATACACACAACCAGAAAACATATTTTAACCTAGCACTCACAGAGTCCACTAGAAGGTAAAAGCCTTCAGCTAGTATTCTCCCGGTCGTTTTTTTTTTTCAAAAGATAACACGAGTCTGCCGCATCGTTCGCATAGAACATTATACATACAAGTGCACATAGGAAACTGATTGAATTGGGGTAAAAGGTAAGAAAAAAATACGATAGTGGGGAATACTCGTAGCTTAGGGGAAATCCTGAATCTCGTATCTCCGATGTGATGCCCTCTGATGACATAGTAGGCTGCACTGCAGGCTTCCGGTATGTGGAAATGTAGGGGCGGTCTCGGTGTAAGGCTTTGATCTCTATTGGGTGTATTCCCGACAAATCTATTCGGCGAATACCTTGAAATGCAAATATTTATTGCTAAAATATGTATCGTAAAAAAAGACTCGTAGCGTCATAAATATGTGAAGATGCGCCACCCCTTTTATATTGCATGCTGCGAATCAAATATGCCAATTTTCAGATCCCACATATTTATAAGCATTATTTCTTGATAAAAATGCGTTATATTTATTGATGACTTATAGTTTTAGGGGAAAATAAATATGAGTATTTTTCTTAAAAACCTTTCTTAAGATGACTGAATTAAAATCATAAAAAAAATCTGCTGTCATGCTGGGTGCTTAGTTAAAAGTTATATCTTTAACCAAAGCTCCGCCAAGTACATTATATGTGTAGTTCACGACGGTGATCCAGCACTACGAGATTCCGATATATCATTAAAATACAGCTTTATGCTATAGTATCGGAGTTTTCAAAATAATCCACAATACAATATGAGATTAAAATTATAAAAAATGTCTAATGTATTTTAGAACAGTAAGATTTGTTTCTTAAATATTTAAGAATATACATATATTCCAATGAAAACACTTTTATTGGTAGTATTTATTGGTTGTTTTTTTATTATTGAATTACATTCATCCTTCAGAAGCAGACTCAAGACCCACCTTTTTACTCAGAGAGGCAAAGAAGCGCTTTTGGAATGATCATTCGGTCACAAAAGAGCGCTATACAAATACTAATATAATAATAATGATAATAAATTCAAACATTGGAACTATTACAACTTACTGCATAAAAAGGTGTAATCTGTTCGTAGAAAGAACTCCATAAATGCATATTTTTTAAATTTGAAAAATTATCTATCCAACAGGCTTATCAAAAATATTTAATTTGTTCATTTTAATTCAAGTTAACTTAAAATGAAAGAAATGTTGAATAATAATATAAATAATAAATATTATTAATGCTTCGGTATATTTGTTTTAAAATCGATATCTAACATATGTGTCATATTGAATTTTGTAAGTGAAATATGCCACGTGTTTCGCAGTACTTAAGTTCATACAAAAAAGTGAATAATTGTTACCGCGGAGCAAACATAAATAAAGTGTCGATCCCTTGGTTTCTCATCATCAATAACAAACTAAAAATGACATCGAGCAAACAAGAAGATATCAGAGGATCATCCATCACCAAGTTATTAGCCGTGTATGTGTTGTGACAAGCACGATACTGTAGGACATAAAAGGGAGGGTTCACAAATCAGGCAAGAGAAAGCATTGTTACTTTTTTTAAATAATTGGCGAAGTGATCCATAATAAATATATCAAAATTAAAAAGTAAAATTTAAAGCGAACAATTTTGAAGTGTTTAATTGTTTTTGTTTTGGTATTTTAATAGAGACTTAATTAAATTTAATTAAAATTAATTCTAAACTTATAATTATGCAGTTTCACCAAATATTGTCAGTTGATAACCTTAATGTTATTAAATTTAATATTTTATTTCATTTTAATGTTTCACCGAAAATAAACGTCTTAGAATATTCCAGATTTTAATAAAAATATACACAGTCTGGGGAATCACTTAATTTTAGATTTTATCTTTTTGCAGCATAAGTTAATGATAAGCAGCCCCTTATAACCACACGGTCTAGGCCTCAGGAGCGTCGAGCCAATCATTTGATATCCATAAAAATCCTATTAAAAATCACCCAAAACATACCTCAGTAATTTAGCTTTCGTCTTTTCAAGTACACAGGCTCCTGCCTTCTTGGTGGAATTTCTGGTGCAAATATATGTACGATATATATATATATATAATCGTGTCGGAAACAACAGGGTCAGACCCTGTCTGCCCAGAAGTGGGCGACGTCGATGGCGTTACTTCTGGCCATCATCAGGTCTATGTACGATAAGAGACATATACTCGTATAATGGCAACAGACACAGCTGAGTGGCATCAATTTGTGATGAGTGTATGTTGCAAATATGCAACGGATGTGGAAAAAATATAATTGGGGATTTTGCGTATTACTTCTCTACTTTTGTCTTATTAGAAATTTAGGTTAATAGACCACGAAAAGCATTTTACGAGACAAAGATTAATATCACTCTAATCAGAGATGATTAATGATATTTTTGAGCAATTTACAATATTTTTATTGAAAGTAAATCTTTATTTTCATTTTTTTTAAATCTGCGACATATCGGTCAAGTGTTTTAAGTTTAAGCCATCTTCATCATAAGCCTGTGTCCGTCCACTGTTTAACGTAGTTGTTAACTCTGGAACTAGTATTTACTATTTTTGATCATCCACCTTCCGCATCGAGGCCACTCCCGCTATTCTTCTGATGTCGTCAGTCCATCTTACAAGGGGTCAGCCAACGCTCCGTTCGTCAGTTGTTCGACGCTATTCCAACACTATTTTCTCCATTGACTGTCGTCTCTTCAACAGATGTGTTCTGCCCATTTCTTATTGACTGTAAAAAAACATACTAGCTCGTCAATTTAATTTAAATGATAAATTATTATTAACGTATATCATCGAATATACCACAACACCACTAAATTTAATCTGTGAATGTGTACATTCGGTATGTTTATGATATATTAATAGTACTATCTGCACCAGGTGTTGGCGCCCATCACCTTGTTGAGCGCAACACCTCTAGGCTTGAGGGGTGAGCGAGCAAATGTTTACACAAATCTGTTGCGAGAGACAAACGGTGGTAGTCTGAGAGGCGGGAGACTAGTCCTGCTGTTCCACCCCCTCCCACTTAGGGGGCGGATGCAATTCCGGCGTGACGAGCAGGTGACAGCGCGGAAAATCCCGCCCACCCTTGTGTGCGAAGACACTGGGTGCACACGCCGTAGCCGAGAAATAAATTAAGCCTGTGGAGGCTGCTGTCGGCGTAAATCTGTGATATGTTTATACAGAACTTAAATAACTTATTGTATTATTTTTATCAATACATTTACTTTTTGTCTTTTTTTAACACCATATTTTGGTAATTAAATATACACATACGCGGAATCGAACCACGAGCCTTGAAACCTTTGCTCTATTCTTTTACACCACGTAGTCCACACGACTATCTCTCTGCCTGAGTAGATACGCGAAATTTGATGTATTTATACCATTGTTACCATCATGGTGAATTTATTTTTCTCTCCGATATTATGATCGCCGTTGAAGGGATACAATTCTGTCTGGATACAAATTATTATATCTGACGATGTCCTTTGAAACTGCGGACAAAATATAAGTTTCGGAAATTATTAATAATATAAAATATTTACTGTATCTGAAGCTGCTAAAGTAAAGACATCATTAATACTATGAAAAACGATCTCTTTCATGAACGTTATTAACCCTGTAGAAAACGATTATGTTGTTCTTTTTTATTCGAATCGTTAGAAAAACTAGAAACTTTTAGGTGTGTCTATACACGAGTATTTAAAGTAGTTAGTTAATATTTAATAGCTTCATTTAGAGTTTACAAATTGGCGAGCGTCTCTCTTTTATTTATACTCGCTTAAATGCGACACTTTAACACTTTAAAAGCACGTAAAACGTGACCCATCGCCTCGTTTTCGGGCTCTTCAGCTCTTTAGCTTCTTACATCTTTAACGTCACTGAAAGGCAATGCATATTTAACCTTTCAGCCGGTTGAATGAACACTTTTAATACGAAAATAGCTGTCTGACATCGGGGGCCTGGGGTGGAGGCGCGGCGGGTTCTGAACCAATAATAGTCCACGGGAGACGAGCCGCCGACAGGTGACAGTCAGTCCAAGGGGGCGCCAACCGAATTTATCACAGACCCGCACTTATAAACCATAAAAAAATGATGTTGAAACTAATGATACATCATGATCCAACCAAAAGCTAACCTTCAGCGCCACTATCGATATCCGGAACTGAGCTTCCATGTAGCGACATGTAGTGGTCGACGAGAGAACCATGTTTCCTTTGGTGCCGCTAAAGACAGCGGTCGCCGAAGGAATCAAGATTTCTTTTATGCCACTCAAGGATGTTGCCAAGAAGGTACCATATCCCACTCTAGTTCGAGGGCTGGTCGAGGATTGAGTCGATTCTGTTTAAGAATCGCTCTTCCTGAATATGGATCAGCTTTAAGCAATGCATAAGCGCATACCTTCATAATCATCATCAACCTGTGTCCGTACACTATTGAATATAAGCTTTTTGCAAGAAGTTCCATCCTTCTCAATCTTCCGCCATCTACATTCAAGCTAATTTTGCTACTCTACGCATAGCATTATTTTTCAATTCTAGTATTTTTACATAGATAAATCCATATCGTAGTCACAAGCCATTTTCATATAACAAACTGAATCGACCACCATAATAATCATTTGCTTCTTTATTTACTCAATTACACTCATATGAAATACTTTAATGGATATCAGATTATAAGCCCAACGCAACGTTTACAATAAATAAATAAATATTTCGTCCCCGTACGGTGAATGCGGCCCTGCAGCGCCCCATTATGTTCACCCAGAATAATTACTGAAAACCCCACTTTCCACACTAATGGTGAAAATATGTCGCCTTTATTTGCGCGACCTCCAAGTTTTGGGAAAGAATTCTCTATATCCAACATTGTCACACGAACAAACGGGTCAGCCAACACCGAATGTATTTTTATTACTGCTGTAATTTTATATCATATATTTATACTCGACAAACCAAAACTAAGCACAAGCAGTTCATGATAGAAGAATCACATCTCTAGAAAAACCATGAAACATTAAGTAATTTAGTTTTTAAATAACTTCTTAGGTTTTCACGAACGAATATAGTATTGCGGCTAATCGCGGCAAAAGCCACAATACCAATTTAGTTTTTTTTATGTCTTGCTAACCTAACCTAACCTAACGGTCTGTTACGTGATCGCAGAGCCCAAAGATCCAAATGTCTCGTTAACGAACTAAAATAGGTTAGGTTAGCGAGACATCCAGTGCACCAGTTATCCCGTGCACCAAACGTGCACCAAACATCCAGTGCGCCCCACGTCGTTACCGATTAGTCGTTGAACGAATTATCTGGGAACGAAATGCGGTGGAACCATCTACATCTGAAAGTCCACTTGGGAACATGTATGGTTCCCGACAACATCCAGCGCAGAAGTCCGAGATATATTTCGGTTGATTTGTTGATCACATTTTTTTGAAAAATTCGGAAGCAATGCCCGACGCTCCCGATGCCTGGACCATGTTATCCTAAGGGGCAGCTCAGCCCAATTGGGTGTACTCATAGAGTACCTATTATAATAATTTAAAGATAATGATATTATAAAAGTACTGAAAAACGGTAATGTACTTGAAATCGTTATTAATATTTTTGATACATATTGAGAATAATTTTCGAAATGGGTGCATACAAAAATGCATATTTAATCTGGATGCTTTTAGTTTACATAAACATTTGTCGGAACACTCAGCTGCGGTGCAAAAAAAAAAGGATTCATAAATCAAAAAATGCATTAACGGGGTGAAATATGAATGAATATATCAGGGCCGGGATATATCCCACATAAACTATTCCCATCAAAATGGCCTCCCGCAAATATTTCCATAAATTGTAAATAAAACATGAGCATGCCGAGATTGGGCCATAACGGCTCCCCATCAGGTATTGTCGGACTGGGAATTCAATATATGTATTTAATATCGACGAGAAGGCTATTTATCAGTTGCGAAATATGGCCATAAACCCTCTCTAAGTCTTATTGAAAACAACTTAGGGTACACTCACTTGTATACATGCCTGAAGGAAATGCCACTACATACCAAAAAGTAAAAAAAAAAATGTTCTATTACCAAATCGTTCACTTACCATCGAGGGTTCAGATCATTGTGAGGATTGACAGTTTCAGATATCTCAGCGTAAGGATCACTGAGAACGTTGACCTGCAGAAAGATCTTGCTTCCCGCCTTGAGAACGCAGGAAATTCTTACAACTTCGAGCGCAATATCTGAAACTCGCAACTGTACTCATAACGAAGTACGTAAATTATTTTAATGAAAAGTAAAACGTTTATGAAAAGAGCATTTGAAGAGGTTTGATTTTTAAGCCACAACCACAGAATATAAAATATACGAGTATATTAAAAAATGTAGATTAAAAAATGATTCATACCCTAATTTTACGTCTCCGAAATTTTTTGTAGAAAAAATGTATGAAAAATATGTATTTAGTATAAGCAATTACTAACCCTTGGAATGAAGAAAGACTCAAAAAATATACGTTGAAATGTACTTAGTTGACGAAATGACGCCCCCCAGTATCTGTTGCCCGGGGCAAACCTCTATAACAATGAGATATACTGATAAGCTTAAGTCTAAAATATATCAATTCAGCAAACTTTCAAAATCATTGAATTTATATTATATCTTCACAATGCCTTATTAAACGTAATACGACGTTAAGCTTCAATACAACCTACGACTAGCAGATTATATGATCGGTAATGTGAGATATTTTAGATGACTCGCTTTTAGATGAATCCAATACGATATGTGGTAAAGAAAATTACGTTTTAATCCGTGGATATATATTTTCAAAGTTATACAACATTTCGTTTTTTTTCTCCTTAAATAAAAGTTTATTTCGATTTTTGAAAGAATAAGCTCTTTTCGCTTTATTTAATGTCTTATTGAACTGCTGCGTCTAGACATTAGATTACTTCATGCATGAAAATAATTTTATTTGCACAAAATCAATCGATTTGCAAATTTACTCTGTGACGTTTCGTAAATAGTTTCGAAATTTATAATTTGAAGTGTTAAACGAAATCGGCTATAAACATAAATGACTTATTTATTCATAAGTTTTCTAAACTTTTAGTCGCAGAACATTATATAATAAATAATGTCACACAATTAACAAAGCTTTATATTTATATAAACATACGTTTAATTTACCAGTTTCTTCAAATATTCAATAAAGCTTTTAATAAATTTAAATTAAATAATTAAAAATCAAAATAATTCAATGGAGCTTAGGGTGAATGACGAGGACAAAGTATATATTTATGACAACCATATGTTTCAAGTACGTTATATGTATATATGACAAGAATGAAAATAACGCTTAATTACTACAAAATTATTTTCAAACAAAACTATATCGCATACTTATAATTCACTTAAGCATATTTGTTTGAAATTTCTTAGGTTTGGCTATTCTTTTGTATATGCTCTACCATTCTGTGAAAAAAAATTATAATATATATTTACTTAATTATATTTTGCATCATATTTTGATACAGATTTATACATTATAATTATATTGTTTTTCAAAATAATACGTTATAACTTATAATGGTGTATTTAATAAAAATAAAATCATGGCGTACGTTAAAAAAATCATTGGTTTAGATGCTAATAAACAGTCTAAACTAGTCTTATCTTGTTTTAATATCGATACACAAACACTGAAAAATCCATTTCACTACAATGTGAAACAATTGCTTTGCATTTGTGTAATTTCGTATTTTTCAGATTCCGAATTGCATTTTTCATATTTCATAAAGTTTCGTTTCCAATTTACAATAATTCGCCTTTGATATTAGAGCAAAGCAGAGTCAGCAGATTTAATTTTATTGGGTCTCCGTGTTTGCGTTGTTGAGCTTATTTATTTGGTGGCCGTCTTTGTGCCGGAATTAAATGGGTAACCATCTGTACAGGCGAGCAACGGGATGACTTCTCCTGTATTCCTGCAGTGTCCAAGAGTTGCTTCTAGAGTGATGAGCGCAAAGGGCAACAATATACAAAGCACTGAACGGGACAGTGGCGCAGCATCTTTAGAAAAAATCTAGAAGATTCAAATCAAATGAATTTCTTTTAAATATTCCCCCCCTTAAGAAAATATTTACATCTTATTATACTTAATAAACCACTGTATTTTATTTATTTTTAATTACTTATTTTACAACCTATTTTGGTGCAAATTGCTATGCCGCAAGCTAAAAAAAATAAAGGTAGTGTATAAAGGGCTCGTGATTCGTTTCCCCGGGTACACGGATTTTTTTTGCAGATTTATTCACGACAGAAGTATCGTATAAGATACTAAATTTTGTATGTTTAAGCAAACAGCAGCTGCATATTATGAACTTATTTAAATATGAATTATTATTTTTCTTCCCTTATATTTTCCATATCTAAAGCCTATGGTTATGGCACATTGACGTGACATAGTTATAAGCGGCTATTACTTGCTTAGTTCCATGAGATCCATACACGGAGGTCCTCCTAAAGAGCATGGTTCCCAATAACTTCCAAGGCAGGAGTGGACTTTAAAAAATGATAACTGTAGTGAAAAAAAAACCTGTTGAATTTAAAAGGAGATTAAAGGATTACCCGAACGTTCTTAAGGCCAATTTGATATTAATACGGCTCAAGAAAACCGACAAAACGCGATAAGCAACAGACGGCGACTCATTTTAGTTTTGATCTGTGATGTTTTTTAATTCAGTGATCGAACGAAAACTGAGCTTAAAATGCGTTGTTGTTGCAGTTCAATAGAATATTTCGCATTAAATTTCAATTACATATATGTAATTGTTATACTTATCGATGAGATTTTAGTTGTACGTGGGACGATACACAGATGCTCTAAGAGTTTTTTTAAAATAAAATGATATATGTCAACCTTGTAGGCATGCTTGAAAAGGTTCCACAAGTCTGACATTGATGAAAGATAAATATTATAAAATACATTTAACGTTATTCATCAAAAAAATACGAATCTAGCTGTAATAAATATGTTGCTTTAAATCGGTGTAATTATAAATAATATTGCTCACGTAAATCAACTGGAGAATCACCACTTCGTAATTTTATTGCTTAGAGTTTGTTATTTTTTATTCAAATGCTTAACTTTTATTAAAATTCAAAATTTATCGTGAAATAAACATAATAACGAATATTTTTTTAAGGTGCGTATTTTTAATGCCTTATATACAAAAACTATTCAAATACAAGTGTTAGAAGAATCTTTGAACAAATTTACTGTTTTTCATTCCAAAATATAATTATAAAAATGAACTTCTCAACTCACCTGTCAGAAAGAATTATTTTATATACTTTTTTTAAACTGATAACTTGTAAAAAAAGGTTTAGACTTCAAGTGATAAAGGTGACCCTCGAAAAAAAAAATCCTGTACAAATCCCTGAATATCTGAACAGCAGTTTTTAATCCCACGATTATTCAAGCTGTAAGCCGCTGAAAAAATGGTCTCAAATCTTGAAAGTACATCAGTCGTCACATTTGGACTTGAAATTTCTGAAATTTCCAGAATTTCTTAGAAAAAAAACTATAAAGTTCCTAAAATATTATACAATAAACTTTCTTTCATGCTTTTTATTATAAAGACTTAATATTGACATCACTTTTATACAATTTATTTTAAAATATGTGAGGGTACTTTCTACTAATTCTATAAACGATCACAATTTAGAGCATATTGCCACCACAAAATGATATTAAACATCTCTTACCATATTGTCAATACATCAAAACATGAAAAAGAGTATTGTTTAAGATGACGATAACCTGAAAGATTGAGGAAAAGGCCACATCAGTTTAAGCTCTTCAGCTAATACTACTATCTTTTTAAGGTATATTGGCCAATACAATCGTACAAACAAATTGCAGAAAGATCGATGGTGAGATTTCACATGATCATGTTTATTTCTTAATACCTGGTGAAAACAGTTTTTCTATGTGTACTGCATACTTACTACTGCATAATTGTATTCAAATCTACTTAGTGGTTGGGGAGAAGACACTAATAAATTTATTTATTGATGGTATTTTAATTGTATGTAGAATGATTCATTATTTACCAGTTTTTTTTATTGTGCTGCCTAACTGGATCATAAGAGGGTCACAAATATGGTCTGCAAAACTATTTCAGCTACTAGGATGATCGTCATCTCCACATCTCCAAGCTTAATTGGGTAAATTTTGTGTATAACTCTCTTCAGCTTTTCAGAACAAAAACTTTGAGCATCAAGAAATATCAACTTCAGTATACTAAGCATATTTTGGCATGAGCTAATCGATTTTATTTCAATAAAGAGAGAAATTATTATAATACTCTTTTGTTCTGTTCAGTTTGATACTAAAGGGCGGCTGAAGTCACATTGAGTTAAGATCAATGGTATTCTTTACGATGCTAGTTGATTTATCTCAACGATCGTACTTTGTTGTATTATATTGCATTAGATCACATAAAAATATGAAAATAAACTAAAAGACGTACTTCATCCCTTGGTGTAGCACTCCCTCTCCTTGAGACCTCAGCAGGAGGGCTCGCAGGGCTTCAGAGGGGTGGAAAGTTTGGAACAATGTCGGTCTTCGAGGGATGATTGGTCGTTATACGATGGGCGAGCACTGCGCTGTCTGTGATGCGTTACAAAAAATAAAGAAAGATAAATGAAACACGCGGGCTGGGGTAAAGCGATGGGTATCGGAGGTGAACTCGCGAAACTTCTCTCTTCTCCGTTTTTTTTTTCAGTTTTTTTTTCAGTTTCGTTTTAGTTTTAACGCCAGCAAAAACGGTACAGTCGCTCGGGGCACTCTTATTATTTTTATAAATTGCCCGCTCAAGTATTCCAGCAGCGAGCCGATATTGCCTTTTCGTGTTTATAATTTATCGGTTTGATTGGAATAGATATAACGGACGATCGCTTTAAAGATAATGGTTTATTTTGCAAAAAAATGTGTAAAAATCGACAAGAACAATAAATATGTATGTATATATCGCAAGTAATGAAAGCAGACAAGAGTAAAAAAGTGTAATATATATTTTTGGAAAGATGGGAATACCGGAAAACCATGAGGAAGAAAACACATCCGTGGCTTTTATGACACTTAAATAATCATGTATAAATAATAATTACAGTTAACTTTATTTGACTACAGCGCAGTATTCATGCACAATCATGAGAATATATCGTGTTTCTTTTTTTTTATTTCTCTTAAATTTGAACTTTAATTGTGTCAAATGTAGGAGTATATCCATTCCCTTACATGAAGCATTTGACATCACAAGCGGATGAAAAAAATATCTGTCAGCCACCATAGTCTCGCTTAGTACATTCTATGTATAGTTGGCCTTCGAGGACAACGAAGGCTTGAAGAATAAGCAGCTATAGATTATTCTTTCCTGCAGAATTTCTACTACATGTCTCAAACAGTTGCACCTTCTCTTTTTGACCGATGGTATGAAAGGCTGCATTGTCCGCTCTCTCACAAAGTCTTTGTTCCTAAAAACAAACCATCGGACCTCTAGTATTCTTCGTAGGCTGCGTATCTGCTCATGAAACCACTTATACGGCTGCATTGACTCTAAGTGAGATGATCAGCCGTAAAAAAGTGTGGAAAATACAGGCAATGTGTAGACAGCACTATGTTTTCATCGAGTAAAGCTGACCCCAGATATCCCAAATATTGTGCAAATAATTTTAAGAAGCACGGCTTATTTACTATTTTTTTATACAAACAAGTAGTAATGAACAACTGACCAACTAACTGAACAACTAACTACAAGTAGTATACCAACAATTCCATTGCTTGTATAATCAGATACCCCCAACACCCAGACTGAAGTCTTGAAGCAGCTTTCTGAGATCCACCTCTCACATCCGGTCCTGAAAATCAGAGACTCCAGCAGACAAGTCGCATCAGAGGATTTCATTACTCCAAAGGAAGGCCTCCCAACTGGCAAGAACCTTGACTGGTGAACCTAGAAATTCCTGAACAGATTAAGAACCGGAGTTGGTAGAACTAAGGACAACCTCGAGCGGTGAGGAATGCTTCGGCAGGGAGAGTCAGTATTGTGTGACTGTGGAGACCTGCAGACCGCCTCACACCTAGGTTCCTGTTCCATGTGCCCAATAAGCTGCACGTATCAGGACCTTATGCTGGGCAACACACGGGCTATCGATGATGCCAGATACTGGGCAAAAATAATTTGACGTCGCTGACACGAAGAAGAAGAAGATGAACAACTGAAAAGATGCAATGATTATTTGCTTGCAGTTTATATAAAGGCATTAAAGCGAGATATTTCAGACAGTGAATTTATAAAATAATATAAAAAGCTATTGTTTCCTGTCTGAAAAACATAAATTTAATTCCGCTATCACCACATGAGAATGGATCATTAAGATAACATCCAGAAACAAAGCGTGGCATCTAGATGCCGGGCTGGGGGTCCAGAGTGCCCATAAACCCCTTTTTTATAAGATTGGTCGCCCCCGTAAAAAATAAAAATAAAAGGAAATATGTGCGCACTGGGAATAAAGCCCACACCAGAGATGTGCAACTACAACCTACCGTCAAACGTCTTGCAAGTGTCAACATGCAATATTTGCTTCGAGTGTGAATGCTGCTAACGCTTGGCAAAGATCAAGACATTTTTGATGGTTTTTTTTTCATTATTTTATTTCTACAAAGTTATTATCAACCCAAATCAAATTAACTTAACCTAATCAAAACTAACTAACCTCATTAAACCTTAAAAAAAAATCTTATCGATAATTTGATGTACATTCGGTCCTTAGTTTATTAAAATACTGTCCATTTATTTTGTTACCTTCCTATTATTATATTTAAATAATTACTGAACAAATGATGCGCTAATAAAAGTCGACACACAAATAAAAGCAAATATCCCCTACACATACACTCTTAATTTACTTTTTTAAATACGAGTATTTTTTTGAGTGGTTAAAAATTAAAGTAACAGGTTTAATTTTGATCATCTTATCTGAGTTTTATTTACGTCATCAAATCAATGGTCCACAAGCTGAAAATCATATTCCAAAATAAAGACAAGATTTCTCGCGGTTTGTAGTGTAATTTCGGCTATTTTCCGTTTGTTATATTGTTTATTATCAATACTTTTTACCAAATGGTGGAGTTTTAACGTATTTTATTTACATTCATAACGTTTTTTACTAATATGAACAGTGTATATTATTTTGTACCTTGTTTTAATTTGGATCGATTACTCAACGTTAGTCGTATACAAAACAATGCATAATACATGTAAAGGATTTAATAAGAACTATATTCAAGTGAATGAAACCATCTGAAAAGGTTGTTATCTGCTGCGCAACATGAAATAGTTGATGTTTGGGAGTGCAGGAGATAAGCGGGATGCTGCCGACCCCTCCCAGAGCAATCAGCCGAGGCGGAGGGGAGGTCTTCCTCATCCATTTATTGTTTCATGGGCACAAGTACGTTTTATTACTTCATCCTGAAAACGGACACATTGACTGAATGGTCGCTGTTTTTTCAGAACACTTATGAACATTTGAAAAAATATATATATTAACATATTCTTCATAAAAAAGTAACAAATACATGTCAAATTGTTTTCGGTGGGTGTAGATTAAAAAATTAAAATTTTAACACTTTCAAAATCACTAAAAAAATAATATTTTTTTTATTATAACGTGTTGAATGTTGGAATAAGTAACTATACATTTTTAAACTAATACACTTACAAATTCACAACAAACTTTGTTGTATATAACACTTAATAACATATCGGATAAAAAATAAACGTCTTGTGAGAAAAGGAACGGGGAATACGTTAGCTCATTTAGAAACGCCATTTCAACTATATAATACAACAACAAATTGAGTGCTTGAATATCCACAAGTACCAACTGAAATGGAAAACAATGGATGGTTACGATCACAGGTATATCTATCTAACAAATAACACAATATGCGTTTATATCTCGACTCTAAAAGCGGTGTAAATAGCCGAGTGGCCAGCGTAATTAAATGAACATGATTTCAAAGGCTAAAAATTGTAGTTTGTCTTTGCTATTTGCTCCAAATTGAAAGCAGACAACGAACGGAATGAAATAAAATCGATTCGTAGAATTGTTTAATTAAAAATATACCGCAATATTTATGCAGTGGCAAATATACGCTACGCATGCAGCATTTGATCACAAAAAATCAACCAGTCATACAATCTACAGATTAAACAACGTATTTTTCATTACTTTTTTATATTCATGTTGTTACATTTCAAATTGCACTATTGCGTTGAATGCACGCTATATTTCGGGAATATTATTACGCTCATTAAAAACTATTTAAAACTAGTCTCGATAAATACGAGAAAGTCATTAATGTGTTGTTTTTTTTTATATATAAATAAGTATCATATAAAATAGTTTATTTACATACAAATAAAATATATATTTCATTTTATAGGACGAATTACTTTTTTTCATTAAGTCACGTTAAAACACTGCTTTAATGCATTTATTTTTGTACATGTTTCTTACATACATTTTATTCTAAAATGAAAAGTCATTTTTGAGAGTTTGTACAAAAATCTTACATTGGTTTGTATGAAAAAGTATTCTGCTAGCCCGCATTGGTATGAAGTGCATTTTGCATACGCTGTGCAATAAACAATCAAAAGCATCTCAAGCATACGAGGGACACACGTACAAGCTTCTGTATTGTCGCTTCGAAGTTTACTTCTTTTATTTGTTGCCATTCCCATTATGAGCTGGCGAACGTACGGCTAGAAAAATAGACGTAATAGGAGCGCAAAAGATTGTAGGAGGCGTCTGGGAAAATATAAGAAAACACTATCGAGGGAGTTGGAGGGGCAACTCACGCATCTCTAACCCTCCTCATCGCCTCCGCTCCTGGCAGTTATTAACAACAAATTTGACTTTTTATGCCATTATTCTTGCTTGTCTAATTTTTACGTAGAATTTTTAGTAACTATTGATTCATCACAATATGTTAGTCCACTTTTAGGCTTTCCAAATGAGTATTAATCCTTCTTGATACTCCGCATTCCACAACCAGCCTCCTCCGCCATTCTTCTTAGGTCGTATCTTACAGGGGCTCGTCCAACATAACATTTCAGATGCGTCACTCATATACTTTTCATCCACATCGACCGTATTATCTTTTAATATAAAACAAATGTGTTCTGTCTTTTGCCACGTCTCAAAGGCCTCTAGTCTTTTTTTATCACTTTCAGATAAGCACCATGTCTCACAGCCGTCCATCAAAGATGCTCCAAACAAATGTTTTGGCATTTTTCCAAACAAAAGATTGATATAATGGGTTATTTTACCACATAACAATTTATTAATGTACGAGTGAAATCATTTTTAATAGACAAGAAATTCTTATAAACTTCTCTATACGGCACCCGCGTGTCATATATTTGTCATGACACATTCAACCTTCTATACCCAGCCACCATCGCGTCGTCTGGCCGATATCTAAATTGCTTCGCGCCTCCGTTGTGTTTTGATTTCTAGACCGATATAATAGGATAAAAAAATCAACGCAAAACGATTCGTGATAAAAGAGCCTTAAAAAATATTTATCATGAATTTTATTTGAACGCATGCAAGAGACTAGCGAGAAACAGCGATGGAGAGATCTCATGTAAGGATTCTACTGCAAAATGTAATCTATTGATAGGATTGGAGGCCTTTTTAGAAAGCCAAATTCAGTTTTGGACGGATTCTGGTTAATGATGACGTCAGCAATCTCAGACATAATGCACTTCGTTGAGATATGTTCATACATAATGATTGCCATATAGTCGTTTTGTTTCTAATATTGCGTACGTTCTATAATGTTCCAGACTAAGAAAAACTTCACCATAAAATACTATTTACAATTAATTTTACTAGAATAAGTAGAAACTACGATAAAATACATAAATACGATACCAAAAATTAATCTGTATAGTGTACTGTGAAATATAAGCAATGCCTATGTGACAAATTTTTGGTGTTGAATTACAAAAAATAAAACTCGGCCTTATTCTGCTCTTAAAACGACGATTCAAAACAGATTTCAGGAATTCTAAGAAAAACAACTTGCCACGAAAAGGCTTACAAATATAAAAGCATTGAAAAGACTTTTATTTCAACTGTCACACATAAAAAAAAACGTTACAAGCTTTCCTACGATACAATTAAATATTGTGTAATGTAAGGTCAGTTAAAATATATTTGACAGTTTATATTATTTTCCTTAAATGACATTACAAAATAGGTAACATTTCAATGTGTCATTAAAGTAGATATAACCATAAGTGTGGCGATGTAAATTTATTGACACATTTAGTGTCAATGACCTCACACTCAGAACTAGCGTCAGGAGACTCATGATAAATAGCTTGACTTGTAACAACAAAAACCCTGTCATAAGTATATCATGATTGACACACAAATAACAAGGCATTATTGTCACAAAATAAAACGTCCAATATTTTGCATCTATCAACGCCAGCACTGAATCTGAAGTAATATTACACCAAATATGTCAATATCTTCACTTAAACTGGTTTCAACCACTGTTCACTGCGATTCTTTCGTCTTACGCGTATCGGTTGAACGATGGTCTTTTCAGGCCACAGTTCAGGCTCCATGAGAAACTCCAGCGAAGTCGCGATGACCCCGACTTTGAAAGAAGTTGACAGCGTCCGTCTGCTGATAATACTCCTGATGGTCATCTAAGAGGGATTGAATGCAGCGGTCGCTGCCAAGAAGCTCTACAAGTCATCAGCTGTTGTATCCGGGTGAAGACCCTTGGCGTGAAGATACGTCATCTTCACTCCGGCAACCTTCTTCGAAGGAGCTGCAGAACCGCGGATCACCCGATGTGTTGAACGTTTTCCCCCATCAGAAGAGGCGCGACTCATATCCGAGTGGTAAACTTCCCCAGAAAGACTGCTCGTGGGAGAGAGAGAGCATCCACGGAGAGAGCAATCCGGGCCTCCAGTTCCTCGAACCACGAGCTGGAGGACCTTCTTGGGAGCCCTACTCAGAACAGCAGGGGCTCCTTGCATAGCACACTCCTAGGATTCCTCTTCTTCGGAAGCCTCACTTGAAGTAACGGCTTCACCGACGGCAGGTTCGGAGTCTCTGCTGTCACAGTTTAGTGATGGTGAAACTTGGCGAGGACTGGAAGCAATTTCCGCAAAGGTAGCCGGAATCTCCTTGCACTTCCTAGGCAAGCGCCTTCTGTGGGAAGACGGCAGACTTGTTGGGTTGGGTGGAGCGTCTACACCAACGGACGTCAGTGTATCTTCCTTCCCGCATCCAACAGCCTTTAAAAGCCGCTCCAGCAGCAAACGGTGATCGTCTAAGCGACGATGTATTTGCGCGATGTCACAATCGCAAGTACGGGCCATCCTGTAGGTAGGATGACAAGACGTCCGCTCGGTTTGAGTGTCGAGCGACGAATATTATATAAATGCCTGTATTTCTTTATTCAGTTACTAATTGAAGCTTTTGGCAGTGAGTTAAATTAACTGGCAGTTAATTAAATAATCGACAGTAGACTAAATAAATTTACAGTATCCACTTGTCAGTATTCATGTTGTCAATTATAAAATTTAAATTGCAGTAATATATTCAATATTGGAAAAAAGTGATGTAAAATTTATTAATAATTAACCCATTAAATGGAAAACCTAAAGAAACCTATTTTTAATTATCATTCATTAATTCTATTTCCAGTGGTTAACGTGTTTGCTTCTCACTCAGGCGCCGTCGGTTCGCATCCCGACCAAGCTTGATTTTCCCAAATCGATTAAATTAAATCTAATCTCTTTATATGCCCCTCTAGGGTCGAGCCACTTCTTAAAGACAATATGTGCAGGCCTCGGGATCATCGGGTTGTTCATCCGGTCCCCTTAAAAACGCTGATTATTGAACACCTAAACATTTCTCTGATACTACAGACGCAGGCTTTGCAAGTTCGCGGACTCTTGCCCTAGAGGCTATCGGGAACCTACGTTTCATAACAGACTTCCGGGTATACTGGTATTCTGGAACATAGCATAGACAACCTGGGCTAACAGAAATGTGAAAAACGTCATTTTCTTGTGTCCTACGATGCGGATATGGTAAAAAAAACTACTAATTGATTTCCTTTCTATTTTTCTAATGCCAAATAATTATTTTTTGCTTATCTCTTCAGGTATTCATTACTGTCGGTTTGCTTTAAAATAACTACCCATTAATTTAATTAAATACAGCAAAAAAAATGCAATACGGAAACATGATTTTATTCAATACCGTAATTGCGATATAAAGTTATTACTTTATTTATCATACTATTATCATTAAAAATAATAATATCTTGAACGCAAATACTCGAGGATATAATGCATATTATGAAGAAAAAAATACCCTTCCTTAAGTTTTAAGTCATAACTACGAACTTTTATGTTATTTGTGTGAGAACATTGCTTGCCATATTATAATTGATATTGATGTAAATTTTTCAGAAACATAATTATATTTTGAGACATTTAATATTCGCTCCGGATTGAATGTGTTTATTGAATTTATTTCAGAAGATTCGAAACTAGCACGAATTCAATTATGAAATTCGGGGTCGCTGTAATAATATTTCCTTTCACTAAAGGTCGAAAGCGTTTTCATCTCAAATTTCAGTCGTCGGGAAAATAATGAAAAAATATAAATGTTTTTTGGTGTTCATGTTCAATAATATTATTACAAATCATAAATTTTATACACCGGTGGGCATAGCACAGTGGTCAAAGCGTTTGCTATGTAAACCAAAGGCCATAGGTTCGATCCCCGACGGAAAAGTTTTTTTTTTTTAATTGATTTCTGAGGTTCAAAATACTCCCGGTTGGTGTAAATTTGATCCCTCGTCGTAAAATTGCCAGTCAAAGCCTATTATTTGAAATTGGTGGTAGACGAAAATCGTCCCGTGAAGACCACCCATTCATAGTAAATTCCTGCAATAATAATGATGATGCGTGAATCTCGGGCTGTAGTTTATGACGTTGGCGGATCAACACTTCACATGCAGCGCTTAGCCATATGCAGAGAATGATAAACGTCATATAATTCCACAGATGAGACTAACTTTCACCATCTGTCGGTATTCTCCTGTATGTGTTTATATAAAAAATAAAAAAAACTATGGAGAATGTAATTAATTTCAATCTCTTTAGTGTACTATTAGTATTCTTCTGTATGTGCTTACACAAAAAAATAAAATAAATAAAAAAGTTTTGTATCTGTAAAAACAAAATGAAAGTACTCAAACGTTTTATTACTCTTCTTGTAATGTCAATTTAATATACGTTTTAAATTTGAAGCTCTTAAATTAGATTTTTTAAATTTACAAAGTATGTTTTTTTAAATAACACTTTCAGTTACTTCATATTGTTGCCCATACTTTCATAACATGGTTAGCATATTACATTTAAAGATGTTTCCGATTAATTCAATATCATGTACTTTTATTACAAAAATTTTTTTTTTAAACAATAACAATAAAATAACTAACCTGATTTTCTAAGCCTAAGCTTGTAAACTACTTGCAGTAAAAGCAATCGTATTTTGTACAATAAAAATATATCGTGTAGTTGGTTCGATTGAATGTATTGAAATATGTATTTTTATACGTGATAAATCAATACCATTTTAATAATTATATTCTTATTGTATACATTCTTTTTGTATGGACTTTATTATTCAATTGCTTTGAATATTTTAGAGATTCTATAGAAACATATTTTCATTGCAATTATTAAAAACACACATTGTAGCATTAAATTTACAAAAATATGTATTACCAGCTACTTTATGTATTAGAATAGCCAGTATCAGAATATCGTGTATTTTAAAATTTATGTTCGATTAATCGTTTCCATACTCAATAAATCAACTACGTTTAGTGTTATATTTCAGGAGGAACTCGACAGTAATTAGGCCTGTTTTATTAACGACATGAAATATTAAGGACACACGTATTGCGACTTTAGAAACTTGAACAACCGTAGATGCAACTACTGAAACTGTGAATATTTAATTTATTTTCCCAACCACATTGTGTTCTTGGACTGCATTCAATACTGTTGTAATTATGATATTAAATATTAGCTAGAAACGTACAAACTTATAACTGAAAAATTGTTTGTACATGTGAATTGACAATTGTTTTAATTTTGTTGAATTTTGAACAAGACTAGAGCTTTGCTTGTTACTTAACTTCTGGAAATACCACTGGTCATTATATTTTCAATTAACTTTCAATGAATTTAACTGTACCAATCCTTTTAGTTGGTACCAGAAACCTCCATGATAGAGATGATATTGATATATTTTTAAATAAATAATACACAGTGGGACCTTCTGTTTAATCAATGTTACTTTTACGATACTGCACAATATCGACTGTTAGAGTGTAGCCAACTCGTGAACTTCAATTTCATAAATGTTGTAGAATACATGATTATGTTTAGCGCGAAACCGCGACGACAATCTTAAACAATTTTCATAATAAAAGTAAAAACTATCATCATCATCAGCCTGTATCCGTCCACTGTTGAACTTAAGCCTCCTGCATGAGTCTCCGTCCTCTTCGATCCTTCCGCCTTTCGCATCCAGGTCACTCCCGCTAAGGGTCGGCCAATGCTTCGTTAGTTCTTGGGCGCCATTCCAATACTTGCACATCGACCGTCATCTCTTCGACAGATTTGTCCTGCCCATTGCCACTTGAGTGTGCCTATTTGTTGGGAAGCATCCACTACTTGAGTTCTTCTGCATCTGTTCTTCTCAATGAAACGTCGAACAAAATCGGTCTGAAAATGAACAAAGTAAAAACTATAAAATACATCAAATTGTTATAATCCTACATTTATCAAAACTCAATTTTAAACTCCCACATGTTATTTCTGTCACTAAAAATCAAATAGTATTCTATAAATGTGAGCTATAATTTGGTTTATTCATTTCAAGAACCCTCTTATTTTTGTTTCTTATCTTATTTTCCCATGTACCAATCTTGTATATTTATCTTAGACAAAGTTTCTTAATCTAAAAATTATGCACGTCAATTCCATTCACATCCATGTTCTTGCAACACAAGTGTCCATAAAATAAAACATTGCTTCATCCATCCACCGGAGAATAATACTTCTCGTAATTGTCCTTGTATACTAGAGCTTTTGGCTTCGAGTACGCGTTCCAAGCACTCGCTTCGCCTTTTGAAATTTGCATTATACGTCTATTTATTAAGATTGGACCATCAGGAGGGGACGTTAAGCGGGGAGCGATTGCACTGCAGGCTTTTGCCACTATGGCCGAAATCTCGTTACTTCTCTCGCTGCACTTTTTACAGTTTCAGTACTTTAAGCATCTATAGTATATTACGTACACTCTCAGGATTGTTTCAGTCTCTACAAACTTTCAGGAGTATTTCATAAAAAGTACGTATTTACTTCTGAATTACATCATTTACACTTCTGTAAAAAACATTAAAACTGTCTCACTTGTAAAGTAAAGTTTTTAGTTATTAAATGATGCGCGTTTATGTGGAATTGGTCACTTATTTGTTTTTTTATATGTCCAACGCTGGCTCACTTTGTCTTGCTTAACCTACTACTGACTAATTTTTCTAGTATTAAAATGTTGTATTTTTTAAATATTTTAATATCCTTATTGTTTAATATTAATCCCTTTAAAAGTATACAATTGTATCTTATTTAATATAAATAATGTCAATAAAATATGAAACTGATGGATATTGTTAGTATATTACACTAGTCTGTCTGCACTCAAAAAACTTGCATTACTGCATTATATATCTTTTTCTTTTTAATATACTTATCGACTTCAGAGGAAAATGTATGAAAAATGCAAGTAAATTGTAGCTTCTTTAATATGTTTAGGCAAATAAATTGTAGATTCTCATTTTTTTACTTTCGTTTAATTATTCTATTGATCACCAGCACAAAAAATCGTAATTGAAAATAATGAGATCGAAGAAAAAAATCATAGCTTGAAATTATTCCCAGTATTTAATGAAATAAGATTATATCATGTATACTGAAAGATATTTATCGAATCGTAATGATTTTTACTGCGGATATAAAATGTTTAACGGTGGCTTCTTAATTAACATTGAACAGTAGCGGGGTGTTATCTGACGAAGTGACGTAAATTGTTGATTTAAACTCGCAGTTTGTGGATCTTTTTGATTTCGATGTTAGATTGTAGCAGAAAGAAGAAAGGAATTGATGAAGGCGTCTGAAATAACAGGAAGCCCTTTCCTGCCATCATTGGGATAATTAATTATCCCGCATCGGAGCTTCACTTGGGCGGCCACAGGAAGGGGCGCCAGCCTCCTTGTGCCTACAGCCTACAGAAGGGGACCTCAGAATTGCAGAGCCTTTATCCTGAAGAAAGGGAACGTTAAATTTTTTATCATTTATTTTATTAGGTATAAAATATACACGACAATCTAAAAGAATCAATGCGTTGCTATTTTAACTTTACTACAAGTATACAAAATTATCAACACAAATGAATTTTTGTATTATATTATACATATATCTATTTTAAGAATCCATTATTTATAATATAGTTCGAAGAGAAAGTGAGTCAGGAGATAAAAATATTTAAATCTTATGAATTGAAAATACTAAGATCGTATTTAAGCACATTTTATTCAATTTTCGAAATTTTAATTCCATAGCGCAATGTCTCGATGATTGGGACATTTGTATTTAAAGGGTGAAACATCCCAAAAAAAACAACATTTAACAAAAAAACGCTTGAAAATGAGTTGCTAAACATTTCAAGCGTTGAACTGAGTAGGTATTAGTATTTTTAAGGATCGTAGCTAAATTTGACGATGATTTACGTCTACCACAACATTAAATTAATAGACACATTTAGAAACTTTTCACGGAATTGTATCCGATTACACAGAACTAAAATATTTAAAAAGTTAATCTATCACCACGTACCATACTTTAACTAAAGCATATGTTCATCACAAACTGCCATGACGAAATTTTGTCATCTGCCATGGTCTTTGTCTCATCCCATTTTAATTCTTCCTCCCACAGCTCCACCAAGAATATTCCATGTATAGTTTCCTACGGCCCGGAGATTTGATGAAAATGTAGCTGACTGCAGCTTTCCAACAGTGCATAAACTATATTTTATTCTTGTGATATAATTTTACAAAATGTATCTTATTTAATATAAAAACTCCTGGCTAAAAATAGTGAGTAATGATCATAAAAGATACCACTGGATTAAAGGAAGCTTGTGGAAGCGTCGGCGTCGCGGCGCCTTCTCGACCGGATATCCGTCCACTTGCCAAGGGAAATAAAACCCGCCATTTACATTTCGCGAGTGACGGATCGCATTTGCAGGCAGAGCCTCCTTATACGAGCGGTAAATTGAGGTTATGATACCCCAACTGCTCTGCTTCCACTTATATAGTTTCATCCTTACTTTAAAAATAATAATTTAAATCTACAGAAGAATTAAATTTTTGTTTTTATATTTGAATAATATACGAAACCAATATAATTTTATTTATTTGGTAGCCTTCGTGATTATTTAACTAAACCAGATTGTTTTTATTGACAGGAAAGTAAATAATTGTACACTATTAATACTTGTCATTAAGCTACTGGTTATTGGAGATGTATAAAAATGTATTTTTTATGATATTAAAATTAAATATGTACAAAATCACTAATATATGAGTACAATTATCATTCATGAATCACAATTAAAAAAAATCATTATTTGAAAAAATTATAAATTTATATTTTTACTCCCTGATATTAAAAAAAACAAACCTTTATAATTATTACTCTCGTTAGAAATTAAGCCCTTAAAAAGTTTAATTGAAATACTCGTACTTCTTTCACAGTGGTACGAGCATGCTTCTAAACAATGGATAAATCATCAGAATTTAGATGTAAAAAAATTAAAATAAGTTAATTTATTCTTTATTCATTATATTTATGGTTGGTTACAAACTTATGATAGCACTTTATTTTAGAAGTATAATAAAGCATTTAATTTAAATTCAAATTTATAAAACGCATAAGATAATGTCTTATCAGCGGAATGAATTTTCCGTTTTTAACTGCCCGACTCTTCTGTACCGCAGAACGCGATGGCGTTTTCATGCCAACTTTTGTGAAACTTTTATTCCTTATCAACGAAGCGAATACCGGCGGATGTTTCGCCGCAACGAGAGGGTTAAGAAGGTATGAATCTCGGGACACAAGGAAGGAACCGGGAGAGGGAGATCGGAGGAACAAGGGAAGAATAATCACCGACTTATCGAGTGTCTGACGTGGCGGTGGAGCCAAGATAAAAGAAAATCTAACATCCAACCTTTATTGACCTTGAGCTTTTCTTTTTTACTTTACGAGAAAAAATCTTTTCTATCTTCACGAAACGTGAAACCGCTATCTCTTTAATTTCATTCATTAAAAAAACCTTTTTTGTATTGTTTAAAAAAGTCGCTCAATATCACGCGAAACTTTTTCAATAATGCAAGTTGAATGCAAAAATAATTTTATAATACTTTGAAGCTTTATATATAATTTAACACATCATAATGCGATCTTTATATTAATATAAACGTCACGTTACTTGGCTTGAAATATTATCAAATCATCAATTTAATAACGTTTTCGAATGATCAATATTTTTTTTCGCTCCGCTGAAATCTGAAAGATAAATGAGTTTACGGCACACTTCATTGGCTTTCGTTGAAATCCAATTACTCATTATTCGCGCGGCCCGCACCGAATCGTAAATTTCTCGCCTAAAACGTCGCACCCTTAAAAATGAGCCGCCGCGTCTGGTAAGCGAAAACTTGGGTCTCGGAGAAAGTGCTTAATAAATATACACTTGTTCGACCCTATAGCGCCATCTCTCACTTACTCGTGCAGCTTGATATTACATAAATGAAAGAAAAGTCATTCATAATGAGTTTATCTTACATTTTATTGAGTTCACTATTAATGCAACTGTAAAAAAGATTTCGAATTTACCCGCTCCTTAAAACCACTAAATGGTCCCAGTCTTGAGAATGTCGGGCTAATGATCCGATCGAAATCAGTCAAAAATATGCCTTGAATATTACAACTGCCATCATTTCAAGTCATCGGGATCTGCCATGGAGGCCATCAAACATCATATATGTTCCCAGGTGGACCTTCGGGCACAGATATATCTTGAGACGGACAAAACTGGATGGTGATATGTGATGACCATGTTCCAGATATGGAACGTATGTATATTTTATTTCTTCCCATATGGGAAGAAATAAAATATCATCCTCGACTATATGGTTGCATATAAAATTAAGTGTAATATAAATTAATCAGATGACTTAGGTTTTCTAAAGATATTAAAAACATTTAGAAAAATAATAATATGCTTTAAATCTGGAGCATAAATGACACATAAATCACATACGAATACTTACTTTATTTAAGGAGGATAATTCTTCTATAGTATTTTCAGTGTTTTCAAAAACATAAATACTTGTATTTATGTTTTTACTTATTTCATGCAAAACTTTTGTTATTAGATTTTTGTAATGTTTTGTCGTATTTATAACTTCTTTAATTATAAGTTACAAGTTGACAATCAATTATACTAATAATCAAACTTTTTGTATGCAAAGATATGTCTTGTAAGCACCGCCCATTCAACATGCCTATTTTGGTAAAGCGGACAAAACATGAATAAATTGTATTAGAAAAAACAAAGCGCCAAAACGCAATAAATATTCTAAAACATTATTGAAAAAAATCTATCTCTATCGCCGTCTTGTTTTACTGTAGATGTTTGAGTATAACAAAGACGGAGCTATAGTATTGAACGCGTGTAACTTTCGGAAGCACCCTTTCAGTGTATCTCCCGCAGATAAGACTTTGGGTACCGGGCGTAGATAATGCTGCGGGAGGAGCCGCATCAGCCGAGACTTCCTCGCCTAACTTCTGCAAACTTCGCGAACCGTCAGCGGAGTTGGCAAACCAGAGCATCAATGGTACAGAAGTGGCACAAACCTCGCGGCCAGGAGAACCCACAAACTCCTACCACTCTAAAAGTCCAAAACGTGCTATATACTCGTATTTTATGAATATTTTTTTCTCAATATCAATAATATAATTGATATTGACTTATCAGTTACGATCATAATCTGCATAAACGAGACTGAGAGAAAGAGAGAATCAAGGAGAATTAACTGTCCTCTGGTGTGAGGCGTGTAAAGTCCAGTTCAGTATAAAATATCAACCTATTTATCACTTCTATGCAGTAGCCGCAATTGCTTAGACTTTGCTCCCGCTGGACTTATCAGTTGGTGTTCTCCCACTGTTCATAATATGAATGATTGAATTAAGTATCTACGATGCGTAGATACTTAATTGTCCTTTGGTGTGATCCAGTCTAGTATAAATCAACCTCAACATCATTCCATATTCGAATACTGGCTTTCATGCATATTCCATTTTAGACGAAAGTCTCGCTCGTGCTTAATTACTATTCACGGAAAAACTTTCTTCTATTATATATAACTATTTAACAATTTCACATCATTGGAGGCAGGCCACGATATTTCAGCAAGAGAATAAATAGTGCTCAGTGTGATTCATGGTAAATCGAGGTAGGAAGTATTAATTCATTTCACACTCGTAATTTTAAATCAATATTTTTAGATTACTGTGAACAAGTATTGATTTTATATATATTTATGTATATATATTGTCAACTTACATCACATACTTTTTAGAAACTGTGATCATAAAGCTTACCAACGCCATGTTTCTTATATAATACTCGTATATGTAGTATTTCCCGGCGGCCTCTCAGGAAGGCAAATGCTCGGATGTTTTTATTTTGAATCGATATATGCTAACTACGTAAGAATACTGACAAACAGTTTTACTGATCTGCAATTGGCAAATTTCAGTGACGAAAACTATTATGAAGTGAGTTAATTCATCATTTTATCAGACGCATTTCTTTTCTCCGTTCATAAAAATATGTTTGTCGCCAAATAAGTGTCAATTTGAAACATATTGTTATTTAAATTCAGTAGATTCTTTAAACATTGTACGAAATAATAAAATTACACATCTTTTGAAATTTATTTTACTGCACAACTGAAAAAAATAAGAAAAAAATTATAACACTTTAAAGTAACAAGCACCTGTAAATTAATGTACATAAAAAATCTACATTTATTACGGTCATCATACCATGCTTTGAGGTTTACAAAGCTCTTAAATACTTCAAAATAGTTGTTTATTCTCGTAGGACAATATAACTAGCTTAAAATTTCATGTTTCTTAAGTAAGGTATTAAATTTATGCTTACAATTTAAGATTTTATGAAAGCACTATCTTAAAACTGAAAAGTTTCTAGACATGGTCACTGGCAAATAATACCATAAAGTTTGTCCATAAAAAGTGCATTTATGTGAATAAATTTAACGTAAATTATATTCAAATTTTGGACGATAAACATTTTGCAAAACGAATTTAAATGTATATATGTAAAACATTAACTATGTAGAAAAAGCTATAGATCAATAATAGATTTATTTTTTGTACTATATTCTACGATTTTTTCATAAAATTTAATTATACCAGTGAATACATTTTAGACAATAGCACGTCGTAAGCACGACTCTCTTTAGATACTGAAGTTAAGCAACATTAATCGTACACCAAAACTTGGATGTGCCTTCCATTACTAGGGATGGCACATCCAAGATTTGGTTTGACGAGTTGAGACGTCACTTGGGGGAAAAATATTACGGATACTACATCTGCGTCATTTTCCTCGGAATACTTTAATGGAGGTAGTTGGATACAATATATGTTTCGATATAAGAAGGAAATACGTTATAACCAGTTTATTAATTCAAAGATTGTTGTGAATACTTGACAAATAATGCTTTACAATTCTCTTATATTACAAAATAATCTTAAATAATGTTTTTTACAAAAACCATGTGATTATGTTTATTTATAATAAAATTGAAATAATTCAAACTTACATTAGGTTAAATTAAAACATATATCATTCAAAATGATTTATAGATTTATTCACCAATGAATTGAAAATTAATGCGCATAAAAAAATCTCGTATTGCATACAATGTTCGATGGTATCACTTGAGATTTGCGCATAGCCCTTCATTTTCTTCGCTTATTTCCATACCGAGTTGTCTGGGCGTGTGAATTCGATGCCAAATTTCTGCTAGACTTCGCCAATGTCTACTGAATTGCGCTTTTTGGATACATTGCACCCGTACATACATCTTCGAAATTGTCTTTTTACCAACGGAAATGCACTCGTAAATTGTTGTACTTGAAAGCTTTCGTATTTGCTCTACTAGCGCCAAAATAATATTTTTATCAATCGAGATTTTCCCGTTTGCTTTGGAGCTTACAAGCAAGCATTAAAAAATAAAGGATTTCATTTTGAAAAAATACAATTATGTGTGTTTTTATTGTTAATATATTGCCTTTTATTTTGTCGTCACTTTGTAATTAACTGAATTGTACACTGACATATGAATTTACTTTTCCATGTTTTTCGTTTTTCTGTATTCTATTGTCGGTTATTTTGTCGTACTTATATTTAACTTTTCATTTCTGTCTTGGTTCAGTAATACGAAGGTTATTTATCTTATTCACTAGCTGACTTAACGAACTTCTTACCACTCCAGAATCAATTATGGTTGCTTAAAATTATTACCTGTATTTTGAAAGTAATATTTGGGTAATAATTTGATATTTTTCCGTTTTATTTAAGCAGTTTTTTTGTTATTATTTTGTAACAATTATTGTTTTATGCTGCATTACTTGAATAAACGAGTATTATTATCATAATTAAGTGGTTTAAAGGTGTCTTTTAATAAATATATTAGTTAATAAGTATTCGAGAAATAATCTCAATTAAAATAGATTCTGAAACCTACCCTGAACTTGATAAAAGTGAATTCGTGTTTTTGAACTATTCATAATTTTTAATATTACTTACTAATTTATTATTAAACGCAAGCTTCCCGCATAAGTCTGTTTCTCTTTTTTTTCTCCGATTTCTTCATCCAGCATCCTCCAACTATTTTTCTGAAGTTATCAGTCCAAGTAGCAGTAAATCGACAAACAATACGTTAGTGGTTACTCAAAACTCTCACATGTAATTTCATCAAAACTAAAAATGTTCCAGACAAATATAAATAAAATAATTTATTCATCATTTTCAAGTATTGGGAATGTGCAAAAATATATGTTTATTGTTAAAAGTCTTCAATAACGGAGCTTTCATTTATTTCATTTACAAAAGTATTATTGATTATTGCACGATACAGTGTTTGAATGCGCCGTATTTTTCAATATAACCTCGTTGCATAAGACGATATACAAAATTCAAATGCGCTGCAATGTATCTTGTAGTAGACTCGTCGATGATAATTAGTGTCCGATGCTCTAATGGCCCAGCTTTGGTGCAAGTTTTAAACGGCTATATCATGCCGGTGATTAGCACCCCTAATGACCGTGCCACAAATTATCCTCCCCTCGCACTCCAGCATCTCTTGCATCGATGATCTTCTCATAACTCCCGCTGCATTAGCTGAGATGGGCACAAGTGGGTTTCCTACAACTCTCCTACAAGAGATAACACACTTTACAACCACAACATTGTAGCACTGTCACATATAATATAATGTAATATATCATGCAATGTGCGTATATTTGTCTTTAAATGATTTGGTTTGACAAAGAAAATGAAATCTCATAAAGCATAAAATATATAGTAATAGAAACATATCATTCGTGTTTTATTTGAATAAGCATTTTCTAGTAAATGTATATATTTGTTAATAAGGAAAAATTATAATAATTGTTTTAATGTCTCTACAAAATATAACATATTATCTTAACTTTATGTACTTGGTCAAATAACGAGGGTTGAACTATCTGGGATACGTACTTAGGTTGCTGCAGGAAAGTATAAACATTATCTGCCTTTTTTATGAAAGCTCCCGGTGTCTTGCTTTCTTAGAAGACCGTTGAGAACTATAAATATAATGTAATTGACTCCGGAATATAAAGCTGACATGGGATGAAGCGAGAATCAAGGCGACTGAAAGAGCTTAACCGTGGCAGTTTGTGAATAAACAACTGCTAAAATTCCTTCAAATCATGGTATTTTTTATATGCCATATGTTCAAAACGTTATTTTAAACATAACTATTTGTATTGAACCTCCAAAATAATTATTATTATCAACTCTCATCTAAGATAGAATCTGTTAATTCATACAGTCATACATCATGGTCCACAACATCAAGTATCGAGAAATTTGCGGTGTACGAAATTCTATGTATTAATAATATTAATATAAATATTAATAAGGAATGCTTACGCATCGATAAGGAGCATGGACCAACTCAATAATCTGCCACTCTATGTGGATTTAATAAATCAAGGTCCAAAAACAGTATTGAGGAATGTGCAGTGTATTAATATGATTTTATAACTGCTTTCTCGTGTTGTAAATTGGGGAATAAAAAGGGGACTAGTATTAAATAAATTAGTACCAACTCAGCTTCAGTCTTTCGTCTTATCCTCAATTCCGGATACTTGGTAATACGTCATCACCATATAAGCTGTAATTTCGGGACCATGACCTGGGTTCCGGAACATCATAATTGGGTTCACATTTTTCTATACTCTTTAAGACTTGTAATATAAAGTAAGCTATTATTCATACTTCAATTGGACTCTTAGATTAAAATAATTGTTATTCATTTGATTTTGCTTGATTCCTTAGTATGCCGATCACTGATGATCAGTTTCAGTCAATGATACGAGTATTATCTATGTGCTTTACTCTAGTATCTCATATGCAGTTTGGAATGCTTTTGTGGTCATTGATATTATTGCTGTCAGATCGAGGTATATTAATCAGGGTAATTAGCTTCAATTAGGGTTATATATGTATTGTTAGTAAACAGTGTCTGACAACTTAAATGTTTATATTTAAGATATTCTAATTACTTTACCAATTATTTATTACCTTGTTAAATGATTGATTGATGATATTAATTATAATGTCTGAAGAAAAAATAACCATTTATATTTATTTCAATAATGGCAACAGACGGATTTGCCGGTGGGTATAGCTCAATTGTCAAAGCGTTTGCTTTGCAAGCCAAAGTTCGTGGATTCAATCCCCGACGGAGGTTAAAAAAACGATTTTTAATCGATTTCTGAGCCTTAAAATATCCCCGGTTGGTGTCAATTTGATCCCTCACCCGTACAATCCCAGTCATAGCATATTAATTAAAATTGGTGGTTGACAAAGTCGTCCCGCGAAGACCACCCATTCATAGTAAATTCCTGTAATATTTAAGGATGACGCATGAATCTCGAGCTGTGGTCTATGACGTTGGTGGATCAACACTCCACATGCAGCGCATGGTAAGCGTCATAAAATTCCACAGATGAGACTTTAGAATTACTATCACCATCTGTCGGTATTCTACCGTATGTGTTTACTTAAAAAAAAAAAAACATTTTATCTATTATTATACGTCGTTTTAAGATAAGCAAGCTTAAAATTTAACAAAAATGTTTAATATAATACATTGTTTCTTTGGACGTGCCCAGAGAAATACGCCGCAAGGATTTCAAAATGTTTTAATATATTTCAATTTTTAAGATTAAGTCTATTTTTGAATTAAAGAGGTTAAGGTTATGTCTGTTGAAAAAGTTAGCTCTACGTAAGATATTAAAAAAAAATACACTGGTGGATACAATGATGTTATTGGCGACGTATCAATTGAATGGAATATTCAACGATAGATTGGACACTCTGGAGTACGCTGATGGTCCCGGATAATGTTCTCTACGTGCGCCCCGCTCATCTGACACATCAATCAGTCGGGATAGGATTTCTCTTTGAGACATCCCATACACATTCTGATGCCTAATCTGCGCGTCTATCCCCAACTATCGAGGCGATCATTAGGGGAGGAGCATTAACGACTGTCTTAATGATACTTTAGTTAGTTGCCTCGAGGTATAATATCTGCGGAAATAAATTTAATATCGATTCTGCCAATACGTTACGTTTCAAACTTGCAAGATTTCTTAGTAACCAAGCATAAATCTTAAGTTCATCGTGTTCAGTCAAAAAGATTGTCTTATACAATTTTACAATAGTTGACAAATTCAAATATCTTGTAAAGCTTGTTGTGATCACTGACCAAAATCTAACATCATACATACAGGAGAATACTGTCAGATGGTAATAGTAATTCTGAAGTCTCATCTGTGGAATTCTATGACGCTTACCATGGTGCTGGCTAAGCGCTGCATGTGGAGTGTTGATCCGCCAACGTCATAGACTACAGACCGAGGTTCACGCATCATCCATATTATTACAGGAATTTACTATGAATGGGTGGTCTTCACGGGACGACTTTCGTTTACCGCCAATTTTAATTAATAGTATATGACTGGCATTTTACAGGTGAGCGAAAAAATTCACACCAGCTATTTTAGAGCTCAGAAATCGATTGAAAGTCTTTTTTTTTGTTTTGATGAAAAGACAAAATAACAGACTTATCTTTACGAAAAAATACTGCGAAAATAATGAGCTAATTAGAGAGATGCATTATTTTAGTTTTGATTGTTTGATTTTTAGTCATTTTAAATGTATTACAGTTAGATATATAATAAATTTTAAGGTCCCGATAAACACCGAATGGCCTTTTTTTTTTTTTTAGAAGAGTTGCGGTTGTTGCATCAATCGATTAAGAAAAATACCTAGCAGATTAAAAAGAACAGTGCTTATTTTAGCATTGATTTATCTATTCACAAAACAAATGTTATAATATTACAGAAAAAATGATAATAAAATATTAAGGTATGACAACACAGGTACCGGCGGGTAGAGTTTAATGGTCCAAACGTTTGCTTTGCAAGCCAAAGGTCGTGGGTTCGATCCCCGACGGAGATTGAAAAAAAATTTTTTTTTATCGATTTCTGAGCTCTGTAATACCCCGGTTGGGGTGAATTTTATCCCTCATCCGTAAAATGCTAGTCATAGACTATTAATTAAAATTGGTGGTAGACGAAAATCGTCCCGTGAAGACTACCCATTCATTGTAAATTCCTGTAATAATTAGGGATGATGCGAGAATCTCGGTCTATAGTCTGTGACGTTGGTGGATCAACACTCCACATGCAGCGCTTAGCCATATGCAGTATGGTAAGCGTCATTGAATTCCACAGATGAGACTTCAGAATTACTATCACCATCTGTCGGCATTCTCCTGTATGTGTTTACATAAAAAAGTACATTTGAAAATGAATACAAAAAAATATAACACAAAAGAAAGAGAAAAAACGGTACAATTGATGAATTAATGAGTCAATGCAATGCAAAAGTATTGATTTCATTAATAAACTAATTTGTCAATTATATTATAAATTGTGTTAATATCCACAATGACAATTACAAAGAAAATAATAAAACAAAGACAAAAATATTGTAGCTTAATTTTCTATTTATAAACTGTCTCACCTACTTTCGTATAGTCTCCGCGAAAATGTCTTTCATCGCATTGCGAGTAATGCCGTTAATCCTTTAAGGGAGTATTTCCATTTCTCATAACGATAATGCCCGGTATGCCTCCGAATAGCTTAAGTATTAAAAACCCCAAACGCGAGTCGACAGGGCTGTTTTGCCCCGAGGGAGATTGATTAATATATATCAGAATCGGCTGTCATTTAAAATGTAAATTTAACTCTTACCAGGGACGGGTTTCATCCCTAAAGGCGTCTCAGCCTCTTATATTCAAAGATGCGAATAATAAATGGATCGGATTATCTTGTTTGATATTCTTCCCGGACCTTTCAATTAATTAGTTCAATAAATAAATGACGGAGAACGTCCCAATTGATCGTATCGATTAAAGTTATTGTTTAACTTTGTGCGTTACTTGTTCTCCTTGTTCAAATCGAATCTTTCATAAATGAAGACTATGCCAGTTTATGTGCTCTAATATATCCGATGTGTTATTAATCGTCTTGCCTTTGACTTAAGTTTTCTATGAAAACAGGTAATTGTAAGTTATATTTACTAGAACATTCACAAAAATAAACAATAAAATTAGTTTACGTTTCTGTTTGTTTGTTTGTCTGATTTAAGAGCTTCTCCGTTGATTAAATTTGACGAAATTTTTTGGCATTTCTACACTTAATTATATTTTTAAATTGCGCCTTCTTTTCAACATTTTTAAATTTAACTGCTATTAATACTTTTATATACTATAAAGTATGTATATACATAATATTTTGGGCATTCAAAATAATGCTTGTTATCAATTAAATATCAATATTGCCGTTGTATTATGTTTTAAATTACTTTTATCGAGATATGCCGCCCTTTGGTTATTGTTCGAATATATTTTAACCGTGTCGACCATGCCTTGGGAGCATCGGGCGGACTATTCGATCATCTTAAAAAAAATATTAACAAATCACCTGCTACATATCCATATCCTCCTGCTCTTAACTTTGTTGGGAAACGTGCTCCCAGGTGGATATCCAAGAGCGGAGATGTTCTGTAACGCGGGAAGGACGATGGCAACTGATAGAGCTGAGTGACTACAATTTGTCTATTATCTAGATCATACGATCTATATATAGACTAATAAATAAGTAAAACGTTTACACAATGTCTGCATATAACGAGTATCAATTATACAAGTTTTTAGCATTTATGATTAAAGTTGTGAAATTTTAACTAATCTAGTAATTTCTCGACATTGCAAAATATTCGGAAAAATATTTATCGCCCACAGTTACTCCTGCCGCCATTTTCGACGTAAATTTCGCAGAAACTTTTTAGATTACCTTTTGTTACTGCTATACAGAAGTGAGCAAGTTAAACATAAAAATTACTGCCCGGTTGTACAATTAAAAATTAAATGCCAAGCACTCCCAGTAACTTTATTGTATTTTTTAGTAAGTGCAGTTTTGTTAATGAGTTTTATTTTCGTACATTGTAGCTTATGAATATTACAGAATATTCAAAAACTACTAAGTACATAGATACTCTTTTACAAACAAGAAAAAACACTTTATGACATTTAATTTGAATCAGTGTTCAAATAGATAAGCACATTACGTTTACTTTGTTTTAATGTGTTATACGTTGAACACTATTTATTCACGTTATGAAGACCGCGTATAATATATACGAGCATGTTATGTATAAATTTCTGTTATAAATAATAAAAAACTTAAAACGAAATAGTTATTTATATACTTACGATACTCTCATAAAAAGCGGAAACGTGGTCAAGTATGTATATACAGTGTTTAACTTGAACCAATGTGAATTTATTAGTATAGTGCTTAGTATGCAAACAAGTACAAATGTATTTATCTATCTAATATTTATTATATTTATATTATAGGCAACACACGGGCTATCGATGTTGCCAGATACTGGGGCAGAAATAACTTGACGTCACTGACAGGAATAAGAAGAAGAATCTAATATTTGACATTGATCTCTTTATTTTATTATGATTGTGTTATATAAATAATCTTATATATCAAATATATAAATAACAGTATATACACGCTATTTCATTCATGTTTGATGCAAGCACCACAAACCACATCAAAGTATTTTATTTTTATTTTTATGCAAGTACATACAGGAGAATACCAACAGATGTTGATAGTGATGCCGAAGTCTCATCTGTGGATTCTATGACGCTTACCATGTCATATATGGTTAAGCGCTACTTGCGGAGTGTTGATCCGCCAACGTCATAGACTACAGCCTGACATTCAGGCATCATCCTTATCATTACAGGAATTTACTATGACTGGGCTGTCTTTACGGGACGACTTTCGTCTACCAACAATTTTAATTAATAGGCTATGTCTGGCAATTTACTACTGAGGGACAGAATTCACACCAACCTCATATCAAAGCATTTTAGAGCTCAAAAATTGTTTTTTTTATCTCTTAAATGTTCAGGAATCGAATAATCTGAAGTAAATATATGTTTTCAAAAGTATTCGACTCACCATTCAGCATTAAAATATCAAATTATACGTGTAATTTCATATTATTTCAATTATATGTAAATCTGACGTAAGAATTCGATTTGAATATTCAAAAAATAATAATATTTCTAAGAATTAAATTATGCAGAGTAAAATTATCATCAAATCAATTTTTAACATGTTTGTGAGAATATTCAGGTATATGTTCATCTTGACAAATTTTAATAAAGCCATTCGTACTCGAACAAAATATTCAAAATAAAGGGGTTAAAGTTTTACTGCGTTGCCTTCCGGGGGCGCCATTTGGAGTAACCTTTTCATTTACGTGGTCAAAGGTCCGAATAATTACGGACGATTTCCGTATTAAAATCCCATAAAATATTGCGGCAAAGCCACAAGAGCGAGTACAGAGATAAAGGGTATGATTCCGTGCAGAGTCTACGCTTTCGTTTGGCCTCGACTCCCATCCCTTACTCCCTTCCATATGGTCCATTCCTATAAACGCTGCTATTAACCCCAGTTATAACGATTACCCTTCCACGTAGCGAATCGCCTCCCTGCCTTAAACCGTTCACGTGGAGGTTTTCACCCTCCCCAGTACACCCAGATAGCTTCATACGATTCGGTGTCTTTGAAGGTCTACCCTCCGTGTTCCTAATCACTCGAGTTACAAATAGATCCAGTTTGCCTTCACTTTCTCTGCTTTCTCCGGAAGCTCCCCTTGCAGTCCGTCAGCTTGTTCGATAAACCTTCCTCTAAATAATTAATTGATTCGATAAAACGCGGAGGCAGTTACCTGGACCATTGTCAAGACACCTGTTTTATCTGCTGAATTATTTTAACACCGTTATCTTTGAATACACTTTACGAGCCATATCTGACCCATATTATTTGTGGGTAATAACAGTTAATACGGATTATTTCAGCTAAATTAACAATATATTACTTTAATGTCCCTAATAATATGTAAAATAATACAATAATTAATTGTTTAATATCTTTAAATTTGCATTCAAAATGTTCAAGTCCCAAATAAATATTTATCAGCATTATAAAAGCATAACTATCAAAAATATACACGATAAATATTTTTTACAATAGTTTTTTTTTTTTGGAAAAACCAATTTATTTCTCGTTACTTCATATAGGCTTACAATTGAATAATTTAATCATAGATTGAAATTATGTTTCGGTAAAGCAAAATCCACGAATAGAAAATTTTATGTAAAGAAAGATTGACTATTGGTGTAAACCACACATTCCAGACTTTTTTAAATAAACGTTTGATATTATTATTTTTCATATATTTTATAATAAATTATTTTACTCTCAACTATATATAGTTTTAATTAAAAAAAATCATCTCTATTATAAGAGTTTTGTATGATGCACCTATTCACATAGAAAAAAATACCTTAATTGGGTGACAAAAAAATGCGTTATATTGCAGTGACTTTGGATGTTTATTGCATCGATTTGAATTTTACGTTTTTATGTATAATTGAACTATTTTTGAACCTTAATATGTGTAAATTAATTTTATTTAGTGAATTTTTCCTGTCACATATTCTACTTTTTTTGTTGTTTTAATTTGATGAAAGTTTTTATTTGATAGGTGTTAGAAAAGGATTATCAGCATTGTCTATAAGCAAATAAATTCAAAATATTCAGTCTAAATCGAAAGCTGTTCAGCTTCCATAGCAAAATACAAAGGTTCAACGGAGAAAATAAATATCAGCAAATAGGCAAAGCAGTAATGAGCTACGAAACGATTGCGACCGCCTAAGAGAAAGCCTAAAAGATAAGACATCAAAAGAGCATTGTCGCTTGATGGAGCCACGATCTTTTATATTACAGCCACGGCAGCAGCTTAGCCAAGACCGATGCCATTTTATCATACGGTCCATTTGGCTGATAAACGGCGATTTTCCCTCTATTTCCCCTTGTTTCCGTCAATGTTTTCATTTACCGCGGCCGGGGGGCGGCCAGCGCCAGGCGGCAAACGCCTCGGATCCCTGACGATTGAGCCGATGCGATCTCCCACCCATCAATCTCAGAGAAAGAAGCTCATTTTCCGTCCCCAGCATTACGAACGTGGTTCTTTCTTTACATTTATTCTCTGTTTTTTTTTCTGAATAATTTCAACTATTTAAAACTATTATTTTTCAATCTCTGTACTTACTATATAATCGACAAAAATTGCCGCCACATTCATTGACAACTGAGAGTATCATTAATTCATCAAATGTCATATCTACACCAAGGGCATCCATCACAAACAAATTTTTGAGTAGTTTTTCAATTTTTTTTTAAACTCGAATCCAGGGACTTTAAAAATTGGACTGTTGAAGTATTCGTGGCATATTTGATCCTTTCTTTTTCTGCTTTTCTCATGAAATCGGATGAAAATTTCAAGGCAAATTTAACGCATACATTGCTCTAAGTTATTTATCATTTTGTTTAACAAATGTGTAAATATCAATTATTCTTAGCTCCTATATTAATTTTCAACACTTAAGTTACACCAAATAAATATTTAAATTAAATAAAATTAAAAATATTTTTTCATTTTGTTCACTAAATAAACCGCGATGTTATATTTTTATTATTAAGTGGTTGTTCAACACACGATATACAACAAATGCCATCAAGGCAACTAACTAATAATAGTTTTATTACACTTATATTTATTTCTTTCTTAGAAAATTATTGAAACCTCTTAATACTTAAACCATTTGGTCTACTGGTTACTGAAACATTTCTTTATTTTACAGGAATAAGAATTTATTTATATACTTGAAACAATTATAATTTTGAATCTATGTAAAAAATATCAAAATTTATTTAAACTTGCGATGTCTAGTGATTAATATGAATGCCATAAAATATTATAGAATATAGAAAAATAGTGAATAACACTTTTTAAATATTTTTTTTCCGTAGAAAACTAGAATTCTGTATAAGGCAAACAGTTTGATGATAAGGTCATTTCCCAGTACGAGCCGCCTAGTCTTCCCGGTGATTGAATTGCTGCGATCAGCCACCTATCAATCTAAGCCACTGATGTCATTTCTCGTCCTTCCATTATCTTAAACGCCTCAAACGTGAGACTCACATGGTTGCATACCCCTACTGATGTGGACAAAAATGTTTTATAAATGATGTTTTAACTTTTTTTTAACAATCAAAATCTAAAGGCAGTTGGCAAATTTCCATCTTAAATTGCACAGGTGAGCTCATCAAAAACAAAACACATATTTTCCGCATCTATGACGTTCAACCATCCGACTTGAACGTCATAGATCCTTCTATATTCAATAAAATTAAGCATTATTACAGCTGTTCAACTTAATATATTTACTAAAATCCAGGCTGAAATTTAAAATACTTAATATCACATAAAGTAAATACAAGCAATTAGTTATCTGGGACAAACGTGTGACAAAAATCTAACAAATCTAATAATTTAGGTAAATAATTGTTCTATATTTCTAGTGCTTGGTTTCAATGGATTATACTCTCAATTCATTGTTTAAAAATAATATTGCTTAGCTCATACTTGGATATAGTGACCTTCTAGAAATACCATTAGAAAAGGCATATCGTTGGTTCTTTTGAGTCATCTTTGTTAAATAAAATGGTCCATGCGTTGTAAGTGTCGGTTCAATCATCAAACCTCTTTTAAATTCTGATTACCAAACTCAAAAACATGCCTCCGATACTACAATGGCCTGATTTTATGCCTACGAATTCTTGATTTTTAGGCCATTGGGAATCAAACATGGGTAATATCACTTAACAGAACTTTATGATGGTAAATTATGGTGGCCAATGATTTTATTGAGAAATAACAAAAAATAAAAAGAATGAGGCAGACTTTCTAAATTCGATTCTCTTGGTTTTATATTAAAGAAATGAAGCGGAACTTATTTTTACATTTAATCACAATCTTCATTTATATAAAGTAACATGTAATCGATTTTATGTCCCATAAATCTGCAAGCATAAGACTGTGGCTTAAACTCCTTCACGGTCACGCCCAGGAGTCTGCCGGCCCAGGATGCGCTAAAGCCATAAGCCACTGCCGTGAATCAAGCCAAGCAGACTGTCATCGATTTTATATCACGCGCAAGATAAGGCGGCTTATCGCTTCTCACCACAGCGGCGAGGTGTCAGCATAACCTGGCCAGATCCGGAACCAGGCGTGGACTGGACTTTACCCACCTCACACCCGCATCACACTGGAGGACAGTTAAGTTTCCTTGATGACGCGTTCATTCAGATTATGATCAGTTAGCAACTGATAAGTCCAGTGGGAGTCCCCTCTGAACAATTGTGGCCACTGCACAGAAGGGCTAAAAGAAAGAACCCGTGAAAGATATTAGAATCGCATACATCGCACCAGGCGTGAACTATGTTCCTCTGAAGTTTTATTTATATACGCACCCTAAACAGGTACATGCATACAATAAAGACGATAGATTTTATTTTTGAGGGATGACAAAACAGACTGTCAATCAAACACGGCAATCTTCCATCCTACAGTTGGTCAAATGTTGTAGATAAATAAACCTGAATGGATTGTATTTACAGAAAAGCAAGATCAACAGCACCATTGACCTCAAATATAACTCCTCAATATCAGTCGTTTGTGTCTTCAAACACAATAATGAACCACTGATCATACCCACTTTAAGTCTTGAGGGCAGGGATCTAGCGAAAGTGTCATCAATAAAATACTTGGGCCACATCCTCACAGATAACCTACGTGACATTGAAGACATAGAACGGCAAAGAAGAGCAATAAGCGTTCGGAGTGGTATGCTTTCTCAGAGGTTCTACCATTGTAGTAATGCTGTCAGGAAAGTGCTATTTAAAGCACACTGTATGGCATTATATACCTCAGAACTCTAGTCTAGCTATCCTAAGCGAAAGTGGAAGAAGCTCAAAGTTGCGTATAATAATTCATATCGCCAACTTACGCAACTCTCTAGATTCTGTAGCGCATCTGACATGCTTACGGAGGACAGACTTCTGTTGCAGGATAAGGAAGTCCAACGACGTCATCATCCTGGCTGCTTCTGAATGACACAACTCCTCCCTGAGCCATAGGTGGATGGAATGATGCAGCGACCACCATGAATTATTAGGTTTATATATAATTATTATTTTGTATATACTACAATATATAAATATCTAAAAATATAGCAGATTGGATATTAGACAACCCACTCAATCCTGCTGGAATAAAAGCTTTATTATTTATTTTATTATCATTATTGAGGTATTCATGACTTCATCTTCCCGAAATGCTATTCAGAATTATAAAATGCGTATAATGTACTTGGAGTTATAAGACACAAGACTGACAAACTGTTTGGTGGCTTCTTTAGACAAACATATAAAACAACAAGAGGTAGCACCAAACGTGATTGTGAGACCCGTAGAACCTTCTCCGATGATCCCTACACGAGCATTTGATCGCATTCTTCATTATTTTTAAAGCCTTAAAGAGACTACCGATAGATGATTTTGGAGTAATCTTATATGTGGAATAAATGACGTCTACTGCTTTAAAGATGACTACATGCTGTATGTGAAATCACGCATTGCGAAAATTGATTATTTTCATTTATTATTAAATGTGATTATAGACTTGTTAGATTTTATCGTATAAATAATAAATCAACGTGTATTATTAGATATTAGTTAACAATTATCATAAGCTTTTATAAATTATGAAAAATAAATAGGTTTGATTAGTGAGCAGCGTTAATATCGAACCAACAAATTCTTACATGGATTCACCTAAATATCAAAAAAAAAAATTAAACAAAATCGGCTTAATATAATATACAGTTAATATAATAAATTATCTCTTTATCACTCTCATACAAGTTCAAAAATTTCAATAAACAAACCGTTGCACTTAAGGTTTATATTAAGCATTAGTTTTAATATCAATATATAATTACAAATGGCGTTTAAATTGGCGCATCGATGCCTTTTCCGGCCCTGATCTTAAGGTGAAGAATAAGATGACGTCACAGGTGTCACGTGACTTGGTAATTGAAACCTATTCGCGCCGGAGGGGCGTCGGGAGGCCCGAGGTGGGCGGGAGGTGGGCGTGAGAGGTGGGCGGTAATCCCGAATGCCGCAGGTGTGCGCAAATTAGGGACATTAAAATAAAAGCCCGGCTGATTTCATTTAGTTCATTAACGGGGTTCAGCGATTCCTCGGCTTGGTTCTTGAGAATATCGCGAGCAATAGTATTATTTCTCTCGATAATTATTGCGCGTATTTGTACACAAAATTTTGGAAGTGTAACGCAATAAAGCGTGAATTATTCAGTTAATAACGCAACAGGAAGCTGGAACAACTAAGCGGAGCTTTCAGGTGCTACTTAACCATTAATTTATATTAATGCTCTGAATAATAAAACTTATATAAATAAATTAATGAATTTATATATTGGTACTAAAACTATTGTAATACACATTACGTAACCACAATTTGGTTTTTAGCAATAAATCTTAAAAAGTGTTCAATCTTATGATGCAATTACATTTTAATCAGATCTACTTCGCCTATTATTCTTGGTATATATAAATATATGATAATTGCATTATGTAATATTTAATATAATACAGTTAATGAGGTGAAACCTGGTTTGCTGCTTCACGTTTTCGTTTAGTTGTCGCTGGGTTGAAAAGATTGGCCGGAGGAGGAAGTCCGAAATTCCGTTTCCAGGTGTCACCGCGTGGAGGTTCTTTTCATGCTCTCTAACACGAAGAAGAAGAATCTTATACAGCGACAACACTGTTGATCCATGGTTTAACAGCTTTCATATTGTTAACATGAAGTTAATGTTATTAAAATTACATCCAGAAATATATGCTATACTTATACATAATAATAATAAATACAAATAGATATACTCGTTGTGTACAAAGCAAAAAAAAACGTATTACAAGTATAAATAAAAATTCTTATTGTCAGTATTTTTTATATTCAGATGTTAAATAAATGACAAATTAAATTAATTAAACCAGATTAAAAAAACTGTGCGTCATAGTTGATAAATATTGACTTCAATAATATCCGACACACAGTTCTGTCAACTTCTTTTCTCCTTTTCTTGTCTTTAAGATATCTATTTCCTAAAAAATTGGCGGAAAATGGCAGCTGACCAAAACTGTGTGATGTTTTTCTATAGCGAAATATGAAAGAATCAATTAAGATACTCTTAAAGTGAAGAGTCGCTAAAATAGTATGTGGAATAAAACATTGCGTAATAATTGTTGTTTATTTTTACGCTGCCAGGGGCGTAGTGTCAATATTTTTTTAATATTCTTATTCTTTCGTCTACTTTTGGAGTCCGGCGCGACACGAGCGCGACTTTTTCGTGTCACGTTAATGACTTATTTTCGTTGGCAACGCCACAGAAGATGAGCGACAGAGTAAAAAGAAGAAGAAAAACTAGCAGAGAATAAAATAAATAAACAATTATTCGTCATTTTATTTCTGGGGTGACACTAAGAGCTCATGGTTGAATTATATATAAAATAGTATATGTATTTATATTGTAAAAAATATTATTTATTATTCAATACATTTTTTCGCCGCTAGAAAAATAAAACATTAAATTATAATAAAACAATAAAAAAATAGTCTTTTTTTTACCAGACTTGGTACAAATTTTAAAGTATTATTTATTTTATTATTTCACCTGCATCTTACTTAAGACATATTTTATTAATAAACTACCAATAAATTTAATTAAATTCTATTTCAATTCTATGAGATCTTTTCGTAACGTTCCGAAATACTTTTTGCATTAAATCTTAATAAGATGTTTCGCAAAAGTGTAAATTTAGTTTTACGAAAAATGAGAAGAATAATAAGCCATGGTGAAAAATACACTGTTATTAGTTTCATTATGTTATATGTACTGTTTTTTGCCCTTTTTTTGATATATAATGAAACAGTAAAAAACATATTTTGTAAGGCTTTAACCGGTTCTATGCCACAAGCGTCTATAGGCGCTCCACTTTAACACTTAATATCTAACCAATTTTGACTATGTTTTAAAATTCAATATTTTGAGCGTACAGTGACATCTCTTGCTGCAATGTTGAAATAATTAGCTACTACGTATTATCAAGAATTATCGATAATACATAGATTTTAAAAATGACAGTTCTCGGGGTCTCCACTTACGAAAACCGCTTAGCATAGAAAAGGTGCGATTTGAATCGTTGAACATGTTCAGCTAAGCGTATTTACATACGAAAAAACGCACTTTGGATATGAAATCATGTCGTACGAAAAAATTATTATGACGATTGGCTAATGACAGTGTGTGCGCTTTTATAGTCCTCAGTAGATTGAAAAATTATTGTCATATTCGCACGAATCAAATATATGAGAAAACGTAAACAGGAACTGTTGTTATGTGTTATCCTAAGGCCAGACGTAGCTTTCAATCCATTGGGTGTAAGCAGACAACTTGATGTAAGCAACGTATCGGGTTCTTGGCTTGAATGTATAATAAGTAAGGCCTACCAACTTATACGTACAAAATACGTCATCATTGTAAGCCAATATGGGCCGTAAGGTGAGACCCTGAAAAATAAATAATTAAATTAAGCTTTTATAATTTAGAATTGCGGAAATGTTTGTGTGCATACAAAAAAATATATCGCATGATCAATAAAAATAGCTAACTAGAAAGTAAGAGGTATTGATTTAAACAATTTTCTACATAGCTCTTCACTTGAAAGATTTTTTCAAATATTATAAAAAAATTATAGAATCATTAAACATTTTTTAGAGGTGTTCCTGTAAAATTTACTCAAAACATCAAACGTCTCAATATTAGAGCACAAAATTTCATGTTAGTTTAATGTTTTTTATTCAAACTAGCCCACCTTATTTTTTAACAGGTTACAATTTATGCATCATATTAACGAAATGTCAAATTTCTAAATGAATGAGTTTTATACACAAATGAAAAGCACATCGCATGCGAGTATAATTGTAACTCTACGTGTAATCTTTCATTAAATCAGGATTTTCCCGTGTAAATAATTTTGAGAAAAAATCTCTCTGCTCGCAAAATGGTTTAGCCTCTCTCATTAGACGGTGATGCATGTGATCGTAACGTATGACAATTATATTTCCTTACCCAAGTGCTCACTCCAGACCAAGCGCAAGCATGTCTTTCACTGTTAAGCCATGTCATATTTGGATGATTTCTCTTACATTGATTTATATCACGTTGTTCCATAGATTGCTAAAACATAATCAAAAATGCATGATACGAGTGCATTAGAAGCACCTTTGTAAGAGAAATTGGAACGCAAATGTGTTTCTGTCTCACCTTCAGGAGAACATCTTTTCCCGCTTTTGTGTAAAAGTCTGTCGTGAGGAGTTTTTCCCAAGGCTTCAGTTCTCCGACCTGAAGACACGCTGGACGCACAGTATCAGAGAAAACTAACCTGAAAGAAGACATTACAAGTATATCAAGTTATCCCACTCTGTTCTATATCTAATTTATCATTTTAAGCATACGGCCACTAAAATGCACAAGGATATTTATTCGCTAGTTCCAAAAAAACATTTTTCAAGTTATTTTCATGTCGTTTAAAACGAATGCCGACTATTAAAGTACTGGATTGTTACCATCCCTATATGGGACTGCAAATCTTGAGAGAGAAAATAAGATAGCTTTTCAATTATATTTCTCCGTTGGTTACGAATCATACCTGTCTAACTCTGTACGTTGATTGCCTTATGAGAGCATACTCGTACCTTATAACTGCCTTTTATTCTGTACCAAGTGCTATCACTGTCCTGGAAGGCCGTCGGGAACTATATACACATGGAATATATTTGGCGAAATTTCGAGAAGCATAGCTGACATGGGATGAAGCGAAGATAATGGTGACTAACACAGTCACCACTGTAAATAAAATAATGACAAGGAATTCTGAAATCATAATTGTGCCACTCTTATGTTGTAAATCAGGTTGTCTCTTCTACATACTCACGGTAGTTTTGTCTTCCACAGTGCGATGCTGTTGTCAAATCCTTTAATTGGGTTAATCTCAGGGTGGATTATGTGACGTTCTATTTCAAGGTATTTTGCACCTGTTCTTTTGAAATCAATGGTGCTGCTTCCTACTTCCAGAAAGTAGGTGCTGAAAAGTATAGTTTAATTGTATTTACTTTATTTTGTGAAAAAATAAAAAAATATGATTTTTTTACTGTTATATTGTATCAATAATGATCATACATTATTCCGGGGGAACACTAAATTAAAAATTTAAGACTGGAAAATATTTACAAAAAAAACTAATTTAATATATGAAACTTTTTCACATCTGTCACAAATGCCAATACGGAACATTTTTTGCTAAAGATTAATTCATTTTGGAACAATTTTTCTAAAATCACTTAGACAAATAATTATTCGCCATGAGTAAGTGATGTCAAAATTACCAAAAACTTTTTTTTTTGAAGGATACGTCACATAAAAATAATTTTATTTAAAATATCAAAATACTTGTCTACAAATCGGATTCTTTTTTTAAATGAAATAATATTTAAATATATTGCTTCAAATATAAGTGTTTTCAAATTTCCATTAAATTAAATAATCATTAAGAGGGCATACTAATTGGCGTAGATTCTTCCACCAAATGTGATGATCCATCTTTCATTTAGAATTGTTCCCGGGCGACTGTTGACCAAATCAGCAGTTTCATTTTTTTTCACCCAAATATCTCCCTGAAAAAATATTTACGTTTACAAGAGCGCACTAATAATAATAGCAAATACCATAGCACAACGGCAATAAGCGCTTCCGACAAAAGGGCACAGTGACACATCTTCATAGAATTAATAAAAAAAAATCACAACGACAAAAACTGTGTACAAGAAACTATGCACACTTTATGTCGTTTGATTAAGAATCAGTAAGAGTTCTTAACGATTGGAAGTCGTGAGTATTTTGTCGTACAAAACTGGGCTTAAAATTCAATTTTCGATGTCTTAAGCTTGTGTTATTTTTTTTATGAATCACAGCTTACTATAAAAGGAAACTCGTTTTCCGCTGAGAGGTCATTTTTTTCTCCGGCTGGATGGTGTTGTGGAGTATGAGTGCATTGATCCCTCCAAACCAAGGGGCAGTTGGTCTTTATCTTTATGTTTGTTGTACATCTTTGTACTGAAGGTACTAGATTCAGGCAGTCTAAAAAATATGTAAGTTCATGAAAATTACCGCTGAAAGAAAATATCCAAAATATAACTCAAAATGCGAACGCTGCATACTGAATTATTGACTTTTAAATAATTAAGGCAGTGAACATCTTACGGAGCACCCAAAAACCATAAAATTGAGCAGCAACATTAGAGTAAGCAAATAACTGGACTTTTTTATCGTACCATATGCTTAGACAAACGCAATATACTCGTATTACTTCACTATTGACTACTATATCTTCACGTAAGTCGTATCTACTTGTTAAAGGACACTACAAATCTCAAGTACCGCTACATTGTGTGCTGGGTGCTGCTTCAAAATATAGAATCACTTCTTCTTCGTAGTATCAATCCGGTGGATTGGTTTGCAGCAACAGAATCTTGCATCTCGATCTCCATTCCTCTCGGTCCTTCGCAACCCTTTTCAGCTCAGCATAAGCGCTACAGTTCATGTCCTCGAATACTTGCTGCAAATACTCCCGTCTAGGGCGCCGTTCTGCAGTAATGTTCGAACATTCCAGGTGGCATATCTTGTTGGCTGAAGGTTTTTCTTATTTGTCTTGGTTGTTTTGTCTCGAACAGTCCCCACCCGGAGATCCGATTGGGGGACTATTTTATATCCGGAAAATTTTACTTGAGATGCAATAGAATAGAATATATAGAATCACTAGTCAAATCATATTAAATGTTTTTTTTGCAACTTACAATTCCAAGCATTGCTATTCGCTCTGGTTCTTGTTGTCCTTTTAACCAGTGCCTCACAATTATATGGTTTCTTAAGCTTCTTTTCAACCTGTCGTATATTTTCACAACATACTTAGCGCTCAGACCATCCACAATGCTGTAATACAATCGTACATTAGTCTTTATAATAAATATATTGTACTGAAATATTATAAAAGTAATATTTGTATTGAAAGTATGCAAGGATCACACTGGTTTACTACTGTACCAATACTGGATCGCTATTTTTCTCTTTGTGGTAATTAAGGTTAATTAATTAATTAAGGTTACAAAAAATCTTGTTTGCAGCACAAGACAAGAGTAATAAGAATGAATATATATAGTTTAAAAAAAACAGCTGCGTTTATTAGAATTTTGGGTTTTTTTATCGTAAATGATGTTTAAGATCAAAGCTTAAAAATGAAATTAAAATTGGAAAACAAAAATATGCCACGGATACTACAGGTCCCATCTCTTTAATTTCTCGAGCTTCTGCCATGACGGTTGTTGGGGAAAAAAGAGCTCTATGGAGCTACAAAAGTCAATAGAATTTTTTTGAAGACAATACTTGTGTATTATAAATGTCGTGATGATAAATGGATATTAGAAGATGATTGCTTACCTCGGGGATTCGTCCTAAATTAAGCTGCCGCTTGGCTCCTACACATTCACTGATATGTCTGCAAGATCCCATGTTACCTGATGACAGCACACACTGGTCACCTAGACGTACAATATAAATAAACTAATGGTAAAAGCATAGTATAAAATCTAGTGTGATGTGACGTATGATGTATTATTTATTAAAATTATTAGTATTATAGTTCCTTTTTGACTCTGGATAGTTTAAAATATGCAAATTGTTGAAAGAAACCAAGAACCTATCTACAAAAGATTTGTAATTGTATATATTGAAAAATGTTACAAAGTACTTTGATTGCTATGTCATATTCACTTTTATTTGAAGCAATAGAACATCACACTCCACCATTAAGCATCTCTTCCAGCTACTAGACCCAAACACTAATTCCAAATACTTAAACGAGTATACTCGTAATTTTCTGCGGAAAATACTTTTTAAAAATAATAAAGAAAGAATTCAAATGTTACGGTCAAAATAATACAGATACTATTCGAAAAATCAGTGACGTAGCAAAATACTGTGGTGAAAATTCAAACCGTTTTTCTATGAAGATGCCGATTAACCTAAATTTTAACCGAAAAAACTTATTTAAATCGTGTTTCATCTGAATTATCTATATTTTTAAGTGAAGCTTAAAGTGACACAGGTATGCCACCCAATTATTTGATTTTATCTGAAAATATCGCAAACTATTGACAGTAATATTGGAAAGAGATAATTTGAAGCTGCAATAAAAAAATCACGATTTCCAGTACATATTTCATTTATTTTTATTTATTTTTTTTATTTTTGTTGGTACCTATGATTAATTACTTAAGTTAAATAAACAAGAAAGAAAAGCAACAAAAAGAAAAAACAAGTAATTAAGGTCTCAATGGAGAAAAAAATAAAATTCAAAACGTTACCGATTTCTTGACTCGAAACATTTAATACGAATGTAGCACAAATCACGCATATACAATAAATAACCATTATTATTGTCTTGTAAATATTATTATGAATTATATAACTGATAACAGCTGCACGTCTTCTATCTTCTATGTCTGAATCGCAAATGCTAATGATATGTACTAGTTAATCCCCACTTAGAATGGCTAAAGATGCAGTGAATATAGCGGTCGCTTCTCATACAAATATTATCGGGTTCGATTACAAAAAGATTTTGAAATTTAATATTTGAAAATTGACAGATAAAAACGTTTTGTCAATTGACAATATCTTTATATTTTATGACATTTCTGTAAAAAAATAATAAAATAAAAAAAGCGAGTGTATATTGCTCATTACTTTCGATGTTGGTTTTCTATTAAATCTCATTGAGTAAAAACATAACGCATATATAATATGTTCTATTGTATTTATATGATACGTCTTTGCTCTTGTGTGTATATTATTCATATTTTATAATCAATGGTGTTCGCTGGATTTTCTGAAATATTTCTAAATGAAATATTTTTATCTTCTTTTAAAAAACAATATGAAGAAAACAAATCAATGTAATCAATCGCATGATTATCAAAGATTGCTATCGTAGGGAACACTTTTTTTATTTTGCCTGAAGAGTTACTTGATGCTTCCATTTTGGTGTTTAAAGTGATATAATATTCGTATTTTGTCCTAAGCTATTAAATGATAATACGAGTAGTTTATCAAAGGTCACAATATACTGATATAATTAATATAATTTCTATGGTCCAGATTTTAACCATCCAGTAAGAAATGTCGGACAAATGACCTATATATTTGTTATTTCGATTTTTTCTATATTTTATATCTGATATATATTTGTATATACGAAATCGCGGTATTCTAGTGAATGAACAGGGAACAGCAAGTTAATAAGACTAATTAATATTATTTATGTATATAACTTTACAAACTTATGACACACTATGACTTGTCCAAAATGGCAATATGGCAACATATACATGTACTACAAGCGAACAGATAAGAGACAAAATATTGTATATCGAGGTTTTCGGTACCAGTCAGCAAGGGCTATCTATATCATGCTGGTATCATCAGTATCACAATTTCAGACACATTTTCATTTACTACCTCCGAATTTTTTTATTCATCTCCAAATCGTTTGATAAGCTTGCTACAAATTTCCACTACACAGTTCTGTCAACTTCCAATAAAATATTCACGCCCCAACTAATATCTTTAAAGCTTCGCTGAAATCATATAAAGCATAGTTTCTGACACCCTTTAAGACGAAAACGCGGGGACTTGAAGATAAATCAAGTGTATTTTCCGAGGCATATTAAAGCGTTCTTTAAAATCAGCAGCTTAGATATTGACACCAAAACTCTTATAGCAACAATTATTTATTTTCAATAGGTGGCTTAAAAATCTTATCTTACTAGCTTATTCGTAAAACAAATTCAATATTTTATTATATTTAAAAATAATAATGACATAACACCCTTTTCATAAGAAAAATCCATGCAAGAGAATGGTAATGGTGCATAATTGCGTACATTGTACGAGTATGTGAATATTTCCGTTGTTTCATTAGCCATCAAAGTTTTTTCAATGTAGAGTACAAGTTTTAAATCGAATGCAATTTAATAAGATTAAAAATAACTACATTTAAAAAATGTGTTATTCGAATTTGGCTCTTTTTAACCAAGATAAATTATATTCACAGAACACCGAAAAAACGAAGCGTTATAATAGCTACCCAAAACTAAAACACAGCATCTATATTTAAAACACGTTGATTTTTACCGATGTGGAACTGGTTTATCTCTATACAGTGATTAATCTTCTCAAGTCTGGTAGAATGGCTTAAAGGTAAAATGTTAGTTGATATCACCATGCGATTGGCTTGACCCCGAAGAAACTTAAAGCGCAATTTTTTTTTTCATTAAATATATATAAAACGGATACTTTGAGTTTTGCTGGGCATCTCACGCCACACACAAGATCTTATCTTTAAGTGGTGTGGTAAACGAATGTAAAAAAAAAAAAAGAAAAAAAAAAAAAAAAGATTGGAATGTAAAAATACTATGTAAAAAATGTATCTTTTTATATTTGATTAAAAAAAAAAAAACAAAAAATTTTGATGCAAGGTGATATGATTTATAATATTGAACAAATCAAAGCATATTAAAAACTCAGTCAAGTGCATTTAATTTCTTCCTCATACTAATCATATATCTTCATGAAACAAAACATTAAATTGATATCTTATATATATTTTTTTCAATACTGAGAATAGTGACTACAAATGTAACCAGACATGAGATAATATCCTTTCATCTCCAGGAGTCCTTTTGACGTATTTTATTTTATTTGACCCCAATTACACATTTCCTATTTTTATTTATTTCATTCCGACATAATCTGGTGAATAGTTTAACATTTCATTCGTTTCATGGATGTACAGGTATTTTCAAACAAATCCATTTCTAAGATATTATTTCAAGGCCACAGTTCTTTGGGTTGGACTACAGAAAAAAAATGTGTAAAACTTGTGTACAGTCCAGTACTTCTTATCTTATTTTAGTACAGTTTTGTTAAGTTTATTTATGTAAATATTTATCAATATTTGCTTTATAATTTTAAATTAATTAAAATTTAAAAATTAACAAATAAAAATATTTAGTTTTGATTCACATTTATTTCAAATGATTTCATGTTTCGGCCTCCCTGGAGACCATCTTAAATATTTAATGACTGAGCACTGTTTAACAATGTATGAAATATTTTTGTATTTACTATAAAAAAAAATACGTATTGTTTTTGTATAAAACATACTCTTTTGATTTTGATTTTTATGCTATTTTATGGATATATTTGTTAATTTAATAAAAACATAAGTAAATAAATAGTGTGTTTCAACATGAGGCAGCTTATTTTGTGCTTTGCACTATCAACTAAACAAAACCTTTAAAACACGTGGTCTGTGAAAAAACAAGCATAAAGGTGGCGCTAGATACGGATAATTCTTGTGTGACAGGCACTACGAAAAAATGTCGCAGACTTAAAACATTTATATTATGCACCAGGCGGACTTGTGAATTTTTTAACTTTATATCACCCTTGGCGTAAATACTCTATTTTAAATGCTGAGCGTTTGGGGTCAGTTAAAAACATTCTTATTTTTTAAGACTTACGCCACGATGATCAGAGTTTGAATTACCCAAGGTTCACAGTATTGATTTGAGTATGTCCGATATCTTTAAGTTTTTTATCACAACATCTAATATGTGAAAATCCATGTTTAAAATTAATCTCAAATTCGAAGCAATAAACTTACACAAAAACGGTTTGACAAAAATGAAATTATCTACAACATAGAATTACACCTCTGTTTATTACGCGGTCTTGAATAAATATTTAAAGAATAGATTGTTCATTGCTACACGTTTTGGAAGCCTCAGGCTAATCATCTAGTAATCTTAAATTGCCAGATATATGCCTCGGATACTACGTCTACCGCGCTTATTTCTGAATGTTTTTGGGCTGTCTATCTAGAGGTTTTCGGGAACTATGTTTGTTTTAAGGTAGATTTCTGGGACGCAGAGATCAGTTTTGGGATAATGGAAACTGAAAAAACTGAGAGGTGTTAATGTGGTGATAATATACTCCAGACATGGTCAGAAATAATGTAAAATAACATCTGAAACCTGATAGATCAGTGAAAAAAATACACTCTTGGATATTTTAAACTACTTCGCGTACGTCGGTAAAAAAAACATGTTTCTAACGCACAAAACTCTTCAGTTCTACTTTCTCAATTTTTCCTAGCGTTGTTTGTACATTCGCTTAACCCAGCGATACGGTCCCCTTGCTCTCCTATCTGCAATGAATAAAAACATGATTTGTAACACCGCTACAGTGCGATAAAAAGAAACGCCGTGACTTAGAGCGCGGGCATTTGCAAACTTTTGTTTACACACGTAAATGCAGAATTTATTTGCATGTGAAAGAATATTCCTCCCCTTCCTTCCGAAAGATTCTGGAACACACTAGAACATTCGAAAATATTCTAGAACGTTCTGGAATATTCTCCGGAAGCTCTTCAGTTTGCGTCATATGTAAATGCGATGCTGTTGAGAGTTTTCGACGGCTCTTTAAAATGGTGATTTTTGTAAAAGAGTTTCCTTTGAATAGAAATTGCAACCCTGTTTTTTTTTCAAAGTGTTTATGAAATAATTCGCTAGTTTTTGCCTTCACATCTCAAGTACACGTGTAAAATATTCGCATGTAAAATTTACGAAATTAACTCTTTTTGAAACCTTGTAATAACTTCGTAGCAAACATTTTTGTTGTTTGATACAAATTTAATGGTAAATCGTTTAAGTTAGTTCTGCGCTCATATTTTACATCGTAATTTAATACGAGAATCATACTTGTTTGTATCTAGATGTTGACAATGGCCTTTAGTTTCGGGGAAAAATTAGATGGTTTTCGAGTTGATGCCATTTGTCTAACATCTTCTTTGATAAAAATATAGTTAAACATTTAAAACATCAATGATATACAACACCAATAAGAAGTACAATTTGATATTTTATCCAATAATTGTAATATCACATGAAATTAAGTTTGTTGAATTTTTAGAATATACAATACGAGTATTTCAACATTCTAATACGTATAATTCATTGAAGATTATATATCAATATCAACAATTGATACATACACACAAATTCACAGCAAATATCATATTTTATAGCAGTTCTCTCATCAATAAATCAAAAACGATGTCCTTTTTGAGATGATGTTTATTGTAAATTTGTATAAGTGTATCAATTGTTGGATAATTCAGTAATTAAATACACATACAATTTGACGTCAAATTTTACACAAAAATTCATTCACAAAAAATATCCGCCAACGCGGGATTCGAACCTCGAGCGTTGTACCTTTGTGCTCCGTCCCATACACCACGTGTCCACACGACTATTCTCTGCCTGGACAGATACACGAAATTTGATGTATTTATACCATTGTTAACATCATATATCGCTAGATGTCTCTGTAGTATATATTCAGAATATGTTTATTATTATTTTATTAAAATTCAATCAATCAACATATATTCACAAGCTTTATTATTATTAGTTACCGACAGTCTGTGTTAAGAACGGAGCAAAAGTGCAACGCTCGAGGTTTGAATCTTGCGTCTGCCGATATTTATTTTGAATGAATTAATGTGTAGAATTTGATATAGAATTGTTGTATTGAATTACTGATAATATTGCTATACATATCAATTATCTATAAAAATTAAAAATAATCCAAATGTTGGATAATTGTTAAAGATTCTATATTTTTATTGCGACATTGTATAACTTCACTTATAGCGTACAAAATATGTTCTTATTTCATAAGCATCATGAAATTGATTTGTGTATTTCCTGAAATATAGCTACAAAATTCGATGATAGGCGAAATACCTATCATGCGACGAAGGTCTCTAATTACGCCGGCACGCGGCGCCATCTACTTCCGGTATTATTTCTTATTACAAAGCTCAGACCACTGCTGTCAATGAAGCACATTCACTTGACATATACTATTAGTGAGGCATTCTTCTTTTTTATTGTTAAAAGCAAAGATTCTCAAATTTCTTCAACGCTCTGTTTATACGTACAAAATGATAACCTCTCAATCTTTTGCTATTCGATTAGGCGATGCATGCGAAATGGATGTGCTATGTTTGTGTAAGGGCTTGGAAAATTGCAAGTTATATATTGATCTCCTTTATGATGCAGATTGTATTATTCAAAGGAGGAAAAATAAATGGCGTAAGAGCATACCGGTGTCGTTAAGGAAAGGATTTAAAAAAAAAATCATTTTTATTATCAATTTATGAAGATTCTGAATTTGGCAGCTTTGCTATGAAAGTCATATTTTGACGGTTATTAAATATTACGTTAGATCAGATTATTAATTGCTGGTATAGACATTTTTCTTCAATTATATTTAATCAACCTCCTCCCTAAAATATCTTAATGCGAATGTAAATTTATTTTAATTAAGTTAGTATTAAAAATGATTCAGTTTGCATTTATGTAAGAAAGTGATACGTAAATAATTGTTGAGTTAATGTATATATTAACCCTTATAATATAATATTATACATACAGGTACACACCTTCATTAACCGCTTCTGTGCCAAGAGCGAGATTACTCGCATTCTTGGCCGTACCCAGCAGGCCGGTTATAGAAAAAGAGCGAGTATTCTCGCTCTGGTTTGAGCCTCTGTGTCATCATATGACCCGTTTTTTGGTTAATTTAAAATATAGAACACACAGTGACATCTCTTGCTGCCATGTTGAAATAATTAGCTACTACGTATTGTCAAGAATTATCGATAATACATCGATTTTGAAAATAGCTTTTGATTTTTCAAAAAAATGACGGCCCTCGGGGTCTCCCCATACGAAAACCGCTTGGCATAGAAAAGGCTTAGAAGTATGAGTTAAAAATCTTTAATGTCTGAGAGTCTTTCATAAAAAATATAATGTTTTCAGATATCATTTGTGCAACTGTAATATCATTTCATTGTGATTTGTACATTTTTTAATCTTTTTCAATATAGCATTTATTTCATTACTATTAGAATCTTTGTTATGCAATAATATGTGTGGGAGTAACTGTAAAAATAGCGCAGTGGTGGCTCGTTAAGAAGACGAAATTCGTTAAATGGTTCCTTTTGAACATTATCGCCTTACGTGTGTTCGTGTCACAAACGACACGCGTCAGTTGCGAGATGAAAATATAAACGGGGCGTCTTGTGTCTGGAGCGAGGAATGAATGGCACTAATCACCGGGATGCGGACACGTGTGTCATCACCCACGTGTGAGCTGAACCACGGCACGAAAATTAAACCAAGATACAAGTAGTTATAAAAACATTATAATAAGCCATGAAATCTAGAGATAAATATTCATGAATAGCGTATTATATTAATCAAGGAAGATAGGCACCTAATAAGAACCATCTCAGAGAGGCGAGCCCGATGGATTGGTCAAATCATGCGCCACAATGGTCTTCTTCACGATATTGTGGAGGGGATGGTTGAGGGTAGAAACTGTAGAGGGTGCCCTAGACGGGAGTTTTTGCAGCAAGTATTCGAGGACATGAATTGTTGCGCTTATGCTGAGCTGAAAAGGGTTGCAGAGGACCGAGAGGAATGGAGATCGAGATGCAAGATTCTGTTGCTGCAAACCAATCCACCGGATTGATACTATGAAGAAGCGTATTATTATACCGCAGTATGATTTACAAACAATCAAGTAAGCAAAGTTCATCCACTAACAAGTAAATGACTGTAATGTTCGTATGATATTAACAAAAAAATATATCTGTATGGAATATAATTTAAATGTGACCTAGAGGGTATATCATCAATACGAAAGAATTACAACATTTACAGTACAACTATCACTTGAGATGAAAATATTGACTTTTTTGGTATTATATTGCTACGGATTCCATACAAGTGTGGACGGATACGAAGTGTTAGGTGCTTGATGTGGTGACAATAATATCTTGTGTTATTTGTATGACAAATATGAGATACTTATAGAATGGTTTTTGTTGATACAATAACGAACTTTTTTCACTTGTGCTGAACGTAAAGTCGTTGACACTAAATATGACAACGCTTAAACATCCTTGTTTTTTGAAGTATCCATTATAAATTTTCATTTTAATTTGTATCATTTAACAATTGTAACTTGCCTTTTAACATGATATCCTGTAAGCAATATTTACTTTTATTTCAATATTATTCCACCTAGAATTTTTGATTGAAAAAATCCAAATAATCAAAGAGATTCAACGATTAAATTCATTAAAATAATCTTAATAAACGTACATGCAGTTTACTGCGACTATTATCACAAATTAAAATAAAGCAAGTGACTGCGTAGAATACTGGGAGTACAATAGTTTGACGTATTTTCAAGTCTCTAGGCTCGCATCGACTAAAAGGCTGTCAAAACTTCATGTGTACTTGTACTTGACGAAACTCTGTGAGGCAGAACTGACATGGAATAAGGCTACGACAATGAACACTGGCAGAGTTTTAAGGTGGCAATTTGTGACGGCAATATGTACCAGTTTTTGGGAGCTAAAATAGAAATGATGATCAAATTTTGTTGCGATTCATGATTGTATGAGTGAGAAATCACGAAGAAATCTTTCTTAATCCTAATATAAGAAGTAAATCTTTCCTTATGTTTAGCATTGACAAAATGTTTGTGATTATAATGAAAAATAAAATGCACCTCTTATTAGAAAATTGGTGAATCAATCATTTACAAGTGTATTATTTTTTTATCAAAAGGCGCTTGTTTGCTTAAAATGTTTGTTGAAAAATAAAAAATATTGATAGCCATCAAGTTTCAGAGCAGAGGAAAATACATCGTTAAATATTTTATGAACAATTTCGCAAAAATAGGTTTACAATATTACCTACGTAATACACTTCAATCTATTTACAAATAGGTTGTGAGTCGTGTTTAAAGAGCTAGAAGAAAAACAACGAGCGGGAAATTTTAATGCTTCCGAGAAAGAGGCACTGACATTTTTATTACGTTTTCAGAGGACGTTAAATATGAAACTGGGTCTCTATAATTTTTATTTGAGTAGATATTTGTCTTTGCGCTAATTTTTCAAAAAAAAAATATTTTTTACGTGTTGTATCATTCATTTGATTATTATTTTTTGTATTCGTTTTTCAATGTTTTAAATCCACTTATTCGAATTGTTCATCGTATTTCTTATCGAATTTATCGTACGTATTCGTTTTATCGATTATTTTTCGTACTATTAAATGTATAATAACTAATTTCAAATATAATAAATTGCAGCTTATGCAACACTTAACGCACAACGTACATATTATTATAGTAATTGATTTGGACGACTGTATATATCAAAATCTAACAAAAATCAAATTTAGATAATAAATTCATATTGATTAAAGGAACTTCACAGAATATTAGGGGTACAATGGTTTGTAATTCTTTTACATGTGCATATCTTTTACAATAATAATAATCATTATTTTTTTATTACTTTGGACTTAGTGAAGTTGTATAATACTTATTATAAATATATTTAAAAAATATATATTTATGATGAGATAAGCGTATGTATTTTAATGATATATATTTATTTTTATTTATTTTTCAAATTTATAGTCTTCTGCACCCAATCAAAAGCACACAGGACAATGTGTTCGTGGAACATCCTTCTTTTGCTCCTCAATGTGAAAACATTTACACTACAAAACACTACGTAGTCTATCCTCTGTTAGCATGGAATATTTCCGATAGTAATATATATTTGTTTATTGAAATATTAAACGCATTAATTTGTAACAACATTTCGTGTTTAAATTTTATGGACTGAGATATATTTTTTTTCAATATAATTAATACTTTATAAACCATTTAGAATGTATACAAATATTAATATTGATCCTAAACGGTATACCAAATAAATAAATTTAAGCAAAAATCTCAAATATTTCCAATAGTGTGTTTATGTCATTCAGATGCTATAATTTTTTCTTAGGATATGTAAGTGGTCATCATCGTCAGCCTGCATCCGTCCACTGCTGAATGTAAGCCTCCCGCATAAGTCTCCATCCTCTTCAATCATCTGCCTTCCAAATACAACCCACTCACGCTATTCTTCTTATATCGTCAGTCCATCTTGCATCAACATAAATTAATATATTGAAAGTTGCGAAAATACATATAGCTTTTGACAACCTCAATTTAGAAGCGTATTAATCATAAAATGCGTGTTATTTTTTCTATACGATAATGTGGCGTAAGTGACTAATAAATGAGCATGATCTACAAAGTTTGCTAGTTACTAAGTGCAAAGATTATTTTTCTTCGAATTATGATAAGAGAAATGCTATATAAGATGGTTGTTGTTGTGAATTGTTATGTGTATCAATAATTCTTGTCACTCGTTTTTTGTGTTGTGTTACAGATTCAGAAGTTTACTTTTTCGGTTAGCGTTTTCACGGAAAATAAAAAAGTCATCATCAGCTATAAATTGACAACGGTCGAGATGTTTTCCGAAAATATGTCATTATAGTGTAGCGAAGTTCTCGATGTGCGCGAATTTATACGTCGATGGACCGGTAAATTGGTGAAACTGTCAACAGATGGCGGACCCGACCTGGGCGGCCGGCTACACCAGGGATACCAAACCTAACAAAAGTTTGTTTTTTTTTTGTGAAAAACAAAAACACAAACCTTCAAAGGACCTAACATACTTGATTACATATAACTTAATCTTTGTAACAGTTACAAGGTTTTGTTTAAAGCTACTTAATTTCAACTTCTATTTAAGTTATGTATTTGCTCATAGCTATTAATCAGCATATAAAACTAACAATAAAGAAAAAGTCATATTTATATTTAACAGTCAAAATTTAGCAAATATGTTTTTGTTATTATGAATCGCTGGGCATTTCATTTGATTACTTAAATCAGAGATGAATCGAAATTTTGAATATGTTTAAAAATAATAATTATTCATTTATTTATCTTGTTTTCACATGAATCACGCAAGATATAATATCTATTTAGGATCAGTTTTAAGTAACTCGTAGCTTTTCTCAATTCATCACTTGTCAAGCGACAAGTGTCGCTTGACAAGTGATGGTGGCTAAGCGCTATATAAAGACCTGGGCAAAGTTGGTTCCAAGGCCTGCGGTTCGCATCCCGCTTCTGCCGATATTTTTTTTAATGAATTGATGCTTATAAAGAATTTGATGTATAGTATGTGTATATTCAATTACTAAGATGATGATTCTTTGAAGGTTGTTTAATTGCTATTATGGTGCTTTTGCGGTTTTGTTGTTCTTTACTCCTGATCGAGACCGACTACCGTTTCTGTCATGTCCCCCTAATAGCCTACAATCAACTGATACGATCCGTTTTGTTTGAAAACTACACGGCCGACGTCCTCCGGACATATTGGCGGATTATTTCCCTGGATTTAGTTTGATTCTGATTCTGCAAATTGATTTTCAATTATATTCTTGTTTTCCAACGTCCATCAGCTATGTATGGCACATCACTAAATATGACTGTTACAACAATGTGATATGGCGGTGTTGATTTGTTGGACGAAATTTTTTTTGCAAGAACAAAATCTGTTATTTAAAATACACCCATTAATTTATTATGTAACGCAATTGACTAATTAATAAATCCCTGGGTAATAAGTTGTTAAAAACATGACGTTTCGAGATACTCGTACTAAGAATTTTGTGTTTGGATTTGTATTCGTTAAATTTATACTCGTAAGTAAATGCCAGATAATTTTTAGCGTTTGAGACACTTGTATGATTTATGAATATATTTAACAAGCAAGTAGATTGTGAATATATTAAATAATATTACCAAGGAATGTACGATCTTTATATAGACGATTATTCGTGCACTCATTTAAATTAAAAGTGAAATGTAAATACATATTTGTAATTTTAATCTTAAAAAAAAAAGTTTGGCTAAGCGCTGGATGTGTATTATTGATCCAACAACGTCATAGACTACAGCCCGAGATTTACGCGTCATCCATTATTATTACAGAAATTTACTATGAATATGTAGTCTTCACGGGACGACTTTCGTCTACCACCAATTTTAATTAATAGGCTATGGCTGGCATTTTACGGGTGAGGAATCAAATACACACCAACCGGGGATATTTCATAGCTCATAAATCGATTAAAAATATCTATTTTTTCTCAATCGGGGATCGAACCCACGGCATTTGGCTTGCAAAGCAAACGCTTTGAACATTGAGCTATACCCACCGGCGGATTTACAATTATACAAACATTTCTTTCATTGGAACAAATACACATTCAATTTTTTATGAAAAACCAGTCATTTTATTCATTAGTTACATGATAAAAGAATATCTACGATTAATTTGGAAAAAAATTAAGACCTAATTGTTACACGCATATAATTAGTGAATAACTGGTATTGTCAGATAATAATATCAAACTTTTATAATTGACTTAAGTTTATACAACAGGGATATTATTCACAAATAGTATTGTAACGAAGACCTCTTTATTTAATATACCTTCCATTGCACTGTCAACGCTTAGCATAAATTGTTCAAATTTGTAATGTGATTCAAAAATTAAGTAAATATTAATTTAATATGGTCAAAAACATTGCGGCTTTCACATTAGTACATTTTTTTAAATAAAATGCCTAAGATCAAGGACAGTTTACTCATTATACATTATAAAACAAATATTCTTTAGTAAAATAATATAGTATTACCAATTAAATTAACAAAAACGAAAATTATACAAAAGAAATTCGTTGGTAATAAAGATATCGTCAATATTATTTAAATGTTATCAATATGTCTATTAATTGGTTTTGGTTTTTAAAGTAAAAGAATATTCAGAAAATGTTTTTTTCTGAATAGCTTAGATGTTCCACTTTATTTAAAAATAAATTAAACGTTTATTAACATTATTAATTAAATATAAATATACGTAAAATTTTTTTTTCAACGCGTCAATCCAAGCACAAAAATAACGGCAGAAGCGGGATGCGAACCGCGGACCTTGGAAACCAACTATGCCCAGGTATTCACACCGCTTAGCCGACTCGGCTATTGCTATGTCCGAACCGACTCACGTTGAAACTAGTATTTATGTCAATGTTATCATCGTATGATAGATGTCGCTATAGTATATATTCAAAGTATGTATATTTTTATTTTTTATTATTCAATCAGTTATCATTTATTCACAAGCTTAATATTATTACTTTCTGATACATACCTGGGCATAGTTGGTTTCCAAGGTCCGCGGTTCGCATCCCGCTTCTGCCGTTATTTTTGTGCTTGGATTGACGCGTTGAAAAAAGAATTTTATGCATAGTATATGTATATTTAATTAATAATAATATTGTAATATAGTCAATGATCTATAAAAGTAGATTAGAATATTGAAATAATAAAATAATATTCTAATAAAAATTTAAAAAAATCTATTGCTTATTAACAAAATAAAATAAAATAAATTTTAAGCTGACAGCAAAATAATATTTTAAATATACTCAGCAGTGTAAAATTAATTCAAACCGTATTCCCAAGTATAATATGACGTATTTTTAGCGTATCTTATTTTATTAAGCGCACGTGTTTTCAATTCAAAACACTTGAGTATGCTTTTCGTTACGAATTCACGATTTCATATGCATTTTTTTTCATGATTCGTTTCACAGAAAAATACCTTGGCGCCGTTACATTCGTTCGTTTCTACAGGAAGCTCCCACTTGGCGAAACGATAAACAAGATCAAATAGGCCTATAACAATTTTCATCACCGCGCCTGAAGCCACGTCGAGTCTTTCAGCATTTTGGGTGGTCCATGTTCAGACGTTGATGTCGCTGAAGCGCGTCGCTGAAAGAATTATGTCCTGGATGCGAACGCCCTGTCAAATATGTCAATTATGCACCGGGAGTGCATTTCGTTCTAAGAAATGTAAAACATGAGATTTATGTGAGTATGCGAAATGTTTTTTTTTTATGTAAGCACATACAGGAGAATACCGACAGATAGTAAATCTGAAGTCATCTGTGGAATTCTATGACGCTAACCATGGTGCATATGACTAAGCGCTGCATCTGGAGTGTTGATACGCCAACGCCATAGACTACAGCCCGAGATTCACGCATCATCCTTATTATTACAGAAATTTAATATGAATTGGTGGTCTTCACGGGATGACTTCCGTCTACCACCAATTTTCATTATTATGCTATGACTGGCATTTTACGGGTGAGGGATCAAATTCACACCACCACACGAAATCGAATTAAAGTTTCTTTTCATCTCCGTCGGGGATCGAACCCACGACCTTTGGCTTGCAAAGCAAGCGCTTTGACCTTTGAGCTATACTCGCCGGTAATTCACTAAATATATATTGTTTCATTTTTATCACTACGACCATTGAGCAAATTGTGTATCACGATATAAACATTTTAATCTTACTGTTTCAATTACGCAATTACGCGATTCTTTCAACTGAACACTTTACAACTCCTCTTTGATCTTTACGAGATTTTTTTAGTTGTTAGTTGTGATATGGCATTTGATATCGCTAGATATGTCACCAATGGCCATAGCATTTTGTAATACATTTTTTTTTTTCGATCAAAAAAGTATCGTAATATAATAAGAACATATTTAAATGACACTTTTATCACAGTATTTGTTAAAAATGCTAATTAGCAAACGCAAAGATTACTTCCCACACTACAGCTGACTTTAGTTTAAGCCTCAGGTTTCTGTTCTGAAATATGACAATAACTAATTATGCAAGTTGCGCAATCATATTTTCAGCCTGTTAAGTTAAAAAGTGTGATAGTGCATGTATTACTGCAGCTGATATAACTGTGGTAACAATAAGTAACGGCCATATGTTTAATAAAAATAAAGCTACTTTTCTTATTTAATTCAAATAGTGAACATGAAAAAAGAAAACGATGCCTTAATAAAAGTTAATATTATTCAGAAAAAAATACTATTTAAATAATCGTTTATTGTATTTTAAATGCATCCTCCCTGTATTAACTTATGGCGCAGAGACGAGGAATCTGACAGCAAGTCTTGCCCATAAAATAAAGGTCACTCAGCGTGCTATGTATGGAAAGATCCATGCTCGGAGTCTCGCTAAAAGATACAATCCGAAACGAGGAAATATGCAGAAGAACTCAACTAGAAGATGCTACCCAACGAATAGGCACACTCAAGTGGCAATGGGCAGGATATATCTGTCGAAGAGACGACGGTCGATGAAGAAGAAAAGTATTGGAATGGCGCCCAAGAACTGGCAAACGAAGCATTGGCCAACCCCCTGCAAGATGGACTGACAACATAAGAAGAATAGCGTGAGTGACCTGGATGCGGAGGGCGAAGGATCGAAGAGTATACAATAAATAGAGAAGATAATAAAAAAGAAAAATAACACAAAAGAATAAAAAGACGACACGTGTCAAAGATCACAGAGATCAAGGAGAACAATACCATCGACAAAAGAGGAAAAGGATGTAAGAAAAGGATCGAGGATGATGATGATGATTATGATGATATTGTATTTAAATATAATGTTTGTTAAAATATACTTGTATATGTAATGATTGACATCAAAAATGACAAAAATATTTATTTATTTGTGAAGCTCTTAAATAAAAATTAATTAATTGGCAAAATAATAAAAATGAACATTTCTCCTGTCGGATGTTAAAGAGATGATAAATGACACGTGTCTTATTAGTTATTCCAGTTTAGCCAGAAATGAAGAGATGGGATGTTGCCATTAGCCATGGAACCAAATTATGGAAAATGAAACAACATCAAGCAACCGACTCTCACTGTCACTGCTCCATATTTAATTCCGAGTAGCGGCTCTCTTTTAATGAAATACGACGATGAAAATAAAATTGCCCTCGACCGAAACGAAAAAATTACAATATTAATAATTTCGCTCGGAATAATCTTTTTTGCTTTCTGGAAAACTAATACTTCTTATGGCATGTAATTAGAAATATTGTAATGTAATACTTGTAAGTCGGAGGGTATTACTTTTTTTACATAAAAAGCTTGAAACATTTTTTCAATGGTTATTATTTTATGGCTGTTTGTTAATCTTTGTATGATAAAATACTGGTTTTCAATATCTTTTATATATTTTTATGTGTATTATTTTGAAAGCGTTATTACATATAAAATACAAATATTTTTTAATAAAAATAAATTATTTGTGTGTATTAGTGCTTCATATATAAGTTATTTATTCTTGACTGCGAGAACTTTCAGTCGATCATCATGAAAGTTTAACTGTAACGTTAAAGTTAAAAAAATAACTTTCCATTCTTAGTTTTATTATTTTAAATTTTATTTATTCAAAAAAAACTTAAATAAATATATTCTTTATTTAACTTTATTTATTTTTATCAAACGCGCTTTACCTAAATGAGTTATAAACCAAAAAAAAAGATAAATATATTTTATTTCCCAATGCACATAAATATACACCAAAGGTATAAATCAAACGATTATTAACAATTGTACACAAATTAATTTGCTATATTAAAGACCTTTTCGCATCGTTGTCGGCTAATGCCATCATAAGATTCCCCGACCGTTGACATCGGTTGACGTGGTATATCGTTTTGCTTCTTTCTTAGAATAGTTTTTTATGCATCATCTGATAGCTAAAAATACAAGAACCAATGTGATATATGAAAATAGACCAGATAAGTACATTTATGCTTCAAGTACTAGTTTTTATTATTGACAGTATAATTTGTATTCAAACCGAGCCGTAATGAAAGCCGAATTATGTAAATTGAGGGGATCAAGGTTCAAAACAACTGGTATCGAGAAATTTGCGGTGTATGAAATTCAATGTATTAATATTAATTTTATAAATGCTTACTCATGTTGTAGACTAAGGTATAAAAAAGGGTCTCTTATCAAATAAATCAGTATTAACTCAACTCCGGTCTTTGGATTTACCCTCAGTGCCGGAACCTTGGTATTCCGGCATCACTATTTTAAGCTGATCCCAACTGCCGTCATTTCCGGAACAACTATGGATATTTGTGTATTTTAACCATTTGATAATGCCTTTAAATGTTAATTTACTTTTAAGTTAAAATAATATAATAAATAAAAAAGCATGGTAAGTTTCACAGTTCTTAAATGAACATTGATTTTAACCATACGAGTAGAACAAACATTTATGTTAATTTTAAATATACTCATGAGTAAATGTAAGCCATGCAAATTCACTTACCATATTCAGCATCGCCAACAAAAGTTGCAGGACATAAATATGCAAGCTGTTCTAAAACTGATAGAATAACGCCACTGATCCTAAGCAGTGTACTGTATATTAATTTTTCTTTTGAAATGTGTGAGTATCAATGTTTTTATTTCGAGATAATCATTCAATACCATCGTATTAATTTTCAGTAGACGGTGCACTCAATGTATTCGATGAAGTACACTAATGACGCTGTCGTCATAAAACCACTGCATCTGCAGAATATTAAAAAAAAAAAGGATTTTTAATCGATTTCTGAGCTCTAAAACACCCAGGTAGGTGTGAATTTTATCCCTCACCGTAAAATGCCAGTCATGACCTATAATTAAAATTGGTGGTAGACGAAAGTCATCCCGTGAAGACCACCCATTCATAGTAAATTCTTGTAAATAATAAGGATGATGCGTGACTTTAGTCTATGACGTTGGCAGATCAACACTCAACATTCAGCGTTTAGCCATATGCATAATGGTAAGCGTCATAAAATTCTACAGATGAGACTTCAGAATTAATATCTGTCGGTGTTCCCCTGAATGTGTTTACATAAAAATAAAACATCGACAGACATAAATCTTTTTGCTAGTAGGAGTGTCAATTAAAACAAAAAGCGATACACGTGCTAAACATAACGCCTATTAAGATTCAATTCTCAACAAAAGAGGTCAAAATAATAAGAAAACTTCAGATTTCGTAGTGCATAAAGCACTGAAAGAGGTGGCCTGCATAAAGGAACTTCTACCTGGCTTGTAAACACTAGAGCCTATTTTGAATTGGTGCGCATTATCTGGGACTTGCATCAATGCTGCAGGAGAGCATAGTAGTGCAACTTTATCCTCTTTTTCTTCAAGCTTCCGGATTTTCGTCATCTTGAGCGGTCGCTTGGAACCAAACATGAGACAAAGACATTGAAAAACGACTTAATTATATGGCAGTAATTTTTAACCAACATACACTCCAAATAGATAGCGTTTACTTGCAGTGTAAAAATAATACGATGAAGGTAATTTGTATTCAGCGTTCAGGTGACTTGATTGAGTATCATAGAGCTCACCTATATCACCGTCTGTAAACCCTTACATACGAAAATAATATGAAGTAAAAATATACATTTATTTACGTTGTATTTTCATCCTTATTATATTCCATTCTATTTGAGCAGTGAATGGTCGTATTTTGTTGAAAAATGCGATTCACTATTTCCATTTTAAATTGTCATGTTTCAAAGGGTATTGTTGTATTAAATATTTTGTAGAATATTATTTTTCTCTGCTTATTCAGATACTTATCATGCGCATCATACAACTCTTTGCTGCGATGGAGCTTTTAACATTATGGTAAGTTTATTTTCATTTTTAAAAATATCATGAAAGCTCTCTTGTTGTTATTTACTCTGAAATAATATATTGTAATTTATATTTTTAGCATTCACTTTGAGATACATTTCAATAATACACTCTTCGAAACATGGCTAGTTAATACTTTTATTTCAGTTTTTTAATACTGAAATAAACATACTCTTATATTTTTACCGCTTACGTTATTAGACTCGGCATTCATCTTCCTTTTAATTTACAGAGATTCTTTATGTATGGGTGGTGCTTACAGACCTTTCGTTTACTACATTTTTTAATTAATAGGCTATGACTGGCATTTCACAGATGAGGAATCAATTTACACCAACCTGTATGAATAATGTGACTTTTGGGCTTACCCGTGTGTGGCGAATTTCATTTTACCAATATTTCGAGCGCCATTGCAGGGGTCTTCTTCAGGATTGATGATTTTGTTATGAGTTGGTGTCAGGTTATCTTACCCAAAAGCCACAATATCAAATCTGACCGTGAAAACGTAAGAACTTATTTATTTCTGTATGAATAATTTAAATAATATGCCATTTGCATTATTAAAACATTAGTGATTAGTACAGTGCTATTTTTTAAAATGAATATATACATATATAGTATAGTTGTGTACTTTTTATTTGCGTAGACAAAAAAAAAACAAATAAGTCTTTTTGTGTAGAAAAAATATATAGTTTTCCCTACAATTTAATAGATTATCTGTATTTTACCATAGATTCTCAACCATTTCATTGCATCCACCTGCAGAATGAACCCTGGCTATCATGGGTAGAGGTTTTGGATAGGATATTGTATCGCTCGCGATCCAACATAACTATAACGACCTTAATGGAACAATAAACATACCAACGAAAACCACTCGCGAACCTACTTTGGAGAAACTACGTCCACAATGGTGCGAAAACTAAATATAGAACATGTTAAAAATTATATTTATGATATACCTTGCTTTATTGGATCACATTAACTAATTGTTATACCCAAAATTGAAAATTAAAATATTTTAAATTTGTTTGACGAAAAAAGATCTTGACGTAAATTTAGCCATTTCCTAACAAAGCAAACAAAGATTTATACACTTCATATAAAAATATTATATTTGCTTCCATATTACTACCTAGCTGGAGCATATTTTTATCACAAATTTCCGCGATTATAAAATTTAATAAAAAAAAAATGTTTATATCATAATAATAATTACGTTCGTTGCTTTACAAAGTACAGTGAGGCCCCACTTAACGCTGTCTCGTTTAGCGCGGTTTCGGTTAAGCGCTGTTTCGGTTTAGCGCTCTATTATTTCAACTCGGGGCTATTCCCCGAAATTGTGCATAAATAGTGGAAAAAATAGTGGAATTACCGAAACAAACCGGTTAAGATGAGGTAAATGTGGAAGCCGTAGAAGAAATAATTCAAGAAACAGCAGCTAATCTTTCTAATGATGAACTCAAGGAATTAACTGAGCAAGAAGAAGACAAAAATATTGATATTAGTGATTTCGAAGAAGAGCAAAAAGAACTTTCGATGGCGTTTGTAAAAAAGAGTTTGACCACAATAACTGAAATTATTGACCAATTTGTTGAAAATGATCCAAACAATGACAGGAGTTAAAAAGCAAGACGGGGTATTATAGATGCTTTATCCACTTATCAACAACTTCTAACATAACGCAAAAGGAAAACTCAAACTACATAAGATGCCTTCTTGACAAAAAGGCAAAAAATGGAAACACAGAATAGACTGAATGATCTAACTGACTTAGAATTTTATTTGTTTTTATAAGTGTATTCGTTTATATTGTTTTTATTTTTGTATGAAATAAATGTTTGGTTTTATTTTTATTAATAAAAAGATAATTTTTAAATTTAATACCTAACCTCATTATTTACATGTTAAAATAGCCACGATTAGCGCTGTTTCGTATTACGCTCTACTTTGATGGAACGTATCTCCCGCGTTAAGCGGGGCCTTACTGTATTCACAAATGATGTCATCTGTAGCATGAGTTATGTGGTTTTAAATAGCGGCTTAATCCATTTTTCACAAAAGGATGGAACCTCAAATGATCTTTTTAAATAAAAAGTCAAACGTTACTAAAACATTTATGTCTTTATTTATAAAATAAGCATAAAAGAAATCATAAATTAAATAAGGATTTCGTAGTTTAAGCTTGTTTTATTTTTCACCAGATTTCGAAATAGAGGCCATAAGGTTTCACGTTTACTGTGGACAAACTCATCAATCCCCATAATTTCCCAATCCTGTCTTTGTTGAGATGCTTCTACGCACCGCGTATATTACACTAGCAATAAAACAGCCTCGGGTAACAGTTAAGTTTTAACATCGCCTTTAACCGTGGGGAGATAGACCGCCTTTAGCGTTGCCAGAGGATGGAGAGCTTTTCCTTGATACAGATCCATGATTAATACGGCCGGGCATTAAAACGCGTTTAACTCTTTGGGTCTAATCATCAAAACGTATTTAAATAAATTAACATTCCTTTAATTCGTGGATTATGGGATGTTTATGGCAAACATTAAAAATTGATCTTTGCTCTAAAAACTTCAACCAAATACGTATACCAACGTTTCAATTTATAAAATATTTGCTTTCACTTGATAAACTTATACTAAATAAATTGTTTTTTGTGGATTTTTATATTAATTGCAATATTTTAATATTTATACATCGTGGAGGATCTATATCAATATCTTTAAATTGATACACACTTAATAAGTTATACAAAAAAACATGTTAATGGTCCAGAAAAACTGGAGCAAGTAATTGCGATGTATGCAATTTTTTTGTCTTTAATATCAAACCATTCCATTTATTATTAATATTTACAACTTATTTATGCTTATTGATGTACTTAATTTTTATTTAAAACCACGAACAGTTATTTAATAAAACAATATTGACTCGACGTCCGTCACGGGACTTTTTTTTGTACCCGAATCCGTTACGCTCCGACGTCACCATTTAGCTGACGATTCCAGCCTCTGCGTTTATTTTTCTCCGATATTTCTTAGAGAAATGTCATAAGATGATCGTCGCAGTTAGTTATGTTTTTTTATATGCGTATCTATTAACATCCTCCTCTCTATCAAAAGGTTGTTACTCAGTCGCGTGATGGCAGGATTGGGATCAAATTGATAACACAGACCTTTTTCAGAAGCACATTGACATATTTACATTAAAACTTCGTTTCCCGATCGATCGTAATATGGCGTTACTTTCGCCTCAACCGATCGTGACTTAACAATGCGGTCTCGCTGACGGACGGTACCCACTGTCTCCTCGCTCGGGATGGGCTCTTGCCCGCGCCACGAGCGGCGGTGTATATAACTTACACACCCATGAGCGGACTTGTTCAAAAATGGCAATGTGTTGACACTTAAATGTATGACAAGCGAACAGAAATAAGAGACGAATGATTGTATATCAAGGTTTTCGGTACCTGCCAGCAAGGGCTACATCATGCTGATGTCACTATTTTTAACAACACTTTACACTTATAAAAAGTTTCTACACCAAAACCTCTTATTTATTTATTAGGTTCTTAAAAGGGAGTTTATTATTCACAAATTTAAAATCCAAACTCATAAATAATTTTTTTGAATATTTTATTTTAAAATAAGAGATTCATATGAATAACTGTAATACGATATATATTATAAATGTTAGAAACTTAAGAATATATATTTTTCTTCGTTATTTCTGGAGCACTTATAATATTAAAACGACGATATTTCTAAAACATATATGTCTAAATCAAATTATGAATTTACGTGAGTGAGGGATATATTCGGATGCATATTAAGAATTTTTAATATTAAAATTACGTAACATGATTTGTATAAATAGGTATATAGATGGTAATAATACCCTCACATACCCTTCTCGAGCACCGAATATGTCGGACGTGGTTTTCTCAAGCAATAAGGTATTCTGACCTTCACCTTTATAATTTGATCATTCCGGTCCGCCAGCCAAATAGAAACCTCAATAATGCCCATGTTTTGAAGTCGCTTTTGAAGAGCTTTCAGCGAACTTGACCCGAATAATCAAAAATAAAAAAGCTCGAAATATCCACTTTCAACCGGAAAACTGTAATTTGCTCACCAGTCCCTCCTCACCTGTTATTTTTATCTTTAAAATCAATTAAACTGTAATCATGTAGCAACGCTAGTGTTTTTGAGTGCTTGTATCGTAAATATATACGTTTTTTTTCGAGATTATTTTTAATCTTTTTAATTTAATGAGACTTTTTTTTCGAGTATGAGTGATTAATACGATGCTTCCGAAGGCTAAACCATTTGATCCCAAAAGGCGGCTCATCCCAAGCATATTGACCGTTTGTGGCATAGATGGATGTGTTAAAATTTGAAAGAAAGTTTGCATGGAAAGCAGTTTAAGGAAGGGACAGCACTGCCTGTAGTGTATATGGAATGCTGAGTACTGATCATTTCAGGCACCTAGAGGACACCATGCCTGTGACTTACTAGTTTTGTAAGCCTTTTGAAGTACAACTTAGCCCTTACTTCAAATTTTGCAGGAGAGTATAATAATAATATACTACAGTAGCCTTTTCTTCAAGCCCTCGGGCTTGCGCCGTCCTGGAAGGCCGTTGGGAACTGCACATAGATGAGATTAGGCGAGGACCATGGTGGTTAATATAACTTTGTGTTGGTAGCTCATGATGACCATATTCTTAGGTGACGGGAGCGGACATGGTGATAATGATAAAAAAAACGATAGGAAAATTTATAAATGCTGTGAAATTTGGAATTAATGACTTTAAAGTCGTTAAAGTGTTACATCGTAATATTGACAAAATGTGCAGAAAATATGACCTGAATATTTTTAATGGTGTAATTAACATTTATCGCTAAGCGTTTATCATTTTTTACAAATCAGAAAAAAATTTAAAACTCTTCAATTCAATTTATCTTACGTTTTAATCCACTAAATTATGTGTAATTTGTAATATATTTTTAAATTGATTTATTCTTCTAATATCCATTTCATATCAAAAATATATCGTCACTACGAATTGCCATCATTTGTGTTTCATTGTCCATGACTCGTTCCAAGATATCTCTGCATGCGAAGGTCCCCGAGGATTTGAAGAAATAGCTGCTATAGTATTCGCGACATATTTTTAGGCGATATGAAAATCCGTTTTTTAAGTATAGCGGATGATTAGCCCAGCTTCCGAAGCCTGGACTATTTGGTTCTAAAAACAGCTCAAACTAACCTGCTGACAGTTGATGTGTGTGAACACTGTCTGTTGGCATTTTTCAGTGAGAGTTAAGTATTAAAATATTTTTTTTATACGAAATCATATATTCCTTGGTTAAGCATCGCTGATGCTGATGCTTTCCACTGTCATCTTGTTAATCCAAGACTTTCTGCGGTACTCTCGTCATGGTTGCATTTGGACTGCGGCTTTACGACTCCACTGAAGTATACACACCTGCTACGTGCTTTTTATTATTATTACTAGCTGTGCTTTCAAGCACGGCACATACGCCACGTATCAGGTATACAGTGTTTTGTTGTAATGGCATTTAAGGTCTCGTTGTCTGTGTTATTTCGATGACGATTTTTTAATATGCGTTAAGTTTCGGCTTGAATCTAGTACAAGCTCTCCATTTTTTCTTATAAGGCACTCCATGAAACTGCACAGAGCTATTAAACAAAACTTAACAAACCATTCGGGATAATTTCGTGGAGAAACACTCGGATCAGCCTGAGCAAGTAGAACTACTCTGCAGCTGACAAATGATTGTCCCAGCACGGCTTTTGGCAATTTTGTTTTCAGTTTCACGGCACCAACGGCCTCGCTGTTAGAAAGTATAAGAGAACTGTAACGGAGACATCTTTCATAGGCAGACTTAAGACTCACTTTTATACCTATAGAGACATAAAAAACTTCTAGCAATGACCAAATGGCTATAAAAAAAGTGATATACGAGTATAATAATGATATAATAATAATAACCTTATGACGAGTTTGCCAGTTCTAAGCCCAAAATATAAAGTATTACGGTAGACCTGTAAGATTGAGTATAAATTCTGGATATGAAACGGATAGGCGAATATTAAAAAAATACATTTCTTGTAATCCATGCACACATTTATAAACCAACAAAATCAATAGATAATCGATAAACAATATATACTTGTTTCGTGTGTAAATAATTAAAATGATTATATTGAAAAATATTTCAAAAATAGTCGAATATTTAAATAACAGTCGACACTTTAACCTTTTATATAAAATCCTCGTCATACTTCAATTTTACGTACCTCGTTGTTGGATCAATGTCGTTAAAATGGTTAGCCCCTTTCGATTAAATGTAAATAATATACAATATAATAATTGAAATAATCATTATATATTAAACTATTACCAGCATCAAACCATTGAATTATTAACGACACGGACCACTATTATTGTGGTATTTATAACACTTCGTAAACACCTTTTAATAACAATTACAGTAATTTTACCATTAGCAGTGCTACAAATGTATGGTAAAACAGGGATGCATTCAGGAAAACTATATTTGCGTTAAGCCACTCTTTAGAATCAAAGTTGTAACTCAAAGTAGTGACTCCAAGAACATAGATCAAATCTCCATAAAAAGTTAAAATAAACAAACGTGCATTGTATACTGTAGCAACCTTTTCAAGCCCCGTGCACAATTTGGAGGGTCGTTGGGAACTATACATATAGTATAATGTTCTTAATAGAACTTTGGGTGCAAAGGTTAACACGAGACATTGCATGGTCCATATCAGTTGACATATTTGTATAGCGGCTGTTTATGGAGATATATGCTCCGGATGTAGAGTAAAAATGGAAACATATCATTAAATCCAAAAAAATATTATATACAATTTAATTGGCTTCATCTCTTACATATTTGTTGCGTACTTGCAGTATTTAATAGTCTTGCATCTGCAATGCTGATATTTCTGTCAGCTGCCATCATCTTTGCCGGCAGGTAAAACTCAATAGTCAAAGCGTTTGCTTTGAAAACCAAAGGTAAGCGTCATAGAATTCCACAGATGAGACTTCAGAATTACTATTACCATCTGTCAGTATTCTCCTGTATGTGTTTACATAAAAAAAAGTCTATACTTTGTCATATATCAGCTCTGCATCTCTAAACCCGTGGTTTGAATTTTTTGTTCCGTTTCCAACAGCTTTCCATAACGAAAATTCAGCTTAAAAAATGTACTTGAATTTAATGCCATACTGCCGCATCTAAGAAACAGGTCCCAGCCAGAAACATCATTTTTTTACCTAACATTTCTTACAAAAACAAACTTATCGCACCTGTAATGTTTTAAAATCTATTTTATTTTCTTGATCATCTTCTATGCAGGAGCAATAATATTACCACCAACAAATGCTTTAAAATTTTGGTTTTCTAGCTTATTTGTCGTTTAGTTTAGTTATCAGTTCTGCATTGAGAAACTTCTCCTTGCACACAATGTATTGTTTGTAAAAAATACAAATTTATTATTAAAAAATATTTTCATTTTATTTATTTAACTGAATTCTCTCCTGGATGAAACACTATTTTACGAATTCCATTAAAATTTAATAATCATCACCGCAAACCACTCTCGCTGAACAACCCCTTTTCCCTTCACGGCCCCTGTACCACCGCGAGCCACCGTTTTAATAACATCAGAATTACAATGATATTTAACCCCATCGCCGAAACAATTTCCAGTACTGCATTGTGAACGACTGAAGTATAAGGGGTCGCAATTTGTCAGTTTCGCCAAACATTTAACCCATGATTGGCTCTCACCGGCATTGAACCTACATCTTGAATGAGGGCAAAATTGTATTAAAGTCAAATTGAGGCACCATATGTTCTTATCAACGAGCGGATATGTTATATATATCTAATTTTATTAAAATAACTATTTATGCAAAAAAAAAAATATTTTCGAATTTACATTAACATTCTTACCTGCTAACAGTCTTTTATGATAAACAAACAAAATTACTAGTAAAACATTATTTTAAGTATTTACGTGTAATACGTTATGTGTAACGTATTTTGACAACAATAAAAAATTAAATGTTAGTAATTACATATTTTTAGTTACGAGGATATATGGGTATGTTTCAAGAAGCGTACTTCCACGAGTGAAATGATGAGTTTTTTATATGAACACATGCTTATAATAATTTTTCATGGTTTTATTAATATGACTTCAGTAAAGAAAAATATATCTTGTTTTGTATATATAGACAAAAAATAGAAAAAACCTTACTCATGAAAGTAATTCTATGACTTTTTTCAATAAAGTACAGGTGCATTCAATTTAGATTGCGTTTCAATATCCTCAATTTATCTCAATACTCAAAAATATGAAATATATAAAAATTCAATGAAAGATGCAGCAGTAAATAAATAATAAATTAAACACATAAATTTAATTTAATTTGTCTAGTGAAAAAACGACCTACAACATTATTTCAATATAATGAAAACTTTATACAAATTTATATTTTATGCTTATTTTCTGCTTCCACTTTTGATCATATTGCGTTGTCTGCTTTAGCATATTGCGTTGTCTGCCAATTGATAGTATGTTTGGGAATTATAATACTGTATTATCTTTTAGTTTCACTTTATACAATTCACCTTAATCGAGATGATAGTTAGAGCTCAATCATTTATAAGAAAATAAACTTCGATTGCAGCTCTTCTGCGATATTTATATTCTGGTAGAACAATTATCTAATTGGTATCTACCATACAATAAAAACCCCTATTTTTATATAAGCACGTACAAGAGAATACCGACAGACGCTGATAGTGATGCTGAAGTCTCATATGTGGTCTTCACGGGACGTCTACCACCAATAAATTTATTTAACCATTCAATTTAAGTGAAAAATAAATTTAATTCTTAGATCGCAAAATAATAATATTATCTGAGAAAGAGAAAATATTCCTCCTTCATATTTGCTTGTAACAGAATTTCAAGGATCGAGGATATAATTTCGTTTACTTGATCTGAATACGGTTTGAAGTGGGCGCATGTAGACTGTGATACTCATACGCCATACGATACGCACTTTAACCCTTCATATAAATAATTGTAGAGGCACTTTGTCGTCGCAGCGCGTGATCTATCGTCACCCCATCTGCGTCACGCGGAACTCTGTCGCTCGTGGCGGTCTGGGGTCGCTTTGTCCGGGTCCTGACAACTTGCACTCGACCTCTTTGTTTTCCTGGCTGGGCCACTTGGTAGGCTACACTACTGTGCACCAGTTATTAAGCACTTAACTTATTACATTGTATGCGTAGCCCAGTCATCAACAACCTTTCTGACATAACTCTACAAGATATGCTATTTCTGCTAAGAAAATAATAACACCATTTATCTAGGTGCAAAATCAAAGGAAATGCGTTCTTTTTAAAATAAATTAATGTTATAAAAGTTAAATTTGGACAAATTTATTGTTTTTGATGCCAACAAACCTCATAATATAAGTAAATTATTTGTCAATCTATTAACATTTACATGTTTCACATACCTGTATATCTTGTATAAACATAAACTATGGCATCTATCTAAGGCCCCTTGATGTACTAACAATAATTACAATTTACTTCTTAAACACTCTTTAAATAAACATCTCACCTCTAAGACAACTAAAATGCTGAATTTGCATTTTATTATTTTGAAACTTATAGATATCATTTGTGTGTTCCAGTTATCAAGTGGTGGATGTTATGGGCATTTTAAATAAAAACCAGGACAATGAAAAAGAAATAAAAATGAAAAATTAATAATCATCGTAAACGTCAAACTAGTAGTTGAATTTTCTAAAAACAAATGTTAATAAGCGCTCAATATCGCTTTGGATGCAGCTCTCATTCTTTGATGAAAATTTTAATTTAAATTATGCAAAAAGGTGTAATTTTTTCAGTAAGACTGATACATTACATACTCGTAAATTATGTAATTTTTTTTATTCTGATCAATTTTATTTAAATCAATAGAATCAGTCAAACATTAGATTTAATCTAGCTTTATAATTTGTTCCCTTCAAACACTACAGTGCCCTCTGTTTATGTACGACGTTGGAAACTTTTTACATATTACATACTGTGTAAGGCTTCTAGTGGTGTCTTGTAACCCTACAGAATTTTTTTTCGGTAATTGAAGCGACTACAGAGTTCCAGGATATGTAGAAGACGAATATGTTGAAAGAACCGCATTTGGCCTGCAGTCTTGTTTGGTTATCCCTGGAGTAGATGTTGAACCCAACAACGATGTAGGGAGCATCACCGCCTAGCACGAGAACCTTTCTGCCTCTTCCCTCTCGCAGTGCAATATTATTTTTGGATGCATTGTTTGCGTTGCTTAATTTTAATTATTCCTTCAAGCAGCTTTGCATATGAACATGCAATCCCCAACTTCAATTCTCGGAACTAAGCATCACGTTATTATTATATGTTTTTAATATCTTCATTTGAAATTTGCTCCACTTTTGTCGAAAGATGAATACAATGCATTTTTTTCGACATAAAATGTAATAAAACAGTGTCATATCATAATAATTATTTAAAAACAATGCATCATCACCTAGTTCACTTAATTATAGCATATGGTCATCATGAACTGTCGCCTTAAAGCTCTGTCATCCCCCATGGTCCACGGCTCATCCCATTTCAACGAATATACGAGGGTTATCGGTAAAACAAGGTTCCCAAGGCGCTAAAGTCCTCAAAAATGCACACATTAATGAAATTAAACATGTTTATACTGTGAAAAATCACTGGGAAGCTTATTTTACGGATAACCCTGGTATTTTTTCAAAAACCAAGACCTTAAATATATTCAAATAATATCTTATCATTTTGGTACATATTGAATCCGTGTAAAATATAAGTAATTCATATCGTTGCCGGCGGGTATAGCTCAATGGTCAAAGCGTCTGCTTTGCAAGCCAAAGGTTGTGAGTTCGATCCCCGACGGATATTACAAAGAAAAAAGATTTTTAATCGATTTCTGAGCTCTAAAATACTACGGTTGGTGTGATTTTGATCCATCGCCCGTAAAATGCCAGTCATAGTCAATTAATTAAAATTGGTGGTAGACGAAAGTCGGCCCGTAAAGACAACCCATTCATAGTCAATTTCTGTAAATAATAACGATGATGCGTGAATCTCCACATGCAGCGCTTTGCCACATGCACCATGGTAAGCGTTATAGAATTCCACATATTAGACTTTAGAATTACTAACTGTCGGTTTTCTCCTTATGCGCATACATACAAAAAAAAAAATATCATCAGAATTCGCGTATATTTCAAACGAACCTATTATAATTTTTGAACAAACTTCCAAGAACCTATATAAAAAGCAGCATTTAAGCACGTAATAAAACTTCATCTAACTCAAGTCAGAAGTGTAAAATCAAACGAGGTGCTTTCAACGAGCATCCTGCTTAAAGGATAACTCTTGCATGCATTTATACTTCTTAGAATCTGAAAAATGAAGTCCAGAAGATATTTTCAAAATAACTTCATAAATAGTAAAAAACGGAAATTCCATTGATAAATTGGATGGCTCTTTGATTGTCGATTTCAAAAAATATTGGTCTCAAATCCTATAAATAATTATTTCGTGTTCAAACTCAGTCTATTGAAAGCGTGTTCATTTCATGTTAGTTCAAAAGAATATCCACGTATCGTGATTGTATCCCAACCGCAAACCTTAATTTGAAAATGAATTCTGCATTCTGTTATCCAATAATTGATAGTTTATTTGATATATTCTTGTTCAAATATAACAGTGTATCGTATATTTCGATTGAATATTTCAAATTAATATTCAAGCTTTTTATTTTAATATAACGCGATCTATAAAAGATTGCAAGGTGCCTTTGCGACAAATTTTTGTATGCAAAAAATTGACTGCGTGAAGGGGGAATAGAAATTTACCTTGCCTGGTAATACACGATTCGCAATCTCGCTTCCCGGGTAGTTTATGTTTAAAAGGACTCTATACAAAAATGACTTATGCGCGGCATAACCATTTGTCACACACCCTCCAAAGCTTAAAGTAAAACTTTTCTCGGCGTATTTTCCCTACAAAGCGAAAGCAAAATTTTACAATAGCGTTACAGAAAATGCAGTCAAAGGCCTCTCAATTAAATTTATATCAAAATAAATATCCTCTGAAAGTGGCATACGATTAAACTCCTGAAAGATTTTCAACAATACATCTAAGATTTAAATGTGAGAAGCAGCATTCTTAAATATAAAAAAACACTATACACTGATAATAATTACTATTTTATATTTTAACTATGTAAGTTGATAACCAGTTTTTTTTTGGTTAAATTCACTCTTTAAGTAAAATCATTCTGGCTGTAAAATCATTAAGCTTATTATCCAAATCTACTTCAATTGTTTATTTTAGCATATCTTCTTCGTAGTATCAATCCGGTGGATTAGTTTGCAGCAACAAAATTTTGCATCTCGATCTCCACTGCTCTTGGTCCTCCGCAACCCTCTTCAGCTCAGCATAAGAGCTACAACTCATGTTCTCGAACACTTGCTGCAAATACTCCGGTCTAGGGCTCCCTCTAGAGTTTCTACTCTCAACCATCCCCTTCACAATTTCGTGAAGAAGAAGCATATATATATACAAGATAATTATGAGAGATAGTGATAGATAAATCTCATCGGTAGATTGTATAATGTTTGCTCTTTTTAAAAATGACAACGCTGCATGTGGAATTTTGATCTTCCAACATTTAGACTACAGCCCCCCATTAACGCATCAACCGTTCCTATAGTGAGACTCACTATTTATAAGTGTGTGGCGATCACTATTATTACTTTTGTTTCATAATGTTACAAAGAGTTTCATGTTCCTGTCAAGTGGTGTATCCAAAACATAATAAAAAAAAAAAAATATTGAAATTTTGTTAAATGTGATGTACAACGTTCTTCAAAGAAGCCTTTCAGCTATGCAGCGGCAATTTGTGAGTACTCTAAGTTCCAACAAAAGCCAATTTAGATACAATGTATATATGTTTGAATACTGTTTCAAATATAGGCAATACCACAATATATTTTCTTTTCAATGGCTTATCCATACTCCCTTGGATTGATCATGCCTAAGACATACTGTGAAAGACAGCACCCTCCGAACTTGCCACTTACACAAATTGAAACAGCAATCCATTTGCAATATTATTCTTGCACAATTGGTTGGGTACGCAATTTCGTGGAATTCCCATACATCTAAGAACTGTTCAGTTATATTAACTTTTCCAAACAAGTGCAACATTAAATTGATATGATTGTATACCTTATTTGATACTCTCATATAACAACTCTTAATCACTTAAGTGAGACCGCATTTTCTCAATTACTGAACGCTTCGCCAGTCCCAGACTTTTTGCAAGTGAAGGACTGACGAACAGTTTATCCAATACGAAACTGAAATCTCAAATCTGTTAATTATAGTTGCTCATCATGATCTTTGTTAATACAAAGTGAATATTTTCACTTTTAATATTACTATATATTTAAATCAAACATTCTTAAGAATCATTTAAGTTTTTAATCGTTTGATACAATACTTTTTCATATGACGAGTATAATTAGTCGTATAATTAGTCATAAACAATAAAATTACTATTGCATCTTTCTCATATATCTTCATATATTTATATTATTTACACAAAGTAACATATTTTACGAATTATCTTATTAGATATAAAATTTTGCTATGTTTGAGGAATTCATATGACTAGCTCAACGCTCCTACAAATTTAAATTAAGTTTAACTTATTTTATTTCACACTTTGTCTAATTTTGCTAATTACTGACTACGTAATCTCAAACAGTAAACCCTTAGAGTACGCGAATAATTTGTTTAAATTAGTGGGGTTTTTTAATATTTATTAAAATCCTTAAAACGTTTCATGCCGAGAATTTTTATTCAGTAATGACCACGCAATGGTCTTTCTCTGCCTTGACCATAGCAGATAAAATAAACAAGGTATATTTACAGGGGGCGTGCGAGGGTTGGGTCGCTCAGGTAAATTTATTGCACAATAAAACCTTTACTTAAATTACATTTTTCTTTTTGTGTTTTCCTTATCAGTATACCTTTTTGCATACATATTGTATGAGCCGCCGCTTTTGAAACTTACTTTTCTTCCTCTGCAGACACCTTTTTATGCGTAATGCATATTTATATGCGCAAACCATCACAGTATTGTGAGTGTTACTAAGAAAAATAATTTATTGCGCAACGCAAAAAAATTAATAAAAATAACTAATATTTAACAGCTTTCAATAATCATAAAACCATTGCGTCACAATGAATGGGTTGAACCGATACTTAAAACATAATAATATTTAAAAAAACTTTGAGCCAAGAATTTTTTTTATTCTCAATAATAAATGTTTGATTTTCTTAAGAAATCTGATAAGCAAACATCGAATTATGTATTGAATTTGATCTACTTTGTAAAGATCAAATCGTAGACACTTTTTTAAAAGTGAATATGTGGTGTTCACGAAATGACTTTCATTAAATAACAGATTCAACTTATTTCCAATAAAATTGTATATACTTCGTGCAAATAAATTTGATGAAATATAAAATAAAATAGATTATTGTGTTGAATGTATTTAATTTTAAAAATAACTGATTTTTGTATGTTATATTTATATTTGTGTATTATTGTAAATATAATTAAATACTGTTGTATTAGAATGAAACGGTATTTTGAACTTTAATAATCTATTTTTTTAATTTAATAAAAAGGGATCGAAATTGGAATCTAAATTCAAATTATTTTATTATCTTCTCTTATACAAGAGAAGATTTAAAAGACATTTTATTTTAAGTATCACATTTTTAAGAAAATTTTTAAGCCTTTGACCACAACTAGATAAAATATACCCTAAAATAAAGCAGTAAAATCAAAATACTAAGTAGAGTATAATTATCGTAAGCTCTTCGGTTTCATGTTTTCAGGGTTTTGTTTTAAAGTGATACGGGTGAACGCCCTTAGTCACTTTCACCCAAGACTCAAATAAATAATTTAAAGTCTAGACACTAGACCAAATGCATTTGAATATCTTGGGCTGTCATATGTGTGAAAATACCGCGCATTGATACGCTCAGAGTGCATTTAATCTGATACAAGCAGTGAAATCCATTTGCAGCTTTAATGCTGCGTATATTCAATTGATTAGTTTAATGTTATAAAATTACACATCTTTTTATGGTTGCAAGTGCTAGTTTGTGTCGCTAAAAGATAGAATCCGAAACAAGGAAATACGCAGAAGAACTCAAGTAGTGGATGCTACCCAACGAATAGGCACACTCAAGTGGCAATGGGCAGGACATATCTGTCGAAGAGACGACGGTCGGTGGGGAAGAAAAGTATTGGAATGGCGCCCAAGAACTGGCAAACGAAGCATTGGCCGACCCCCTACAAGATGGAACGACGATATAAGAAGAATAGCGGGAGTGACCTGGATGCGGAAGGCGGAGGATCGAAGAGGATGGAGACTCATGCGGGAGGCCTACGTTCAACAGTGGACGGACACAGGCTGATGATGATGATGATGAAGTGCTAGTTGTCATTTAAAAATCAACTCTTTCCTCAAATCCTAACTGTTTCAAAATGTTTATTACAAACAATTTAATGCTTTCGATGCTCAATGCTTGATATCTTGGGCAGTGAAGAAGATTTTTTAATAAACATCTTAAAGAACACGTGATAAGGGGGAAACCAACGTAAAATCTTCTTTCTGGAAATATACATAAGAATATGTGAATACATAATTTCAATTTCAATTAATAGTTCAAAACTTCAGATACCTTTGATTTGGTATGACATTAGGATTGCATAAACTTTATGATTCACTCTTGGAACAGTTACCACAATATAAAATAGTCCAAGGTTACATTATAACCTCAAAAATAATAAAAATCTTTTTTGTAACAGGACTGTGTATATATTGCAATAACTAGCCAGAAAAATGAAATTGTAGGACCTACTCCTGTTTTAGAATCCTGCTCTAGAATCTGGCAACACGGCGACATAAAAACGCTGGGAATTTATGGAATTAATCAGTTAAATATCAGATGTGCTGTATAATCTGGGAATTTGCATAATTTGGCGATACCCATTATCTTTATCATTGACTATATATTTGTTGAAACAACATATTTCAGACTACTTCGCGCCTCATGAATGGTCTTACAGTTGTCATTTCGTGTACAATTATTTGTGATGTCCATACGATACATAGTGATAGTTGATAAAGTAAAGAGTAAGTAAAAACCAAAAGCGCTGATAATTTTAATAAAATATATATTGTGCGCCAAGTTCTATGCAATTCCGCTTTCTCAACATTGGTCTATATTTCAATACTAAGAAAAGGCGAACGCTCATGCGCTTTCATGCAAAATAAATAGATGGCGGTAAAACGGAATATAATATCAGTGATAAATAAATATTATAAAAAATAATTTTATAAAGACTATAAACAAAAAAATGAATTTATATAAAAAAAATATCTTTGTAAAATATCAGTTATTGTTGGTTTTAATTTTAATAACAACCCAGAATAAATTGGTCAAACTTTACCTTTTCACTAAAATGCACTACTGCTGCATCTGTTGTTCTTCAAAAATTAAAATAAATAAGTACTGCTCACTGATATTGAATAACTTCATATTTTTATATAAGTTGTCCACATGCATTCAACCTAAAGAAACTAAAAAGAATATGCTGTCATAGATACCATTTGGTGATGAATGAAATATGTATAAAAATACTACTTTCATTTGAAAAAGATACTTTTACCATTTAAAAATGTTTTTGTTTTATAAGAAACATCAATTAAAAATTTGTTCTCAATAAACTAAAAAAATCATTAATATTTTTGATGATGAATTTAGTAAATATTTTTTAGAAGATAATGAGGTACCATCGGGCATTCGATTGTCAGAGACCACATATAAGATGGCATGACAGCTGGTCATCGAGTCCACAGGAACAGTATCCTAGTAATATTATGACGCAATTATAAAAAATGTGTAGAATAAAAAGAGTTTTAGAAAGATACGTTTTTTTATGAGCTCAAAGATGTAGAAACCGACACAGATGCTTTATAATGTTTTTATAATGGTCATACGGGTTAATGGAGTACGGCAAAAATAATCTATACAATGGAATATCTTATGGAAGAATTCCACTTGTGTAAAGAAATGATTATGCGATGCACAAAGAAATCAACAATAAAATATCCCCTTGTCTAGTGTGGCAACAAAGAAATCTCCATCATGAATATGCATTTCCTCCTCCACAATACCGTATCGCAGCATCGCACTACCTACTATAACTATACCCATGACGTTCAGGGACGAACGGTAAAATTACTTATTACTTATTACATGTGTATCCTTTTATATATTACAACATATTATATACCAGGGGTGGCGAACCTTTTTGAGACTGAGTGCCAAAAAAGATTTTTTTTCAATAAAATAATATGTCGCGTGCCACATGCTATGGAAATAAACATGCATCAAATATTTGTGTAACTTCAGATTTTTAATAAAACGAAAAATTAATACCTCGAGGAAAATAATTAAGTACTTAACAATGGCGAACTAAGAAAATAAATAAAAAATAAAAAAATAGACTTGGAAAAAGTTGTGAACCTCAAAACTTATTAGTGAGATTTTTGTTGTTGGATGCTAGATGCCAAATATTTTATATCGGGTTCATAGCTGGTAGCGTTTAATAAAATACAAGCAGTAGTACTTTCGTTTGTAAGTCTAATTCTTATGTCTGATTTAATAAAGTTTATCGAAGAAAATAATGATTCACAGGAATACCTCGACGAAAAAATTGTTAATATGCCCATTGCTATATTTTTAAGACAAGAAAAAGTTTCCGGGATGGATTGCCAAGTTGTAAGTACTTCATTTTCGGCATTCCTGTGGACTGTTCCAACGAATCGATCTCGCTCAATTTCTTCCAAAACAATTCTTAAGTCTTTAAATTTTTGTGTCCATATCGAACTCGACTGAAAATCTACCAATTCCATTTCAAAATCATCTAATTCCATGTATTCAAACATTGTTAAGTTTAATTGTTGATACGTATATGTCTGGATGGGTAATAAATTTTGTAGTTTCTTCAAGTTGTCGAAACTGAACAAACCTTCTTGAAAATTGTTCTATTGTTGCGTAGACGCAACAATAGAACTGGATAAATAGAATGCTTTAGAAAGCATTTTCAAATGATTCTATTAATTTTCCTAGGTCTGGCTTTTCATGGATTTCCAGATCCATCATATATTTTTTTAGGTTGGGAAAGTACTTAAGATTTCTGGTCATTATATCACGCTTAAATATTTGTAACTGAGCTTCAAATGCAGTATATAATATCAAACAAAACAGTAATTATTTTGCCACGGCCTTGTAATTTTATATTTAGATCATTCAAATGGGAGCAAAAATCAGTAAAGAACATCAATCTCGAAATCCACTCAACATCTGATAATTTTTCATACTGAATTATTTTCTGGTTACTTAAAAACATATAAATTTCATCAAAGCACTCGACGAAACGCTGAAGTACTTTGCCGCGACTAAGCCAACGAACGTTATTATACATCGTTAATCCATTATACATCGAATTGACCTCATTTAATAATGATTCAAATTTTCTTTTGCATAAAGGATGCGCAGTAATATAATTGACTATCTTAGTCACAAGTTTCATCACATCTTCAAAAGATTTAAGACCAGCCTTTGCACACAGCGCTTCCTGGTGTATTATACAATGAAATGCTAACAGTGGATGGCCAACAAACTTTGTAAATAAATTGACGAATCCTGCTGTTTGGCCAATCATACTGGGTGCACCATCTGTACTTACTGAAACGATTTTCGACAAATTTATTTCTGCTCTAGAAAGAGCCTCTACAACTGCTTTGCAAACATCTGTGCCTTTAGTAGTTTCTGGTAAAGATACCAAACTTATTAATTCTTCCATTATTTTATTGCCAACAAAATATCGAACAAAAATAGCTAATCGAGCCGAGAGAGTGACATCAGTGCTTTCATCAAGACAAATAGAAATCCAATCACATAATTTTATATGTGTTTTTTGTTGATATGTTACATTTTTACCCATCTTCATGATTCTGTCTTTTATTGTATTTCGAGCGATAGGCAATTCTTTTATTCATTCGAATATTTTTTCTTTATTTCCAAAATCCTCAAAAAGAAATGGTGCGCATTCTAAGAATGCATTCTTGATGTAGTCTCCATCGCTGAATGGTTTTCCATTTTTGGCAATCATTTTGGCTATTTCAAAGCTAGCAGCAACATAATTGGAATTACTATTAACAAACTTATTTAAAGCACTCGATTGTAGATTTTTGTTTTTGATTGCTCTTAAACTATATTATTTTTGTTCATCTCTGCTTTTGCCAAGAAGTTCCTTATGAATTGTTTCATAGTGTCTTTTTACAGATGATGTTCTAGATACCACTGACACAGAACATATAACACATATTGCTTTGTCACTTCTTTCAATTACACCGTACATTTCAGTCCACCAATTTTGAAATTGTCTGCCAGAATTTTTACTGCTGGCTTCACCAAGTTTTTGTTTCTTATATGGTACAGCCATCTTTGTGGGTGCCAATAAACAGTTTGTTTCTGTATTAATTAAATTGTTTTTATAGCACAAATTGATAACAAAACTGTCCGATCAGGAAAAGAGTTATTCTGTCACTGACACATCAAATCGTCGAATTTAAATTGTTGATAAATCATATTCATCCACAAGAGTAGCAATTACACACCTAAACCACACGAGAGCTGACGATCTAATGCGCATCGAGAGCGCGCAGTGTGACGTATGTCGTGACCCTTCGTGAAGATTTCGGAACGGCTCGTGCCGGGAGCGAAGTTAATTACAAAAAAAAAATACACCTCAAGTAACTAGCACCGCGCGGGAAGCATTGAACAATATGATTTATTTATGCATGAATGTCGTCATATCCTTCGTTTCTGAAATTATTTATGAACGAAGAAAATACACGTCGCTATTTAAATATATTTTTAATACTATTTCTATAACTTTTTTTATTTTTTCTAATACACTTTTATTTTTTCTCCTCATTCGCGTGCCACGCAAAATCGTCTCGCATGCCACCTGTGGCACGCGTGCCATAGGTTCGCCAGCCCTGTTCTATACAATCTACTTGTCAACAGACATATAAATGTGTTAGTAATTAAATATACACATACTATACATCAGTGGACGGACACAGGCTGATGATGATGATGATGATGATACTACATATCAAGTTCTTTATACGCATCAATTCATTCAGAAAAATATCGGCAGAGCGGGATGCGAACCTCGAACCTTGTAACCAACCTTCGTCTGCATGCAGAGTCTAGTGACTCTGGTAGACCATCATAGAGGCCATTACCTTATCATCTGATCTTAAGTTTAACCTCATTGTCAGTCCAAGATGCGGTAGTGCTTTACAGGACGCTGAACATGTTCTGTGGTATTGCCCAATATTGAATTCAAGTAGAGAATGTGAATTCAGCGTAATGCAACAGAGAGCTGAATACGTATATCTTATCTCCACAGAAGCCAGTTACTATGTCTTCAGCAAGAAAGTCAACAAAAACTATTTTAAATGGTTTAATCATATTGTTTTTATACCCACATTTGTTAATGCTCACCAAAACACGTTACACATATAACGAGTTATATTTAAGCAATGGTTTGATAAATGTTATACTTGACCAGCCAGTGCAATTTAAAAGTCCTGAAAAAAGGTGCCTTTAGATAAGAGTTTGGTCCTGCTTTCAGCACTCACAATCCGAACATATTCCGCACGCCGTGGTCTGGGCTCCCGCCACCGGGGGGCGCCACAAAGAACTTGAGCCAGCCGCCCACAAACTCGCCGAGGATTTTCCCGAAGCGAAAGCAAATATCTGGCAACACTGATTCATAAGATCCAATCACCGATTCATGTATTCACAGCTCCGCGGGCCGGGAAGGTCCTTCCCAATACCCAGCCAAGTCTCCGACCATCAGGGCTGACAAAACCATTTGAAACGCAGAAGAGGACGGGGCTTAAACGAAAAAGAACTTTGTCATTTCTACAGAAGCTTACGTTAGTGTTAAAGGGTGTCAAAATTCTCTTTAAACAGCTCCTTTATCTTTAAACATTCTTCTATTAAAAAAAGAGACTCACGTTCAACAGTGGACGTATACAGGTAGATGACAATGACCACTTACATATTCTAAGAAAAAATTATAGCATCTGAATAACATCAACGCACAATTTAGAAATATTTGAGTTTTTTGATGCGTTGATATATTCCGGAGTCATATTCGCTTAGTCAGACAGGGTAGTTAGAATGAGGTTTATAATATTCTTCATTTCTGTTTCTTTTTTTTTTGGAAAAATATATTTTCAATGGTAATATCAAATTGTTACGTACGTCTCACGCTGAAAACGACAGCTGTTGATAGTTATGTGTTATTTGTAAATGTGTTATTTGTAATGATATAGGAATTCGATGGTTTATTATACTTTGCATCCCACGAGTATTATCGGGCGGACCTTCAATAAAGAAACAGTCCGTGAGCCCGACCGATTGTTAGAAAGGGGGCCATAAATATTAAATAAGCCAAAAGTGTTGCCCTTTGTTGGCCAGCGTGAGATGCGTCTATTCGCGGGAAGATGCCATAAATATTAAATATTCAGAAAGTGTTCCTTTGTGTAGTAAAGCGTGCGAACTAGCCTGGGATACGTTTCAGTTTTAGCCATAAAAACATAAACCGATGTTATGGCTAGGATTACCTATCTCCAGGAACATTTCATAATAAAACCCTAAGAAAGGAATACAGACTCGTGCGAACGTGACTATTCTCACGGCCGCAAAAGTAGGTACCAGAAAATTAATGTATAAAAGCACCGACTTGAACGTTAAATAAATCAGTTTAGACTTGAATCTCTTGCGTTTCATTTCTACCTCCCACCCTCCTGTAAAGCCGCGCCGGCTGCCTGAAATCTGGAGAAATGAGGCTGTCCGCCCACTTCAGATTGATGGCGTAACTAGTTACCTTACAAGTAACTGGGAGAAGATGGTCTAGTGAAGAGCGGAAAACCGATACACGCCCGTAGAGCGGATCGTCAGCGGAACTGGAAGCTGTCGTCTACATTTGGTCCTTCGAACCGGATTCTGCCTTCGTGAAGAAGATCATCTCCTGACCTGATCATGCCTGCCAATCGATCACCGATTGCAACGCGATCAGGAAGCAACCGTGGAACTAACATGGAGGAGGACGACGCCCGATCAGAATCGGGGAGTCAATGAGGTCCGTGGACTTCAGCGAGGCGCGCCGCAAGTCGCTGAACGCTCTCACCGACATGATGGCCCAGCTCGTCGCAGCCGTGACGACAAGCAGCGCGCAAACCGTCGCAGCCTTGACGACAAGCAGCGCGCAAACCAACGCAGCCATCGCAAGCTTGGCCGCCAGCCTACAAGTTCAGCGGACCACGGAGCTCCCGCCCGCACATGAAGCGGACCGCCGTGCGGCCCGCAGTACGGGCGAAGCAACTCACGCCCCGATGCAGCAGCCCGCCACGCCGAGGTCTGTGCAAGTCATACGGGAGCCTGAGGAGGACCACTACCGTGCAGCCTGCAGCGCCGGTGAGTCAGTCCCGCCCACACATGAAGCGGACCGCCGTGCGGCCCGCAGTACGGGCGAAGCAACTCACGCCCCGATGCAGCAGCCCGCTTACGAGTGGGTGAGGCAGGAGCCAGCCGCGCAAGAACAGCTGAGCTCCATGACTGGTCGTGAAGAGCGCGCGGGGCATATGGCTGCCGCGGTTCGAGAGCGCCCAGCGCCGTGTCGATCGGGCGCGGAAGCCGAGGCCGAGCAGCCCGCTTACGAGTGGGTGAGGCAGGAGCCAGCCGCGCAAGAACAGCTGAGCTCCATGACTGGCCGTGAAGAGCGCGCGGGGCATATGGCTGCCGCGGTTCGAGAGCGCCCAGCGCCGTGTCGGTCGGGCGCGGAAGCCGAGGCCAGACGGCACACAAATGAGTGGGTGAAACAATCGTGTCCCCCAGTGGACCACCAGAAACCCCCTCAGCGACGACGGACCAAGCCGCAATGCTTGCAGCCGTTTTAAAGGTGTTAAACAGAGAAGGCGAGTCAGCAGGGACCTCCGGTACGCGGCACTACGGGAACGACCCTAAGCTGGCCACACTTATTGCCAAGACCAACCTGAAGGACCTACCCCAATTCGGTGGTGACCCCATGGACTGGCTGATATTTAAAAGCGCCTTCGAGGACACCACGACCGCATACGACCTCTCTCACCGAGAAAACCTCGGCCGTATACGGAGCGCGTTGACAGGGAAAGCCAGGCGAGCGGTGGAAAGCCTGCTAATAAACCCGAAAAACGTACCGGAGATTATGACGGCACTCGAAAAGAACTTCGGAAACCCAGAGCTCGTAGTGAACAGGCTGATGGAGCAGATCAAGAGGTTACCGAAGCTTCATGACTCTATTGCCCCGAATGCACTCATAGTGACCGAGTTTTCGACGCAGGTATCAAACATCGTCACGACCATGGAGCACTACGACTGTGACCTGCACCCTGCTGCTCCGAAACTCCTGTCCGAGATGGTGCTGAAGCTACCCCCAGCCTTGATGTGGCATTGGGTGATTATGCGGGACAACCATACGAGGAGCACCCCGAGAGACTTCGCGCGATTCCTGCAGGATATCACCGACGGATTGCCCCTGAAGGGGTGCACCCCGGTGCAAATCGAGCCAACATCTCGAACCGAGAAGAGGAACGCTCCGAAACAAGTGTTCATGACGGAAAAGGTTCCAGAGAGAGTGAACTGCGTGATGTGCGACGGGCCACACCAGATTGGCTCTTGCGCAAGTTTCATGAATCTGGAGCAGCCGGAAAAGTGGAACATTGTGCGCCGACGGAATCTGTGTCAGTCGTGCCTGAACGAGCGCTGCCACAGCACGGTATGCCGCGCAAAATGCGGCAAGGATGGCTGCCAAGGCAGACATCACCGGACATTGCATCAACCGCGGGCACCACATACTCCGACAGCAGCCCCTGAACGTAAGGTACTTCATGCGTCGAATCGAGAAGACGCAGTGACCCTTAAGGTCCTGCCGGTGAAGTTGAGTGGGCCCAAAGGGTCAGTGAACACGTACGCCCTCCTGGACGAAGGCTCGACTGTGACACTTGTCGAACAGGAAGTGGCCGCCGCCATCGGAGCATATGGCCCACGTGCTGGACTACGCATAGCGGGCGCGGCAGGCATTAGTGTAAACGAAAGTGGTTCGAGACGAGTGAGGCTGACGATAGCCGGGGACGCGAGCACGTTCGAAGCGGTCGCGTACACCATTAAGAGACTTAATCTAGAGACCCACGTGTGCGCGACGAGTGAAAACAGTACAAAATACAGAACGATCAATGTGCGACCTCAACTGCTGATCGGCCTGGACAATGCGCAGTTGATCGTACCGCCCGGAGGCGCGAACGGAAAGTGGTCCGCGGACGGAATGATCGTGAGCGACACGCCGCTAGGTCGCGTCACGTTCGGAGGCAGCCCGGCCATTACGCAAGCTAGCGAAAGCTCGAAGCCTCAAGAAGCCGATGGACGGAGAAGCGACCACGGTGAGCCGAAGACGGTCATGGTGAGCCTCAAGAAGCCGTGCCGAGACGACGCGCTGGAGGCCCTCGTAAAAACCAATTTCGCGCTTGAGACAGTAGGAGTCTCGGCGACGCCACGAGTCAATGCAGCCGACAAACGGGCACTCGAGATCATGAACGCCACGACGAAGCAGCTTTCTACCGGGAGGTGGGAAACGGGACTACTATGGAGAGAGGATGCCTCAACGCTCCCGGACAACAGGAAAGCCGCCGAGAAACGTTTCAACTCGCTGATGCGAAAATTGATTAAAGATCCAATGCTAGGTGAGGCGTACCGAGCCAAGATGGCGGAGTATGAAATCAAAGGATATGCTATCGAATTGCCGCGAGCTCAGGAATCGCTGGAGTACCCGCGAAAATGGTACTTGCCACATTTCGCCGTGCGAAACCCGAATAAACCCGGCAAGATCAGAATAGTCTTCGACGCGGCGAGCCGTCATCGCGGCGTATGTCTGAACGACCAGCTGCTAACTGGGCCGGATCTGCTAACGTCCTTGGTGGGCGGGATCCAGCGTTTCAGAGAAGGCGGCATAGCCCTCGCCGCCGACATAAAGGAGATGTTTTTACGCATCCAGATGAAGCCCAGCGATCAGATGTCTCAGCTGTTCTTGTGGCGCCGCGCGCCGGACGAAGAGATCACGACATTCGCCTTGACGTCGATGAGTTTCGGGGCGACGTGCTCCCCGAGCAGCGCGCATTTTGTTCGCAATCAAGTGGCGGCCGCGGGCGCGCAGAAATTCCCACGGGCGGCGCGCGCGATAGCCGAAAACATGTATATGGACGACTACCTGGATGCTGTAGATACGCCGGAAGAGGCGGTCGAGATGTTGAGGAACGTCACGGCCCTCCTGAGATCGGGGGTTCGAATTAACCGGTTGGGCCTCCAACAATAATAACGTGTTGAGCTCGGTCAAGAGCGAAGATCGGGCCAAGTCGACCATTATAATCGGGGACTCGGCCGTAACGGAACGCGTTCTAGGTGTCCACTGGGACCCACGCACAGACTTGTTTATGTTCCGATACGAAGGCGAAGGAAAAGGGGCGCCTGATTGGCCGACGAAGCGACAGTTACTAAGCGAGGTGATGAAGGTATTCGACCCGATGGGGTTCATTGCGTGCATAACCATCAGAGGGCGGATACTTCTACAAGCGGTATGGCGCTCCAACATTGGTTGGGATGATGCGCTACGGGAAGAACACGCGGTCAAATGGGCCGAACTGAAATCACTAATGGAGCAAAATGATTGCGCAATCCCGAGATGCTGCATTAAGCGAAAGAAGGAAGAGGTCACGCTACACCTCTTCAGCGACGCCTCCGAGTTGGCATGTTGTGCCGTGGCATATTTCGTACACAGAGCTGGCACGAGCTTCGTGATAGCCAAAACGAAGGTTGCTCCGCTCAAACCACTCTCGATTCCACGCCTCGAACTGTAGGGCGCCTTGCTCGCCGCGCGCTTGGCTGCGAGCATAAAGAGGGAAACGAGAGTAAAGATCGCCAACACCGTATACTGGACGGACTCTAGTACGGTCCTGTGTTGGCTACGCACCGATCCTCTGAAATACTCCACATTCGTGGCGAACCGACTGGGCGAGATCGATGAAATAGCCGGCACGAGCGGGTGGCGCTGGGTGCCAACAAAATGAACCCAGCGGACGTCGGTACGCGCGACGCCCAACCGCCAGACATGTCGCCCGACGGATTATGGCTGCGAGGACCAGACTTCCTCTCACGGCCGGAGGCCGAATGGCCCTGAGAGAAGAAGACAGTTACGCCGGCTGACGACGTACTGGAGACTAAGCCGCCACGATACTTCGTGGGGCACTGCGTCGTCTTAGAGGGACTACCGACCGTATCGCGATTTTCGTCGTGGACGAAACTACTGAGGACAACCGCATGGGTTATGCGATTTGTCGATCGCTGTCGGAATCCCCTACGTAAAGATGAGCCGACCCGATGCCTGAAACCTGGAGGAGAGTTCGAGCTCCGAGCGGAAGAAATCGTCAACGCCGAGATGATATGGGTGCGTCTTTCCCAGAGACGCGCGTTCGGCGACGAAATGGAGATCCTGCGACGGGGGGAGCTGCTCCCACCCGGCGGACGCCTGCGGGCGTTCTCGCCATATTTGGACGAAGAAGGCGTATTACGACTAAACACACGCCTGCAGAGGACACAGGAAGAACCTCCGCCGGTGCTGGACGGCGGGGACGAATACGTGAAGCTAATGTTGGCTCACCAACACGCGGCGACGGGACACCCCGGTGTGGAACGTACAGTAAGCGATCTCCAAATGAGATTCGTGGTGTTGAAGCTCCGTACCACTTTGCGGACCATTGTGAAAAGCTGCCGGTTGTGCAAGATAATGAAATGCACACCCGAGTCGCCGCTAATGGGGCAATTACCGCCGGCCAGACTAGCCCGTGGTGAGAGACCATTTAGCCACTGTGGTCTAGATTTCTTCGGGCCCATGACCGTGACGATTGGGAGGCGCCACGAGAAAAGATATGGCGCGCTCTTCACTTGCATGACAACGCGGGCGGTACACATCGAGCTGGCATGCTCACTTTCCGCGGATTCAGCCATAATGGCCATAAGACGAATGGCAGCGCGGCGCGGTCAGCCGAACGTGTTGTACTCCGACAATGGGACCAATTTCGTGGGCGCGGACCGCGAGATGAAGGCGGCAATCAAAAACTTGAGTCGAGATGCTAGCCTGCTGCAGTACACAGCGGGGAAAAGGATAGCGTGGAAATTTATCCCGCCATCGTCCCCGCACTTTGGAGGCGCCTGGGAGCGATTGGTACGCTCAGTGAAGAGAGCCTTGGCGGCCACACTCCAAGAGAGGTCTCCGAGGGAAGAGACGCTGTTGACCGTGCTCGCGGAAGCTGAGAACACGATTAACAGTCGACCGCTGACACACGTCTCAGTCGACGTGGCAGACGAAGAACCTCTGACCCCGAATCACTTCCTGATAGGATCAGCTGGTGGCATGACGACCCTGGTACAGTACGACACGGAGGAGGAGAAGATGTGTCTCAAGAAACAATGGCGGGCGTCACAACAGATGGCAGATGCTTTCTGGCGTCGGTGGGTACGGGAGTACTTACCAACGTTGGCGCGGCGCCCGAAGTGGAGGACCCCGACGGAGCCGATTCAGGAAGGAGACCTGGTACTCGTTGCGGATCCGAAGTTGCCGCGCAACACATGGCCACGGGGACGAGTAACGCGAGCGACTCCAGCAGCCGACGGGCAGGTTCGCGTGGTTCAGATAAAGACCGCAACAGGGACTTATACGCGGCCAGCGGCGAAGCTGGCGGTTTTCAACACAGAACGAGTCGAGACGTCCGAGGCAGAGTACAGCAGAGACTGCACGGTGGGAGTGTTACGTACGTCTCACGCTGAAAACGACAGCTGTTGATAGTTATGTGTTATTTGTAAATGTGTTATTTGTAATGATATAGGAATTCGATGGTTTATTATACTTTGCATCCCACGAGTATTATCGGGCGGACCTTCAATAAAGAAACAGTCCGTGAGCCCGACCGATTGTTAGAAAGGGGGCCATAAATATTAAATAAGCCAAAAGTGTTGCCCTTTGTTGGCCAGCGTGAGATGCGTCTATTCGCGGGAAGATGCCATAAATATTAAATATTCAGAAAGTGTTCCTTTGTGTAGTAAAGCGTGCGAACTAGCCTGGGATACGTTTCAGTTTTAGCCATAAAAACATAAACCGATGTTATGGCTAGGATTACCTATCTCCAGGAACATTTCATAATAAAACCCTAAGAAAGGAATACAGACTCGTGCGAACGTGACTATTCTCACGGCCGCAAAAGTAGGTACCAGAAAATTAATGTATAAAAGCACCGACTTGAACGTTAAATAAATCAGTTTAGACTTGAATCTCTTGCGTTTCATTTCTACCTCCCACCCTCCTGTAAAGCCGCGCCGGCTGCCTGAAATCTGGAGAAATGAGGCTGTCCGCCCACTTCAGATTGATGGCGTAACTAGTTACCTTACAAGTAACTGGGAGAAGATGGTCTAGTGAAGAGCGGAAAACCGATACACGCCCGTAGAGCGGATCGTCAGCGGAACTGGAAGCTGTCGTCTACACAAATAAATGAGTAATTTTTACTGTTGTCTACCTGCCAAACTGCTGCTTGAAGATGTGAATTTCACGGTCAATAAAACAACAATAGATATTTTTGAAACGAATTTGTGTTTATTTGAGTACGAATATTATTATAAGATTCATTTTTAAATCGCAAACCTAAATACATTTTTTTGCACAATAGGATTCTGCCCTAAAACAGATTATATCTATTAATTAAATATACATATACTATACATAAAATTCTTTTTTCAACGCGTCAATCCAAGCACAAAAATAACGGCAGAAGCGGGATGCGAACCGCGGACCTTGGAAACCAACTATGCCCAGGTATTCATACCGCTCAGCCGACTTGGCTATTGCTATGCCTAGACCGACTGACGTTGAAACTAGTATCAAGTAATAACAACGTCAGTCTGTCTAGGCATAGCAATAGCCAAGTCGGCTGAGCGGTATGAATACCTGGGCATAGTTGGTTTCCAAGGTCCGCGGTTCGCATCCCGCTTCTGCCGTTATTTTTGTGCTTGGATTGACGCGTTGAAAAAATAATATTATGTATATTATATTTAATTAATAATAATATTGTAATATAGTCAATGATCTATAAAAGTAGATTAGAATATTGAAATAATAAAATAATATTCTAATAAAAATTTAAAAAATCCATATAGATTATATCTAGTTCGGTAGAAAAAAACTTTTAAGAATTTATTACACATGATGCTATTGTATTGTATATGTGTATTTATTTTTTAAAATAATTATTGTATTAATGTGTATGCAATCGATTAAGATAATTTTAATTCCAAATAAATTGATTTATTATTTTTATTATTATATTATTATTATAAACATTACATTTTCAACGAATTAGATTGATTGTATTTAAGTTTAATCCATAAGTTAAAAACTATATGTTTAAGCTCATATAGCAAATAGTTTAGAAATACCACTTTAAGAATGCATTTCTTTCGGCTAGTGCGCGGCGTGTTCAAAAATCCTGATATTTTGTTGGGAATCAGTTTGTTTGTCCATAACAAATATGTAAGGATAAAGAGACACAGATTGCTTGTTCTTCCTAGAGGTAATACTAGCCTGCCAGAGACTATGTCTATTGGTAAAGTGATCAGACTGCTCAACCATATTATTATTCAATACAACCACATGTATATTCCACTTAAGAGAAGCCCAGTTTCGACATGAGCTCGAAGAATTTATTTATCAAAGCAATTTCATGGAGTTTTCTGATTAGCAAACTTCGGGACTTTTTAATAATTGTTGTTAATAATCATAAATACCTTTATTTATAAATTGTTTTTCTGTTAATACATCTTATTTCAGGGTCGTATTAAATAAAATGTGTAATGTTTCTGAAACAAATGAAATACAATTAATACAATTAAAAATATATATATTTTAACAAATTCTAAATTAAATACAATTTAATGATTATGTATTATTAAGAAAACTAACACTAGTATCATTTCAAAAACAAGCTATAATTTTATTGCGTAAGGATGTTAATTAAATTTTACTAATGAAGACTGATGTATCTAGACAGAATTATATTTCTCATAACATAATGTGGCACATTTTTCTCTAGAGCGTATTGAATAAAATGACATTTCTCGCTTATAATATCTTAAAGACGTGAATTTAAACGTTTTTTAAACTTTTTGCCTTTAATCTCGCAGCTTCACCGTCTCGGGGACGCCGGTTGCTCTGAAGGCAGGGGACCTCTTTGCCGACAGAGCCTTTTGTGTTTTCACTTGATATGTCTTGAGTTCTTGCATTCACAGGCGCCTTTGCAACTATTTTAATCCATCAGGAGCGTTTTGTTCGGCTGCACAGTGAACAGTGTCGCGCTGAATTAGTATCGCGCATTGCTCGCAAGTATTCCAACTTGTCTTGCGAACAATAAGCCATTGTAATTAGTCGCAAGAGCGTCCCTCCTTTAATGTAACAGTTCATCGTATTTCTCGCACTTGAAGTGATTCACTATTTTTATTTTCACAGTCGTGTAACTGAAGGCTTCTATGGCCTACATACTTTTCACTATCTTTATTATTCCAGAAGTGAAATCTAAGGCACTTTTTTTTTAATATTTATTAATATTAAATATAATGCGTCACTAGTATTTGATCGATCAGCCTATTATAATTAAGTGAATACTGTCCTGCATGATGCATGCAGAGTCGTCACAGGGTGCCTCAAACCAACATCAATTTCAAAACTACTCCCCTTGACTAGTATCACACCACCAAACATAAGACACAAAGTTAGCTTTCTGAGATCCACACAACCTCTCACATCCGGTACTGAAAATGAGAAATTCCAACTCTGGCAACAAGTCGCAACAGAAGATTTCATTACTCCAAAGGAAGGCCTCCCATCAGGCAACAACCGTGACTGACGGACAAGGAAATCCCTACACAGATTAAGAACCGGAATCGGTAAAACAAAGGACAACCTCGAGCGGTGAGGAATTCTTCTGCAGGGAGAGTCACTATTGTGCGACTGTGGAGACCTGCAGACCGCATCACACCTAAGATCTTGCTCCATGTGCCCAACAAGCTGCACATCTCAGGACCTAATGCTGGGCAACACAAAGGCAATCGATGTTGCCAGATACTGGTCAAAAATAATTTGACGTCGCTGACACGAAGAAGAAGAAGATTTTATATAATTTTATTTACGTTGCATTTGCTTTAATTTATAAATAATGATATTTATTTAATGCATTTTTTAATCAAAATGTATGAACTATTATATTATTTTAAAGATGATAATCAAAGAATGATTTCATTTATCACCGATCAATATTTTTTTTGTCATGATATTCATAATAAATTTTAAAGCTGTGATGTACTTTCATAATGCTATGCAAAATGAACTTCCTATTCTATCAAATTAATGTAGATAGCAAATTGAATACACCACATTGAGCATGGAGGCTCATCAAGAGTATAACGTATGTAAAGTATTAATAGTGACTCGACGCTGTACTCGTACATACATCTCTCCCTCTGATAATGAATAGTTAATTTCCTGAAAACCAGAAAATCGTGAAACATATTTGAACGCATATTTAAACATAATAATATTCGAGACTTTTTAGATGATTTCAAATAATATTTGTATCTTTAAAAGGTGTGATTTATTCATCAAATGATAATTCAAATGTTTTCAGGTCAATATTTTTTATTAAGTTTTTAATTGTTATTAAGTTTAAATAAAAAGTAAGGTAAAATACAAAGTCATCTGTCATTATTTAGTATCACATTAGACTAACTAACTTTAAAGCAGTAGTTAAACATAATCCGAGCAGTTAGTGGCAGTCATCAAAACAGTGAAAGACGTTAATGTAAGCTGAAGGGATGAATATCCCTCTAGAGCAGACAATAAAATCACAACACTGGATGAATTTACTCAAAGTATTAATTATTTAATTAATTGAATCCTAAATATTTATGTTAAGACGTCAACTTATGCGAGTTTTGTTCAAACGAAAATGTTTACAGGAGATTGAGGTATCTAAAATCATTTCGTTGTAAGTTGTGAGTAATTGAAAACTCACACCTTTTTTAACCTGTTTGCATTGGTACCCGATATATGCCGTGTAAGATTCCCCTACCGTTGACATCTGTAGCCGTGATATATCGTTTTGTTACTTTCTTAGAATAGTTTTCTATGCATCATCGGATAGCTGAAAGATACAAGAACCAATGTGATATATAAAAAAAGAACAGATAAATACATTTATGCTTCAAGTACTAGTTTTATAATTGACAATATAATTCGTATTCCACTGAGCCGTAAAGAAAGGGTTAATAATAAATGTCTCATAAACTATAAATAATTATGCATAATTTTCAATTCTTTATGTTATTTAATTTTAAATTAAATATTTCATTAAGAAAACAAGTATTTTTACAAATATATTACGAGTATTAACTCACAACTTATCTGAGTTGACTGTTCTTTTGATGCTCTTTTAATCGTTATTTATAAAATTATTAGCCCTACACTCCCGATGCCATTTGGTCCTAAGGAATAGCTCAAAAAGCAAATCAAAATTTTAGTCCGTGTCCAATGTAGCTTAAATTCGGCGAATTAACGAGAACTGCGTCTTCACTATGCTTGAATTGTTGATGCTAATTCAATTACCTAAAGTAAATATTTTCAGATAATTGATATATAATAATAAATTCATTTAATTTCAGTAAAACACAAATTAAAATAATTTACCTAATGAATAACAGGACCTCTTTTAATTAACGCAGCAAGTATAACACAATCAAGATAATACACCTCTCGGGCGCTTAGAAAAACTTTCCCTTTTCCCTAATCGGCATTTTAATACGAGTCAGCCACATATGCTCCCCGGTGTTTGAACCTGGCCGCCAGCTTTCCCGCCAATTAGGCCAACCACCGGATGCGCTTCCGCCACCCCGACCGGCAACATCCGGCGCCGATTTCAAAAGCTTTGAAACTTTGCGCTCCGTCGGCCGCATTCTGAATTTTCAAATTGAATCGACCGAAAGAAGAAGGCAGGTGACATCGTTTGCCGCCATGACGTATAAAGCGACGCTAACAGCTCGTGATACCTGCGAAAACCATTTTCTTTATTCGGTAAATAAGCGACATTACTAACATAGAATTTTCAAGCAATGGAATAAATTATTACATAAATTTTATGTAAAATCTATTACATTTCAGCCAAATTTTGTCAAGTGTATGAATGCTTAATTACCTTTTATTTGGTTATTAAAGCAATTCTTTTTTTCCCACTAGAGAACTTAATTATATATTTTTTCACAACAAATTTCACACTTCAGCAGTATAATCATCATATACAGGAAGTGGCAAAAAATCAATCGATCTTAAATCAAAACAACGATGAAAACTTGACTATTTTTTTTCAAATATCGTAAAAAATGTTTTAGTTGAAGGAATCAACACACAAGTAAATTACATGTTATTTATTGCTTATATAATTGAACATTTATTATTTAAAAAGCATTTATCTACGAGTATTTAAGAAATGGCAGAATGAATTTTGCACAACCCAATTTTAGTGAAATAAGAAAAATATATAATAAATGACATAAGATATAAATATTTTACCATTACATATATTATTTATGACGAATATATTTCTTGTGCAACATCCAATATGTCCGCTTGTGTAATATACTGCGATTTCATCCCAAAAAACTTTTCATAATTACTGGAAACCAATTATAAATTCAAGATTTTAATTATGCATGATTTATTTTATAAATATCACTTGATTAAAACTATACCAAATAATCCTTATCAAAGGTTAACTTAAAGTTTGTATCAGATTGGGATATTCTTTCATAATTATTTAAGTCGTCCATTCTAGGAAGCAATAACCGTAGGAGAACAAAAACTAAAACGTTGCTTTTATGCACGGCTCAAATATCCAACGAAATAATTACTCTGAAACTTTGAGATGAGAAAAAGTCTTGAAAATGTCATGTCTAACGTCACTTGATTAGCTGTAGTGACTATATAGTCTATATATAGCAGATTATGACAGCTGCGAGAGCTAGAATACTGTTTCAAAGGTTTGACTTTGTGAGAACTAACAATGTGAAAAAGCGATCGAAGGAGGCCTTCCATACTACAGTCAGTCGTGGGCTGAAGGTGTTCCTGGTTGGTACGTATATTTTGGATATCGCAGTAGAGAATTTAACTCCCTTTTCTCCAACTTTGGTCACATGCTGCCCTGGAAGGTCATCGGAAACTATAGGAGTAAAGCTGATAAGGGCTGAAGTGAGGACCATAGCTGCTGCCAGAGGCTTGTGGCAGCAGTTTGTGATGGAGATCATATGATACAAGTTAATACTTTACTTCAGATGGCCCACAAGCTGGCCTTTCTAACTGAATAGTATTTACGAAATCAGCTTAAGAATGTTAAGATTACTTACGTATGCTATAATTATAATATAATAATATCTCTGTACATTGATTCTTTCTAATTTCAGTGTTCAATAATTGACAAATAAACTTTTATTGCTTCAGTTAAGTTGGACGGAATCTATATGCAAATTACGGAAAGCGCTTAATTAAAAAAAGGCTGTGTGGGACCGGGTGAGCTTCACTTGACGGAAATTGGGGCAATTTCCAGAACCCATTGGAACCTTTTTTCGTTGATCCGAAACAGCCCGTAACAGGAGCTTCCGAGAGAGGAATCAGCCCCGATGGGAGCGAAAGCTCGCGGGGCGAGGGCTTTCCGCGATGGGAACATTGAATCAGTGAGTGAGTTTTTTTGATTGGTTTATTTTTGATGGTGGCATAAAAAATGACGATGGCTTGATGAGTTCTTAATGCTATAAATTAATATTTTTGTGAAGTTCTTTGAAATGGTTACACGCTTGTTTCTATACAGCTATATGAGTGTATAGTTTCATTATATATATAATATCTTAAATAGAAAAACATACTAAGATACTAAAAACCCATATATATCTTTCTTATACCGGCAATGATATCCACATTTTCGTTAGTTAGTTAGTAGTAGACCTAGAATAGAGCATTTGGTCCTAAGGATCGGATCAACCTGTTACATAGTTTATTGATAGCTAACAATCACATACCCTCTTATATATCATATTTAAAGAAGATTAAATGTTTAATCCTACACTGAAGAACTGGACAACTTAAAAATATAATTTTAAGATTTAGATTTTAAATAATTAGTTATATATTTTCTATTAACAATTCTTTGTGAATTTCATATATTCAATGTTTTCAATTAAATAATGATCCTTAATGCATACTTATTTCCCTATTACTAAACTTGTGAACAAGAACACATTTTTAATAAAAAAAATCTACTCAGCGCACGTCACCATTGACTGAAACTGCTCACTGAAAAAGCAACATGTCATCAAAACTATTTTAATCGTCTTACACTTACAACATTGTTGTTTTACTTTTTTTTTTAAATTTCAAGCAAAGTTAAAAAGTAATTTTCAATTAAGCGATTCATTACTAATTAAACAAAAAAATATTGTTCTATTAAAAGCATGCTAAATTAAATTGATTTCCTATCTTTGTAAATATGAATCACACTGAGCACTTTCTGAAAGATTACAGTTTCGCTATCAATGAATGTTTCATCAGTTCCAACGTGTATAATAATATTAACACAAAAGGCGCCAAACATTCAAACTGTGCTTCCTCCGTGGTGAGAATTGTTTCAGGATACGGCCCGTCGCCTGAAAGCATCTGTGGAGCTCCGCCCTTGCGGGGGCCTGTGTTAAGGGAGCTTTGCCCTCACGGGGGCTCTTGTTGAGGGGGCGCACATATAAATGACGCTCGTTAGCGAAGTTAATTAAAAACATACGCGTCCTGACTAAATAATTAAAGCGTGGAACGGCAACTACTCTCACTACCGGCAACACTCTCCGAGGCCTACAACCGCGCCGTGTAAAGCGATAATAATTCCGAATCCATTTCGCGCCGCTTCTCGGAAATTTGCACCTGGAACTGTCCAATTTATGTAGAGCGGTTTTTTAATGTTATGAGAAAGTACATTTTTTCAGTTTTAATACAGTAAAAATAATCGCATGGCAACATTCGAAGTATAGCATACTATAATGAGTAAGCATCAGAAAAATTGTTTTTTTAATAAAATTCTAAGAAAATGTAATGTACACACTGGCTGAGACAATTCTAAGACAAGAGTCTATATTCCATAATTGCCTTGCTTACTGCGAGGGTTATCTTGACGATATGTCTAATATATAATATGTTTCATAACGTTATTTTAAACATAACTATTTGTATTAAGCCTCCAATGTAATTATTATAATCAAACTCCTTACCTTAAATTCATACAGTCAGGGATCAAAGTCCAAAACAACAAGTATCGAGGAATTAATTTTAATAAGGAATGCTTACAAATCGATACGGAGCATGAGCCATCCCAATAATCTGCCACTCTATGTGGATTGAAGGGATCAAGGTCCACACACCGTATCGAGGAATGTGCAGTGTATGACATTCAAAGATATTTATATTATTTTATAACTGCTTACTCATGTACTAAATTGGGGCATAAAAGGGGGTTTCGCATTAAATAAATTAGTACCAACTCATCTCCGGTCTTTGGTATTTTCGGGACCGTCACTTCGGTTCAGGAACAATAAAGTCAAGTAGCAAAATAAAGTTGTATCATATTTAAGCTTCCGTCTCTTTCGGAGCGGAATTTTACTATGAAGGCAATTTGGAACCATATTGGTTCCCCGATTTAACTCTGTGTGCAGGTATATCCTGTACAAAGTTATAGGCAATGGCAACTAACAGAACTGAGTGGTGGCAATTTGTAGTATAAGTACAATATATTACAGGTATTCTTCAACTGGTAGTATAGGCCATCGGAAGCCATGTGTTTGTTAGAGGTTTCGGTATAAGAATAACGTGATACAAGGCAAAGATAAAAGCTGACATAACTTTGTGTTGGCAATCTGTGACGCATTTATGCTCCCTTTGTAGCAAATATGGTGTAAAACACTATAATATAAACGACATTTATTTTAAAACACTTGTAAACCGATTTTATATCTTAGATTTTTTTTACCACAGTAATTAACAAATAAATATTTCTGTTATTGTTGATATACTCGTGACTTAGTTATTTTTAAATTTTTAATTGAAATTGTATGAATTGTTATTTAAAATTTAATTTATACGAAAATAAAATATATGTCATGGAGACTAGTGGTAATCTGTACTTTTTCAGGTCACTCTCGCTATTCTTCTTATGTCATCGGTCCATCTTGCAGGGGGTCGGATAATGCTTCGTTTGCGCCATTCCAATACTTTTCTTCCCCTTCGACCGTAGTCTATTCTACAGATTTGTCCTGCCCATTGCCACTTGAGTGTGCTTATTCGTTGGGTAGCATCCACTACTTGAGTTCTTCTGCATATTTCCTCGTATTCCTTCGGATTCTATCTTGATATCTTTTAGCGACACTCCGAGCATGAATCTCAACATAGCACGCTGGGTGACCTTTATTTTATGGGTACTTGCTGTAAGATTCCACGTCTCTGCGCCATAAGTTAATACAGGAGGATGCATTGGTTAATCGCCTTAGTTTTGAGACATTGCGAACTTTCGCTATAAAAATATACTTTAGTTTTCCAAATAATGTAGACTTCTTAAATATTTGTACACATCTTCAGTCATTTATAAAATATTAACAAATTGAAAAATGAATACTTGCTCCAAAAATTAAAAGTAATTTACTTTGTTTTTATGAAGCTATTTTATTTTCTGCCTCACTTTATTTCACCTGTTTGCGGAATTAAAAAAAATGCTTTTAAATATCCAAGGCCCGTGTTTATGTCAACCAGCCTCACGTAAATCAAAACATCGAGAATTGAGCCGAATAAATGTTCGTTAAATCATCCTGCTTCCAATTAAATAGCCGTTAAATACGTTTTAAATAAACAAATAATAGTTTTATGTTTGGAGGCGCCTGACATTTAGTCGCCAGCCTCGGAATTTCGAAACATTTTAACATTTTTCCGTTATGTTCGGTATACAAATTTCACACGGTGGGTCTCCTATTTCAACGATTCTTAAACTGTTAAAATAAAATTAAAATAAAATGGCTTCAGGTTGAGTCGCCCCTTAGGACAAATGGTCCAGGCCTCGAGAGTGTCAGGCAGTCATCCAATTTACTTAAAAAATCCGATTAACAAATTACCCAAAAAAATGCTTCGGATACTACAGCAACCATCATGAAGTTTTCGTAGTTCTGCTTTGGAGGTATTCGGGAACTATATATGTTTCTAATTAGACCTTCAGTAGCAGATATATTCTGGAACGAGGAATGGGCAGTAGCAACTGTCGGAACTAATTCCCGGCAATTTGTGGTGACCATATGTTCCAACTTAATATGATATTTCACTCTATAATACTTTATTAAATACATTTAATATATTCACACTCGTTTGTACAATTAAATTCAGGACTTCTGTTTTATCAATTGTACTAATTTTACTATCTATGCCTGCTTAATAAATTTCCTTTATATATTTCATATATATCGATAGAATCGCCGTCAACAGAGGTCGCTTCAAGTACTATTGCGCCGATCAAGGTGGGAGTGAAGCTGGCTCTATATAAGTAGACGACCAGACCTTTTCTGTCCACTTCGACATCTCCATAACCAGAGCACACATCAAGCCGCCTGACAGAGATTTCACTGTGTTCGTGCCGATCCACTAACTTCAAGTCACAACCTACCTACTAGTAACATCTCTAGAACTTGCCAATAAAATAGAATATCTTTAATCATTCAATTCAATCTTATGTAGATCTTCTGTAACTTTGCAACGTTAAAACGTGTTTGAATATTAAGCTTACTTAATGACATTAAATTTCTCGTGACATGTTCCCGTGTTCTTATTTATTTTCTTTCTTGTTCGGAATGTAGGGAATGTTAAGGTGATCCCTTTCCAACACGCACACCAATTCACAATACTTCCACAACACTCCCACATCCATCAGATTTAATAATTATTTCATATAATATATTAACTTCAAGAATCAAACATAAATTCATAATAAAACACTTAATTCATAGGAACACTCCCTAATGGTGTCGTTCGTTAAAAAGCATTGTACCACCAATGATCTCACTTTTACTGCATTTGCCATCCTATTCATTCATTTTTTAAATTGAAATACATCATGGTGATTTTTGTCATATAAATTATAGATTATATAATAAAGTTTTTTCCATCTCAATTTCATTTCAAGAAAAAAAATGTTGAGAAACACTGTAGTATAATAGTCTGTGATCCTCATTCATCAACAGATGACACACTCTAAGTTACGTTAGGGTCTGAAGCAAGGTAACTCTACTAATAATTACAGATAAGGTTTTTGTGATTGACGATATCATCATCATCATCATCATCAGCCTGTGTCCGTCCACTGTTGAACGTAGGCCTCCCGCATGAGTCTCCATCCTCTTCGATCCTCCGCCTTCCGCATCCAGGTCACTCCCGCTATTCTTCTTATATCGTCAGTCCATCTTGTAGGGGGTCGGCCAATGCTTCGTTTGCCAGTTCTTGGGCGCCATTCCAATACTTTTCTTCCCCATCGACCGTCGTCTCTTCGACAGATATGACCTGCCCATTGCCACTTGAGTGTGCCTATTCGTTGGGTAGCATCCACTACTTGAGTTCTTCTGCGTATTTCCTCGTTTCGGATTCTTATTGATTGACGATATAGGACAAAGCAATAATTTTCTACAAAATACTATATTTAAAAAATATATCTAGTTATTACAATAAATAATGTATTTAGATCACAAAAGTTACGATATATTTATTGCATTTTACAATAGAATTTTAAACTATTTATGACTGTACATATTTTTTTATGATTTCCTTCTTATTATTTTCATGACCATTCAATATACAGTCTTCCTAAATTGCCACCACTCAGTTCAGTCAATTGACATTTTTTATAAATTTCTCTGCATCCAAATATCCACTTGAAAATATATGTGATTCACGACAACCTTCAGGGCAGGTGGCTTAAAGAGACAGGAGCTGTAGTATCTGAAGCTTATTTCGGATGATTTATGAATCCAATTATTTAAGAAGACCGGATAAATAGCCGTACGTTATGGACGCCTTAATCATATGGTAATATGAGGTGACTCAACCTAGCCAACGACAGACGGTAAGCAACAAGCGGTATCCAAATCCAAGTTTTGGTCCGTGTTCAATGTTGCTTAACTTAAGTAGAATTGCGCTTTGAATACTCTATTCTTATTGGTCGTATAATTTTATTGTGCGTAAAGTTTTTTTTTATATACCTATTCAAATGGACGGCAAATTTTTTTATATTTTTATACTCGTACAAACTTTATTAGTTTTAATAGTTTCTAATAAATATAAATATATATATTTCTTTTATGAAATAAGCCACTGCATTAAAATATAATAAATAATATAAAGTCTTCGTTTTTCATACAATAGTGAAGTTGCGACCAAGAAATATTTTTTTCGCAATGTAATAAATTCTTTATTAATATTTCCTTTGTATCAGAAATATGGCGAAGAAGTCTTAAGTAAATCAAATAATTTGCTGTCGGGAAATGCTTTCGGTCTAGTAAACAGGAACATGTCTGTCGAGCACGTCTTCTAATGGTATAATGTCTAACGAAACTATGACTAACTAAAACAAACACCCCAACTGGAATATTAACACATTGTACGAGTAACTCTTAGTTCATACGTTTATGCTTTATATATACTTGTACATTCAATACCAACATTTGATAAATTTACTTTGTGTTATGTATAATTAAAAAGATAGATTTAATATTACAACAATACTATGGGCTTCGTATTTGGCTTGGTATGTTTGAAAAAAACCAATTGAAATAATAATACAGTATAAAAATAATTCTCTCTATCAGTGGCCATTCATTTGACAGCTTGATTCCAGCCTTACAAGTAAATTTTTAAAATACATAAAAAATTATATTGTTAATGAAATATGATCTAAGATAATCAAGTTTATTTTATAGTCACTTGAATAAACGTATTTTATTTTATTACGTTTATACAAGTTATTCACTGATGGAACATTTATTAAAAACGAAAAATTTCTTAACGTGATGTAAATAAAATCATTTTATAAAGTATTCTTTACTTAATATATATTTTTTTAATGCATCTCAAAATGAATGCTAAGAAGATAAGTAAAAAATGTTACGATTGTGTTAAAAAAATAGTCAGTTATAATATATATTAATAAAACATAAACAAACTGTGATGTAATGTCGAATAAATAAATCATCAACCCAAAAGATGACCTCTGCAATGGCTGCCCAAATATCAGAAGAAAAAAGAATTTCGCCAGACGTGCCACCATCCAAAAGCCACTTCTCCAAATCAGCCACGAAAACCTACTAAACTATTTGATCACACTTTTTTGTTTTCATTAATAAGATTATTTTGTCTAAGAAGTTGTACCTGTTTGATAATTTATTATTAAATATTATTTTTTACATTTCATGGTATTTTTATCAATACGTGTTATAATCATTTCCATCCAATGGAGCTTACATTTGGATTCACGAGCGTTAAACAATAAAGCCAAGTGACTCGAAAAAACTTTGAAAAATAACCGAGTGAGTATTTGGTCGCGTGAAAAATTAAAACGGCGAATTCATTTCCGCACAAATGGAAGCTTCCGTAAAACCGTTCGAACGAAAATGATGAACTATTCGTCACATGTAAAAGAAAAATATAAATATACTTGATTTTTATCCTGAATAAAGCATGCACATATTACATCTAATTCTAGACTTAATCGTGTTGATTATATTGAAAAATAAAGATTGTATAAATAATTGAGGAAAATATAAGTAGTTGTTGCATATAACTACAATATATTAACTAGCTTAACTTTTTTTTTAATATGATCACGTTTAGTAGTTAAAAGTGGTATTTGATGTACATGAACCGTGTTCTTGTATTTATTGCTAATTTTAACTTTCCTTTAAGTCAACTTTGTTCTTTCATATCCGTTTCCTATTCGAATCATATGGTTGCCACAAAATACTGACACATACTTTTGTCGTCATTTGCTTTACTGTAACACTGCATCGCTATCAACTACAAAATATGCATTAACATTCATTGAAGATAAGGCTTTGTAGAATCCTATGCATATTTGAGTAGTTTTTTAGCAGCAATTTTAACAAGATCGGATGATTAAATTTATGCACTCGAGACCTTAACTATAACTAAAATAAACTGAAGCCATAACTTTCTTTGATATTTTTTTTTTAAATTAAAACCGTGCATGAATAAAGTATAAATACTGGATAATTTTTTGAAGAACATTATCTACAATTGTTATTTTCTTAGTTTCGTAAGACAGAGATGATACGGTAAACGTCAAAAACCTGAAAGACTGTTTACACAACTTCATGAAGTCATGAATGATCGTTTCTAGTATTACTGAAACCATTTATTGTTCGTTGATATTAAAAGCAGCACAAAGCTGTATTTCTTAATATATTAATACGTAAGCTCGCTACTCCTTCAGTGCTGGATAAAAGTATGTTTCAGTTTTATTTTAAAAGCTCGAGTTTTCAGCAAAAAAGACTTCCAAGGCTTTTATATATTGAATTCGATAATTCCATATTTTCAACGATCGGGCACATATTTTGTTCGTTCATTTTGTACAACAATCTCTTTGATAATATCTCTTTATTCTTTTCGTTTGATAGAAAATTTCAGCGCATATATTTGCCACCCACGTGAATAGATTTTTTTTCTATTAAACTAAGTATTTCAGTTATTAATTACTATTTCTTTTTATAAAATAGTTTAGATCGTAGAGTGTTCATCTCTTCCAGTCAAGTCACATGGCAATATTGAGCAGTCTTAGAGAATTGAAAGAAAGACCGAATAAAATGTTTATATTCCATCTAGTATTTCACTTCTTCACGTAGTTAGATATATTTCCTTGCTATGGTAGCAGCGTTTATAAAACTACATTTTTACTAGAAGACATTACAAATTAAAAATCTTTAAATATAACTGCATTTAACCCTTTATTTATTGACGGGACTTATAAGTACCATACCACAAAATCCAATATTGTTCGTGCATTTGCTGCAGTTGTGCCTTGACGGGACTTATAAGTCGGATTTTTAAAACTATGAAATAAATGCTTATTGTAGAAAAAATATATGTTGATTCTAAATTTTTCTCGATATCCTATCAACACTTATTCGTATAAAACGAATCAGAAATATTTCAAATATTTAAAAAATTCAGTAAATAAAGGGTTAAAATTTCTTTAAAGTATTTGAAGTTCAGATATAAATAATCTTATTTATTTTTTTGGAAAAAATCTAATACCCCTGATATTGTGACTTTTGGGTTTAGCCGTGTGTGGCGAATTTCTTTTAACCAATATTTTAATATAGTAAGGGAAGCCATTGAAATCAATAGACATCCCATCAACATCAACAGGGATGACGGCTTGATTCTCAAAACAGCATGGCTTCCACCTCTAGCACATACTCTAAAACCTGTACAGACAAGCAAGGACGACCACAATCCGACATGACGTTCGTGGAGATACAATTCTTAGAACATTCCTACCGTACACGATTCTCCGGACCAATAAAAATTGAGTATGTAGTTGCCATGGAAGTAATAATAATAAAAATATATAAAATTAAATTAAAAAAAGTAATAAATATAATTAACGATGACGCTCGTGATATAAGATAACCTGACACAAACTCACATCTATATCATCAATCCTGAAGAAGACCCCTGCAATGGCGGTCGAAATATTGGTTAAAAGAAATTCGTCACACACGGTAAACCCAAAAGCCACAATATCAAATATGACCATGAAAACCAAAGAAGTTAATCAAATACACCTCTTTATAAAAATATGAGAATTAACTTCCTGCTTGCGAAAACCAATACATTTGTCATAAGAATCACAATATAATTTGTAATATACATCAACATTGAATGCTTGGATTGAGGCGAGCAAAATGGTGGCTTACAGACTTTTGTAACAGTATTTTTTGATGACGATATGCTCCAGTTAGAAAAGCGGACATGGAAATGAAGAAGTTTCAGTTAGATTCCCATTTATAGCACTATTAATATGACGTTATTTATATTCTCATAGATTCAGGTTATACTATGTGCGATAGAAACAAAGATGTTAGAAAATAATGTCAAGTTTAGTTCGTTCATAGTCGATATACTCGTAATTCAAAAATGTAGAATTGCTCAGAAATATGTTTCTGGTCTGACTTCAATAGAGAGTTGCCATCGGTAATATCCATACTTATATTCATAGGGATAGAAATAAAGAACAATACTTATTTATATTTTGTAAGATTTAAGACTTGAGTTAGTCTATGTCATTTAGGAGATGAATACTTTGTATTATCATCGTAAAAACCTTTTGTGCTCACTAATTTTCACACAATAAAATATATAATCCCCTCTGCTAGAGTAGTTTAATATGAAATCACAGCATCGCAGTTCTGGCCCGAGATGTGATGCGTGTGATAGAATTATCGGCTTGATGTGTTGCACACGACGCCTGTGACAGCTGATGTATCCCTTCAGATCCAGGCTCCAGTTCCCCTGCTCCGGACCTGGCGACCATCCAGAGTCCGGACGCTACCCTCGCCCATTCACCAGTCTGGAAAATATACCATTTTTCCTGGCAAAAATCTCTATTACGCATCGAAGAGAGAGCAACATTTATGTCCGTATTATGTTTTTCGAGGGTGGACGGATTCGGTGTGACAGATGATAGGGGCGCTTTTATTTCATTCGGTTGGATGAACTCATCTGTGAACATCCGCCATTTTGCGCTTCCGTTTATAAGCTAGTGCATGTCATCCATACAAAAGCGCACTCGTATCAAATTTGTCATATTCTTAGACAACCTCTCCGAATGCTGAACTTATATTTTATACTTTATATTTTGTATTTACAAATACCAGTAGGCTTTAACCACCTGTAAAGACAATGCCTACGGGTATAGCTTAATGGTTACAACGTTTGCTTGGCAAACCGGAGGTCGTGGGTTCTATCCCCGATGGAGATTAAAATAAAACGATTTCTGAGCTTTAAAATACCCGCGGTTGGTATGAATTTAATCCCTTACCCGTAAAATGCCGGCTGGTGTAGCTCAATGGTCAAATCGTTTGCTTTGCAAGCCAAAGGTCGTAGGCTCGATCTCCGACGGAGATTAAATTTTTTTTAATAAATTCTTGTGCTCTAAAATATCCACGGTTGGTGTGAATTTGACCCCGTAAAATGCCAGTCATAGCATATTAATCAAAATTTGTGGTCGAAGAAAGTCGTCCCTCGAAGACTCCCCATTCATAGTAAATTTCTGTAATAATAAGGATGATGCGTGAATTTTGGGCTTTAGTCTATGAAGTTGGCGGATCAACACTCCACATGCAGCGCTTATCCATATGTAGAAGTATACCATTGGTAAGCGTCATAGGATCCACAGATGAAAAACATTAGAATCACTATCACTATATTTCGGTATTCTTCTGTATGTATTTATATAAAAAAAAATGTCCAGACCTCGGAAGCGTCGGTTTAATCATCTAATCTACTTAAAAACTGATTTTTGAACACCCAAATATTTCTCTGGTACTACAGCTGCAGTCTATGCAAGCTCGCGGGTGTTCTAAGACAAGGCATAAGAGAATCAGATCTTACTGAACAGTGAAATGGTAATTTGCGGTATCCATATGCTCTAAATATAGAACGAATAAGTTAAAAAAAAATCTTATCAAAAAAAAAATTATCATACGATATGTATTATATAATATTGTAGATGGTTGAGGGTAGAAACTGTAGAGGGCGCCTTAGACGGGTGAGGATTGAGAGAAAAGGAGATCGATATGCAAGATTTTGTTGCTGCAGACCAATCCACCGGATTGATACTACAAAGAAGAATGCCGTTTATAATATTCATGAACTACAAATTTTCGATTAAAGTACAATATATTTGTTAGTATTGCCGTTTTGTAGCATTTGAACCACAGACTTATCTTTTAAACCAACGAGTCACCTATTACACCAAGCCTCAGGCTGAGGCATAATATACTAACATTGCAATCATCCGACTGATTTGTACAACTTAGCAAATTGCAAGGTTAATCTTCTATATTAATGCTCTCGGCATTTCCGTAATGTTTTTTTTTTATAATGCGCGAATTCGTTTAATATAAATAGCGTGCATAGCTTGATAAATTATAATGACATGGAAGCGATAGTAAATTTTAATGATGCAGGTGTTTTATTTTTTGCAAAATAAATGTCACAAATATTAAAAAATAAAAACAAACAACGCGGGAATGCTGACGAATATTCCTGAAACGAAAATGTTTGTTTTAATTTATAACCTCTATTCTCACTTTTAATAGCTTAAAAACATATTATCTTTAAATAACGCTGCTTTAATGTTATTTCTAATTAAATTATGAGCATTATTATTACAAACCTTAATTAATTTAACAACTACGATCGTAAGCACATTTAACCAAACGCAATCACGTAACTGGAAAAATAATCCAAAAACAATGATTCAGTATCCAGTGGGCGTTAACGTATTTAGTTTACTGCCAGACGGTATAGCTCATAAAGCGTTTGCTTGGCAAGCCAAAGATCGTGGGTTCAATCCCTGACGAAGATTAAAAAAAGAGTTCTTAATCGATTTATGTGATTTAAAATATCCCCGGTCGGTGTGAATTTGAGTCCTTACCCGTAAAATGCCAGTCATTTATAACATTTATAACATGCTAACCATTTATAGTAAATTCATTTAATAATAAGGATGATGCGTGAATGTCGGGCTGTAGTTTATGACGTTGGTGGATCAACACTCTATACGAAGCGCTTATCCATATGTAAAATGGTAGGCGTCATAAATCCACAAATGAAAAATTTCAGAATCACTATGTCAATGTATATATAATAATGTGTAATCACGTCACGAACAATGAGGTTCTCAGAATAATCAAGGATGATAGGCAACTAATAAGAACCATCTCAGAAAGGCGAGCCCGATGGATTGGTCACATCATGCGCCACGATGGTCTTCTTCACGATATTGTAAAGGGGATGGTTGAGGGTAGAAACTGTAGAGGACGCCCTAGACGGGATTATTTGCAGCAAGTATTGGAGGACATGAATTGTAGTGCTTATGCTGAGCTGAAAAGGGTTGCGGAGGACCGAGAGGAATGGAGATCGAGATGCAAGATTCTGTTGCTGCAAACCAATCCACCGGATTGATACCGCACGAAGAAGAATCACTGCATGTATTTATTTTTTTTAATATAAAAAAGGTTTATTTGTAATAACAAATCTGCCATGCTTTCATGAGTATCTCAGTTATCAATTGCATTGATTGATTTGATAACGTCACATTATAAGCGCAGTTCTCACAAGATCACTGAAGTTAAGCAAAACTTAGAAAGTTTACCGCCTGTTGCTTACCGCGTGTCGTTTTGTTGTGTTAATCCGCTTCGTATAATCAAATAAGTTCAGTTAATATAATTATTCTGTGAATTTGTTTAAATTATACCACAATATGACGTTAGATAAAAACATGTGAAATTGGTATTTTTTTCAAGATTATAACATTTAGATTTTCAGTAATAACTGGATTTGGTATATTGTATGTATTTCGCAGTCTTCTTGTGTCTATTGTCAACGTATAAGCTTCCGCTTCACATTTTAAAGGTTCAAATGTCTTCATTTTTTTACTTCTTTCCGGCGTGTACTGTTGGCATTGATAGTTTTCCATGTGTAGGGAGATCTAAGACCTATCTGTCAAAAACTCTCATATCTAAAATAAAACTTATTCCTTCACAATGTAACTATTTTATATCAAGTTATACAATATAATACTATAAGTTTCAGACAATAAAGAAGAAGTCTTTTTTTTCAGAAAATTAAGTTATAAATCACAATACTTTTTACGATTTGATCTGCCAACATGATTGAACCACACCATTCGCGCATCGTTTGATTTTCAGAAGACTGAATGTGATTGTGTTCTCAGGATGACTCTTATCTAGATATTTTTTAATATTTGGCTATGACAGACATTTTTTCGTGTGGAAAACAGACTGCAACGTAGGGTAAGATGATAATAAAAAAAAACATCATCATCATACCCATATCCCCTCTCCTAACTAGAGCATATGGTTTTTACAAACTGCTGCCATTAAACCTTGTCAGCTTACGTACTCCACGCTTTATTCTATATGAACTTTGCGTTTCAAAGGTTCCGCCAAGTACATTCTAGGTCTTAAGAAAAGGTAGTTATGGTTATAAGTCAGCTCATTTTAATACACTCACGTAGTTTTAAGGCAGACGACGCTAGTACTAATTTATTTTACGTTTTTAATGGAGATTAAATGATTAGCCCGACCGAAGAAGTGTGGAACATTTCTTAATAAAACCCGGTCAAAACAGTTTATATAGTTAAATTAAAGTAGCATACAATACACACGTAATGAAAAGTAGGATGTGTTCTTTAAGATACGCGTTATTGGTCTCCATGCCCAGCATATAATAATATATATGGTTCAAGATAAGTAAAATTTAGTGTACATTCCATGTAATAAATAACAGTACAAATGCGTTAGAAGTACTTTATTATTTACCCAAAAAGTCGTTAATAAAATATGTATGTAGTTTGGAAAAATAATGTCTTTTCGTATCGCGAGGCTTTGAACAGCCTTTCGAAATTTCCCGACCTCTTAACCCGTAAATGCAAAAAATAATTCTGCTATTTTTCTTATGTAAAAACTAGCTGAAGCACATGGTCGCCACAAATTTCTACCATAAGGTTGTGTCAGATTATATGATCCTCTTTTATTCCAATTTATTGAGATCTGCATTTAACTCGATTGAGTAATTTATAAATTTATAGTTCTTAGAGGCTTTCCATACACACTCGTACAATCGTTCGATGATGTACAAATATAGCGTTATTATTATTTGTACTTTCATATACAGAAATAAGATACCATCTTATTTTAACAGAAAGTAATTTAGACAGCTGTTGTATGTTCTTTTAAACCATTGTCCATGTCATTCTTCACAAAATCAAACTACTGTAACTCTAATATCCCTTACAGACATTTCATATAATACCCATTTTACCTGACGTATTAAATTACTTATATTTGAAGTATTTTTTAACATATTACTTAAAGCATATACTTTTCTGTTTCACTGAGGAATCCCCTTTACATCGCTTTAAGGAATTATTCCAAAAATTCACAGGACATTCGTTTTCCAATGCTTACATTTTGTTTATGAATTATTGATTCAATTTCAATTTCAATTTATTTTCTTTCAGAAACATTACAAATAAAAATATTTAATTAATTTCTGAAACAGGATAAAATAATAACACAATAATAATACAATCATTTTAAAAAAAAGTCCCAGGAGCCCGCTAAACAGAAGACTCCACGAAATTACTTTGATAAATAAATTCGTGGAGCTCATGTCGAAACTGGGCATTGATATTACATAACGTTACACAACTTTTATGATATCTTGTAACAAACAATGTTTAGTTCAATTGACAATAAAGCAAATTTAGATAAACACTTCATTCAATTCTAAACCATTACAGATTATTGAAGTTGTTGATGCTTAATAATTGTTGAAAAAAAAAATTGTGGCAATCTAGAACCATACACGAAAATTATTCGACATCATTTCAAATATACTATTTTCAAAATATAAACATTGTTTATATAAGTATTTTTGTATATCAAATAATTATGGTATTTGGTGATACTTTTTTTACATGTTTCGGATATTTGAGTGATTGAATTTTATATATTACTATGTGTTTAGTTTATAACGGCTGCTGTAGGCATTTAAAGGTTATCTTTTATTACTTTATCTGACGATTTCTTTCGACTGTGCGCCCCGCAGGTTTGCTAATGTGCAGTGTATATGAAGCAACACCAGACTTTGGTAGATACACCGTCTCCTATCCTTTATGACATTCAAGCAAATGCACAGTGACACGGTAGGCTTCTCTGGCCTTTCTGTACAGAGCCGGATTCAAAAACATAAATTATTATAATTATTTAAATGACACATGTTCATGGCGTCATTAACTATGGAACTTGAAATCAACACACCGTTATCATTACAAAAAAAAGTCTGTTGTTTTTGAACTACGTGCAATATCGATAATATAATAAATAAGAATGTCATATATTTGATTCGAACGAGTATGTTTTTGTTACAAAAAAAAATTACAAAAAAATGTTTTTCGATTGTGTTTTTGTTATATGAAAATAAAAATAACTTTTATTTTACAATCGATAAAGGATATATAATAAAATGAACATGGCTCGAATTCAAGCATCTGGCGTTTATTTTTCTCGATTCCGTCGGCCTCCATACCAATATCACGAAAATATGAGACACCTTTTGTATCCGAAGTGTATTTGGGTAACCCAGTGTGCAAATCCTCAATTTTACAACTACTCCAACATACAAATTCCTCATGTTATTACTACCTCAACATGGAAAAACATCATCTTACCTTAACATGCAAGTTTTCCATTTTACAGAATAGTTTATATTTATAACGTTTTTAATACAGCGTCCAAATCATGTATTTTACAAGTTACATTGCTATTCACGGTCATGTGAGTCCATCTCAAATGTCTGCATCCAACTCTGTTGCTGCTCCGTCAGACGCCGTGTTTCATATTCGCACCCCTTTTTCCGTCATTAATCTTCTTGGGAAGGGCGTCGGCGCCGCTGTCCCTCCCTTGAGCACCCCGCAGATCCAAAACCCCCCAAAAACCCCCCCAAAAACACGCCGGCCGGAAGTCGCCCCGTAGCGTTCCAAATACGAATTTGGTTGATGGTGTATAACAGACGTATTTCCGGCGGAATTTTTCGCTCCGTCGGAGTTTTTGTGAGAGCCTTTGTGGTCAATAAACAAGTAGGAAAGTCTTTGTTGGGCACAATAAGAAGAGTTGCGGAGGCTTCTCAGGAAAAACAGTATAAGATGCCTTTATAATCGCGGCGACGTAATTTTTCATGATATGTTTGAAAAAATATTTTTTTTTTCAATAAAATACACATTATCATACCATTAAAATGAATTGAATAAAAATTTCTACTCAAGTACTAGGTAACTTTATACATGAAAGTATTGAAAACATATTGTTACGAAGTTACTGTTCCTCTCAAACTAACTCATTTGTAAATACCAGGAACTACAGAACTAAATATACTCAGTGAATATTTATAAAGGTAATAAATCTTGTTTTATTATATATAACAAAAAACATTATTATTAAATTGTTTGCTTTTGGAAAACACCAACGACAATTGTATTTTCTAAAAAACTGGGGACTTGTGGTCCTTGAAGCTCTTTCAAAAATTATCTTTCAGTAATTATATCATTTTGTGATTGTATGCATCTAGAAGAAAATAATATTTAAGCTTGTATAATATCTATGGGAGTATTCAGGCATTATGTGTTTTCTTGTATGATTACGTAGAGACTTAAAAAAAAACAATAATATCTAACGTTCTACTAAATTGGAATGAGTTTAATCTAAATTGGAGAGATACAAGTATTCTTTTAAGCCTTTGTACATATTGCCGTATCGTGTTATCTATTCCAGACGACATATTTGACACATTTGATGTAATTATTAGACTGGATGGACCGGGTTCGCTAGATGTTGTCACAAGTTAAAATTGACAAATTTTTGTCCCTGAACTTGTCCCTAATGAAACATAACTTTTATAGTCCATGAATGTCCCGTCAAATTATGTCCCGCCACGAGTATAACATAATTTAAATATAGTTTATAATAATATATAAGAGAAGATATTTTATGTACGAAAATTAAACTCGATCAATACGAGGCAAGCATTGTTTAACCTTCATGATTCTTATGTTTAAACAATTGTCTATTTTTATATTAATAAAATATAATATTACTATTATGGAATTTAAATTAAAATAAAAAGTAAATTATTCAATCATCCAATTTTCTTAGGAAATACGCTTAGTAAAATAACTGAAAAATATGCCTCGATAAGAAATTTGTCTAACACTACAGCAGCCTTCATTTACTAATACGTAAGCTAAGATAAAGGTTTCCAAAAATGTTTTACGATATGAATTTTCTATAAAAAACGTTGAGGATTGAAGCAAAATTCTCGCGATTTATATATTTTTTTCTCACCCCGGGCCTTGCCAAATGCTGCCAAGTCCTCATGTTAAAAGTAACTCAAGCGCGTCTTTTGAATTATGGGTTTATTTTCTCTGTTACTGTCTCCGAGGACGTTTCTAATGTCTTTGTTGTGCGCGCCGAAAGGGTTGATGGTTTGATTGATGATGAAGATGGCCTGTTTCCGCTTCCATGTCTTCACACTTGACAATCCTACCTAAAATAATAAAATGACGATGATCTGAATCAACCCACAACGTGATAAATTTAGTATGAAATTTTTTTTTGATAACCATACTAAAGGTGAATGACACTATCCAAACGATCGTCCAAATAAATATTTGATTTGAATGTAATTTTAGTCACACCATTCAAACTTCATTATAAAACTGAAAAAATACGATTTATGTCATTAAATTTCTAAAAGTGTCAAAAAAATATATTTGTAAAATTAATTCACATACAAATTCCCAAAAAAAAGCGGAGGACCGAGAGGAATGAAGATCGAGATGCAAGATTCTTTTGCTGCAAACCAATCCACCGGATTGATACTACGAAGAAGACAAATCCCTTGTCTAGTTGGTGTTGTGGCTTTTGGGTTTAGCCATGTGTGGTGAATTACTCTTTTCCAATATTTCAACCTCCATTGCAGGAGTCTTCTTCAGGGCTGATGATTGTGTGATGAAATGGTGTCTGGAGGTAGTTTAGCTCTTGTCTTGTTCATTGTTCATCACGCTGATCATTCAGCTTATTAAGTTTTTTGCGGTTCGGACCATCGTGTTCAACGTTTCTTTTTCTCTGATTAATTGATAAAATGTCATATAAGATTATTTTTGCTGTACTTTTTTAAATGTTTTATTTGCTAAATACTTAGATTACTTTTTTTCTTTTGTTGATATTTTTACTTTTATAATATTATTAAAAAATAATTTGCTTAAAATGTAATTTTACGTATTAATTTTTGATTGAGACTGTTGTTATAATTTTATATGCAAATAAAATAACTCTCAATAATTTTTGTTAAGTATTATTGGTAAGTAAAAAATAATAAATATGAGCATATTTGGGGTTCATTTCGGGTGGCCCCCATACCTGAAAAGATAAGGGAAAACCACCTAAGATGGTATGAGCATGTGACACGGAGAAATGAGGACCACATGGTGAAGAAAGCCCTCAACATACTCATGTTGAGAAGAAGACCTGGAAGACCACAGGCGACCTGGACTGCAACTGTAGACAAGGATCTGAAAACTCTGGGCTTGACCGAGAATGCAACGCAAGACTGACAGACATGGCGAATGTGCACAAGGTGAGCTGACTCCATATGATGGGAAATGGCGAGGCTAAAGAAGAAGTGTTATTTGTAAGTCATAATAATTACTAAATATGAAGTAAGTGCCCTGGAATATCTGTTCAAATATATCGCTTATATTAAAATTATATTAAAATATATATATTAAAATATATATTATTAAAATGTATTTTTAAAACCAAAATTCATGATTTTTCATTACTAAAACGACGATATGTTACGTATTTGATCTGTAGATCGTAAATATGTTCAAGATATACGGCTACGGATGCTTAATTATGTACATATGTAAGTAATGGTTATTTATTTTTTGTTTATAGCATAGATTTATCGGGAGTTTATGTCGCAAACATAAACTGCTTAATTGCCTGATATAAATACGTATCAAAGTATTATCTCGATCGTAGTAAGAGTTGTAACTTCACATACATTTTACGGTGCCGGAGCACTAAAAAATGCCAAATCACTCGTGAACTAGCTACGAAAATGTTTGTATGATAAATAATGAACAAACCATTTGGAAAGTAATTTCCATCCATCGAACAAATAATAAGACATAAAAAACTCGCAATTTATTTGTATACAACAAATACTATAAAGTACCAAAAAGCTACTTACAGGTATAACTAAATGTCAAATATTATGAGTTAATTAGGTATAAAGCCGGTTTCGCTTCCAAAAAACTAGGTGTATTATATAGATCACGTCGGTATATCAACTGTAAACAACTTCTTCTTCTATATAAAGGACAAATCCAACCTATCCTTGATTACGGCAGTCACCTTTGGATTGGAGCCCTAAATTATCTTCTACACTTAATTGAGTCAGTTCAAAGAAGAGCAATTCGTTTGATAAATAGCTCTTACGTCTAACCTGCAATCAATGGAACACAGGTGTAAGATTGGTTCACTTAGTCTTTTCTACCGTTTGCGTTATTACCACGGTCGCTGCTCTTCGGAACTTAGAGAATTCCTCCTGCACCCACCCACAAACTCGTCTTACACTTGCCGAACATCTATACACGGTTAATGTGTGTCGACCAAGAACTGGCAGTTTCCAAAGTTCCTTCCTTAATGCCACCGGTAAGCTTTGGAATGCTCTTTCAGAGTCTGTGTTTCCTACTTCAATACAATCTGGATCTCTTCAAGAAACAGATAAATAGTCACTTGCAATCTCCCCAACCCACACACAAACACGAACACAACACACTTGTCCTGCAGCGTCCAGCCTCCCTGGCTGAGCGTCATAGAGTGCACTGGTTTTGACCGAGTGTGCTCTCCTGCATGCAATTACATAAAAAAAAGCAATAAAATCAATAACTTAGAAATATGATGTTCTACAGTAAATTTGTGCAATATTCATGAAATAATTTAATAAATAATGAAATTAATTCCGCTACATATAAATATGCAACGCTCGTCACAGATGCAATATTAAAATAAATATGTCATTTTTCAAAATCTCTTGGGTCAATTCGACCCTTAAATCCAAATACTATAGACCTAGATAGCGTCGGGTAATCATCTGTCCAATCAAATCATCCATAATACGCCGCGGATACTTAAATGACCTTCTCTGTAAATCACAAGGTTCCCGCCCTGGATGTTATCAGTAATCGTTTATATTCACAGAAACTCCGAGTGCGGAGATGAACAGCTAACATATCTGTGTGTGGCAGCAATTTATGGTGACCATATTCTTCAGATATGCATTAAATATGTTGCATTTTTATAACCTCCATTACCAGTTTATCATTTTCTTAAATTAGCAATACAAATCTTTGATTACAAAACTTATAATATAATCCGTACAATATGATTGTTCTTACGTAGAATATAAGTTTATTTTACGAATAAAGATTACCTTGCAGGTATTGTTTGTGTTATTTTACATTGATTTTGCTATAACATAACGACACACTCGCATATTGGCGATATAAAAAACAATATAAATTAGCATTTTATCTTGAGTCAAAAATTATTTCAAAAATCCACAGCGGTAAATATCGGAATAAATTATACGCAGAACTGCGCATAAGCGGAGCATTTTCACTTTTTATAAATTGTCACATTGACTCTTTTGGAATAAATTTGTCCGTTCTTTATCTAAAGTTGATTTCCATCTCGGATCCACGCCGAGGTAAATGGTCTCCGTTTGGAAGTATTTCGTTGCAAAATCTCGTCTTCGCCTGACTGGCACTCGGGGCTACGAACCTCGGGGGGCCTTGACCTATATGGTGTGGCGAAACATCGAATGAGAAATGATCAAACGATCGATAAAAAAAATAATAACACAAGAACAATTATTGTATCGAACGGTATGAATATAAAAGTGACTCAATAAAGCAATAATATTTGAAGAGTTTGCAACAACAGCAATTATAAGTATCAATCTTATGACAATATTCTACTTTATCATCATTCCATATCCGCTCTTCTCACTGAATCATTTGGTGGTCACAAATTGCCGCCTTAATATTCATTCATTTTGCCATTGTAGTCTTTTTATTCCCTGTTAGGTCTGCCTCTAGGAGATCTGCTGAGAACGTTTAATTTATGCTCTCATGTACGAGTTTCAGCCAGGTCTAACTTTATCTCTTCCATACACTCCCTCATCTCGTTAGTCCTCTTAAGTTTAAAACTACCAAATCCCTAGTATCTTACCCAGGCATCTGTTTTCAAAACTTATTTATATGGCTGATTTTTTTTTAAATGGTGGTATCATTTTTGGTTATTTAAGTAGGTTCACAAGCTAGTGTCGCCCTTTCAGATCAACTGGTCCAATCCAAAGCATCGAAATAACCATCCGAAATTCATATAAAATATATCAAGCATGCATCCACATATGCCTCGAATATAAAAGTTGCTATCTCTTATTCTGGAGGGCTGTTGGAAACTATCCATATAATATAATAAGTAGTATATACATGGAAATACGAATGAAAAATAAATTAAAATACTGCAGCTGACAAAACTATGTGGTGGTAATTTGTATTGGTTATATGCTCCAGCTATGTACCGAATAAGGAAGAATAAGCATATCGAAACCGGAACATCTCACATAATTAAAAATCAAGCTATTTTTCAATTACGTCACGAAAGATGATATTTTAGATTTAAGAAGTAAGTAAGTTAAAATAAAATTCACTTTATTAAACAATTACTCGTACAAAAATGTATTATAAAGGTTATGTTTTCAATTATCACATTAAAATAAAAAATAAAACTATTATCGCAAGTATTCGAAGTTATTTTTTTATAGAACACATGTTATAAAGCCACATACAATTATAATATTAGGTTGTTTGGAATGTATTTCGTTTTCACCGAAAAAAAAATAACAATTAACGTTCATCTACCTACGCGCTTAATAATGTTCATGGACAGTGAAATTCAATCAATTTAGTTTTTCTCAGTTTTCCTTTAATGTTAAATTAATGCCATTACTGCATTTTTATAACTGGCCTTTCAGAATGTTGTGCAACTTCGAAATTAAAATAGAACAAACGAAAGATTCCTAACAAACTTTGACAATGGCGGTCTGTCAATATACTATGACCATATACATCAAATATTATTTTCTAGTTTGAAGATTTTTTAAAATCTTTTTAATAGTAAGAAAGTATGCTAAAAGTGCTGCTTTTTCATATTTGAAAGTACTAACAAAAAACTGTTGCGTTGAATCAATTAAACTTATTTTCAAGCCAATCAATGTACACAAATAAAAAAATGTTGATTATATACTAATAATATTTCATAAAATAAAAATATTATTAATATATTATTATGCGACAAAATAAATATTATAAAGTGGAAAGCTGGCTGTGACACAATAATTTTAACTAATTTAAATATTTTATTAAGAAAAAAAAATACATCGCTGATTCTTTGATACTTTTTGTTGTAGACCTTGATCCCCCCAATTTACATAGAGTGGCAAATGCCCTGTGTCGTACCCGACTGTATAAATCAACAGATTTCATCTAAGCTAGAGAATTTGATCATAACAATTACTTTCAAGACTTTTGGATGTTTAATACAAAATAGTTATGTTCAAAATAACGTTTTGAACACTATTCCTGTGTTGGTAAAAAATGTACTTAATTTCAAAATAACCTAATACAATAAAACATTGGCTATTTTGATCGTATGTTTCGATTATGTTTACGATAGCTTGTTCGAATATTATTTTTGCATGTTTTGTTACGGTATTATAGTGTGTAAATGTAATAAAAATATAATATTTAAATTATTAACGGTCAATTTATGATACCAATAGATTTTTTATTTTGCATATTTTTCATTACAGTTATGATATACTTTAGTATTGATGTTTATCTACCAAATACGCTTTTTGAAGTTTGAACGAATTCTTAGTACAAAGTCAGTTTTTTTTAAATTATTTTTAGTAATTTTAGTATATTTTATTTTTGAATCGTATTGTTAATATGCTGATTTTTTTCCTTGGCCATAAATCATTTGATTTCTATGTTATATTTAATCTCCTTTAAATTTTTGATCCGCTGTCGATTTGTTCGATTTGATATCTAAATGTATGTATGGTTAATAATGACGAAAATCATAGTTCGCTCATATGAAAATAAAAAAGGCATAATTTTTTGGCATTATGTAATTCAATTATTTATCAAACGGTCAGTAATAAATACATAAAAGGTAAGTAAAAAATAATCATTTGGCTGTAGAAAATTAATAAATTGGCAGTTAGTAATTAATGAACGGGAATTAATAATAGGTTAGTTTAGGTTAAGTTATTTTTTTACTTTATGGGTTAGTTATTCATTCATTTATTATTAATTTTTACAAACATTTAATAAATGTATTACTCTCATTTTCATCTTATAACTGACCACATTCATACTGATACAGAAGATACAACAATTTATTAAATCTACTTCCGATTTATTTTAAATAGTGCCAATTGATTGAACCTACTGTCGAAACCTTGCATTAGTTACTGATACAGGCCAAGAAAAAACAACTTATGTTTTAATTATTAATATATATTAAGTATATATTAAGTATATATAATAAATATTAAGTATTTATAATAAATACTACCGTTGACATCGGTAGCCGTGATATATTATGCTACCATCTTAGAATAGTTTTTATGCATCATCTGATAGCTTAAGTATACAAGAACCAATGTGATATATGAAAATGGACCAGATAGGTACATTTATGCTTTAAAAACTAGTTTTATAATTGACAGTATAATTTGTATTCCACCGAGCCGTAATGAAAGGGTTAATACGTATTTAAAGTAACAAGTAACAAGGGGGCGTATATTAGATAAATATTGTTTGCATTGCACAATTGCATGACGCTATAATTATCTTGTATTGTATTAGTGTGGCATTGAAGCAACAAGAGCGCTTAGAAAACGATTTAGCATCTGTAAAGTATGGTGAACCAAACTGTACAATTTAAGACACAACAGTGCACAACACGGATTAATCGAGAATCAAATATCTTGTATACACCCTGTGTTCTATAAATCATAGAAAAAAACTGACATCCCAATGTCATGTAGCAATATTGGAATTCCTTTTTTTTGCGGCGTCTTCTTCTTCCTCTGCTTATTTCCCATTTTATTTTTATATATCTATTTTCACATTTTAACCTCATCGCATTTAAACATTTAAAAGATATAAAATATAGATTAACTATAATAGTATACGAGTATGTTACGTTAGGTTATATGATAAAAGCTAAACCAGTACTCTCATCAGTCAGTTTAATTTATTTTATTTATAGAAACACATACTCACGAATACCGACAAACAAAGATGCTTAAATCATGTCTAGAATTTTTAAGACGCTTTTTAATGGCGATTTAGCTCTTAACTTGAAAAAAAGCTCGAAATTCACCCATCTTCCGTTTTTACGGAGACTATATGAGTTAATGTTCTGCTATTCATATTTTAATAATAGGCTTTGACTGACATTTAAGAAAGTATCCCAAAGTTTGACTGAACGTTTGCATAAACTCTTATACCTGTATACCCATAAGATTGAAATAAAAAAAAATCGTCTTACCAATAAATTTCACTTTCACGTTTTCACACATTTTAAGCAAAATAATAATTATTTTCTTGTTTTTATGATATATACTTGCATTTAAACAGATACTCATCATCATCAGCCTGTCCACTGTTGAACGAAATCCTTCCGCATGAGTCTGCATCCTCTTTGATCCTCCGCCTTCCGCATCCAGGGCACTCCCGCTATTCTTCTTATGTCGTCAGTCCATCTTACAGGGGGTCGGCCAATGCTACGTTTGCCAGTTCTTGGGCGCCACTTCAATAATTTTCTTCCCCATTGACCGTCGTCTCGTCGACAGATATGTCCCAGAACATTGCCACTTGAGTGTGCCTATTCGTTGGATAGCCTCTCCGAGTTCTTCTGCGAATATCCTCGTTTCGCATTCTATCTTTTAGCGACACTGCGAGCATGGATCTCTCCATATTAGGCTGGGTGACCTTTATTTTATGCGTAAGACTTTCTGTTAGATTCCACTTCTCTGCGCCATAATTTAATACAGGGAGGACGCAATGGTTAAAGGCCATAGTTTTAAGACATTGCGGAATTTCCGCATTTAAAATATACGCCTGTCAACATGGGCATATAACAGATACCAACTTTTGCAGTCAATTGTAGAACTAATAATTGTTATATGTAGCACCTTAAACTAGGCCATCGATATACATAGCAAAAAATAGTCTCACACTGAGAATGATTCATTTAAATTACACAATATCAATTAATTCCGAATCGGACACTTTTGGTAAATATTTTGATATAAAATCATTGGATGTAAATTGACATTTCAAAGTCCGAGTACAGGAAACATTAATTATTTTTAAATACCGTGACATAATGACGTACCTTACATCCTGCGGTAATAACGAATTCCTAGTCACAAATTGTTATTTTATATGCGATGTCATGTTATTCATATGTTGAAGATATTTAATACCCAATACAAATAACATCAATATTATAATCATTAATATGATAATATCACTATAAGAATGAAGTATAATGAGATTAAAATTTAACTACTGCATAATATAAATATTCTTTATAAAACATAATATTCTTAGATATATAATCTATGATTGACGGTGTCACGACCTATCTTTCCCAGACAATTCGTTTAACGACTCATCGGTAAAGACGTAGTACGCACTGGACATCTGGTGCACTGGATGTCTCGCTAATCTAACCTTACTTTAACCTACAGATTTGTCCAGTGATCCAGGTACAATTATCCCGTGCAGCAGACGTCCAGTGTGCTCCACATCGGTACTGTTTACCGAGTCGTTGAACGAATTGTCTGGAAACGAAATGCGGTGGAACCACGATTGACATAGAAGAAAATAATAATATTGTTTTTTATGCTTTTAGCACTTACTTTGATATCCAACTCATTAGAGAGAAAATGAGAGCTTCATCAGTTCTGGACATGCTCAAAAAAATGTATAAAACTAGATGATTAATAAAATTACGATTTTTTCATTATGTAATCTCTATATTGTGTGCAAAAAATAATATATAATAACTTAAAATAAAGGTAAAATGGCAATATGACACTAAAAAGGAGACATGGTTGTAGCTTAAAGGATCAAACATACTTGTATTGTATTACGTTAAGACACATTGGAAACTGATGAAGCTTAAGTTGATGCCAAAGCCGTGGTATTCCAGCAAGTGAATATACAGTGTTCAACGTTATAGCAAGTTATGAATTACGAATAGTGTATACGTATCAACTGTTGAGTGTGTCTACCTTCATTGGTTTTTATATTAATAAGATAAAGAGAAAAATATTATAACTAAAAAAAAATTGCACCATCATAATACTAAAAAAACCGCTGTAAACATTATAAATAAGCATAGATTTAATTTAAATTCTACGGAAATATTTTGTAAGATTCGGTTATAACAAATTGTCATATGTTTTTTTTTTAAATGAAATGTTATTAACTAAGCTTATATTGAGTAAGACGTTTGCATTAAATTGCATATTAAAAATGACCTCTCGTTTTCTTCCTTACACAATGTGTCTCGAATGAAAAACCTTCCGGCATGTGATAATAGGTGCAGTGCATTCTTTATAAGGTCAATGCAAATATCAATCGATGCTGATACTAAAAATGTTTACGCACATGAATTTAGAAATCCTAGCTTTAATTCCGGATACGTCACTGTTTTAGATAAACTTGGAACATTCTTACATATTTACATCTAATCATCTTTTAAAAAATACATATTTTTGTAAATAAACTATACATATTCAACGCAATAAACTCGGTTGATAATTCTTCTCAAGTGTAGATTTTGTACCATACATTATCATCATCATTCCCTTGTTGGCTACTCTAACTGGAGCATAATTTTTTCACAAGCTGCCGCGTTAAATCTACGTCAGCTGCCATGATTCTCGTCTCGTTTCATTGAATTCTGCCTCTTGGAGCTTCATTGAGTACATTTTATTTATAGTTCGCAGTAGTCTTCCAGGACGTCGCAAGCTCGGGAGCTTGATGAAAATGAAGCTGAAGTTTTTTAATATTTCTTATAAAAATTAATGCAATTTTATATTTCTTAAAGTATCATCCTATGATACACTAAATTTTTTGTGTAATCATTGTAAAAAAAAATTTGAAATGTCTCTTACTTTTTTTCGACATATTTTTTCCTATTTCTTTATTATTATTTTTCTTCTTCTACATTAATCTTTAGATATGTTTATGCCGTTTCTTGAGGTGACATCAAACCTCAGCTTCTTCGGCATCTTTTATTATTATTGAATATTTAAATTCAGTTTTTCATACAAATAATAAAAGAAGATACGAGTTTACCGGCGAAACCTATGCACTTTGCCATTGAAGGTATTTAAAAGCTGCAAATGGAGTGGTTTTCCGACAGTGTTATTAGTAAGTAAATACTCCATTTAATATGTTGTAAAAGTATCAAATAATCCATGTAGTCCATTTGTTGATTGCAAGCATCATAGAATATACGTATTAAGTTTCATTCTTTCACTGTGTCAGTATTTTCTCACACGTTATTGCTCAATATATAGAATGGATAACTTCCGGCATACGCGAGAAAAGTTTAATCCATTTTAAGGTCACTGCAATATCAATTGATATGAAACTTTGCATCACACGGGATACAATAATATTATTCGGATCATCAATAATAACAGATATATAGAGATTGAGACAGATCCAATTTCAACATCGAACACCTGATGATTTATGGCTTTTGAATTACGATAGATTTCTTTGTTAAGTAAATGGCATTGTTTTTTAACAGACACGAACAATATGAAGATCAACAATAGATCTATGTGAAGTTCAGTACATGCTTGAAATAAAACAATGCACCTCTTTCAACTTATTTGTAGCAGAACGTAGGTGGAAGAAACTGATTATTATGTATGAATGTATTCCATCTTATAAATTTTTTGCTTTCAATGAAAGGTCAAGAAATGAATGCTATAAAATATACATTAATTTAGATATCAATGTTTTATGCGTAGCCTTGCAACGAATATACAAACGAATAATTCTAAAATAAAATGTCGCATTCTTATATCAAACCTTATTCTAATTTAATTATTATCAATTTAAATTATATTTAATGATGCCTGCTGAATTATGTTAAATATAATATAAATACTATTTTCTACATTTTCCCTTGAAATTTAATTTAATCGATTATAATTAAGTACGCAATATTCAAGTTATAAATAACGTGTAAAACACGTTTACGAACATTTTCTTTGAGCTTTTATCGCATATTATTAATCGAATATTTTATGTTTTGAATCATGAAAACAAACGAAGGCTTCGAAATTCTTTGATTTTTTAATATAAATGTTATGTATTATCTATGAATATCCCCTTTACGCAAAGAAGACGACTCTCCGTCGCCAGGATCGTTATTAGACGTGGTGGAGAGCTAAGGGCCAGATGAGCAGCACAAAGACTTTTTCAGAAGCACATACAGTGTATATCTTCGATAAACTTGACAAACTTTCGTCCCAGGGCGGAACTTGCTTTTTTCAGGCCCCAGACCGATCATACTCGCTACTGGTCGCGGTTCGCGCACAACTGAACTGGCCACCGGGCGCCCGCGGTCGGTGACACCCAGCGCCGGAATTCATTCAGTAGCGATTCAGAGAACTAATGGGGCACCAATGACAGACAGCCATGTACAATACACCCATGACCGGGCTTATCAAAAAACCAATAGGGCGACACATAAATATCCGAGGTTTTCGGCACCAGCCTGCAAGGGCTATATCAAGCTGATATCGATATAATTTTTAAATAAAACAAAAGATTTTCACAAAAATGTTTATTTCATTCCATTCACATTTTCCATATGGCAGTAGGATATGGCAAATCAAATAATTATTAAACTAATAGGAATAATGAGCCTTAAATACTAATCTTCGATCGGAGACGTAAAAAATATATTTTGTAGAAAATGGATTGTTTTAAAAATATCATTCTTAATAAACTGTTAAGAAATGATACGAGTATGATGAAACTTCACACATTCCTAATTTATCACGAGCCGATAATGGATCGTTAAGAAATCATTATAATTTTATTGAATGTTTCGCAAATATTCAATATTAAAAGTGCTAATGTTAATTATATAAATATGACATGGTCAAAATGACAAAAAAAAATATTGCCTTGACTTTGAAATTCTTTCACTAATGAGACTCGCATTAACGAAATGCGAAAATTATCATAATACCATTTGAATACATTAATTTGCTTCGATCCATCACATAGTTGATTTGTGAGTTGTGAGACGAGGCATCTTGCAATAATTGAAATAACCTATGATGATACAGCGAGGATGTTTCAAGCAAATAAATCATTTTTAAGACAATCTAAAAAAACAACCACATTTTCTATTTTTGCTATCTAAGATAAGCGTCTTTTTAGAATAAAAAGTTATAGATATCAAATCGACTCCAATACAAAACACAATAACATTTTTTTAAACATCTTAAAATAATTATGTTTAATAAAATATGAGAGATTAAAGCGATATAATATAAATATGACTATCTTATTATATTATCATTACTTATATTGCGCGTACTAGAGCTTAATAAAAAATAATCTTCAAAATAGATGAAAAATAATAAATATTAAAATACTGATTCAACGAAAAAACACAATTATCTATTCATGTTCCCCTTCTCATTCACTTAAGCATCTACTGTACGCACTTATTGATTACATATAAAATAATATTTATTAAATTAATGCATATTGTGTTTTACATTGGAGATGTCGTTATAAATTTCAAGCAGAGTAATAATTTAACTGCAGTCAAAACTCTTGTAACCTTTTTATATGCTCAGATAATTTTTTCAATACTCCCGAAGCCTAAGGGACGGTTTTACCTAAATAACAACGAAGACAATAATATGAAATATTGCAACATACACTATATAAAAAATCTCCATTATAATTATCATAAAAAGCGGGAGTTATAAGAGTTTTGATTGTGATAATTGTTGGCCCTGCAAAAATTTCGATGCGTGTTGTTTTGACACACTTCTTCGATTGGCTTAGTTCTTGCGACCAAGCTTGGTGAATCCGTCGTCAAGGGATTCGGGGTAGTTGACCCTGGTCAATTTGGGCCTGAAACCGTTCTCATCAGCGGTATAGGTGACGCGGTAGAGGACTCCATCGGGACCGACGTACTGGTAAAATCCTGAGCTGGCGATTCCCTCTTCGGGAGTGTTGGCGTTCTTCACCACAGCCTTTTCCTCGGCGAGAATCTTGTTTTCGGTCTCATACCTGTGGAAAAAAAATAGATAAAGCATTAGGTATTACACAAAACAATATATTTTTCTTTAAAGCTTAAAAAAATACTTGTATAAGCGTATTGTTGTATTGTACACGTTTGAGCTGCGTACACGTTGTAACTGTGTACACGTTGAACATGTGCTGTACACGTTGGATACTGATAAAGCCTTCATTGGTGGCGAAACGGCAGTCATCCAACAATTATTATACAGTACTTAGTGTGATCCATTTTAAAACAAGTAATGGAATATTTACATATTCAATATTCAAACAATATTTGTGTCAGCAAACGATCTATAGTTAGGTATTTGTTGTATAACATTATGTTACATATTATGTATGTTGTAGACTGCAAGGAATGAGTGAAAATAGTAAATATTTGCAAGGAGGACAGGTAATTATTCCGACACAAAGTAGACAAAGTTTATTCATACATTTATTACTTTATAATATGTGCTAATATAAGAAAATACTACTTTTAAAATGGCTGGAAGTATCAATAGTTAAATAATATACGTTATACTTTAGAAGCAATTCGGAAAACTAATGAACTTTGTATAATGAAATTTTTATAAAATATTTATTATTAGATGTTATCTTTGTTTATAAATATATTCATGATCTAAAAACACACCCAGATGCCTGTCTTTGTATCGTTCGCGAAACTCAAGCACCTCCTCGAATGGAACAGTAGAATTATTATTTAAATCGTTTCTTATAATACTTTTAGATCACAATGTAACCTTCAACCTTCAATGTGCGCTGGTTGCATTCCACTCAACTGAGTTGGTATAACGTAATGTAATTCAAGTACAATATTAACGACTCGTCTTTAGTTTCGACGATAATCGTAATATTTTTTATATCGTTTCGCACGACATTATAAAAAAAATCTATATTAAACAAGTACACTTAAAACTTTGTATCCATAGAATGATTCGATAGATCTTAAAGTTCAAATATTTTCGTAACAGAAAATAATGAATTGTTTTATTTAATATTATGTAAAATATATTCAATTACTTTGTACATCTGAGCAATCGTTGAATTACAATAGAAAGAATAAGTTCATTTCTTAATTTTATATCTACTTAACAATAATACTGTGTATTGAACTACTAGTAATTGTATTTCATCTTTCACACAATCAGAATCTCTTTAAAAAAATGCTACCTGGTTAACCATTACAGTCTTCCAAGACCAAATTACTCTATTGATAATAAAAAGTCATTGCTGAACCTTTTTACGATTACCTTAACCTTTTATTTACTGAATTATGAAATAATGTATTTACTTTACTGATTCTTTTTATACGAATAAGTGTTGATATGAAATAAAGAAAAATTAAGAAAAAACGTTTTTTTTTTTCTAAAAAAGCATTTATTTCATAGTTTTATAAATCCGACTTATGTCCCGTCAGAGCACAACTGCAGCAAAATGCACGATCAATATTTGATTTTGTGGTGTGTGACTTATAAGTCCCGTCAGTAAATGAAGGGTCAAATAACAGTTGATTTTTTCAGTATTTAATGAGATTTTTTCGGGCTTAAAAATGAATAAATTCTTTATTAATAAACACACTAATTTTTAAATTATGATAGAAAACTTTATGATAGTATTTTTTTTCATCCATGCACTCCAGCTAGAGAGCAGTTATGTATGAAGAGACGGATGATATTACATTCAAAATGTTTAAATATACTTAGATTTGAAAAGTGTTGAATTACTAATATTCATTATTAATTTTAGAATACTCATCTGGGATTCTGCGCTTATTGAAATGTTGTTGTTTGATGTTTTCTCTTCCCCTGTGCGTTATGATATGGGTAAATAAAATTAATTGTTACTGAAGATGGATCCCGGTAATGGGACCTCTAACATCGGTAATTGGCAGAGAGTTGTGGTTGGGGGGTCAGTACTCGCCAAACCCATATCAACATTAATTTAATAACAACTAGGCTTCGGTTAACAAACTTATTATTAAATTTAATCCACATGATCCCGAACATAAATAATATACAGCGAGTCATTGCTTTCCAAAGTGGACGATTTATGAATCTTAAGGGGCGTGGTAGCCCGAGTAGAAGGGGGCGTTAAGTATTATTTGGGCAATATATACAATGTATGAATGTGATAATTGTATTATAACATAGAAAAATAGTTAAATATTCCAATTTACAAGTATAATCTTTTAAATTTAATTGCTTAAAGTTGGCAAAATGTAATAAATATTACTACCTTATTACAGGTATATTTTCAGAATCGCATTTCTCTTCCTTATAAATCATCAATGTTCTCAGGCACTGTTTTAAGTTTCTTAATTTCATTGAGAATATACTAAAAATATTTATAGTATTAAAAATTATAACTATTGTATACCAGGTCAAATTCACAATACTTTTTAGCTTACAGTATTTTAATAGTAAGTACTTTAACATATTATGATAAATTTATAGCATTGTAACGATTTTTACTTTGTAATGTTCGATTTATTTTCAATATTACTGTAAACGCAAGTCTAACTATAAGTTTAAAATAACGAGATGAAGAATATTTCAAGACATAGAAAAATATAGTTAATATATTTATTCTTCCCGTATAACATGAAAAAAAAAAGATTCGAAAACACATACGAGTATTTGAAAGATATTTAGCGCATCAACACTTTGGGAATCTTTGCATTAACCCAACCACTACCATAAATCTCCAGATTAGACATTCGAATAAGCTAAATGTGCTGGGGAAGAGCCCGTTACAAGAATATTTAGCTTATGCAATGAACATAATTCTATCGTATTATGGTTTAATATGTTTTTAAAAGTCAATGGTTGATTTACGAGTGTGATTTGAACGCCGAATCACTAAATATATTCAATATTAATCGCAAAAATATAAGTGATGAGTCAGTTACTTGGAAGGAACGAAAGTTTGGTAAATCATTAACGAAATATTATATTGTAGTGAATACTTATAGTAATATACGAGTATATTGAGCATATATTAAATATATAAGCATTCAAATTTAATACTCATTGTTTCAGCTCTCGGGATCATCGGATAAATTATCCGATATCATTTAAAATGGTTAACTAACGCCTTAAAATAGTTGCCTTATATTTAAACTCGTACGTCGATCGTTGGTACTGAAGATCTTTAGAAATTATTTATATTTTGTACTTGACGGCATTCAAAATGTGCAAGAAGGTAATGATAATGGCGCTAACTATTGTACACCAGCAATTCGTGTCTATATTCTGCAGCTACGGAGCGAATACGAAAAGAAATATTGGGCACAGTAGCCATCCATCATACATGAAGGCGTTGGTGCCGCAAACTCAAAGCACGATGGCCGAAGACCGTGCTAGACCATCTGCAGGGTGCTTTTACATGGTCTGCCTGATCTGAGTGTCTCTTCACGTGAGCTTATCGCCTAGTACTTGATTAGTTTTATCAAATAGCTCGGCACAGTTTCGTGAAGTGCTTTATAACCTAAAAGTGATCTACCGAGAAAATTATAAGTTTTTATAGTATATTTAGACTTACAGGTAGTTGAAGCCATCGTCCTTCAGGTCCTGGTCTTGCCTGATGATGCGGTTTCCGTTGTTGATGTACTTGATGGTGGGGTATGCAGTTGTCGTAGTCGTGGGCCTCACAGTGACTGGCTTCTGGTTGCTGGCTGATCCTTCTAGCTCGTCCCTAAAATGCTTGTAACGCTCAAAGTCTCCGCTGTAGGGTCCGTAACCTCCATCGTAAGGATATGGAATATGCACGTATTGTCCCTCATCCTTGGGACGATTGTACCTACAAAAAGTCAATTATTTTAGAACATCTAAAGACGCATAAAAAATGTATACATTTTTTCAAATTTCGCTTTTCATGCAATGTATTTAATTAAATAAATACAGTACGTAAATAACTATTTTTATGGGTTTTTCAAATTAAATAAACAGTACAAAGAGCATAATAAAAAGTAACTCAAATGTACAATACAACAACTTACAAGTACATTGTATAGCATAATGTAGTAGTGAGAATTCATTAAGAGTCTTTTTACTCTTTAATCATGCGAATGTATTGGATAAAAGGTAGAGATAATGTTTATTTAATAATTATATCGTCAAATATAAAAAAAAATCTACTCTAGGCACCTTTTTACCGCCTTTAGTAATAAATTATACATAATTCAGAGAATCATTTACTGCATTGTATAGCACGTATTAAGAGCTAGTCATTCATTGATGAAAATATCTCAAATCCAACAAAATATAGTAACGTAGTTATTATTCTTAAATCTCGATTTTATCATTACAATAATTATGTGTAAGTTGTTAAACATATGTTTTTGTATGTCATTGTATACATAATATTTAAACTTATGTATTTATTATGGATACTCGTCTTTTAAATAAAAATACAAATTTATTAATATGATAAATTTTATGTTACGAATGATGACGAATTAAGTAACATGTCCATAAAACGCTATACATAAAAATAATAGCATTTACAGTTTTATAATATCTTTAAAACATAATATCACTTAAGGTGATATTTGTAGGCAACATGTCCAACTATTAACCCAATTAGTAATGTATTTTGATTCAAAATAAAAATTAAAAATAACATTGTATAAACGATAAACTGAATTTGACTAACAACTAATTACAAACATATCGTTTTATTCTTCATTAAATAAACTTGTTTTTAAATCATAAGGTAAATGCGAAAATGATCGTGCTTATTGCATTATAATTGCATAATGTATATCATCAACAATCCATATAGAAACCGACTATAAATTAACAGCATTAAAAACACAATGCACTGTCGGGCGATGGTGTGACTAATATTTCTCAACCGCGAAATCCTTCCAGCCAAGTCTCGACACTTTCATTTTCATCTCTGAAAGGACTCATAAGGATATATTTTGTTACGAATGACTTTGACGCAACCAGCTCGAGATTTTAGTGCTCGCCTTATAAGACTGTGGAATATGGTCCATGGGACAAAGCTCTCGACTGTCATCCAAGAACCTTCGACTACTATAAGTAAAGATATATATTTTTTAATTTATAAGTTATATGTAGAAATAAGTAAGCGATTATCGTTCTATAAACGAATTTATGCAGCATTATAGTCGGATACAACATGAATGAGTCACTGTTGCCTTTACTCACATCGTTGGTTATTTTTTTAGATGACAAGTAAAAATCATCTTTAGTTTATTATCAATTGGTATTTTTTTATGTGACATTTAATTAAACTTATGATGTATAAAAATGCCAGTTAAAGCTCATAATTGTGTTGTAAAAGAGCACTTTAAGCAGTACTTTCTGTAATAATTTGTTTTCTTTTGTCTCATAATATTTTATGCAGTGCGTTTAAGCGTTTGTACAGACTTCATAAAATCTACATATAGGATTTTTTCATTACTTATATTCCTAACTAGCATTTAAAAAATATGCATAAACATCAACACTCAACTTTTAAGTTTTCTAGATATATTAAGCACCATTCATCCGATTTTCGGAGAGGTTGCCACAAAGAAGATATTTAATGTACAGATGTGATTCCGCCTCTTTACATTCATTTCTTGTACCTGTTCAATTATGTGCAACACAGTGTATAGTATAATTATATACTATGTTACAAATAAATAGGATATTATCGACAAGCTGCAAGCCAATATCCTACGACTGGGTTTAAAAGTTAATACTAAGACGATCCAGTTGCTATGCATCGGCACCTATTCATGTACAAATTCGACAGAAATTTGACAGTTACAATGCGCTCTATATATACTTTTATATTATTACGTACTCAGCATATCATTAGATCATTTTAAGTAATTAACAGTTACAAACGTTATATTATCATTAAGCCATCTGAATTGTATCGTCCGAGACGACCATCGACTAAAGATTTTTAATATGTATTTACTTGAATTTCACTTTTAAATAAACGTCATGTTTGATCTGCCAAGTGAATAAGACAGTCACGGTTGTGAATTGTGAAAGCTTTTATTGAGAGCGGAAATAACATAAACATGTGCTTGCATCAACAATAAACCGATGTGCTGCGCACTCAATCTGATGGTGTAAGGTGAAGAGTTTATGGGATGCAAGTGAAGCATGGACAGCACGCTTACCTTCCATCTTCGTTGCTGTATAAATGGGCCGTTGGGCGATACCTCCCGTCCTCTTCCGCTAAGGCACCGCACAGCATCACGACCAAGGCGAACTGCAACGTTAAATTAGTGTGAAAATCGGCCAAACAAAGTCATCAGTGCAGACACAAGAATATAACCAACATAGGAAGTACATCACACATTAACACTACCAATCGTCATCTTTGTATGAGCAATACTTGCGAAAATCAGTTTTTTTGCTTCAGTAAAAAATTGCCCAGATTATTGATTTTGTAGACATACCCTACCTAGTTCACGCTCCATATAATTCCACAAATTCTGATTACAGCAACAATATTCCTTTTCTTACACAATATTAATTAAATAAGTACCTCAACAACATATTTAAATTAATGCAAATACACGAAAATAATGATAATTAAAGTCTGAAAAATTTCGCGAGTATTTTAAGACATTTTACCATTTTTTGATGGCTTAAGGCTGTATCAGAAGTATACATTCACCAAATTCATGACATTACAACCTGGCGTTCAATTAACGGCCATTTGTTTTCGGATCCTTTGTAAAATAGTCCACAATATTTATTATAAGGATCAAGGATTAATTTCACAAAATAAGAATATTTATTTATTTTGAAATAACATCTGTTAATCTAATAATGATAAATTTGCTATAAAAGTACATTTAAATATTTTTTATTGTATGATTAACTGTTACTTTTAATATTACAACCTTCATTTAATTATTTTAAATGACTATAAAAATGTAATATGTATTTTTAATATTTCATTTTATTCCAAGCCATTAACAATCAATTATAGAGTGTTGATGTCCATGTCGAATTTGACATGTCTCGGCATTATTATTTATGCCTAATGACATATCTTTTCAATGAAAATATAATGAAACATCTCTATTGCGTATTCAAAATCAATTAATTAATATGCGAACGATGCAGAGAGAGGAAAAATTATGTCGATTATTGTCTTTTACTATAAGGATAGTACAATATATATATTTGAATAGTTCTTAAAAATATCATCTTTTTTTCGTGTACTTAAACGTTGAAAAAATAGCAAACAAAGTGTAGAAAATTTTGTACTTAATTTTATATTTAAGGAAGCCTTGTTTTTAATTGTTCTTTAAAAATATATTGCACCTAACAAATGTTTTATCAAAATATCAACCGCAATAACTATTCGTTTGACCAAAGTATAATGCTGTTATAACGTTACTTTAAGTATAATACGTCCACATATATTTCAATAACATCTATGTCTGTTATCCCCTGATCAGGAGGTTAGGGGAATCAATGTCTTTAAGCAATTGACACCGTCATCAACTCTGAGCGGCTGAACTTATTGTTATTTTTTATTTTATTTTTTCACTGTGTTTCTTAATTTTTTTCTGCGTTCCTTTAAATTGTCTTGTGTTAGGTATGTTAACTAGATTTAACTTTTTGCTCATGTAAGAAATATAATTCATGTCAAGGATTCTATAGACTATATATCATAGTGACTTAGGGAATTTCATTTAATATACATCAATAAAATAATGTATCTTAAGTAAAAGATAACTCTGTCTGTAAACTTAATATTAACTTCTCAATTTATAATTTTATATACATTTATCCTCAAGTTAATATAATAATAAATAATGATTAATTAAAATTTAAAATAATTACTGTTAAACTAATTTGATTATAATTCATATTGTCAAATCTTAATTAATTGTGTAAGGAAATACTAACTCAAGAGATATAAATTGCAGAGCTATTAGAGTAAGATATAATGGCTGATACTACAGCTGCCGTCTCATGAACTATTAGAGTAAGATAAATATTGTTGGATACTACAGTTGCCGTCTCATTAAGTCTTTCAGTTCTCGTCTTGATGGTTATCGATTTATAATCTCAGATGTACGTTTGGATGTAGAAATGACTTGAAAAAGAAATTGACAAAACTGTATGGGAGCAATTAGCGACAATATGTTCCAACTATGAAGTGGGTGTAGGTAGAATATAACTATTATGCTAATAAACATAGCTTTGTATATATTTTCAATATGACACGTGTAAAAGACAGAACTGTACAGATCAATATATGTATTGACTGGTACTTTAATTATTAACTAATACTGAACTTCCTTCCAATAGTCTACAACCTTTGCAATTCATATCGCACGTGTCAATAACCTCTACAGTTTGTTATATAATTTGGCTAAAAATATTTCATTAAATCTTTATCTGATATTTTTAAAATACAACCCTGTTTAATAACATAAAATATATGTGAAATCATTATGACAAAGATTTTGCATTCCTGCATGCAAATCTCTATTTAAATAATGCAATCAAAATACCTTTAATAACCTTTTAAAATGGAAACGACCTATAGTTATGGTTATTTACTTGACATATTGTAGAATAAAATAAAATCATTATGGCAAAGAGGCTCGTGACGAAAGATTTCTGAATTTATTATGACAGATATGTCTTGTATATACGTAAATCAATACACTTTATTAGGTTATGTATTTGTTCATATAGAATATAGATGTACATATATATATTACTGTCATAATTATTTTCGTATACCGTATAAACTAATATTTTCTAATTAAACTAATAAAAAAGACTTTTTTATTTTTGGGGTAAATAAAAAAAACTGTCAAGTGGCTAAAATAGTATTTATTTCCGCTTTTAACCTTAAAGCAATAGATAAATTGAAAATTATATTTAAAAACATTTTTTTATGGAAAATTTATTCTCTTCAAATAATTTATACTTTCATGTAATTTATACGTTCATGTAATTTATACGTACATGTAAAAATTAAAATTAGTGTTAAAAAGTTAATCAATATAACTCGCGATTACTAAGTAAGAAAATATATATTTTTTTTACTAAGCATGAAGAAATATAAAGAATATTGTAATTTTATATACCAGATTATTTGAATGTGATATTAAAACATCCGTTAGCTAAAAATGATATTCTTAAAGGAATAAGTTGTAGGTCTATATTTAATTGTTGTGTATTGATATATTACCTATTAGTTTATAGTACCTGCAGTAAAGTCTAAATGTTTGGTTCTTGGCTTAAAATCAAATAGATAAATATAAACTATATTTGATGGACTGCATGAATTAATATTATTTTAAAAAAAATACATAATAAATCAATGTTATAGAACCATAGACATGTTTTTTTTATTTACGGAACAAAAATCAAAACAAGGTAGGTAAACAATAACGATATGAATAAGTAAACAAACTTAACTGAAATTAAAATTTTATGTTTAAAATCTTATCGATTATTAAATTAAGCAGTTTTTTTTTGGCAATTATCGCTTCTCCAGTGAAACATTGATGAAATTCAAACTGTCAACTTCTACAGTTTTTTTTATTTACTTCTTTCACAGAATTTAAGGAAACGTACAATATATTCTTTGTTTGGAAATTGAATTATCATTTTTTTATAAATTAATTTTGAAATCCTTACTTACGATTCTAACATAGAATTTAAAAAAATCAAAAACCATATCGTTTGACTTATATTCTATAGGAGATGCACAATAACAACAGACAATTAAAATTACTTCAGTTAATCATACAAAAGAAAGTAATTCATCATATATATTCCTCGAAGAAAAGTATTTTATAAATTTATTTCGTATTTTTATTGTACTGTGAACTTGACCCACAAACGTTGTTTTGGTTATATTGTTGATAAATTGAAAATTTATTTAATAAAATATTAGGGAATTTACAAATATTTATCTATTCTTTGAAAATCAGTGAACTAAAAACTTTTAATACAATTATTTTCGGTCTTGAGGTAAGAGTGAGAGTTTAAGTTTGTTTATTTCTAAGTGGGTAATACAAACAATACAGAACCCACTGTATCTTCTGTTGTTCATGCTCTGATAATTAAATGAAAAAGTAGCTTATTCGAAATATTTTTAAACGTTAATTTAACCGATAGGCGTAATAAATTAATAATTTATTACGCTTACTATTATTTTACGAATTATGTACATGAATTATTTTCAATTTTTACAACTAATATACAAGTACATTTTTTTACTATTCTTAGTTCTATAATTCACTATTACCATTTTATTGCATTACTATAATTTAATATCAATGATATATAAAAAATAGTAGTGTTCTATTTTTTAATGTTTATTTTTTTCATTATTATCATTTATTTAAAAAAAAATCTTGAATGAAAAATACCAACCTAAAAGTTAAATAACTAAAAAAATAAAATTATTTCTTTTGTCTTCAATTATATATAACGTATGCTAAAAATAAAGAAAATATAATTACCTAAGCCGGAATATTTTGTATAAATTATTTAATTTACTTTTTTAAATGGTGATAACAATCGATAAAATTATTGTACAAATAAAATCTTTCCTTAGAATATATACCTGTAATGTATATATTTACATATATATGTCACTTTCACTAAAACAATAATATGAAACTTCTTACCGCAACAATAAAGCTCTTCATTTTGACACAACGAAGATATTGCAAAAAACTGTCACAACAAAAAAAGTAAACTACTTTTAATCACAAAAAAAAACGAGCCAATAACAAGCGACACGACTCTTGGCGAAATCACAACAAACGACTGCCAAATAATTGTAAGTGTCGATCTGTGTTTATGAATCGATTCGCAGCTGAGCGAAGTTATGGTGGAGTAACTTTATCGCACAGGCTCTAGAGAACGAATGATACTAACCTTGTCCGAACTCTAAGTATTTATACGAGTCCCGTGTAACCGCCGCGAAGAAAAAAAAACGACGTATGCCGAATAAAAAAATGATAATAAAAGCTCAGGACGAAGCTGATTCGTAAAGTAAATGACTGTAGTACCTGTCTGCGTTGCCTTTTCAGCGGAAACCATCGAGGTGTGAGTAATAATACATTTAGAAAATCCGCGAAGACTTCTCGAGAACAAAAACTAATAATTATGTCTGGCGCCGCAGAGTAACGGAGTTTTGCGGCTTTTCAGTGAATTGTTTTAAGCATTTCTCCTTATCAAACGTTGATAACACAATAAATGTGTAGTTTTCCAAGTATTTAAAAAAACAATCGTGTCGATTTGGTTATTGCTTCATAGAATATCATCGGTTACGTTTTCGTATGTGCGGTTTAATTATTTTATGACTGGCATTCTTGCAAAGTAATATAACTAATTGTTGTAGGAATTCGCTTCCCAAAACATTATTATTTAAAAAAAACAATGTTTATAAATTTTAATTATTAAATTTATTTTTTGTACCCAATATATTTTATTATTTCTGTTGAACCTTTGTAAAATTCATTCATTTTCAACAAACCTTAAATATATTTGTAAAAATAACTATGGTTTTTGTTTTTCACACAAACGTAAATATTTTTTATATACACCCTTTGTACAATATTCGTTTATATAAGAATTAAATCGCTTAAATAATTATTAAAAACGAAACAAACCATCGTTTACCTGAAAAATGCTCATTAACTGGTATCTGTTAGCAAATACTAGCATTGTACAATCTTTTCTAAGGGAAAGAATATGTTAACCCATTTTATTTAAATATAAACTGATATATGGGTGACTGGTGCTAAAACGAATGGAATCGCGATATCAGATAATAATCGATCGATATATATATGCTTTCAGTAAACTATTTTAGACATTTCAAATTATCCATTACTTTTGTAAACATAGCTCATACACATTTTAAACTAGAATATAAGCTTTCATTATGAAATCTTTTGTAAAAATAATAGTAAAAATGTCTTATCATAATTCTCAGAATTAACAAGAAGAAAAAGTTATATTAATGACCATTTAAAATAATAATTAAAACTGAAAATCGTATCTGAAAAAGATTTTAAGGTCTTGCTGTAATAATACCTCATTGTATGGAAATAAAGGTTTCGAAAATAATAATAAAATATAATAGGCATCGAAGAACCTAAATCTTTATTATTCCAATAAATTAAACAAAGGTTTGTGCGAATAACTTGTAAATCCTGTGAGAGATGTGTATGAGATATGGCTTAACAACCTTAAAAATGATTTTAGATTAGGGGCTTCGCTTTAATAAAAGGGGATCTTTATTCCTTAAGCTTCATATAAAATTATGATCACCGTAAATCTCGAGAATATTCCTTTTGAAATATCACCGAGAAATTCCTAAGAAAAAAGACATGAAATGCATAAACAATGTTCTTTAACTAACTTTTTTCTCCGCATACAAATATTCATAACCCGATGTAAATTGGCAAGTTAATTTGATATCCGTTATTACTTTTTAACAAAACATTAATAAAATTTTGTAATACTACAAAGTTAATGAAAAATTACGTGAAATTTTATAATAATTCAAGGTTGATTGCTTTTATAAATTAAATTAATCTAATAAAATTTAATATAAATTTTAGGATTTAATTTACGTAATCAAAAGTAAGATTTTTTTATTTATTTGCACAGTTGAGCTTACAAATGAGTATTATTAAAACAAAATTAGTTAATGACTTTTTAAACACTTACATTAATCTAAATCCAATAATTTGTTGCATTTCCTTTAAGAATTTCATTACCAAATAGTTTGATATTTCAAATGTAATTAATCAAAGAAGTTCAGATCATTTATTACATGCTAAGTGTATACATAATATGAACATATTTGACTCAATTCATATTAATTACACTGAGTGGCAGTGATACGGCATTGGATAAAAATAATAATCTATTGATACAGAGGCGTAACTTTTAAATACAGATCTACTTCTGGAGGTCAGTTTTCGACGGAAAAAAATGTCTTAATGTTAAATATATTACTAGCTTTTACATTACAGGAACATTTTTACATTTCAAATCTATGCATTATTTGTAACTTGATCCCTTAAATAAATAAATAAAATCATTCAATACAGTGCCCTGAGAATACTCTTTACTATCACAAAGTAAATAAGTACTGCAAAAAATAAAATTAAATAAAGAAAACGCTAACTTACTTATATTTACAACTAACTTGACCTTAAAAAATGTAATCCAATATTCCATTATAATTTAATAACAGTATTATAATTTTTTAAACATTATATATGCAATTTTATATCAATACCACCGGTAAGCTATGGAATGCTCTTCCAGCGTCTGTGTTTCCTCCTTCCTACAATCTGGATCTCTTCAAGAAACAAATAAATATACACTTACAATCTCCCCAACCCACACACAAACACGAACACAACACACTCTTCCCGCATGCAGCGTCCAGCCTCCCTGGCTGATCGTCAAAGAGTGCACTGGTCTTGACCGGTTGTGCTCTCCTGCATGCGTTTACATAAAAAAAAAAAAAAAATATCTGATTCTTATTTTTTTTATATATATGACGGAGAAAAAATATAGTCTCGCATTATGTTCCCTGGAAATAAGGAAGTTTGACTTTACGATGGGAACACAAATATAATAGTCTATATTGTTATCCTAAATTAAGATTTAAAGTCAAAACAAAACAGCAGTTTAGGAAAGTCTCCAAACATGGCACAAACGACAACACAGAATTCAATTACTATTGTCATGGATGATGCAATCCATCAGAGAATGTGTTTCTGTACCATTTTGAGAACTCTCTAAATATCCCATGTCTAGTAAACGTCCGATTTAAAACGAATCGCTCATAAAACAAGTGTCAGATATTATTATTAAAAATAATTCGTACTATTTGAAAGTCTTTGGTTACCACCTATACGCAGTGCTTTGAATACCACTGTATTGCACTGTATTTAACTGTATTACATCATTTTAACTGATCATCAACGCTTACCCATTATTAAAAATTTTATGCAAAGCATCCACAAATAAGATCTGTTAATTTATTCTTTTGTGTGTTTTTACGTCGGGCTGAGCTGCCCCTTATGACAAAATGGTCCAGGCATCAGAAGCGTCTGTCTAGTCTCCCGATTTACTTAAAGAATACGATTAACAAACCACCGAAAAATATGCTCCAGATACTACAGCAACCTTACTACTCTTCAAGCATTCGGAATTCTGTACTGGAGATTGTCGGGGACCATATATGTACCCAAGCGGACTTTCAGGTGTAGATATCTTGTAGAACGAGGAATAGATAATAGAAGTTGGCAGAAAGTTACGACAGTTTGTGGTAACCATTTGGTCCAGATATAGAACGGATATATGAGAAGAATATGGTTTTACATTTAAATTCATAAATGTTACTCCACTGGAGTGATGTACGCGTATTATAGATGTATTTATTAAAGATATTAAATCACTGCCGATATTCCGTCCAGCTGCTCTAGAGATCCGATCATTTCACTTATTTTTTTATCCCACGATTAAGCTCACAAGGACAAGAGCCAATCTCGTCGGCCGAGGAATGCAATGTGGTTCATCGAACAAAGACGAGGAAGACCAAAATGTCAACAACGCCCTCCTCACCGACGTTCTGCGATCCAATAATGTATGACGCTATTGACACGGCTGCTCTTCATTTCCGTAAATATTTCCCAACGCAGACACAGACAAAATTTATGGACGGACGAACAACTTTAATGGCATTATTAAAAGCAGCACTTGACAAACTAGCATTTATCATAAAATTCAAACAAAAAAACGGATGATTTATTTACGTGTTACCGTATTTGAGGAAACAATTTAACTACATTTGTATTAAAATCGTGCTTCCTTTGTGTTACGTTATATTTATTTATTTATCTAAAAATTTCAATTAAATGTATACAAAATATTTACTCATATGTCATGTACGAAAATCTCGTTTCTTTTACTTTTTAAACATTACAGTTCTTTTATTTTATTGATCAATCTTCAAATCTTGATTCATTAATTTTCCAAAATCGATATTTATTTTTTCGTATTTATGATCAATTTCGCAAGAACGATTAATTGACTATATCGCCATTGATGAATGTATATCCTCAGATGAATGAAGGCATATCCATTTTTATAATTTCTGAAATGTTTCGAAGTACTCGTACTTCTATTTCATGCATTTCCGCAATATTCGCTCTCTTTACAATACGAAAGCATAATATTAAGCAATATTTATTATGCTAATTTAACTAATTATTTTAAGAAAAGTTTACTCTTTAATGGTATTATTGGTTTTTTTCTTTTTTTGTGGAAACACATAAAAGAGAATACCGACAGATGGTGATAGTAATTCTGAAGTCTAATCTGTGAAATTCTATGACGCTTCCCATGGTGCATATGGCTAAGCGCTGCATGTGGAGTGTTGATCCGGCAACGTCATAGACTACAGCTCGAGATTCACGCTTCATCCTTATTATTACAGAGGTCAGAAATCTATTAAGATTTCTTTTTTTCATCTCCGTCGGGGATCGAACCCACCATCTTTGGCCCTTAAATTTCCGTGGGTTCGATCCACGACGGAGATAAAAAAAAAGAATTTTAATCGATTTCTGAGCTCTAAAATACCCCCGGTTGGTGTAAATTTGATCCCTCACCCGTAAAAAGCCGGTCATAGCATATTAATCAAAATTGGTGGTAGACGAAAGTCGTCCCGTGAAGACCACCCATTCAAAGTAAATTCCTGTAATAATTAAGGATGATGTGTGAATCTCAGGCGGTTGTCTATGACATTGGCGGATAAATACTCCACATGCAGTGCTTAGCCATGGTAAGCGTCATAGAATTCCACAGATGATACTCTAGAATTACTATTACCATCTGTCGGTATTCTCTTGTATGTGCTTACATAAAAATAAAAATAATCATTAATTTATGAAACTTTTATAAACAGTAATGAAATTATTTGGTTAAGACAAAAAAAGTATAAATAAATGCTTATGTTATTTTACAATATTAAACGACTAAATGTTTTCGTAACAATATCATAATTAGTAGTTTTTCTAGGATATAATTTAATGACTTTCACCATTTTTCGGTATTCTCCTGCATGTGCTTACGAAAAAATAAAAAAAGAATGACCAAATTATCCATAAAAATTAGACAAACCATCCGATCTAATATGTGCTTAGTAAGGGCTTCAAGGTAATACAGTGTTTTTTTCATATTAGCGAAAATCTCATAGCAATTATGCATTTAGTGTAGTGACCTGCAGTGAACAAGTTAATATACAAAACAATAATATGACAGCAGTCATAATTGTGATAGAAATTTATGGAGACCGTTAAAGAAGAGAAAAAAACTCATAGATACCTACTGCTAATGATTGAGAGTGTAATCTTATTTGCACAGAAGCTGCAAGATCTCATTACCATGTCGTTTTATGGGACATCATTCCGAATGAGTCAGAGATCATCTCCATAGGCCGGGTTTACGATTTCGTCACAAGGAGAAACCAGTTGTTAGCATATGCTTTATTTTATTGTCAATCGATACTCCGAAACGGCCTTGAAGGCATCACCCTGAAATGCTTGACGCCAGTCGTTATCTTTTCAATAACTTTCCAATACAGGAACTGGTTCTCTGTCACACTCTCGAGTCGATTTTCAATGAAAATGCCGTAAATTCCTGGATATTACCTATGAATGTTTTTTTCGCAAAAATATGCAAAGACGTCAATGCGTAAAAATATTCGAAATTCTTATTAATCCTGAACAGGTAACAAGCAAAATATGCATGAATCATCTTAGTTATTATGCAGATATAAAAATACTGCACAGGAAATATAATTTTTCTCAAACTATCGGAATCACAACTATTTTCATTCCAAGGGCTTATAAACACTTTTAAATACAGAGAGATTATACAATATTTGTTTATTTGAAAGCTTTCGGTAGAATACCCACTATATGGCCATTAAGTAGATATAATCTATAAAGCTCTGTTTCTTATAATTTTGTACCTTAGAACTTCGTTTCTGTGTAATAAATAAATAATGATAATTCTTTTGATACTCGCATAAAAACAGTCAGCTTGACAGAAATTTTTCACAAAGTATATGCTATGAATAGTTCTATGATAATAGGAACCTGGGCTTTCAAAAGGCAGATGTAGTATCTGAAATATATATATTTGAACATTTTTAAATGTGCTAAATGATGGAGGAGGATAATGTATAATGTAAGGAGGTAAATCATTAACTATTCGAGTTATAGATACAAAAAAATGCATTAATTTTTATTTTTTGATCGTTATTTGAGGTATCATCAACAGATTTGTTTAATAAAATTATGTAGAAAACTGTAAGGAAAATGTATTTACTAGTTGTTCTTGGGAAATATCTCGGCATTCTGGTAATAGCTATTGTTAATCCTAAAAATGTAAAAAGTACCAAAAAGTTACTTCGTTTATTTAACGTGTTCAAAATTAAACGAAAGAAACAATGTGAAACAATAGAAATCATTTCAAAAATACGAAAACTTAATTTTAAAATTTATTTATTCGGTAAACAAAAATATATATTTATATTTTAGTTCATCTTCTTTCGTCTTCGTGTAATTTACATATTTTAAATATTTCTTACTACTGTACGGCCTTATGCTCAAAGTTTTATTTGAAAAATCACAATTTATGAGTTGAACCAGCTATCGTAATAAAAATTAGCAGCAAAATAAACAAACCTTCAGACATCGAAATTGAGTCGTAGATTGTGTAGCGATATCTAATCTACCGAATTTGCATAACTAACTCATTAACATAAATTTTGATGTGTCTAGAGCTCTGCTAATAATGTCATCAATGCACCTATTTTTCCTAAATTATTTCAATAACAAATTATCCTAAGTGGATTACAATATTAAATCTAGTAAATATACTTATAAAGATTTAATTCCGAATAAATGAACATATGCTTTACATTAATTCTAAGAATAATGTTTTTGATTTGATATGATTAATATTATCGTTATTTTTCATTTCATGCGTTCAAATTTTTTTAAATTTTTGTGATGATAAAACTGTCATTTCTTAAATCATAATACAATAACAACATAATTTGGGTGAACTGGTCCAAGATTAAATAGTTCACACCTTACGAGCGTCAGTCCAAACACCTGATCGAATTTAAAATATGCTTTATAATTACACATTTACTTTTTTTATTTGAACTTCCATTTTTTTTTTTATGTAAACACATACAGGAGAATACCGACAGATGGTGATAGTAATTTTTTGAAGTCTCATCTGTGGAATTCTATGACGCTTAACATGGTGTATATGGCTAAACGCTGCATGTGGAGTGTTGATCCGCCAACGTCATAGACTACAGCCCGAGATTCACGCATCATCCTTTATTATTACAGGAATCTACGGTGAAAAATCCTTTTTTTTTTAATCTCCGTCGGGGATCGAACTCACGACATTTGGCTTGCAAAGCGAACGCTTTACCATTGAGCTATGACATATATTTGTATTGTAAATGCATAAATAAATCAAGACAGCTGACACATATTTAAGTTATTTCTAGGTGTTATATTTTCCAGCTGTACATTATATTGATATCAACGTGATATAGCCCTTGCTGACTGGTACCGAAAACATCGATATACAATCTTTCGTCTCTTATTTTCGTTCGCTCATCGGACACGCACTTGTTGACATTTTGTAATGCTGTTAGGAGGACTATTTATATACGAGTAGATCGCCACTTGCAGCGGTGGGTGTCACCGACCACGGCACCCCAGTCAGTTGTGTGCCGACTGCGAGAAGGTCTTATTATGGCCGACCTGGTATGTTATTCCGCTAGGGCCGGAAGTTTGTAAAGTTGATCATGAAAATATATGTGCTTCTGGAAAAGCCTGTGTGTTGTTCTTCTGCTCCTCATCCCGCCACCGCGCAATACGATAACTAACTTAGAGAGGAAGATGACAATATGTAGAAGATTAAGAAAAAACATATAAAATGTGTACATGTACAATAAAAATTGAAAATTATTTAGTTTTGTCGAATCAAATATTAATTATAATTCAAAATTACACTATTGTTTGAGTTGATGTATGATTCATTTGATTATTTTTATTGCATAAAAATAAAATCAGTTTTGTTGTAAACTAGATTGCTTTTAAGCCTAAGGTCAATTGTTGTGTAATTAGTTATTATGTTACAATTTATATAATTAATAATTATAAAAAAAAAAGATAAATAATGATTACCGCAAAGGTGGTTTGATAATAAAAAACACATCCGTCGATATTTTTGGTGGTTGATTAACAAAAAAAATACCAAATAATTATATTTTCTACTTAATTGTTATTTGAAATATATTATTAGGATGTAACATGCTGTATAAACAGTTTTATTTATATTTTTGTTTATTTTCCTTGTTTAATATGTCATTTATATTTCTCGTTAGTACTTTTAATTCTGTTAAGTTTTGAATGTACAATTGTTTTTGCTTTGTTTCGTAGATAACGCTGAGCATTGAAACGAAGACCTCGATTTCATACCCATTGAAGATCATAAATATATGTATAATCCTGATGATAGCCTCTAGAGCAGTGCTCCGCAACCAGTGTGCCGCAGCACACTGGTGTGCCGTAAGCCGATACAGGTGTGCCGCGATCAAAGAAGGCAATATTATTAAATAAATAATCTTACAACGGTCCACAAGCTCCCAGCGCCTATCGCCTATTTATTTAGACATACAACGAGGTACTTGCTTTATTAAGTTCTAAATGAACTTAAAAAAGAGTGAAATTGATCAAATTAATATCTATTTTTGGCTTTTGGTGTGCCGCGGCATTCAAAGTGAAAACTTTGGTGTGCCGTAGAATCCAAAGAAGTACTTTGGTGTGCCGTAGATGAGAAAAGGTTGCGGAGCTCTGCTCTAGAGCAGTGGTCTTAATTTTGTTAGAAATATAACGGCTCAACCCAAAGACCATTCATTTTGAAACATAAGAAAATGCGTGTGCATTGCAAAATATTTCTTCCTTTTTAAGCATCGATGTAAAAAAAATAGCTCGTACCTTGTATTAATGAGGCATATGTACTTTAATGTTACAAGTAATGACACTCATATCTTACATTCTCGTCACAAACTTCTTTTTTTTATGTAATCAGATGCAGTAGATAACAGCCTGTGAAGACCAGTGCACTCTATGACGCTCAGCGAGGGAGGCTGGACGCTGCATGCAGGAAACGTGTGTTGTGTTCGTGTGTGTGTGGTTTGGGGAGATTGCAAGTGTATGTCTGTTTCTCGAAGACATTTAGATTATAGGAAGCTAGAAACACAGACTCTGTAAAAGCATTCCAAAGCTTATAGGTGGTATTAAGGAAGGAACTTTGGAAACAGCCATTTCTTGGTCGACACACAGTAACCGTGTGTGGGTGTGCGGCAAGTGTAAGACGAGTTTGCCGGTTGTGGGTGGGTGCAGGAGGAATTAGTTCTTTGAGTTTCGAAAAGCAGCGACCGTGGTAATAACGGTAGAAAAGACTAAGTGAACCAATCTTACGCCTGTGTTCCATTGATTGCATGTTAGACGTAAGAATGGTTTATCAAACGAATTGCTCTTCTTTGAACTGAGTCAATTCAGTTTAGAAGGTATTTTGGGGCTCGTATCTAAAGGTGACTGCCGTATTCAATTTACGTTAAGATAGGTCATATTTGTCCTTTATATAGAAGAAGAATTTGTTTATCAAACGAGTTGCTCTTTTTTAACTGAGTCAATTAAGTTTACAAGGTATTTTGAGGCTCAAATCCAAAGGTGACTGTCGTATTCAATTTAGGTTAAGATAGGTCGGATTTGTCCTTTATATAGAAGAAGAAGTTGCTTATCGTTGAAACAGCGACGTGATCTATGCAATATACCTAGTTTTTTAGAAGCGAGACCGGCTTTGTACTTAATTGACTCGTAATATTCTGAATATCATACGGTTATTTCACGTAAAACCGGCACGCCAACGGTAAGCTTACAAAGCCGTCAACTTATTATTATCTATTCAACAAGGAAATATTTCAGAAAAAAATCAACATACAATACATTTTAAACCTTCCCAATCTTAACACATATGCATACTTTCTGTATGTAATGTGCAGCTGTCTTGGTTGGGTATCATATATCATACAGTTTTCAGCGAATAATACTTGTAATTTAAAGGGTGCATTCTGTACATACAAAATAAAATGATGTTAAATATTAAATTCACTCTAAACAAACTATTACAACAACAGTTTTCACACATTGAACCAGTTTATGAGGGTTCAAATACTTCTTCCTTTTTGAGTTACATGATGAATGTAAAATAACCGATCGAAGGACTTGTTGTTTGATCTCCGAGATGTGAATAAAAATGAAATTTAACACAGGTAATGAAAGGTAAAATAATAACTCACGTAAGTTTTCATTTCCATAATATGGCGATATCCAAGCGAGCTTTATGATGTTCGCATTCCCATTATTGAAATAAGCTCCAACTTTACGCATAAAGGGATGGAGATAAGAGAGGCTTTGATGGCAGTTGAGGTGACAAAACCTCGATCGCTGAATAAAATATCGAAATGGTTTAAGTACACACATATTTTTTTACTCGAGTACTCTTTTATTGGTTCAAAATGTGTATATTCTTAGTTTTATTGTTTATGGACATGATAATGAAATGTCTATACCTACAGAACCCAACATCCACAAAATTTCATAAGATTACAATTATTTAAATATATTTAAGCATTTGCATTTTCTCAACGATATATGAAGCTTTTAATGTCAAGAAAATTACCCATGAGCCCTGATTATTTACCTAAATAATTGATATTTATTAGGATTTTTGATATTTCACATGTGTGCTCCAAATAACTAATACCTTGTCCCTGCATTCAGTAAATGTCAGTTTTCAATTTTAATATTTGTCTGGATTACACTGATTATAATTCATTAAATTAAATAATTACGAGTATGTTTTACGCTAGTTGTAAGTATGCTTGAGTAAAGCATATTTCGTTTTTAATTTATGTTTCGTTCCTAAAATATTTAATCAGACTTAATCAGACTTAATCAGACTACATACTATATTTCTTATCCTTCTTCTTATTCTAATATTGCATTCTCTCTACTTGGTTCTACTTAGTTTAGGACACTCAGCAGTATCTCATCAGTAGCATATCATCAATATCAATTTCTTCTATTGTAATCTCTCCAGTAGAGAGAACAAAAGCACTTCTAATTTTTTATTTTGTTTCGGATTGTCAGTCCTACAAATGGTTCGAAGAGTCTTAATTTTAGTGGTTCTCAAGAGACGTTTAATTTTGTGGTATCAGTCCTCATCTTACAGCTGTATAACATATTTGGGCGTAAATAGATTTTGTTTATCCACACATACTTTACTCTCCTTATGTATGATGCACCTAGAATCATGGGAAAGTCTTCAGCCACTCTCTAACCAGTAGCTTTTTGAGTGCGTCCAGTAACGGATCCCCATCTAGGTCTCCAAAAACAGGACGGGACTGGGAAAGTTTTCGTTTCATCATACAGCATTTTTAAGCATGCAGCTACAATAGCGGTTTTATTTGCTTGTTTATAATTTTTTTGGTACAAATCATCGCAACTAGATAAAGTAATGCTTGTAAATTTCATTACTTAATCTATTATTTTACCATTATTTGCTAGCTTGCATATTATTAGCTGTCTTGATGTCACCGTGCTCTTTGTTTTATCTACTGAAATTTTTATTTATGTTCAATAAAAAAACATTTTTTGTATACAGATCATTGAATTAAATTATAATGATAAAATAAACATAATATAATTGCGAGCGGTGCTCTACAGATTCAAACTCCCACTGTAATATTACAATAGAATGATATTCTTCGTAAAAAACGTAATACTTAACCTTTTCAAAGGTATCCGGTACGATGTAAGCTTGTCATTTGGAACCAAATATTAAATACATAGAACGTAATGTATAACAATGTCTACATTTAATAAATAAATATAATAATACAGATAATAGTTTTCTCTGTTTTTTTAAGTTGAATTTAGTCACAAAATAAAATGTATACATTTACAAATAAGAATTAAGTGAAGAGATTCTGTCTTGGAAAATCTCAGTTAAAGTAGAATTATGTCAGTAATGCTACCAAAAAACTACCCTTAGATTAATTTTATATTGTTTAACAATTTTTTCGAAAAAAAAACAGCAACCAAACTTCAGTTATTATATTTCAGAATTGAAGATAGCAGGTATTTCCAGAACAAATAAACAACATTATATAGTTTCGTAAATCAGTTACACCTTATCTTTCTTAACGCGATACATAGGTTCTAGAAAATATCGCGTAAAAGATTCAACTTTCATATATATCGGTTCCGAAAATCTAAATATCGTGATAAGTGCTTATTAAAATACAATGAGAAACAGATTCGTGGGTATTGCATGCACCATTATAAGTATAAATTATTCACTGCTCATAGTCATAATAGCTTCCGACTTCTTGAGTTTTGCTTAAATCTTAAGTTTGCTCGGACTCATAAGACGAAATTTGGGGAAAAATCGCGTAACAACGAGAAAATTTCGTATAAAAAAGTTACGGTCTAATTGCCTAAAAAATGTAAATTTAGGATTTGATGAAAACGTGATTTTTTCCTAGCTGGAGAATATATTCGCCGTAAATAATCGCCATACATATTTTGTCATCTGTAATGATTCTTGTCTAATACAAAATATTTCCAATTATAATTCCATCATAGTATGTTTCGAACGCAATGCTCCCAGTATACATCAGGTAGAGGACCATTGGGACTTTGCTCTCTACCTAGTCGAGCACTGATGACTTGATCAAACTGTATTATCATATTTATATGATTATCAACATGCGGATTGGTAGAGTTTCAACATAAATTATTGTGTTTATTCGCTTGTTTGTTTGATTGGTTCTTCATTTTGCACATTCCTGCGTTTATGTGTCACCAACTGCATTTGCAGATAAAGATCAAGACGATATTCGTATTATAATTGGAATGTGTAATAAAAGGCTTGTAATATCAATGCTACGTTGGTAAAAAATGCATTCTCATTAGGTTGTCTAGAAAGCAAAGTGGTTTTCCCCAAACACAACAGATTAAAGTAAATTTATATTTAAAAAAAATCATGTAAAGCACCTTTTTGTAAATTTTCTCTTACAATGCCACTTCTAACTACATCATCATAAGATGCATTTATTTCAGAGCATCCTTACACGGTCGATATATCATTTAGTCCATTTATATATTGACAGTTTCTCCAATTTAGTCTTTTGCAATACTTTTAGGCTTTTAATTGTTCTCTTATCATTTGTTACCTCTCTACTAAACAGAATCTACTCAAGAAGCAAAAAGTTTACCAATGCACCGATCGCAACAACTTCACGCTTTCAACCTTTAAATATTTTTTTGTAACAGCTTGAAAAGCAAGGCATTCTTACAAAAAAAATATTTATTGTACTTGGTACTGTTTCAAATATTAAATGTGATATGCAAAATATTCGGAATTTTCTTCTTTTCTTTTTCGTAGTATCAATCCGGTGGATTGGTTTGGAGCAGCAAAATCTTGCATCTCGATTTCTACTCTTCTCGATCCTCTGCAAGCCTCTTTAGTTCAGCATAAGAGCTACAACTCATGTCCTCAAACACTTGCTGCAAACAATCCCGTCTAGGGCGCCCTCTGCAGTTTTTAACCTCAACCATCCCTTCCACAATGTCGTGAAGAAGACCATCGTGGCGCACGATGTAACCGATCCATCGAGCTCGCCTCCCTGAGATTGTTCTTACTAAGTGCCTATCTTCCTTGATTATTATTTGACTTTATTATTATGAAAAAAAATTACATTCTCTTCAAAAAACTAAAAAAACCAACGTAAATGAACAAAATGTACTGTCAGAGTCCAGTGCAAAAACTGGTGAACAAAATAATCTCACAATTTTGATGTTGAAGATGCTCCACGTTCTGTAAGACCAGTTGCAGGAGATACAATAAAGAGCATTATGGGATAACAAGTAGTGAGATCGCGAAGAGATTTTATTAATCGAATTGGACTCGATCATTTAAAAGACCTAAGTTAAGAAAATGTATATTTTAAGCTTAAGATGGAATTACTTTACGAACAATCTCATGTATACATAGTTTATAAGATACTTCCAGGAAATAGGCGCTTTTACGAGAGGCTGATGAATGATAATTTAAAATTATTCTAAATCTAATTCAATTTTGTAATAAATTATGATGAGCAATTTATATTTACCATCTTACATCCTTTAAATATGCGAACGAGTTAGCACTCACGAGAAAGTTGGTCACAGAAAGATTTGTACAATAGTTGTCGCCAGGATGATTTGTTATAGGTTTATTGATCACCAAAAAAATTGTGCAATTTTTTAAAATTTATTTATATATTATGTTATTTTTATATAAATATAAAAACTCAAATATACATTTTTCGACAATCTCCAGGTCAGAACCCCAAAAACATGAAGATACAACAAATGTAATATGACATTAAGGTTATCAACTGACGATATTTGGTGAAACTGAATAATTATAATTTTAAATTAATTTCAATAAAAAAATTAACAAATTAAAACTATTTAGTTTTGATTCACATTTATTTTAAATGATTACATGTCTCGGCCTCATCTTCAATAAACCAATGTGAATCAAAACTAAATATTTATAATTTGTTAATTTTTAAATTAAATTAATTTAAAATTAAAAATGAAATATAATTTGGACATTTTGTTAAGCATAGTATTTAAGGAGGTTTTATGATTATCTGGACACTCCCGAAGCCTAGACTGGTTGGTCTATAGTGGTGGTTACACCCTACCTACGATACGCAGTAAGGAAAACGTAATCTATCCATATTAAGCAATGTGCTATTATCGTTTGTAAGGCATATATTTAAACAACAATGGGAAAGTGAAGAAATTAGTTTCAATGCCGAACTGTGTAAATCATTTAATATTTTTAACATAATTTTTATCACCGATGCATTAAGGAATGCGTTTTTTATCGAATACAAAAAAATGCACGCGACATTTGCATAATTTTCTTTTAAAAGGCACAATGCGTAATACAAACTTCACATTCAACACGCACAGCGTCTTTGTATGATTTGCAAAAAAAGAAAACATTCAAAGAACACCCCGGTACAATTTATGTGGAATTTCAATTTCGGAGACTCCATGGGTCTTTGCTTTCCTCGACGAGAACCTCGGCGACCCCGTGTCAAAAACCTCGCAAATTTACGCCTTATGAGCATTTGAATGCATAATACAAATGAGAATATTTTCAAATGAATGCAAGCAGATATTAAGATGGTAATATTGCAGTTTGAATGTAATTTTTGGCCGTAAATGTGTTTTTGTAATAGTTATGGGGTCAGATTTTAAATATTTAAATCCAATCACGGAATAAAACTCTTTAATTATTAAGAACTAAGAGACTGAAACATTTTTGATTTAATTTTTCTATCGGTGTAATACATTAATACATTATATGGATTTTTTTTAAATTTTTATTAGAATATTATTTTATTATTTCAATATTCTAATCTACTTTTATAGATCATTTTACTATATTATAATATTATTAATAATTAAATATACATATACTATACATAATATTCTTTTTTCAACGCGTCAATCCAAACACAAAAATAACGGCAGAAGCGGGATGCGAACCGCGGACCTTGGAAACCAACTATGCCCAGGTATTCATACCGCTCAGCCGACTGGGCTATTACTGTGCCTGGACCGACTCACGTTGAAACTAGTATTCATGTCATTGTTATCATCGTATGATAGATGTCGCTATAGTATATATTCAAAGTATGTATATTTTTATTTTTTTATTATTCAATCAGTCTTCATTTATTCACAAGCTTAATATTATTACTTTCCGACAGTCTATTTATTTTAGTAAGTACCACTCGGGTCTCGGTTCGCATCCCGCTTCTGCCGTTATTTTTGTGTTTGGATTGACGCGTTGAAAAAAGAATTTTATGTATAGTATATGTATATTTAATTATTAATAACATTAATACATTCTTGAATAAAGTGTCTCTTCAGACTGATGAATATTATTTAAAAACATATAAATTCTTTATATCAGACATAGAGAACATAGAGCCTAGAGTTTTAATAAAGGAGTTGGAGAAACTATTTTTCAAAGACGAAGGATTCCTCGAGTCGAGAAAAAGATTCAAATATAAAATAAATTGGGAAAATATTTAATTTAGCAACCTAAGAAACAAGACGTATGTTTTCGCATTGAGCCGCTCCATAAGTTCAAATGGTTTAATCTACAGAAGCTTTGGGCTACTAATTCATCTCGTTAAAAAATCCTATTTATAAATTACACAAAAAATTTCCTCGGATACTATAGGGGCCGTCTCTTCAATTCCTCAGTCATCCATCTTTGAGGCTGTCAGTATTTTCGTGAGCGGAGATGTTTAGGTAAGAGACATAGACCATGATAATAGACCAATATGTGGAGGCTGTACGTTTCAGATATGGAACGGACATAGAAAAAAAGGAAAAACATGGGAAAAACCTTCCTCTAAATACTACGGCGTAAATCAATGGATGGAATAAATATTTATTACAATATTATTTTATTTTTTCAATATTCTATTGAAAATATCAAGAAGGTAAAATTGTTCATCAGTAACCCAGGTAAATGACTGAATGTAAAATCCGTGTAGGACCTACAAGAAGTTGTTTCTCATCCATTCAATCTATAGTTCGGTTCGAGACCCGAGTGGTACTTACTTAAATAAATAGACTGTCGGAAAGTAATAATATTTAAATAATCTTGTGAATAAATGTTGACTGATTGAATAATAAAAAATTATAACATACATACTCTGAATATATACTAAAGAGATATCTATCGTCATACGATGATAACACTGGTATAAATACAAGTTCTAACGCGTGTCAGCTCAGGCAGAGAAATAGCCGAGCGGGCTAAGCGGCATATAAAGACCTGTGCAAAAGTTGGTTCCAAGGCCTGCGGTTCGCATCCTGCTTCTGCTGATATTTTTCTGAATGAATTAATGCGTATAAAGAATTTGATGTACAGTATGTGTATATTTAATTACTTAATTAATGGAGTTTCGGGACGCTCGGTTGGCTTAAAAAATCTCGTACCTGACAAGAGAGTACATAGCTCTGATGCGTTATGATCATACCATAGTCCAATTCGGGAACAGACTTGACAAGATGAAAACAAGAAATCGAACTAGAATATAATCGTTTTTGAATAAATTGAAAATAAATAATATGTGTTGATGTTGTTTTTTTAATATTGCGGATACTTTTGTTATAATAACAACATTACGATTTCCGTCTCCAAAGTTATTTACAAAAGTAGATTCCTCACAACGTGGGAAAATATTTAATATTTTAATTCCTCACTCTATTCATATTCGAGCTAAAGTTTTAAATCATCTAATATATGCAAAGTAAAAACACTGTGACAAGTAAACGATTTTTTAATTTGTACCAAACCCATTAAGTTTGAGTGGAGCCATAAACTTGATGGTTACTTTGTTCAAAGCCATCGAAATACTGCGTTTCTTTGTTTTAAATTTGAATTGCTAATTTTCTATGTGTCAAACATATTTGGGACAAGAAAAACTCTATGTGATATCAATTAAAAAATTAACATTTTTAGCAACTAATAACAATTAGCTGTAAAACAAAATTACGTGCATAGGTCAAAGAAAAAGTGGGATTATCGATTATTGAATTGCATCATTTAATTTCTTGAAATCAATAATTATATGCTAGCAGGAAGTTTAATGAGAAAATCATGTCGTTATATTAAATTTATTGTTTTGATGTATCTACGTAGGTCATAGGTTGAGATGCTTGATCCTATGATATCATTTTTGGAATCAATTTCGAGGAAAATAGTGGTAGGAAACTTCCACGTGGAAAAAACGGTTAAAGTAATGATTTGATCTGTAATAGAACTTCGCTGTGGCCAAACATCGGAGATTGTTGTTAGATACGACCGATGAATCATACCAATTACAGTCGATCAAAAACACACATCCTCTTTCCGCCTCCGGGAACTATACGGTGAAGGGTAATCCCAGATTTTTTATACCGAATACATATGAATGGAGAGATATATCAAAAATGTATCTTTAATGATTTGTTGACAATTGCATACTTGTTTAATGATATTGTATATTTATAACAGAGAATACTATCATTATATCATTAGAAATAAAGAAAAGTTTTCTAAATTTATCCTCATATTTGTTTGTTGGAATGTCATACTAATTATAAAAGGAAAATGGTATTTATTATCCTCAACACACATTAAATTTATAAATAAATAACACAGGTGATTATCGTCATAGATGTAAATTATTGATTGGTAACATAACATTAATTGTAGACCTTTACTATATTAGTTCCGTATTCTAAAATAAACACACTACTTATAGCCTACTTCTTTACCGTGACTCGTGAGTCAATTCACATAAAGTAAAATTACTTTTTCCTTATAATTACCATGCCGCATACCTCATTTTACTATTTTAGTAAAAAAAAAAATTCATTATACCGTTGTAGGTAAAGTATACAAATTATTATTAACCAATAACTGATTATAGCTTGAAGAATCATGAAGCCTTTAAATTTTTAGTAGTTAGTTCAGCTTCGATTTTATTGTAAATGTAGCGTAAACTGTTGTATTTTTATTACAGTTTTCTAATTCAGAATTTTACCAATCAATGATTCCTTGTACGAAAACATACAAATGGTTTATTCTTGAAGTTCAAAACATCGTAATACGTAAATTGTACACTGTCTCACTGTGAAGTTTTTGCGGTACGTATATTTACGTAAACCGTCGTTTTAGTTTTAACTATATATTCTAGTACATTATTCTTACCTTCTTAAATATAGTACTTTTAGTTATCTTTTACACACTACAATATATTACTATCTTTTACTATCATAATGTTGTTGTAAAAATATGTTGATTCCATACTTAAAATGTTACAATCGAATAAAATAGCTTGTAAATGTATAGTGACATCAGCATGATGTAGTCCTTGCTTACTGTTACCGATAACCTCGATATACGAGCTTTCGTCTCTTTATTTCGGGTCGCTTGTCGTGCATTTAGGTGCGCCGTGCTGTCATTTTGGACGGTCCCGCTAACGGGTGTGTTAGTTAAAAATATTACTGCTCGTGGCGCTATCGAAAGCCGGGACAGCGCGGAGATCATCAGTCGGTCCCCACCTTTTGACGAGGCAAGGTTGCATTGAGGCCGTGCGGCATGTCATCCCGCGTGGTCGAATGCTTGTAATGTTTTTAACGTAAATATAATCAATGTGCTTCCAAAAAGAAAGTCTTTGTCTGCCCTCACGCGACGTAATAACGCTTCTCTTTGAGGGAGGAGGATGTTAATAGCTATTTAGGTACTAAAGTTAAACAAAAATGCATGTATAATAAAAACAACAGAAATCTGTCAAAAAAAAATATTGATTCATTAAAACGTCAACATCGCCCAAGCAAATAACACTTTGTAATTCTTGTGAAGACATTGACGACCGACTGTTGACGGAATGCAGTACGCAGGCGCCTGAACTCTGCCCATCCGCGGAAAACACGCCAAAAGAGTCTGGTTAACACATTCAATCCGAAGAAAGTCTACAATTAACGAAAATATGCACCGAAATTTAAACCTCAAGTGAACCGATGTCTTGTGCATAACAACTACGCTGCTCACTGCGGTATTTAATAACTGAACAACAGAAATAATAAGAAATACGTATAATATAATAACTAATAATAATTTATAATAAGTAGCAATAATTAATAATTATAATAAGTATTTTCTTGTAAATGAATTTTTTGTTAGTCATATACGGATTTATTTTTTTAGTTATTTTTTTTAGATTATTCGCTAATATTATATTTACCGATTGTCAATTAATTAAAAGTAACTCTGCGTGTCAAACAAATAAGGCTGTTAGTCTAATGATGGCATGTGCCATTGAAGTGTATTGTGTTTGTGTTTTTGGGTGTGTTGAGGAAATTTCAAATGTACGTTTATCTGTTTCTTGAAGATATGCAGATTGTATGAAGGTGGAAATGCAGATGGTGGAAGAGCATTTCAGAGCTTACCGGTGGCATTTAGGAAGAAACTTTGGAAACTGCAAGTTCTTGGTTGACACACATTAACCGTGTATGGATGAAAGTGTAAGGCAAGTTTATCGGTGTAAGTGGGTATAGATTGCATAAGAAATTAATTATTTTAGTTCCGAAGAGCAACGTGGTAATAACGGGGTAGAAAAGACTAAATGAAGCCATTGATTGCAGGTTAGACGTAAGAGTGGCATTATTTATCAAATGAATTTCTTTTCTTTGTACCGAATCAATCAAATCAAAAAGGTATTTTGGGACACCAACCTAAATGTGACTGCAGTATTCGAGGATAGGGTGGATTTGATCTTAATAATGTAGAAGAAGTCATTTTTGTCGGTAATCTACTGACGTCATGTATTCATTTTCGCATATAGTTTTTTGTATGCGATGCCGTGTGGGCTGCGCAAAGTGGAGAAGAAAACATTGAATCATGCGGATCGCTCGGAGTTGAAGTGTTAATAAGCCAAGTATCTGGCAGAACGAGATCGCAGGCTGGCACGAAGAGATCTGGTCCGAAGACGACCTTGCGGGGTCAGAGGCCGGCGGCCGCATCCGAATTCCTTCGAGGCGCCGATCGGCTCCAATCCACGGCGACTCTCTGACGGTAAACCGAGAGCCCAGTTTTGTAATACTCGTAGCAGATGAGTTTTTTTTTCGCCGTGTTGTCGCCTTACGTAAATAACATCCACGCGAAGAAAGCTTCTCAGAAGTGATACGGGATTTTAGAAAGAATAACTAATTTATCAAGAAAATATTGTTCTTGGAGGTCAATTGTATTAATAATGGTGTATAGTAGGCGTTGGATTTAATAAAAGTATATAAAATAATTATATACATATTGTTTTTAGGTGGAACTTGTAAAAAACACATGACAAGGTATGGTGTGTCGTATTGATTATTTAATTATAGATATACGTGCACCATATAATCAATAACCTAAAATGTTACGATATAAATCCTTGAAATTGTTAATAATTAAATATACATATACTATACATAAAATTCTTTTTTTCAACGCGTCAATCCAAACACAAAAATAACGGCAGAAGCGGGATGCGAACCGCGGACCTTGGAAACCAACTATTCCCAGGTATTCATACCGCTCAGCCGACTGGGCTATTACTGTGCCTGGACCGACTCACGTTGAAACTAGTATTCATGTCATTGTTATCATCGTATGATAGATGTCGCTATAGTATATATTCAAAGTATGTATATTTTTATTTTTTATTATTCAATCAGTCTTCATTTATTCACAAGCTTAATATTATTACTTTCCGACAGTCTATTTATTTTAGTAAGTACCACTCGGGTCTCGAACCAAACTATAGACTGAATGGATGAGAAACGACTACTTATAGTTCCGACTTGGACTTTATAACCAATCATTTACCTGTGTTACTGATTAATAATTTTACCTTCTTGATATTGTCTCAAGGAGACATTATTATATAGCGGCTGAGCGGTATGAATACCTGGGCATAGTTGGTTTCCAAGGTCCGCGGTTCGCATCCCGCTTCTGCCGTTATTTTTGTGTTTGGATTGACGCGTTGAAAAAAGAATTTTATGTATAGTATATGTATATTTAATTATTAATAATATTATAATATAGTAAAATGATCTATAAAAGTAGATTAGAATATTGAAATAATAAAATAATATTCTAATAAAAATTAAAAAAAAAAATCCATACCTTGAAATTGTATTTGAAGATATGTATTTAAGAAAAAGGCGTTGTTCTATTTTTATGTGATCATCGTAATTATATTTTTTAAAAATTTAAAAAATACATTATATTTATTTACTTGTATTTCATTTTATTTCTAACTTTTGTACTGCACTTTTTTACCTAAAACTTATAGTTTACTAAGTAAATAAATATCTAGAATACTCTGACTATATTACTTTTACCATGTTAACAATCTTAAATAACTTCGTAGGTTTTTACGGTCTGATTTGGAATTTTGGCTTTTGAAACATGGCCCAACCCAAAAGCTACAATTCCATGTTATTTAGTTTTCCTTGCGTATTAAATATTTTAATTACAATAAAATTCCCAATTTTCGCGTATTTTTATTAAGTACAGTTATTATTTAACACTGTTCATTGTACTTTGTATTAATTAACATAATGAATACTCTAACAATATGTACCCTAGCAATAATAGAGTCATTTAAAGAGCCAAATGAAAACATTTATCTTTATCCCTTTCATTACGACTCGGTGGAATACAAATTATACTATCAATTATAAAACTAATATTTGGAGCATAAATGTACTTATCTGGTCTATTTTCATATATCACGTTCGCTTTTGTATCCTTTAGCTATCAGATGATGCATAAAAAACTAATCTTAGAAAGAAGCAAAACGATATATCACGGCTACCGATGTCAACGGTAGGGGAATCTTACATGGCATATATCGGGTACCGATTCGACCAGGTTAATATATTGTTTAAAAAAACTACCTCCCCAGCAAACATGCTGTCATAACAATGACGATTCCAGAATACCACAGCTAAATATGTGTCTCCTGGAGAATTTAGAAATAGTTAATCTTACACGTTATAACATTGTTATACTGTTAATTCTTATTTAATAATTCATATTTATTTTTGGCGTTGCAGGGGATCCAACCCGCAACCTCCTTCAAATTGGTCGAATAATACGGCAGTCAGCGGGTATAATGACATGAAAAAATCATATGTATTTTTTACACCGTGGATGACCTCACCGGTTCGGTGTTCAATAAATGCAAGCGGAATTACTGTCGAGTATTGATTCGAGTAAGATTTTATCCGATGTACCTGAACGCGAAAAAATCGGAACCCCAACATACCTGATCCGCAGTGGATATCGAAGTATTATAATAAGAATTTCATAGGTTCATTAACCTGCCTTTAGTGTGAATATCAAGCTACTTCATACGTAAAGGACGAATTTAATGCAGCTGCTCTGAAGATACCCTTCGAATATTTTACTCGTTTTTTTTTTAGTTTCGAAGATTTAAACGCATTCTTATTGTAATGAACTGGGCTATATTCAACACTCAAATTAGAATTTATTGTTATTTCACCTGTATTTAAACACACCCAACTAATGCTGCATTTTTTCTCGTGAAAAAAAAAACAATAAAATTCACTATAAAATACGAGAATAATTGATACTAAGAGACATATTTTGTCATATTCTGTTATCGCTGAAGGTAATATTTCATATGCTTAATACTTAATAACCAATAACAGTGGAACATTTTGTATATATTGCCGGCGGAATTAGCTCAATGGTTCGTGGTGGCGTTTGCTTTGCAAACCAACGATCGTGGGTTCGATCCCTGACGGAGATAAAAAAAAGGATTTTTAATTGATTTCTGAGCTCTACAATTACCTCCGGTTGGTGTGAATTTGATCCTTCATCTGTAAAATGCCAGTCAAAGCCTATTAATCAAAATTGGTGATGGGCGAAAGTGATCCCCTGAAGACCAACCATTCATAATAAACTCCTGTAATAATGAACGATGATGCGTGAATCTCGAGCTGTAAGTCTATGAGGTTGGCAGATCAACACTCCACATGCAGTGCTTAGTCATATGCACCATGGTTAGCATCATAGAATTCCACAGATGAGACTTCAGAATTACATTTACCATCTGTCGGTATTCTCCTGTTTGTGCTTACATAAAAAATATATATACATATTTGCACTTGCCCGGCATCTTTATAAAGTTTTCTATTTTTATTAATTTACTAATCGCACTAATATTTACATAATTGTATTTTTAAGCATATTTTTTCTTTACATTTATATTCTTCCCATATCCGTCCTATATCTGGAACATTTGGTCACTACAAATTGCTACCACTTAGTTTTTCAGTCGTCACAAGACATCTCTGCATCCGAAGGTTTAGCATGGTAACATGTTGGTTCCCGTTGACCCCCAGAGCAGAAGTAGTCACCGAGCATATTATTTTGATGATTTGTTAATCAGTTTTTTAAGGAATCCTTAAGAATATCCGGACGCTACAGAGATCATTTTCTCTAAAGAATCAGCTCAGTCTGACGCATTTAGCAACAGGCTTGCCCCATTCAAGTTGTCCGCCACCATTGTTGCTTAATTTCTAAAGTGAACCGCTTTAACGATGTGCTTGCTTACATTTTATATATTTTTATAATACGCAAGCATATCTAAGTGCTTGAGAAATAGTATTATAGTATGGGCATGCGCTAGAGAAATAGCTATATACGTTTAGTGTTATTTTTTTGTTTTACTCAATACAATAAATTTAGTAATTAAATACACACATACTTCAAATTACATACATTCATTCTAATATGACTATTCTCTGCCTGAGCAGATACGCGAATGTTGATGTTTTTATACCATTGTAACCATCGCATAACGATAGATGTCTCTGTAGTATATATTCAGTATTCAGAGTATGTTAAAGAACTAATTCCTCCTGCACCCACCCACAGCCGACAAACTCGTCTTACACTTGCCGAACATCCATACACAGTTAATATATGTCGACCAAGAACTGGCAGCTTCCAAAGTTCCTTCCTTAATGCCACCGGTAAGCTATGGAATGCTCTTCCAGCGTCTGTGTTTCCTCCTTCCTACAATCTGGATCTCTTCAAGAAACAGATAAATATACACTTGCAATCTCCCCAACCCACACACAAACACGAACACAACACACGTTTCCCGCATGCAGCGCCCAGCCTCCCTGGCTGAGCGTCATAGAGTGCACTGGTCTTGACCGGTTGTGCTCTCCTGCATGCGTTTACATAAAAAAAAATATAAATTATTATTTTAATTATTCAATCGTTCAACATTTATCCACAGGCTTTTTATATTATTAGTTAAAATCAATTTAAAAATATATTTTGTAATAGTTGTGAGATTCATTTCCTTTTAGTTACTTAATTACATGGAAGAATGCTTGGTTCGATTAAAAAGGTTTTCGTATATTTTAGCATGCAGTAAAGTCATGTCCAGCGAAAGCAGTTTAGGCCTGACATATTGACATTAATGTTCACCCGAATCCACTGCTTACTGACTATCTACTGCAGTTCACCTGCACCACGTAAGTTGTCTTATCACGACCTTAATTAAATAATTTTCACTATTTATTACCTTTTTTATATTACACAGCTTTTCGAGCTTAATGGAAATACGCAAGTTTTTAGAAGAAATTCAAGAAATTAAATAAAAAATAATCTATTTGAATTCACTGTGAAAACAATTTAGTTTTCGTTGCAGATTTATCAAATAAAATGATAAAAAAGATCGTCTGAGGCTAGGCATTACAATTATTTAAAATGTCTTCTTACCTTAATAAAGTAATGTATTTGTTAATTGTATGGTATCAAATACGTGTCGTATATGGGTTGTAATGTTTATATAAAATATTATATTCGAATGCACTGCTACATTTTCATTTATTTACACTCTGATCATGTGAATGCTCAAAATAAAAAATTGAAATACTATTAAACGCAACTCTTTATTATGAAATATATGTAATGTATATAAATAAATATATATATATTTTCAGAATGCTTAGAGTTTCAGCTCTTATGCTGAGTTAAAGAGGGTTGCAGAAGATCGAGAAGAGTAGAGATCGAGTTGCAAGATTTTGCTGCTGCAAACCAAACCACCGGATTGATACTACGAAGAAGAAAAATTCTCTAAAAGATAATTGGCAGCCATAAATTTATGATCACCACCGCAAAAAGAATATTCAAGAAGGTACTTCTACCTACTTTTAATATAAGTTCAGCCTTTTTTAGTAGGTTTTCCATTGTATAGCTAGTGCTTCTACAGGAGAGAAATAAATTCTAATTTTATAATTATATTTATTAAAAAATAAGTTTTAATGATTCATTTATATTGCATTGGTCACAATTTTCATTCATCATTGAAAAAAATAAGCAATGGATTCATTAAAATTACAATCGTATAAGATTTTATTACTTGTGTTAATATTACTAATACCACTAAGTTGGTCAAATCACGATTTTTTAGTATTAAATGAAGTCAATGCAATAAGTCACATTTTAGAATAAGCGTAACCTTATACTTGACAATTCAAAATAACAATAACATATTGTTAAAAATATATTTATTAAATTTGGTTATATGTCAAAGATCTGTCATTTGACATATTCATATTTTTAGTTCAACTCCTAACTTATTTTTATGCTTTATGGCGTATTCTTCAAAGTCATTTATTTATGTTTTAAATTATTCATTTTACTTTTACATGTAAACTTTTAGTAAATATCAGACTTTTTACGAATCGACTGGTTAAAAACGAATAAACCGCGGGATACGCCATTAATAACACTTCCAAACGTATAATAATGTTTTTTTTTTTTAATATATACTGACCATAATGTCCAACACGTATGTTGCCTTCATTTGAATCCATTATCTCCGCATTTAAAGCCAATAAATGTCTGGATTCATAATGCAATAAAATAAATTAAACGGCCATAAAAAATCGACACAACAACGGTAATTAACATAATTACAAACGTAATTAATTATAATTGAATTGTTATAAAATCAAAGTTTCAATACAGTGTTGTGTATTTGTTATTTTTATTTTACGATGATGATATTATTACATCTATTATTCTAAGAATTTATGTGTACAGTACGAACACTTTTATGTTACATTCCTTATACGATACAAGTAGTTTATATTGATTTTAATTACTTAATTTATGGAGAGACTAAAAGTAAAAATATAAACATACAATTTATAGGTATAATATTTAATACACTTATTTAAATGAACCGTGTACTCAAATAATTATATATATATTTCGTTTCATTGAACCACAATTAAGAACCGCATTCAATGAAATATTTTATAAAATAAGCTTGTCTTAGGACTGATTTCTTTAGATTTCAGAAACGTGTCGTTAATCACCAGATCTCTTTAACATACATAATATATAAGGCAGTACAGCAATTTAATTTTTAATCCTCGGGCTTTCGTCAACTAAAAACGCCGTCGGAAACTAAACAATATTTATTATATTCTACAAAGCTGCAGAATATAGAATCAATGACTTGTGTGAATCATGACAGCTTAAAGAACTTCTTGGGACTATATGTAGCGAAAATAATATTTTCTACCTATGGAGCAGGAATGAAATAAAAGCAATATAGCTTTAGTAAGACGGTAAAGATAGTAAAAAGTAATTCAAGTGTCCAAAAGTTGGATTAAAATTGCTTAAATAACTTCTTAGGCATGTGGCGAATTTGTCATCAATCCTGAAGAAGACCCCTACAATGACGGTTGAAATATGTGTAAGAAGAAATACGCCACACATGGCTGAACCCAAAAGCCACAATATTAAAATTGCTTGCTTATAGTTTTTTTTCAAATTCTTAAGAAATTCAGTTATCTTAAAATCAAGGCATAGTCATTTATAATTAAAGTACATGGCTCATTTCACAATTTATATTAAGACTGGACAAGTCCAACCTTACGAAAAGACTTTTTAGACAGTAAATTAGTCAATTAATAAATGAAACTAACTAGCTGTATACAATATCAATTCAAAAGAAATTAAACTATATCAATATCTAAAAAATATTAAATTGTTTGTAATTGCTTTAGAATAGAATGAAACGTTAATTTTTATTTCTGAATACAATAATAATACTCTTTCTCGAGTGATTTTTTATTCAAAATTAATCAATTAACTCGCCGTGATATCAAAACAAGAGGCCCCACACTAAATATTTATACCGCAATTTGAAAAAACACGGCCCGGGTAATCGGTCGATATACCCGTTTGGAATCTTTTGAATTGGGATTTAAAGAGCCCTCTGGGCGCATTATAAAATTCTCATCCCCAGACTCGTTGTTTGTAAAACGAGCCGTGTAGATCGGTCGATTTATAAATTTAGCGCCGAAATCAGTTCAGGACTCTATTTGGAATTTCATTTTCAAAATATTAATTATACTTCATTCATATTTCACCAAAATATAATAAATAAAAATTCCACAGAGCTCTGTGCTGTCGCCCACTCTTTTCCTTCGAAACGTGCTGGGTGGTTACAAGGTGCCTAAAACCTACCACAATATCAAAGCTATTTCAACTCCCGGGCATCGCCGCACCAAACATCCGGCGAGAAGTTAATACCAAGAAGGAGCTCACCAAAGCAACCCACGACGCACTCCACCCTATGTTTGGGTATCAAAAGATAACCACACGGCTCAAATCAAGAAGAAGTTTCCTACAGTCGACAATGGAACTGGTGATACCTGAGGCCACCCTGCGGCTGAACATGTGGAGAAGCGCAACTGAGGGGAATACTTGGATTGCCCCGAAAGAGGACCTAGCCCCTGGACATGAACAAGGGTGGAATATATGGAGGTCCCTTAACAGACTTCGGACTGGAGTATGCAAGACGAGGACACAAATGAGGTCCTGGCAGTTTTACAGCGGACCGACTGAATGTGACTGCGGCGTGGAGCAGACCCTGTCACACCTTCTGGAGTGTGCGCTGTGCCCGAATAGCTGCACCCAGGAAGACCTGATGATGGCCAGAAGTAACGCCATCGACGTCGCCCACTTCTGGGCAGACAGGATCTGACCCTGTTGTTTCCGACACGATTATATATATATTAATATTCGATCAACAACTGAAAAACTACGTCATGAATATATGTCACTTACCACGATCTTCAACTCTGCATCTCTTAAACGTATTTCGGCATTATTTTGTGTTTAGTTTTCTAAGGTTGACAAGTACGTAAAAACTTAAAAAATCATTTCAGAGTTATGCTGTAATGAGGCATCTGAAAAAGATGACTGATACATCTTTTAGCTATTGACCGATTGGACTGGTAATTTCCAAAATCACACAGAACAATAGTAAAGCTGCTTGATGATGCGCACACTCATATGATTAGTTATTTATTAATAAGATATGTCTTGACAATTGTAGTTATTCCAAAGATGTACTAACAGAAAAAAAACGAGTCAATTCATTGAATTTATGCTATGGTTTGTTCGATCATAAAATAACAAATTTTTATTAATAAATGTTGTGTTTAATAAAAAATAAAAAAATAAATATGAATATTTCTGTTTTATCGTTGAGATATTTAATAAAACGAAATGTATTTTTTAAAATTGTATTAAATTTTAAAACACTGCAGCTTAGGTTATTTTTCACGGCAGATTTCCTAATACTGCCCTGAATATTTTCGTGTGCGATGAAAAAAAGGTATCTACTAAATGTACTCCAGCGCATTATTATCGCAATCAGTGTCTTTCCTGGTACTTTATCTTTCCGTATCATTTGGTTATTTAATGCTTTTTTTGACAATAAAATTGGCTATCGTATTACCTCCTAAATTTCATACTGTCGAGCCCCTCTCGCCAAAGGTTTTAAAAGTATTTCAGCGTGTTAATAATATGGCGCATATTTTTATCGCCGTTCTAAAGTTTCAAAATTTATCGTCACGATATTCAGTTTAATTAATTACATATTGTAAAGAAGATTCCAATGAGCTTTCACATGGCAAAAGTTTATCATTAAACCAACGTATTATAAACCTATTTTTACTTTTATTCGTGTCAAAGGGTCGCTATATAATTAAACGAAATACAAATTGCGAGATAATATATCAAATTAGAGAAATGGTATCTGAAATAGGTTTCTGAATATGTATGGTATAAATTAAATTTCTTCTTTTCATACCTGGTCCATATATGTAACAGTATGGACACAAAACATTGCCCATACTCAGTTTTTACAATTGCCATTTTTGATACCTCATCCCAAGATATCTCTTCACCTGAAAGTCTACATAGGAACATATTGGTTCCCGACGAACTCCATGACAAAAGCGCAAGGACTTGAATGAAACGACAATGTAGTATCCGAGGCAAATTTGTACACAACACTACATAAATTAACACTTAAACTGTAAGAGGTGAAGAAGATTTCAATGACTTATATTTGCTAACAAGGTGCATTTTCTGTAACACAATACTAATTGTTAAGTATAATGATGCAATATTTACAAAATAATAACCTTATGAGACTTAGACATTCAACGTAATTAACACCATTACCTAGATATTAATACTAAAGTGGAATTCCTCCATAATCGTCTATAATAGTGGCATTAGGTCAAATAAACAAATAATTATAAAATTATATATGATTTATGTCATATGTATTATTCAAGTTAATTTTATATGAAATTGTAATTTATTGTCAATTTTGAAATGACCACAAAATAACCAAAAATGCTTAAGTCTTCACATCACTTTATTTCATGTTAATTTAAAGAGGAGTCTGATCAAGAAATAAAATTTAATCAATATTTAGATATAAAATTAAACACATTTATCTTTATGAAATGCTTTTAATTATTATTTTTTCATTATTTTTAGTGTGCTAACAAAAAAAGAGGTATGTTTTAATTTAAAAAAAAAACTGTTAATGGTATCACTTATCATATTAATACATACTACTTAAACTCAAAAGCCTACATAATTAATTATGTATCTTTCATTTACCGCACTATTCCACTATGTCATTGATGTAGTTTAACAACAAAGGACCGTCAGAACTAAGCAGTAGTACAGGAAGGTCCTCCCAAGAAATAGCAGACTCCCAGGCGAGGGCACGAAACACTTCTCCAGATCTCATGGCTGATGCACTTCATAAGAGAATGTCTCACTGTTTGTTGTATGATAGAATCACATAAGCTCGCAAGAAGAGAGGCCTAACCTTTTGAGGAATTCTCTAAATTTTCCGTACCTAGTAAGCGGCTAAAGTGAAAAATTACCGATTTTTTTTTCCACGTCTAAAAGTGATCAATGTATTGAAAGAACGACTCGCTTATTCATGGAGGATTCAATTACCAGATGGATTGAGAACTATAGAGACTCATGCGGAAGGCCTAAGTTCAAAAATTAACACACACAGGCTGATAATTAATTACGATGATGACATAGTATGCTTAAAACATTTAGCATTAAAAATATATTTGCGGAAAGTTGATCATTTTCCGATGGCTGATATGTGATATTAATGTAATTTCTGTCTCCTTCTGCAGGTTGCAGAAAGTGCAGTGTCGCAAAATTTGGCGCCTCGCCATGTCGGCGCCCACAGCCGTGCACTTTATTGCCTTCCCCGAGACTCGAAGATAAATCCTCGCCTTCCACCAGAGAGCATTCCTGGGCCAACAATACCAACTCACAGGCTGTCGCTGGAGGCTCATCTCGTCCTGAATCTTGGGCAGCTACTAATGAATAACCGAGGACCGCTTTCAATAACTGTTAATGTTAATACTGCAGTGTCACAAATGTCATTAACGCTATAAGATCACTGAAGTTAAGCAACATTGGACAAAGACCAAAACTTGGATAGGTTTTCACCTCTCTCTGTGAAACTTCGATAAACCGCTCTAGTATAGTACGTTATCCCCCATTCGCCATTAATTTTGTATAGTTCCAGCTTACTTGTCTTATATTATTTCATGTTTAAAGCCTTCTCGCATAATACGTGTTCCGGCATTTATATTATCTTTTCTACAGTCTCTTGCAACACCTTAAATCTAAATTTCATTTGGATTTATAAATTGGGTGTTTTACATTTGCTTAACATTTTACCGTTTATTTCATTGAGGAAATATAAGCTAAAACAAATATATTTATAATATAAATTAATTTTGAGTTGATGCTTTTAAATGAGAAGTTCACATGTCAAATGTCAAACCATTGTCCCAGATATTGTTGCCATTTTGATTACTTTAACACACTTAACGCCATAACTGCCTTCATCATACTACGTCTTAAAGTCAGATGACATCAATAAAACGTTACAAAGTCATTAATACAATTGTCCAGCGACAGTAGCTCTTCGAAAGTGCAGGTTTCATTAGATGACCTAAGTTAAGTAACATTGGGCGTGAACCAAAAAATGAATAGGTCTGTTACTAACCGCGTGACGCTGGTTGGGATGAGCTGCTTTTAAAGACCAAATACTCTAGAATTTAGGAGCGTCGATGTGATCATCCGATCTCTTTAAAAAATCCAATGGACTAATCACTCAAAAGTATCTCTCAGATACTATATATGTAGCCGTCGTCTATCCAAGTCCTCGAGCACTTACTCCGGAGGTTATCATCAACATTATATGTTCCCAGGTGGATGTTTGGTGAGAAAATATCTGGGGATAAAGGATGGACATTAGCAACTCACATAACTTAATAGCGAAAATTTGTGGTGATCATTTACGAGTATATTTATTCCATATTCGGAACGAATTTGGGAAGAAAAAAATAATACAAAAATCATAATTTTATTTTCTTATATATTTAATTTTATAATTAATAACATTAACAACAATTTAATCTTGATCCCAGCGTGCTATGGAGAGATCCATGCTCGGAGTGTCGCTAAAGATAGACCCCGAAACGGAAAATACGCAGAAGAACCCAAGTAGTGGATGCTACCCAACGAATAGGCACACTCAAGTGGCAATGGGCAGGACATATCTGTCGAAATACGACGGTTGATGGGGAAGAAAAGTATTGGAATGGCGCCCAAGACCTGGCAAACGAAGCATTGGCAGACCCCCTGCAAGATGGACTGAAGACATAAGAAGAATAGCGGCAGTGACCTGGATGCAAAAGGCGGAGGATCGAAGAGGATGGAGACTCATGCGGGAGGATTACGTTCAACAGTGGACGGATACAAGCTGCTGAAGATGATGATGATGAATCTTGAAAAAAACTTAATTATTTATTTATTAGACATCATTTGAAATATAATAATTAAAAAAAAAACATTAAACATACACTAACATTGCCTAATGTATTTAACGTTATACGAGTACTCATTGCATTACACTTTATGAATACTAGTATACTGTATCAAACTTGTGCCTATAAACTCACATACATATTGTATTACATATATATAATTGTAATCTCAAAATGCGCTGACTTTTACATTGTATCCACATATGCATTCCACAGGTATATAAATCTTGTTACGCTTTGATTCGTGCAGAATTATTTTTAGCTCCCGACATTTTACTACGTAACAAATAAGGTTATTTATGCTACTGAGGCTGTGGGCTGGAAGGATGCGACCTCCAGTGGCGCCCCCACACTCCGAAGAGTGCAGTCGACAACCAGGGCATTCAGTCACGGGATAACGAATCTCGGCATTCACTTAATTGCATTAGTAAGGCAGTATCACTCAGGCATTATTCTAGAAAGAAACAACTTACATTAGCACCTCCAGACACCAGTGCCTGTAGTCCAGACTATGCGGTCTAATAACCAGAATTGGCAATCAATATTTCTACTACCAAAAGTAAAATGTCTATATTATAGGTGTACACATAAGAAAGTTCGTATTATCTTAACGCATAACATAGCGGTCAGTTCTGAGTCGTCTGTCGTTCAGGATACACGTCTTTATAGTTAATTATTATTACCCAGGTTGGCCGCGTAGCGACAGGGTGGAACGCAATAGTTGTAATAAATATAAACCCATCATTAATTTAGTCATTCAATTTATAATTTAGTGTCGTACACTCGGAGTTTTTGGATACATCAAAAGAATTTGTCAAGTGAATGATATTAATCCCAGATACTCATAACTGTAGAAGAGAAAATAAAAGTCATGGAAATATTAATAATGTTAATAACTTATTTTTGGAATTTCTTTAAAAATTGTAATCTTTTATTTACAGATGCAATAAATTCAGTAAAAAATATATAAATACTACTTTTGGAAGAAAAATTAAGGGTTCATGTACGAGTACTGAAGATTTTCGGTATTTCATGAAATTCACTAATATAATTAAAATGTACTAGAATAAAATTTGAATATTATTAACATTTTAATAAGTTATATCGTTGAATCGTGAAAAAAAATTTTTTCTCAACATTCATAATTCCAATATACTTGTATATGGAAGTATTATGTTGACAATATTGGAATCAATAACGTAAATTACTTGTAGATTGCTTTAAAATGACTGATCACCTGGCAACATAAGTGTAAAAAATTGAATTAAATTGCAACCTACACTACACTTTTTTTTGTATTGCTGGAATTACAAAAAAATTAAAATCCGATCGCAATTCCCGGGATTTTATGAATGTTCCACTATTCAGCGCCTTGCTTGATTCTCACTGAAATAACTATGCATTAATTTATTGTAATCCAACATATTTGCAAGCCTGATGAAATGCATAACCTAGTATCTCCGTGAGAATTGACGATCCAAATAATACAGAGTATTTCAGTTTGCGGCTTTGCATGACGATTTATCATCTCAATATAAAATTAAGGTAGCAGATGGATGGATGGCTCTTCTAAAGTAAAAGATTCAAATGTCACTAGACTTTTGTGTTTTTATTGCTTTGTTATGACCGCAATATTTGCTGCTAGGAACCCACGCTGGATTATTAAATTCTTTGTTTATTTGTTTGCTTAATGGGACTGGTCTATTTCGATGAGAAAGTAATATTATTAGTAACAGTGGGTTTATTATTATTTTTTAAATTAAACAGATGATATCTCTTTTAATATGGAATACTGGCTATTTGTAAAATTTTACGTGACACATTTTGTGTAATAACTAATTATTAACAAATACGCGTTGAATCTTAAAAATCAAGTAAAACAATTATTAAAATACCCGCAAATAATGGCCTGTATTTCTTTGTTCACTAACTGATTCAATTTTTAGCATTTTGTTACAATAAATCAAATGGCATTAAATAAAAACGAAAGTAGACTAAATACATTGGCAGTATCCACTTTTTCGGTATGAATTTGGTCAGTTAAAAAAATAAAATGTCAGTAATATATTCAATATTGGTAAAAATAAATATAAATTGAATTAATGATTAACACAATAAATGGAAAGCTAAGCTTAACTTATTTTTAATTATCATTAATTAATTATTAACTGCCAATTTATTATTTTTCTACTGCCGAATGATTTTTTTTACTTACCTCTTTAAGTATTTATTACTGACCGTTTGGTCAATAATTAGTGGTCATTAATTGAATTAAATACTACAAAAAAAAAAAGTTGGCGGAAATAATTATACCACTATAATATTCAAATTTTATTAATTTTTCATATATTTTTTTTAAGGAATATGTTATTTTTTTTAAAGATTAATTGATTTATTTGTTTGTTTATACAAGTATGTTTTCTTTATATTCAATGAAAAAATATAATAAATTAACATAGTTACAATTAAATTAATAAGTATTATTTTTAGACGAAACTGTTTTTTCCCATAACTATGATATTTCATTACTAAAATTAAAAACAATATCGTAAAATTAGATGTAATAATCGTAATAATGTACATTATTGGTATTCCTAGAAAGCAAAAGGTAATATCTACTTAACCATCTATGAAATTCTTTACTAAGAAAAATCTATTCGGTACAAGTACAGTTATGAGAATAGGCTTATTACAATATATAATCGGAATATGAAGTGTATATTTCAATTGTTATTTAACATTAATGTAGATGTGTTTCAATTGATTATATTATTTTTTTAAGTTATAATGAAAAATAATGTTTAACGTTACGGAGCCATATTTATAAAATAAATTATTATTTTTTTTAATCAAATATAAAAAGATACATTTTTTACAGAGTAATTTACATTCCAATCTTTTTTTTTTTTTCTTTTTTTTTCACCACACCACTTAAAGATAAGATCTTGTGTGTGGCGTGGGATTCATCTATGTTATTTTACAGTTTTATATAATTATACAGAGTATTACATATTTATACATTTACATGATTTTGATATAAAACTAACATTATATGATTAAAAATTTAATATACTATATGTTGAATTAAATTTTATGTATATATAATTTAATAATACATTTTTGGTACATTTCATTATTTCAATTTGTTATGCAGTGACGTCGGTTCTGTTCGTCATTATTTTAAAGTACTGTTTCACCTTTTCAATCAATATTTTAATATCGCTGATCTCTTTTATTTCCCGAGGAAGATTGTTAAAATTAACTATTCCTTTATATTTGTAACCATTTTTTGCATGTTGTGTGTTAAATTTTGGTATTAATAAGTTGTACATATACCTAGCAGAATGACAAGTGTACCAGTTTTCAATTCTCCTTTCTTTAATAGTCTGTAAAATAGTGTATTTTTGGTATAGTGTGTCTACCGTTGGCACTTTGAATTTATTGTATAAGCTTTCTGTTGGGTAGGTTGGAGGCCTTTTCAATATCACTTTGATGATAAGTTTTTGTACAGTTCTAATGGGGTTGGTAGTATTTAGGTATGTTCCTCCCCAACCAACAATACCATATTGCAGTTGAGATTGGACAATTGAGTAGTATACCATTTTTAGATCTGCTTTACTTAAGATGTTTCTGAGTCTGATGAATATATAGATGCATTTGCGTATACGTTTTACTAATTCAGCTGTGTGTGGTTTCCATTTTAAGTTACTGTCAATAATTATACCCAGGTATTTTATTTTATCAGTAGCTTTGATCAATGAGCAGGTTTTTTCGCAGTTGGTATTATTACATCGAGGGTAATGAATAAATAATTTAGGTATTGGATATATATATATATTTTAAATAAAAAAATATTCTTAACCCTTTCTCATCGGCTGTCGGTATATGCCGTCAAAGATTCCCCGACTGTTGACATCGGTTGATATGATATATCGTTTTGCTACTTTCAGTATTCATTGTGACATCTACGGTAGGAAATTGGAAGTGCAGTCATTCCCTTTACCAACCTACATGTATTATTTACTCTGAATCTGTAAAACATGTAAATAAATATCTTTAGGTTTCGTCACAAGAGCGATTTTCTGTAAACCACATGTGTCAATACCACCACATGAATATAGTTTTTTTATGCATCATCTGATAGCTAAAAGATAGAAGAACCAATGTGATGTATGAAAATAGGTCAGATAAGTACATTTATGCTTCAAATACTAGTTTTAAGCAAAACAAATGGTTTGAAAAATTTACGCCATATTGACAGTATAATTTGTATTCCACCGAGCCGTTACGAAAGGGTTAAAAAAATATTATATTTTCCAATGACTTTGTTAAATATTCTGCATTTTTGCAATTTAAAGGTAAATTCTTTCATAAATTCGTTAGTCAGTGACAGCACGAACACTCTATCGAAGACAGCTTTCGAATACATTACAATTTTGGTTATTATTTCAGATTTATCGTTCCTATAAGCTTTCATATATTTTCACCGATAATTTGAGACCCATTCGAAACACGGATAATCGCTTTACCGACAACTCGTAAACACCTGATTAGCATCCTATATCATTTACAGACTTGCTCAGGTATTTACGTCAATTAAGAACCCAAAGCGTTTTTATTAATAACTCACCTGGCTTATTATAAAAATTACGATGTTAGCATTTTTCTCCAGACAGAGGTATTTTTAGAATTTTCATTTTTATTATTTGGGCGGTCTTCCTTATATTTATTATTTTATAACCAAACCTTTCTTGCCCCTATGTTTATTACTAGTATTACGACAATTCATTAAATAGTAATAATAATTAAACATTGTTTGATTTCGATTTAATTAAAAATATTGTAACAGGAACATCACGTTGCATAAACGGTATCATATATATTTTATAAATATAAGTAATAATATTAAAATTAAAATAATTAATGATAAATTAAAAAAAAATCACAACAATACACGTATTAATTAATATAAATGTTGATGTTTTAAGTTTTTTACACGAAGTAATATTGAATTAATTTATTTATTTTATTGTTCTTTACAAGTAAATTAGAATTTTTGTTATTTTAATTGAAAGTATTTTAAAGGCAAATTTTCAACGAGACGTTTTAAATTATTATTTAATAACTTACTAAATAACGAATTATTACATTAGACCCTACTATACAATAATAATTGTGACTTATAATATAGTCAAACTCAATTATTATTAACATTAAGGTTATCAACTGACAATACTTGGTGAAACTGCATAATTATAATTTTAAATTAATTTTAATTAAACAATTAAAATTGTGACTTATAATATAGTTTGCAAACTCAATGATTTAAAAAAGGATTTTAATCGATTTCAATAAAATACCCCGGTTGGTGTGATCAACCCGTAAAATGTCATAGCCTATCAATTTAAAATTGGTGGTAGAAAGTCGTCCCGTGAAGACCACCCATCATTATATAATTTTAAATTAATTTTAATTAAAAATTAACAAATTATAAAAAATTACTATATTTAGTTTTTTTTATTCACATTTATTTTAAGCGATTACATGTTTCAGTCTACCTGGAGGCCATTAAAGATGGTGTAATAAAAATTAATTTAAAATTAGAATATTACTTAAATTAAATTTTTATTCTACCTAAGTCTATTGTGTACATTTAAATAATAAGTTATTTATATTTCAATTCACTATTTTTACTTAAATAAAGTGTAATAGTGATAATGTTTTTTTTTCTGTGGATCCTATGACGCTTACCATTTTACATATGGATAAGCGAGTGTTGATCCACCAACGTCAAATACTACAGCCCTACATTCACGCACCATCCTTATTAAAGGAATTTACTATGAATGGGTGATCTTCACGAGACGACTTTCGTCTACCACCAATTTTGTTTAATATGCTTTGACTGTCATTTTTCATGTGAGGGATCAAATTCACATCAACCGGGGGTATTTTAAAACTCTGATATCGTTTTTTTTATCTCCGTCGGGGATCGAACCCACAACCTTCAGCTTGCCAAGCAAACGCTTTGACCACTGAACTATACCACTCAAAATCAAACATGTATATTCACTGAGCATTTTCATTTGCAAAACGTGAATCGAAAATGTTGTACTACTCAGATATAAAATATTTTTCAAACAAAGTAGGTGGCATTTGATCGAAATGTTATCGAAAATATTTATGAACGTCACTAAACCGTGCAATTTAATAAATCTGTGCTATTTACATAAAAATAAATCCATGCAAAATATTATGTTTACCTAAAATAATATACCTGATACAAATGGCATTCGTCGTTAAAAAACTAGATGATATTTTAAATATCCATATTTAGATTAAATTTTAAATAACAGCTATGGAAATTCCGTTATTTTTGATACAGAATAAAACGTATTCAAAATTATGCATCAAGATAAAATTTTAATGACACAACAACTCTCGTTTGTGGACATATTGTAGTAAATTTTTAATGTGAATTTTTTTCGTTGTTCCAACACTATTATCAACATGTGTGCTTAATTCTAGTACGAAAATTCCGGTACGATTTGTCTTTTAGGTTTGTACCTGCATTGTACACCCTTCATTCTTACAGTATGGTTCTGTCCGTTCACTGTTTCTACATTCTCAATAATTAGAGATCCGTATTTTCAGCATCTATTTTTTCATTTTTAGTTTTGGAGCATATGAAAGATTGGATCTGAGCATTTCGGAGCATTTAAACGCTGATTTTGGCGTTTTGGAGCATAAAAGCCGATTTAAGCATCTTTTTATATACAAGTAATGAATAAATGCAATACATTTTAACAATTTGATGATTACAAATATACATAGTTAACATATTAAAGAAAATAACCTTAAAATGGGGCGAATCGTCTTAGTTCATTTACAGAAAAAATTAGGGATAATCCGACCAGCAATAATCGAGTTTAATTATGTTGACTGATTATTAATAATAATATTAGGATTATTAATAATAATCAGTCAACTTTTACAAAAAATATTTTTAAAATGTGAAATGTGAAATTTCGCAAATAATTATGATTTTAGCATATATTTGGATATATTATGAAACTCGCATTTATTCGCATATATTCCAAATTTTAGCATCTATTGTAAAATGCCAAAAATATGAGTCTCTATCAATAATTATGGTATTCTTTTGTAAATCATAAAATAGATAACTGATTTGATTCAACAAAATAATTAAATAGTGTAACCAATCAATTCAATGCAGGAAACTATAATTTTCGCGATCAATGCACGAAAAAAATATATAAGGGATCTTAAAAGAAATAAATAACTTCAATAGACGAGTATTATTATTTTTAATAAGTCCACTTTCTGACAAGCAAGGTAAGAATCATCATTCACACCAACAATAACGAGATGAAGTATATCTAGTCGGATTAAAAATTCAACATTTAATCATTTTTGACCTTCGTCAACATAAACACAGCAGGCCATATTTTAGCTCAACTAGAACATAGATGCGTTATATCATTGTGTTTTAATTTGTTATATATATTTCAAAAGCAGATTTAAGAGTTGCAAAATGACCTTAATGTATAACAAAAACTCATGCAGTCATTGTTTCATGACTCAGGATCTTAACCTCCAAAATTATTTTCGACAATCCTTCTGCACGAGTTTTTGATCTTCAAATAACATAAATGTGTAAAAGTAAGCGAACAACAACAACTGTCATCAAAGTACAATTCATAATAAATTTTATTAAATAACAGTACAAACCATTGTACAATATATACGACTGAAAAACACCATTTCAAAAAAAACTATATATATTAGATACAACTTTCTTTACTTCCATTCAGTTTTCACTACACTGTGATTAAGAAAACCTTTTTTTTATTATACAGGTATATATGGGTTGACACAATTAGTCAACAATGTGACAGACTTGTTAATACTTAAACAACTTTCTATCCTCTTTAAGATTTAATTATTTTATTAATGGATTACTGTCATCTTTTCTTTATATATTTCTTTATATCATTTCCCCCTCTATCAAATGCCATAAAAAATCGGTAAGTGGTCCTTTAAAATGACGATAAAAGCTCTTTTTGTATACTCTTAAGGAGCTATTAAATTATAGTAGTATTCACTAAAAATTGCACGTTTAAACGTAAAGAACGTAACCTTAATTTTTTTATTCCCTATAAGGCTGTTGTAGTGGGAAAATAAATATGATGTAGAAACCTGGATGTTGAAACCGACGTATTATTTTACTTAGCATTACAAATGTGTATCTACTTCGATTAAATTATCATTTTTATAAATATAAATAATCAACATCATCATCGTGTCAGTTATAGGCACCAACCAAGTCCACGTTTAATTCTTAACCAATTGTACGAGTACTATGGAAGGCCGCCTTTGTTCGTTCTCTCATGTTTTTCTTCACAAAGTCAAACCATTATAACAGTATTCTATGCAGGCTTCAGCTTTCGAAACCCACAACATGGCTGCGTGGTAAATAAAAAAGGAATGACGCAAAGTATTTTTCCTCTTTATTCATTATTTTCGTGACGAATACTTGAATGCATAATTTAATAAACTCTAAAAGTTTCTCTACGGACAGGTATATTGAGCATTAGGTACATCTGAATGCCTTTGATGCATTGCAGCATAGTGCGGTAGTTTGCCGGCTTCTCTTTTAATATGTCGATGGAAGGATATTAATTCAGCCATCGGAAGCAGACACTTTACCAAGTTTTAAACTCTCACAGACTCGACTAGGGGAGTCTCTAGATCGGCTGATTTTCCCGGCGACAAGCTATCGAGACTTTGGGCTATGATTTTCCCAGAAACGGGGATTTTTTTTATCTCCTCGCGTCTCCTCTCTCGCTGAAACTTTTTGGTAGAGTGTACGGGAAACTTGTCTATTGGATTGAAAATAAGTTTGCCTTTGTCGAGATTTCTATTTTTTTTTTTTTTTTTAAAGTGTGTCGGAATATGTTTAATAATTACTTTAACATAAACTATATTTCGCAGATCACTGAAAATTACATGACTTGTTAAATTGTAAGAGTAATAACACTGAATTTCTTATTTGGCACTATATATACCTGTATAATCGTGTCGGAAACAACAGGATCAGATCTTATCTGCACAGAAGTGGGCGACGTAGATGGCGTTAATCCCGGCCATCATCAGGTCTTCTTGAGTACAGTTACTCGGACACAGCGCACACTCCAGAAGGTGTGACAGGGTTCTGCTCCACGCTGCAGTCACATTCAGTCGGTCCGCTGTAAAACTGCCAGGCTTTCATTTGTGTCCTCGTCTTGCATACTCTAGTCAGAAATCAGTTAAGGGACTTCCATATATTCCACACCTGGACGTGTCCAGGGGCTAGGTCCTCTTTCAGGGCAATCCAAGTATTCCCCTCAGTTGCGCTACTCTACATGTTCAGCCGCAGGGTGGTCTCAGGTATCACCAGTTCCGTAGTCGAATGTAGGAATCTTCTTCTTGATTTGTGTAGTGTGGTTATATTTTGATACCCAAACATAAGATGGAATGTGTCGTGGGTTGCTTTGGTGAGCTCCTTCTTTTTTGGCACTAATGTGCGTGGAATAAAGAAGTTTAATATTTATTTAATCTAATAATCATGTTTTATTACGAATGAAAGATATTTATTATAAGTAAACAATGTAAGTTTAACATTCGAGTGCATATATACATAAATGTTTATACTTGGCGGAGATGCGGGAGATGTAGCTAACATGGGATAAGGCTAAGACTGTGGCAGCCGACAGAACTTTGTGTTTAGAAGCGAGCAACGAATGATGATAATCATTTAAGCTTAAATTTATATATGTTTTTGTATAAATACGAAAATAACTTAAATATCAAACATAATATGAGTCATTGATAATAAATAATATATGTGTGACGGTAATAATTATATATTCAGCTTTTTTTCTAAAATTAAACTGAAATCACTATTTAAAATATTATTTTGTATGTGTTGTGGTTTTCAAGTCCATTAAAATAACAAATTAGTTCATTATAACTCTATGAGTACATATTTGCGATTAAATTAATTCAGATGATTATTGTTTTTGTATTTGGCTTAAATATTGATATATAAAAATATAATTATAATATTGCACATACATAATATTTCCTACAATTAATTTGTAATTTTATTATAATCTAGTGAAACATCTTATAATTAATAAAGTAGAATTTCAGTAATTCGAATTAATTTGAATTGTTCCGTGTAGTCTCCTATTTTGCCCGGATCCCATGAAGTTCCGTCATATTAAGAATCCTAATTAAATCGAATTTTTGGATAATACGATTCTTTTGGTCCCTTAAGTTCGAATTTCATAAGATAAGATGTACTTTTATTTAGTGTTTTTATAAGTATATTGCATTTTTTTGTGCTATTTATTTTATTTCATGATATTTCGTTGATATTTTGTTAAACAATATTGTTATACTCCAAATATTATTTTAACTTTACATACTTTACTATTTTGGATAGTAAATGATATTTTCTATGATATTTACGGACAAATCTGTTTAGAGATATTATGCCGCAATGCCGGCTTTTCATTTTGGCCAGTTGCCTTGGGTTTAAAAGGCACTGGGCCATTTCCTTTGTTATTTTTATGTTGTTAAGATTTATTGTCGAAATGTACGGTCAGGGGAATACAAATAATGAAAAAGAGAATGAAATCTTCTCTTGTAGAGAAGACTTTATTAGTGTGAAGTGACAAAGAGGAGGAAATGTATATAAAAAAGTTGCCTTACGGTATACATTTCAAATTGCTCGGGCTTGATAAAATAAAAATGTTTTTTTTTTCAGATTTCAAGCTGAAAGGATAATGCTTAGCGAATATATGCGATTGCGGAAATGAAATTGTTGTTGGTTTGCGTCCATATTTTGTTTTTAATGGCCTCTCTTCTTATTTAATAATGTGCCATATTTTACTTTTAATATTACAAAAAAATATTTAATACTTTTCATAAAAAGCCTTGTGATATATTATTGCCATACATTTGGCGAAATGTTTTTGGTGTATTTATTTAAATGAAACATTTATAATACAAACGATTAATATAACAATTAAATATAAATTATAAAACATAATTAAACAGTTAGACGTGTAGTATTCTATTTCAATTATATACATTTATAAACCAGAAATTTTATCCTAAAAAAAGTATTAATTATGATAATGGTTGTAAGTACAAGTAAAAAAAATTCTTATTTTATAACAAGAATTTGTATTATAACATAATCATTTACTCATGCTTTTTTTGTCTTGCCCAAATCCTTTGTCTCATTACGATTAATAAGAGTTTCATACACTAATGTAAAAATATGTTTAAAGAAAAGGGAAAATTACATATCTTATTTGAATGTTTTATATTGACGCAAAATATTATACATTCAAGTATTTTATTATATTATTTCAAAATTTCTATGAAATATACTTCATGTTTTTTATATAATATTCAAATATAGACAAATTAAAAAAAAAAACATTTTTAAATTAAGTAAATGACTATACATGTTAAACAATATTATTAATAGATGTAGGAAGAATTGATTGATTGACATTTTGAACAGAAATATTTATTTCAACTGGGAACATTGAACATAATAAACTTACAACCTTTTAATAAATTTCTTTAGCATAGTTTTATATATCTATTAATATCTTCATCACCTTAAAAAGATTGTTATTCCGTCGGGTGGTGGCAGGATGATCAGCAGATTAATAACACAGACTTTTTCTGAAGCGCATTGACATACAGGTATATTTACGATAAACTTTACAAACTTCCGGCCCAGTCGGAATAACATGGCTAGCCGGCCATAAGGCGACCTTCTCGGCTTTCATCGGCAAACAACTCACTGCTGTGCAGTACTGTGGTCTGTCACACAGCCCCCAGTGGCGATCTACGTCACTAGACCAAAATGCCAATATGGCGACACATACATGTACGACAAGTGAACAGAAATAAGAGACGAAAGATTGGATATCGAGGTCTTCGGTACCAGTCAGTAAGAGCTGGATCATGCTGAAGTCACTATATATATACAGTGAGGCCCCGCTTAACGCTGCCTCGTTTAGCGCTGTTTCGGATAAGCGCTCTTTTATTTCAACGCGGGGTTGTTCCCCGAAATTGTGCATAAATAGTGGAAAAAATAGTGGAATCAGCGAAACAAACCGGTTTAAATGAGATACATGTGGAAGACGTCGAAGAAATAGTTCAAGAAACAGCAGCTAGTCTTTCTAATGATGAGCTCAAGGAATCAACTGAGCAAGAAGAAAACAAAAATATTGATATTAGTGATTTCGAAGAATAGCAAAAAGAACTTTCGATGGCGTTTGTAAAAAAGAGTTTGACCACTATAACTGAAATTATGGACCAATTTGTTGAAAATGATCCAAATCTTGACAGGAGTTCAAAAACAAGACGGAGTGTTAAATATGCTTTATTCACTTATCAAAAACTTCTAACAGAACGCAAAAGGAAAACGCAAACTACATTAGTGCCTTCTTGAAAAAAAGGCAAAAAATTGGAAACACAGAATAGACTGAATGATCCAACTGACTTAGAGTTTTATTTGATAAGTATATTCGTTTATATTGTTTTTATTTTTGTTAGAAATAAACGTTTGGTTTTATTTTTATTAAAAAACCATAACTATTAAATTTAATACATAACCACATTATTTACATGTTAAGATAAGCCTCGTTTAGCGCTGTTTCGCATTACGCTCTACTTTGATGGAACTTATCCCCGCCGCATTAAGCGGGGCCTTACTGTAATTGCTTTAATTCAAAATATGGAAATATAAAAATAAATAAATAAATATTGCAAAAATTGTATTTAAATATTCGTCTTTCTAATTTTAGTCTTAGCATAACTTTTTATAGCGCCATTCTTAACTTGTCAGAGTTGAAATTGCTGCAAATCACATTGTCATAACTTGTACTTAAGTGCAAGGTACGGTTTTGACCAAAAGGGTTACCCTGTAATTACATAAATACAAAGTTGGCTCGTTGACCAGGACGTCAGGGAAAAAATAATTTCTGAAGCAATATTGCAGCATTTTATTATTTTTAAACGTAGAAGCTACCCTCGCCTTAAATATTATTTTTAGCTCATCCATTTTGGACATTGTACTCGTACAATGCTAGCTTTCAATAAATAAGGGCCTAATCTCTTAAAAATATTATTTGTTTTTTATGATATGTAAACCTTTTGGTAGCGTTGTGTATGCAGTCTGATTGTACTTCTCGTATTGCTATTCTTATTGCATACCACAATAGTGCAGTGAAGGTGACAAAAAAAGGATTTTTAATATATTTCTGAGCTCTTAAATACCCCCGGTTGGTGTGAATTTGATCCCTCACCCGTAAAATGCCAGTCATAGCCTTTTAAACCAAATTGGTGGTAGATGAAAGTCGTCCCGTGAAGACCACCCATTAATAGTAAATTCCTGTAATAATAATTATGATGCGTGAATCTCGGGTTGTAGTTGGTGGATCAACACTCCACATGCAGGGCTATGCCATATGCACCATCAAAAGCATCATAGAATACTACAGATGAGACTTCAGAATTACGATCACCATCTGCAGGTATTCTCCTGTATGTGTTTACATAAAAAAGTCATTCCGCTTCAATTCGATGTATCCTAAAATCTATTAGTAAGCTATGTAATGCTCTTCCAGTATCTGTACTTCATATTTAATACAAAATAGATCTCTTAAATCAGATTGAAATACACTCTTTATCTCCCTAACCCACACAGAAATACCACACATGTTACCCGCATGCAGCATCCTGCTATCCTGGCAGTGTCATAGACCCAACTGCTTACATCCAATTGTTCTTTACTGCATGCGTTTTCTTAAATAATACATAAATCTGCAGACGTCTGCTGTTAAACGTTAACATCCTCCTCTCTCCCAAAAAGGTGTTTTTCCGTCACGTGATGGCATGATGAGGAGCAAGTCAGCAAAACAAAGGCTTTTTCAGAAGCACATTGACGTATATTTACGATACTTTATAAACTTGTGTCTCGGACCGAGCCATAGTACAACAGTACGCTCTCGCCAAAGCGCGGTAGGCAACTGATCTCCGCGCTCGGTATGGGCTCTCGCCCGCGCCACGAGCGGCGGTGTATCTAACTAATGCAAATATAGCGGACACATCCCTGTTTGAAAAACGAACAGAAATAGAGACGAAAGATTGTATATCGAGGTTTTCGGTACCAGTCAGCAAAGGCCATATCATGCTGATTTTAACGTTTATGTTTAACATTATTCACAATATTCCTTTATAACTTTTGCTTAGGTAAATCCAGCATCTACTTGCAAATGAATTACATAAACTGTAAATTCAGTTTTTAAGTGTTGCGTTTAAGCTCTTATGAGTTACACACGATGTAGATGCACTGGGAATTTTTGGCAAAACAATTCCCTCACAAGAGAAGACTTGGCTGGCTTGTGCGGATGCTCTTGTGGTGTTCTCTTTTATGAGATTTTTTGATTGCCGATTCTTGCTTTCTGGGCAGCCTCTCGGCTCCATGCCCGCCGACAATGGCGCCTGGACACGCCCTACCAGAGCATGCCAAATCGTGCATAAATCTTCTTGCAAAATATGCCATTACATAAAGAAATCAACTGTCTTACAACTGAAAGGAGAATATTTACGCGGCATTACTCCAGTTATAAGTCACTACGCAAAAATGTTACGAACCAAAAAAAAAGTTTTTTCGATCGATAATTGTTGGTGGAATTCCATAATATAAAAATAAAGTAAAATATTATTTAGAAATTATTCTACATTATTTTATTATAGAACCTGCAACTGTCAAAGCTATCCGACGATTTCGAGCTATAATAAATAAAATAAGCTTATCTCAATAAATGGTTATTTAACTAACGGTCAGTATTATATACCTTAAAAGGTAATTAAAGAATAATCATTTGACAGTACAGAAATATCAATCGGTAGCAGAGAAATAATAAATTGGCAGAAAAAATTATTGAATGGTTATAAATAATGAGTTAGCTTAGATAAGGTTAGGTTTAGATTTGATTCGTTCATTATTCATTTATTTAACATTAACGTTTTACCAATATTGAGTATATTAATGCTATTTTAATATTATAAATGATCAAATCCGATCTGACACAGTGGATAATGCCAATTTTTTTAGTCAACTGCTGTATAATTTTATTCACTGCCAATACATTTGACATTCTACCAGAACCTTAATTAGTTACTGAACAACGAAATACAGGCCTTTTAGTTTTATTGCATATTTATTTGTAAACTAATGTTATATGTTTATTAATTAAAAATAAAAATAAATAACTTTGATTAATTTTCAAATAAATTGCATGTAAAATTATGATTAGGGTTGTGCATAGTATATATTTTATTATATATTCTTGAAAATATTAAAACATGACAAAAATTAACAAACTCACACTAAAAACCTACCTTATAATATTTAACTTATTGGACTCAGCACAACGTTAAGCTTATTTATTATGATTACATTACGCATTGTTAGTTGTAATTTTAAAATATAAACATACAAATAAAAATAATTGGTAGCAAAACTTGATAATCTTTTATATCAAAAGAGCCAGCATTAATTTCGTTTATTAAAACAAGCGAATTTTCCAAGTGAACATAAAATTTAAACACCGAATAGTTTTCAGTTAAAATAAAAGGTGCACTCTACGGAAACCGTAAATTGGCCATTCATTAGTCGTAATGTGACTGCAATCTTCACACCGTAACTTAGGAGTACCAGGTATATGGTCTGGAAGTAAAGTAGTCGATTGTCATACTAGCAGTTCCAGATTTGAAGCCCAAATAAGCGAAAAAATATTATAAACTCTTTAAATAGTATTTATTAATATATTTCAGTTGACTTAAGACAGATCCTAAGGTTTTTAAATTACCTGACAGATACTATTGTTCAATACAAATATATTAATGATGTGAAAATATCGTAATAGAATTAAATTTTTCACAAAGTGTCTTTCTTTTTTATCAAAATGGCTACCAGAATGAGATATTGCCACTCAAAATGATAACAGAGAATAAGAAAAGTATTTGCTGAACTACAACCAAATACTTACATACAAACTCACAGCAAAAATCATTTTAATGGTCATTTTGTCATCAATAAATCGAAGAAATATTAGCTGCAGACGCTAAAATTTGAAAATTGCAATCAATTTTCATTATGTAAATACTTAGCTTGGACCCGCAACCACTTTCTCAGCCGACTGTCAAGAAATTAACAAATAATGTAAAATTTATGCGAATTATTTATCGATGACGCTCGTTGTAAAATGTATGTAATCATTTATTAACTAATATATAAGTACACAACTTTAATCTTTAATGATATTTTATTAGTAATTATGGGTTAATTTTTTTCTTCGCTATCTTCGTCAACTAAGAAATATTTTCTTGTGCGTAGCGAGGGATTCACTAATATTACAATTTATAAAAAGGGATAAAAAAATGATCACTCAATGAATTAATTTTATTTACATTTATATTTATATTTAATTTTACCGAAAAACTATTTATTAATAATACTCAGATGATGGAAATACTCCCATAATTGTTAAAATAAAATAAATCAACGAGAAGGTGTAAAAATAACACTTGACCTAATTCTTTAAAGTGCAGTTAGCTAAAGTGGGTGAGAGCAGATTACTGGAGATAAGGATCACAAAAGCTGGCGAGCGAGGGCCGAATCGAGTTCTATCCCCGAGAAATGGCATGACAAGGATCAAGACAATTTTGTCAGAGAGCAAGGAGGATTTTCATTTCCTTTGATAATCAAGTTAATAATCTAAGCTTTTTGCGAGAAAAATGTCGCATACCTGATTTTTTTTTTAATTTTATTAAGGTCGTATTTGTTGGTCAGAATATGTACAATAATTTTTATTTTGGATTATTTAACATATTCTTTATAGTTATATACATAGCCAAACATAAGACGCAAAGTCATATGCGCCGAAGAAATGCGTAAGGCAATCAACCAACCATCCCACTGCTTGTATAACCAGATACCCCCAACACCCATACTGAAGTCGCGAAGCAGCTTTCTGAGATCCACACAACCTCTCACGTCCGGCCCTGAAAATGAGAGACTCCAGCTCTGGCAACAAGTCGCATCAGAGGATTTCATTACTCCAAAAGAAGGCTTCCAAACTGGCAAGAACCTTGACTCTCGGACCTGAAAATCCCTGAACATATTAAGAACCGGAGTTGGTAGAACAAAGGACAACCTCGAGCGGTGGGAAATGCTTCGGCAAGAAGAGTCACTATTGTGCGACCGTAGAGACTTGCAAACCGCTTCATACCTAAGATCCTGCTTTAAGAGCCCAACAAGCTGCACATCTCAAGACCTAATACTGGACAACACAAGGGCTATCGATGTTGCTAGATACTGGACAAAAATAATTTGACGTCGCTGACACGAAGAAGAAGAAGACATTATATTTATCCAACTAAACCTAACCTAACGTTACTTAAGCTTACTAATTGTATGAGTTTTCTTACTTTAAATTAAAATTTATGTAATAGTGATTTAATACTTTAAAGTGAAACCTGAAATTTATTTCAATTTTAACCATTTATTTTTATGCCATTTTTTTACTGTCAATCAGAGAACATAGAACATCAGAAATTCACTTCACTCAATTTAGTTAGTTGCCACTGTGCCTCATCACAAAACATCTCTGTACCCAAAGTCATCACGGAAATATATATGGTTCGCGACCACCTCCAGGGCAAAAACCTGAGAACTTGAAAAGACGACTAAAGAGCCCAACGTCTTCAAGGCCTGGACCATTTGTTCGTAAGGAGTGACTAAACCCGATAGACGCCACACGGCTAACAACAGGTGGTGGACCATCCCATATTTTGAACCACGCTTAATTTTTATTTACTTCGGTAATCTAACGAGAAACGCCCTTACGATTTGCCATCTCTGCTTTTCGCAGCTCCCCGAATACATTCTAAGTATGCACGTAGATCCTAAATAGTTTAAATATTTATGCTTTAATTATTTTTTATTACTGTTGTACTAAACATAGTATATTTATTAATGTAATATTAAATTCGTATATTGTAAGAAACAAATAAATTATTTGAAAAATATAATAAATTTCTTTGAAATATTTATAGTGGAAAATGTTAAAGAATAATATATCTTACTCTCGCTGACCGAGCATAATTTTGTGTGACGTTTAAGAAAGAACGGTAGAGATAATTTGATAAGCTAAGCTGAACTAAGAAGCCATTCTTTTAACCGTATACTTCAAGAAATCAGCCAAGCTGACGGTGGAATTAAGCCTGATATAAAGTTCTTCCAAATAAAATTATTTAAAATGTCTTAAGAAATTCTTTCAAAGATTGAACGTTGTACCAAAATTTTACATTACTTAGTGTGACGGTGTTTTTAAAACTGAAACATAAAAGTCATCAGCTCTGTAAATATTTATGAATCCATGTGATCAAAACGTTATTTTGAACATAACTGTGTTGGATTAAACATCCTAAAGTCTTGAAAGTAATTGTTAAAATCAACTCTTTATCTTAGATTCATTCAGTCAGGTATGACACAGGGCATTTTGCCACTATGCAAATTGAGGGGATCAAGGTCCCAAACAACAAGTATCGAGGAATTTGCGGTGTACGAAATGCTATGTATTAGTAATATTTGTATTGATAAGGAATTCTTACGCATCGATACGGAGCATGGACCATCCCAATAATCCGCAATCTCTATGTGGATTGAACGGATCAAGGTCCAAAAACGGTATCGAAGAATGTGCAGTGTATAACATTCAATGTATTAATATTACTTTTATAACTTAGGAGAAGCTGAGTCTTTCATTTTCAGGCCTGAATTTGCGAGGTTGTGTGGATCTCAAAAAGATGTGTCACGACTTGGTCTGGGTATTGGGTTCTTCGGTGCATATGATTTTGCGTCTTATGTTTAGTGGTGCGATACCAGCCAAGCGGTATAGTTTTGATATTGGTGTTGGTTTGAGCCAGCCTGTGACGACTCAGCATGTATCATTCAGGGCAGTATCTACTTCATTACAATGGGCTGATCGACCCCCTACTAGTACGCATATTCTCCGGCTGAGAAAAAAGTGTTAAAGCTGAGGTACGAAGAAGGAATTTTACACTTATAGATGTGTAATACTCTTGCATATGAGTAGAATTATTTTTCCCCTGGACCAAATTCCATAGTCTTATAAGGCGCGCACTAATATAATGAACTGGTTTCTTCAAAGTCATTCGTAACAAAGCATATTTTAAAGAGTCCTTTCAGAGTTAAAAAATAAAAGTATCACAACGACCTGACTGGAAGAATTTCGCGGTTGAAAAATAATATTCATGTGCTATTAGGGTTGGACAAAATTTTATTTGAGTCTACAATCGCTCATTATCTCAATACAATATAAACTATGTATATATATTGACATCAGCATGATGTAGCCCTTACTGACTGCTACCGAATACCTCGAAACACAATCTTTCGTCTCTATTTCTGTTCGCTTGTCAAACAGGGATGTGTACGCCATATTGGTATTAGTTATAAACACCACCACTCGTGGCGCGGGCGAGAGCCCATACGAGCTCGGATATCAGTAGTTGCCTACCGCCCTTCGGGAGAGCATATTGTACTGTGGCTCGGCCTTTTGCTGCGCCTAGGTCCGGGCTACAATCTTGTAAAGTTTTATCGTAAATATACGTCAATGTGCTTATGAAAAAGTCTGTATTATCAATCTGATGCTCATCCTGCCTCACGCGACGGAGTAACACCTTTTTGAAAGAGAGGAGGATGTTAATATTTTACACTATAAAGATCCTAATTAGGTTAAGACGACTGTCGAAAGTTTGGCTTTAGTATGTGATGTTCGTATGCTTCAATTTGGTAGCTGATATAGGGTAGAGATAAAATCCAACGCTTTTGCTTCGAATGAACCGTGGCTAGAATTGCTCAATAAATTTCCCTAAACAGTGCAGGCCGTGCGAGGATCTTAGAAGCTGTAGTGTAACTACCGTAAAAATCTGAACCGTAAAAAGCTCGTCTGTTTTGCAGAGGCAATTTCAAATAAAGACTCGCAACGACCGTTTTCATGGAAACACTGACCTAATTTTCTTAAATAAATAGCAACCGTAGGTTTTATTTATTTCAGACAAAGGTAAATGTTATTGTAATTTTTTATATGGAATGAAAAAGAGCTTTGCTTAAATCTTTAAATCTTTATTTTTTTCCACTAGAAAAAAAATGTTTTAATAAAAAACCTTTAATTTATGTATCATTATGAAAATTAGTCAAATTAGTATATCAATAACTGCAATAAGCATAGGTTGAAAAGTCATGAATTGAAGCACCTGTTAAATTATTTGAAATCGATAAATTTATAATCAAATAATTTTAAAAAATTAAGAATGGTTTCTAGTCGAAGCCGAAACATGTCTTTAGAAAAATTGAGCAACTGAAACAAAAAAACCCTTCAATGCACATTTTTTTATTATGGATTACGTCCAAGAATTATTGATAGAAAATAGAACAAAATATACTTATATTACATTACTAATGTACTTATTAATTTTAATGTTTCTTTGAATGTCGTATTATGCCTGAAAGAAAATTATCTTTAAATAAACGAACCAATGATTTTATTTGAGAAAAATTAACTTTATATTTTTGTACTTAGTTATATTACCTTTTTTACACTTTTCTTTGAAAAAATATTTTGCCAAAAAAAAAAGTTATTTATTTTACTTTTATACAGTTTGATCTAGACTTTCGATTAAAGTATACAATAATAGAGTACCAAAAATGGTGTATTATCGCCCCTCGCCGCTCAACATAAGGGGACACATGTTAAAATTGTTCAGAGCAGCTTAAAATACCACGTATTATAACAAAGTAAACCTCGGTTATTTAAAGATTAAATCTCTTGATATTATTGTAAGCCGAGAGGGTTCTTGGCTGAGCGCTTTCAGTCGTTTCCTGAAGTTTAACCACACGCACTTATCCGGGACTCATTAACTTTTGAATATAAACAATAAATGTGCTTTCCAACTGAAGAACGGAAATTGCCTCGAGTGGAGAGGCCGCTTCCACTGAATTGGGAAATAAAGAAAAACCTTTCAAGATAATGCGATCTTACTTACATATTGGAACATTCACTTTTGATGAACCACTCGTGTATGTTTATATTATATAATATAAATATTGTACGTAGTAAAAATAACCTTACAGCGAAATATTTGCATGTATTTTTTTGTCTTAGACAATTTGGATTTTATAAATATTTATTTATTTACCTTGTTTTTACATGGATCACGTAAGATAAGTTTTCTATTAGAAGACTGCAGGTTTAAATAATTCGTAGCCTTTCTCAATCCTTCTCTTGTTAAGAGATAACTGAGCTGCGATATGCAAGTGGTCTAACATTTTATGTAGGAGAGGGGATAGGGTTGTGTCTTTCAGGGTATTATAAGAGATATTTTGGATCTTACTTTCTTTTGAATATTCCAAATAAAATTATATTATAAGACATGAATATTCATATAAAACAATTAATATTACTCAGTTACGACATGTCTCTGTAGTATATATTCAGAGTATTTATATTATTATTTTTTATGATTCAATAATTCAACATTTATTTGATGTATTATTGTATGTGTATATCAAATTACTAATCATATTGAAATATAGTCAACGGTCTATAAAAGAAGATTAGAGTTTTGAAAAAAATATTTTAATAAAAATTAAAAAATCCATTTAACATATTACAGACTGAATTGAACATTTTTTTGTTTATTCTAAATTATTATCGTTAATACATTTTGTTTTATGGCTTTGTAATTGTTCAAACACTTTTTTCAAACATTTAGTAGACAACATCACATTTTGCCTATAATTAATATACAATAATCTTGCTCCATTACTATTTAACATATTTATAAATGACATTAGTGATGTGTTCTTGCATACACGTTTCTGGTTGTTTGCAGACGACAACAAAGTCCTAAAATTTATCAAATCTCCTAATGATTGTCTTCTACTTCAACATGACATCAATCGCTTCAATGACTGGTGCATTTCAAACTGTCTACACCTTTACATTGATAAATGTAAAATTATTTCATTCACCAGAATTAAGAATCCTATTAAGTTTAATTATAACATCAACAGTGTTGCCCTTTCTCATGTTCCTACTATAAAGGACCTTGGCGTCACCCTAAATAGTAAATTATCTTATCACGACCATATTGATAGTATTGTGAACAAGTCCCTTAAATTTCTAGGTTTTATCAATAGAATCACTAAGGATTTTAAAAACCTGAGCTCCATCAAGGTCCTTCACTGTTCTCTGATTCGTCCGCAGCTAGAATATGCTAGCGTTATATGGTCTCCCTACTATCGAACTCATATCGACCGGATTGAATCAGTCTAACATCGCTTCTTGTCAAGAGTTGGACGACTGATCGGCCTTGAGAGGTAGCTACTCCTATGAAGATATAGAGGCGACTTAATGTATCTACATTGGAGAGACGTAGAACAGTGACTGACTTGCTGTTTATTTTTAAAATTATGAACTCCATAATCGATGACTCGACATTGTTGCAGGAAATTACGTTCAATGTTTTGGTTCACTAGAGGCAGTGACCTGCTACATGTAAGGACATCCAAAACCAACTACGGATTCTATTCTCCTTTGTTAAGAATGTGTAGACTGGTTAACTCCTCTAGTGACTTGGACTTTTTCGGGGTAGACCTTCCAGCATTTCGCAGATCCCTCTACTAATGTACTAGATCTGTTTTTTTTACTCATGTTCATGTTTTGTCTAAATGTATTGTCTTAGACACTTATTGTTCTGTTTTACCATTTCATTTATTGTATTTTCTATTTTAAAACCGCATGTATTGGCCTAGGCCGTTAATAAAATAAAATAAAAATAAAATAAAAATAATGTATTGAAATATTTTTAATTAAATCATACAAAATCAGCTCATAATATGAGTATCACACAATCAAAAGGATGATACAATACAAAAGTACTAAAAGAAACAACAAAATTTTGTTCGGTAATTGAATTGCCGGCGGTCATAGCTCAATGGTAAAGCGTTTGCTTTGCAAGCCAAAGGTCGTAGGTTTGATCCCCGACGGAGATTTAAAAAAAAAAAGGATTTGTAATCGATTTCTGAGCTCTAAAATACCCCGGTTGGTGTGGATTTGATCCATCACCCGTAAAATGTCAGTCATAGCCTATTAATTAAAATTGGTGGTAGACGAAAGTCGTCCCGTGAAGACCACCCATTCATATTAAATTCCTGTAATAATAAAGGATGATGCGTGAATCTCGGGCTGTAGTCTATGACGTTGGCGGATCAACACTCCGCATGCAGCGTTTAGCCATATACACCATGGTAAGCGTCATAGAATTCCACAGATGAGACTTCAGAATTACTATCACCATCTGTCGGTATTCTCGTGTAGGTGCTTACATAAAAAAATTAAAAAAATACACACATACAATTTTACATCAAATTCTACGCATCAATTCATTCATAAGAGGCATAGAATGGTCGTGTGGACAACATAGAACGGTGTATAGGACGGAGCAAATGTGCAACGCTCAAGGTTCGAAAATTTAAAAATAATACGGAAAAAAATATCTTATATCGTAATATGTTAATTGTCATTACAATAAATAATTTAGGTAACCTATTTATTTGATTCTGGCATCGATATCATTTTTTGCTTTACATGTTGTTTTCGGTTGAATTGAAGTCGTAAAAAAATATCGCCTTTCATTACACACTCGTGTTATTACACCAGTAAATAACGTAAACGCAAATTTAGTTTAACGGCTTAGGAACATTCTACTAAATAATTATTGTGTAGAGCATAATTATTTGATGTAGGCTTCTTATAGGTCCCCCGGTCAGTTAGCAGTCCCCGGCAAATCGATCGTAAATAATTTATACGCTAATAGGCAATCACGTTGTGCCAACAAAGCACAATGGTGACTGCATTTGATGCGTCTTTATTGTGCGGAAGATATGACCCGAGTAGGAGCGAGCTGGGGCAGTCTATCCCTGATATAGGCTGTTCCAGTAATGACAAATGGACATCAACAAAACTGATGATATGAAATTAATATGATAGCCAAAGATACACGCAATCAAGTTATCTTATTTGCAAATTCTATTACTTTTGACGTTTTTAAGATGGTTAAATCGATATAAATATATTTTCAATCGCTGACATTATTAGACTCTACCTTGATTTTAATACATTATTCACTTATACTACTCCGTAAGAAGACATAGTTCATCTTCTTCTATGCGTTTCATATCTAGAACATATGGATACAAAAATTGCCGCCACTCCAAGGAATATATATGGCTTCCAACAATCTCATCAAGTCAATGAACTTGATGATAAGCAACTATTGTACATTATTTAAGGCATAGTAATTTGATGATTTATGATTTAATTTTTTATAAACGGTTTAAAATAGGTACAGATTATTAGCCTGATGTTCCCGGGTGCCTTGAAAAATTGATTTTAAAAGGTGGCATAGTCCAAGATATATTATGAATCTGAATTATATGAATTCGAGATATCAAGAAAGGCCCATTTTATCCTTTAAAGACGTTTCAGACTTACATTTAAATTTTACTGTAAAGATAAATTGTCAAAGATTACCTTATAAGAACCTATTTATCTCCTTCGTCGCATCAATCCGGTGGATTGGTTTGCAGCAACAAAATCTTGCATCTCGATCTCCACTCCTCTCGATCCTTTGCAGTCCTCTTCAGCTCAGCATAAGAGCTTCAACTCGTGACCTCGAACACTTGCTGCAAATACTCCCGTCTAGGGCGCCCTCTACATTTTCTACCTTCAAAATCCCTTCCACAATGTCGTCAAGAAGACCATCGTGGCGCATGATGTGACCGATCCATCGGGCTCGCTACTCTGAGATGGTTCTTACTAGGTGCCTATCTTCTTTATAAGTAACAGTTAATCTGTAGAAATTTATAATTGTAAATTAAAATTAAAATAACACTAATTACAAAAAGTAACGAAAAATAACAGAAAACAATAAAATTACAGCAAAAAACTCCTACAATATATTTAAATATAGGACTTCATAAAATTATTATGCAAGACCACTTTGTATAATATATTATTACAGTCGGTATTACAAACATAGGGTAAAAATGAACGATGATTACTAATGGAATGTAGGCTATTGATGAGAAAAATCTTTATAAAGTTGTCTTTTGAGATGTCATCGAAGTTAACATTAGTATAAAACATGACACAGGGGATCGAGAATGGGATATTTACGTCCTGCAATAATTCACAGATGATATTTGATGATGATGATGGAACTAAGGTATGAATTATGTCTGATGTTTTTATTGGGACACTCCGTATATGCATCCTTCTGCCCATACTGTAGTGGGCGGCAGAGCAAGACGCGACCAGCGCCTGGGCGGCCCGCCTAGGCCTAGTATGATTCATACTAGGCCGCCGCCTATAGTAGCTGGTCACTTTATGACAATCCCCTCTGATTTCGGACCATTTAACCATCACATCATGCGCCACGATGCTCTTCTTCACGACATTGTGGAAGCGATGGTTGAGGGTTGAAACTGTAGAGGGCGCCCTAGACGGGATAATTTGCAGCAAGTGTTCGAGGACATGAGTTGTAGCTCTTATGCTGAGCTGAAGAGGATTGAAGAGGATCGAGAGGAGTTGAGATCGAGAAGCAAGATTTTGTTGCTGCAAACCAATCCACCGGATTGATACTACGAATAAGAAAGACCATAAAAAAACTGTCATCAAATATATCTTCTAGGTAATTTACCCATTTTATATTGATATTTAAATTAATCAAAAATATTTTCTTAGAGATACCCTACACGCCTATTGTATTATAATTCTCATTTTATTTGTAATAAAGTTACTGTATGTTTTGTTATGAATCTTGTTAATTTGTAAGTGTTAATTTTTTTTGTTAGTTTATTTCACCAGTGATTTCCTGAATATTTAACCATTTTCTGTAAGTAAAAAAATAAGTTTGACGGACCATTTTGCATGACGAAAGCCTGCTTAAGTACTTAGCGGTCTTGGCTCAATTTCAGTCAGTTTTTTTCTAATTTAGAAACATTACACTGGTTGGTACACAAGCTTTTGTATGCCATCACTTAGCGTTTTACTCCTTTCACTGCGTGATACACGTCCCGAGCCATGTCACCATGATTAACGGAGACCCACTGAGGGATGTGCACCCGAGACACGCGCCTCAGTAGCCACCCATTGTCGTCCTGTGATAAATAAGAACGGACTAGCCATGTCGATGTTCTTGTGAAAGCTCTGCAGAGAAATGGCTCGATTGGTCTATTGTCCAATCAATTGATATTTTAGTGCAATCATCATCATCACCATTAATGCTCCCTTACCATATTGTGGTCAAAAACGGCCACACCTTGCGTCATTCCATTTCAATTCTGCCTCCGGTAGCTCCTTTATTTAAAACACAAGTTTTAAATTTAGTTTACGATGTAAGGTTTCGTCAAAGCAATAAGGTTGATAAATACAAAAAAATAATAATATTATTTGTAAAATACGAGTATATAACTTCTTTAATTTTTTAGTCAAATAATTATAATACGACATTGAAACAGTAGAAAAAGCTGCATTACCTTATTTAATTTACGTAATTTAAATTATGTATTTATATATTTTACTATATATATATAATCGTGTCGGAAACAACAGGGTCAGATCCTGTCTGCCCAGAAGTGGGCGACGTCGATGGCGTTACTTCTGGCCATCATCAGGTCTTCCTGGGTGCAGCTATTCGGGCACAGCGCACACTCCAGAAGGTGTGACAGGGTCTGCTCCACGCCGCAGTCACATTCAGTCGGTCCGCTGTAAAACTGCCAGGCCCTCATTTGTGTCCTCGTCTTGCATACTTCATTCCGAAGTCTGTTAAGGGACCTCCAATGACTTTACTATGATCATGTATTTGTTATTATTAAGTTCACAATTAAATATTTATAACCTTTGATTAAAGCTTCCGCATAGCAATCTCGGCTTATTATTAAGGTATAACATACTCCTAAAAATAATGTTGACAAAATGAGTATATAGTCGAAATTTTATATATAAATTAGAATTGCTTTAACATCTTAAACGACTTAGAAATGTTCACTATTAATCAATTCTCAAGGCAGACTGTAATTGTTTTTATTTAATAATTTTCTAATTTACTATTCTACAAACAACCTCATCTAAAACAATTTGAATATGTAACTTGTACAAATTAGACGAATTTAACTTTATATGGTAACTGTTACAGTATCTAAATTTACACGTGTTTTCTACTACCTTGCAATACCTTGATGACATTATCAATTAACCATTCCTACCTTTCACGGAAGTTCTGGAATTCGCAAATATAGTGCAGTCATTGTGGCTCGTTACATATATAATGTACGTGATCTTGTGGGACCGCCTTTCACCACACGTGCAACTGAAGGCTGCAGCTGCATTTTAGATTTCCTGAACATGTCGTTATTTACCCAGAAACTCAGAATAACTCTGCCACAAACTAGTCCCATCACAGGGCTGATTAAACAATTACAAGGAAATTGTATCCTACCACTAGTCATTTCACATTTTTAATGTTCAGTATATTTTTTGGTAGACATACATCAGTTTTTTTCAGTTCTCGTCATTTCTCATCCATCTTTATACATATTTCATTTTTTCACAAGGATTTGATTAAAGTAAGGGCAATTTATATAAAATATATTGTTCACGACAACATGTTTTTCTCAATTTTTTTCATTATTATTATTAACAGATTGGTATGGTATTTGGTCCATAATCTTCTGCCCTGATTCATATTTTTTCGTCATGTTTAATATTTTTTCTTTTTTATATATTTTACCTAATTTTTCACCATTTGACATTGATAAAAAGCAATTTTTTCATGATTTTCATAATAATTCGTCCTTCGTGAGTTCATGTTGTTGTCACTTTTAAACATCTTTTTTTAATGTTCGGTTTTTAAATGAAACGAAAAATGTCAGTAAGTATAGGTTGCTCATTGACTATGCGGCTTTCATACAGCGCCATCAAGTATAAGCGGAACCACCACGTGTGGTTCTATCGCTCCTGCTGCACTCCAAGCAGTAGTAGTTAGTAGCCACGGTTTTCTCTGACTTATAATTTATATTATTATGCTTAGTGATCTCCAAAAGTAGTTAAGATGATCGATATTCTGTTAATTTTTTTACAAAATATTTTTTTAAAGAAACTACAAAAAATATATAAGAACTAATTGCGAAATATAGTTATGAATCTTTTATTTAATTTTATTATATATTCTTTATTATATAAATAAAACAAATATGAATTATATTTAAGAAGGTAAAATTATCCATCAGTAAACAGGTAAATGATTGGTTATAAAGTCCGAGTCGGAACTATAAGTAGTCGTTTCACATCCATTCAGTCACAGAACTGTATAGTTTTTAATTATATTAGTTTAATTATATACGGAAAGTAATAAAATATTATAGGCACCTAATAAAACCATACTGATAGAATCCCGATGGAAATATCGCATCATACTTTGAATATATACTATGGCGACATCTGTCGTACGATGGTAACAATGATATAAATACTAGTTTCATAGACGGGAGTATTTGCAGCAATGGCGCGATTCGCCGAGCGGTATGAATACCTGAAGAGCATAGTTGAGCACGAAGGTCCGCGGTTCGCATCCCGTTTGCCGTTATTTTTGTGCTTGGATTGACGCGTTGAAAAGAATTTTATGTTTAGTATATGTATATTTAAGTAATATTATTTTACGATAATATAGTCAATATAATTTAAAGTGATTAGAATATTGAAATAATAAAATAATATTCTAAAAATTAAAAATAATTAATATAAAAGTGATTATTTGTTTATCATAAATGTCCAAATCCAGTGTCGACGCTCTGGCATTATCTGGTATTGTCGCAGCGGGCGGCCGAGCTTTGTGAACAAAAGCTCTGCAGCGCGGCGGGAGGCTTCATAATAAGATAATTACAACCTTTGTTGGCTGTTGCATCACGCGGAGCTTTATATTAAACAATCGTATATTATACCCCGCTATAATCGTGAAAGGACATCAGATCATGAAAAATATTACAAGTTTGTATAGCTGTTTTGATTTTTAGCTTTCTGTAAATATAATGAATTCTAGTCACTTTTTATACAATGACACATTTTTTTTCTTTCGGTATCCGTTCCATGTTTGGAAAATGTAAAATCACCATCAAAAAATATGAACATCATCATTCAAAACAAACAAGCTTTAACATCCTCCTCTCTTTAAAAGGTGGTTATTCAGTCGCGTGGGGGCAGGATGAGGAGCAGAATAACAACAAACAGACTTTTTCAGAAGCACAAATATATTCACGATAAACTTTACAAAATTCTTCCGGCCAAGATGGAATAACATGCCGCGCCAGCCATAATGCGACCTTCGGACGGTCGGCACACAACTTAGCGCGCTCGTGACGGGCTGTCCGCAGCGCCGCAAGTAGCGATCTATATCACTAACGTCACACCCGTGACCGGACTTGTCCAAAATTCAAATATGGCGACACATACACGTACGACAAGCCAACAGAAATAAGAGACGAAAGATTGTATAGCGAGGTTTTCGGAACCAGTCCGCAAGGGCTACATCATGCTGATATCACCTTATATCTCTTAAAAAGTACTCCTATTTCATTTCCATATCTGTAGCATCCAAATTTCCGCCACTCAGATTTTGCAGTTTTCACTTTATATTTCTTGTTTCAAGACACCTTATACACAAAAATCTCTACTTAATAGTATAAGCTTTTTTCATCTTTTGTAGTGCGTTTTACAAAATATTTAGGCAATATACTATTCTGTTTTTCTGTCATTTTCTATTAAACATAGTGATTTCGAAAGTAGTTTTTTTAACGTATTTTTGCTGTTGTTGAAATTAAACTTTCTCTTCTACATGCACCATATATTTTAAAATTAAACATGCATATCTTCAACCGTACAAAATATTTTTTTTATTAAAAATTACAAATTTGCACAAAAATATAAATTTTAAAATCATTTTTAATTACTCCTTTACCTCTTAAATCACACATAATATATAATTATTCCCTGATTAGGAACCACTACAAAACGATTGATTAAAATTAATGGAAACGTACGTAAATTGTAATTTAATACGAATTTACACATTGATAAAAACAAGAAGAGGGCGGTGTTACTAGAGTAAGCAGAGTTCAAAATGAGCATATTCGGGGTTCATTTCATCTGAAAAAATAAGTGAAAACTGCCTAAACATGGTATGGGCATATGACACGGAGAGATGAGGACCATATAGTAAAGAAAGCCTTTAACATACCCACACTGAGGAGAGGACCTGGAAGACCACAGTTAACCTAGACTGTAACTGTAGACAAGGATCTGAAAACTCTGGGCTTGACCGAGAATGCAGCGCTGGACAGGCAGACATGGCGAATGTGTACAATGAGAGCCGACCCCAGATGATGGAAAATGGCGAGGCTAAAAAAAAATAGTGTCATATTATATCCAAGGACATGTTTTATATATTTTACCGTCTCTTACTATTATCCTGTATGTGCATACATAAAATTAAAAATATTGCGTTGGTACAATTTTGGCATAATAAAATGATATTGTATAAAAAATACATAACCCTCCTCTCCCGTTGTGTTTATTTTAATTTTATGATTTGCATTCGATGTACCGCTCGTTTACTATATCCGTCCGAAACAATAGCCTTAAGGCTGATATTCTCATATGAATTTACGGCCCGGTATAAACAACCGAATTTAACGACACTGATAAAATACCCATATCATTCAGAATTACATTACGTTCCGCAAAAGCAATATCCCAATACATTTACTAGAGAGCATTATATTTGCTTTTGAATTTTAAAAACACTCATTCCCGAATGAACAACGCTTTTAAATAAATATTTTATCTTTATTTTATGTAAACACATACAGGAGAATACCGACAGATGTTGATGGTAATTCTGAAGTCTCATCTGTGGAATTCTACGCTTACCATGATGCTAAACGCTGCATGTGGAGTGATGATTCGCCAACGTCATAGACTACAGCCCGAGATTTACGCATCATCCTTAACTAATACAGGAATTTTGATTAAAAGTTTGGCAGAAATTATTTCCATTATTGTGTCTTCAACAGCTTCAATTGGCATTCCAAAATGAGGTGCATCTTCAACGCCTCAAGAAAATTATTATACAAATGCTGCCGATGAGTTTACATGGAGAGTAAGAATATGTAAGGATAAGTGTGATCCGTGAATTATTTCATACACTTCGATCAAACAATCCTAATATTATTATTGAACACGATGCAGTTTGTAAAACATGATAACTATTTGTGTGGAGTAGCTCAAGATCAGTTAATATATTCAGAAAACACATAGAGGCGCGAGTGAGTGACCTAGTAATGAAAGAACGATGGTTCGATGAGCACTATTCCCTTCATCAAATAAATGATATTTCTATTGAACGTCAGTCTATAAATAAAAAGCAGAGATACTCGGCCTTTCGACTCTAAGCACTTTTGATATTGAGTGCATCGGCTTGATACTTTTTTTATGAAAGTGTAATAAATACTTTCCCACTTTTTCATTCTTCACAATGTCAATTCATCAAAGCTCTTATATCTTTCGTTAACCTGTCTTCGCAACGTGTAGGGATGCGTAGATTTTTCATATGATGTCAGAATTCAAAGTAATACAGTGCAGACACGGCAATTTTTTACTGTACAGATTGTCGAGTGACGAATGTAAAGTTAAACGTGTTCTTCAGAAACCGCAGTAGAGCATAAACTAAAGCTTCCCTTTCTTAAAGATGATTCAGTTGTCAGAATAGCAGCAATTTGTGACAACCATGCGCTTAATATTATTGTTCATGCGAATTCAAATTGTTCGAATATATATTCGAATATATAATTCCGAACATTACCCAACTCTTTTTCTTCTAGGGATGCTTTCTTTCCATTCGCTAGAGTCCCGGAGGAAAATTGCTGCACTCAAACATTCATTCCTTCTTCTTCGCGGTTCAATTCACAACCCTGGGATTCTTGAATGTTTTAACTTCTATGTTCCAGATAGGTACACCCGTGCTCGTAGCCATCCATTGTTTTTTATCCCAGTCGAGGCTTGTGGAGCTTCAAGCACTCAATTTGGTTCAACGGCAATGTCGCTCCTAAATGGCCTACCAGCATACCTCGATCCTTTTCTTACATCCTTTTCCTCTTTTGTCGATGGTATTGTTCTCCTTGATCTCTGTGATCTTTGACACGTGTCATCTTCTGATTATTTTGTGTTATTTTTATTTTTTATTTTTTTCTCTATTTTTTGTATACTTATTTTTCTGAATATTTGTTAAATTGGAATTTCGATTCTGTAAAATAAATAAATAAATAAATTTAATACTTCGAATTGTTCATGCGACATATTATATGTAACTGACAGACCTCAGAGAGGCAGAGCGGAAATGGGATGAAGGAAAAACCATGGCAGCTGACGGTGCTTTATGGCACCAGTTTATGACAAATATATGCTCCAGTTAGAGCAGTTGACACGGAAATGATAAATAATAATAAATTTAGCTATCGAGAAACGCTGCTACACGAAGTTCAATTAAATATCTGACAAAAAAACAAATAATAAGACATTGGCATATGGTGCAACTTAGGAACTGGTAAAGGCATATAATTTTCTTAACACCAAATAAAAAGCTGTATTAAAATGAAAATCTTGAAGGCTTTGCTTTCTCTTACTCAACGTTCGGCGCTTTCTTTCGTGAAATAAATGAGATTTAGATTGAACGCTGATCTATAAATAAAATCCTTCTCCTGAACACTTTCACGGCAGACTGCAATAGGTTTCTCGGCTGCTAACATAAAGTGAACCCCAGCATAAAAAGACACTGTGACATTTTACTACTTAAAATGTTCCACGTCAGGCTTTTTTAAGTGACCGTCATCTTCGAAACGATAGTTTTCAAATGTCGGTGATCGAACGCTGTGAACGAATGACGCTTTGCGAACAACAAACAGAACAATAATTATTTTCATGATTAGTCTAATCTTTCATTTTACTTGGTCCCCGTTTCAAGCGTTATTTTGTATGAATTATAGTATTACATTTCAAAAATTTATTCTGACCTTATTGAGATCGAAATCAAGTTTGTTTGCTTGCTTATATAACTTTAATAGATATGATAAGTATGCATACTTAATTAAAAGTATTCTTATTCTCCAAATGTATAAATTAAATTTGAAAATTGAAATAATATTATTGTATACTCTTGTTGCAATCGAAATTACTTAACTATTTGTATGATAAAAATATAATTTGAATAATTGTAGGTACCTACTGAGTACATTATAACAATAAAGTATTGTTAATTCAATTTAAATTTAGTACAAATTTCTGAAGATATTTATTTTGTCGGTGTTTTTAATTGTGTGGGTAATGAAGCAAATTCTTGAATCATAGCCGTTAGTTAAAAGTAATCATATTTAAAAAGTCATTTTTTTAGTAATTACTATTTTTTAATAAAGTTTAAAAAGCTTTTTTATTAATTTATTTTTAATAATAATCAATGGGATGTGAATAACTCGTAGATATCACTTTTATTAACCACTATCTGTCAGTATATTCCAGTGTGTGTTTACGTAAATTTTATTTAATTATGACCCAGTGTCTTTTTATTAAGCCTTATCAATTGTCAATCAACATACAGACATATATATTGTTTTAATATTTGATTTCTATGATTATAAAAAAGATAATTCGATGTGGCACATAACTTGCAATATTAATTTGGATAGATTGATAGGTCGCCCAAACGGCGTTGAGCTAAACCTCCCCGCATAATAGATCGCATTCTTCACACAAACGGACAATCGTATAATAATAATGCGATGAGGTTAATGACGGCCATAATGCCCTTTCCACCCACCCGCCTGAGCGCCGATTCAGCGCCATTTTTCAAGCCGAACTTAACTATGACGAATGGCACCGGAAGCTACTGTAGTTCGCGCGGCGGCCTCGGGGGCATTTCCGGCGCCACATTATTCGTTTCAATTAAGGCGACTCATTTGCGGTGCGATAAATAATTTTATTATTCAGATATCACAGATGCAAACCAATTTGCATTTTGAGGCAAACACTATGGTGCCAACTAACTAATATGCTTTGATAAATACGCAATTGTTATTATCTCATTTGCGACGTTCATTAGTATGAAAATATAAATCGTTTATTCAAACAACATCATCAGCATGTCCGTTGAATGTTTATTGTATGCCGTCCGAACAATTCACAGATTTTTTGCTTTCCGTATGTTTTTTTTTTCTGATTTCGTCAGTCCATGTAACAGGAGCTTAGCCGGCGGGTATAGCTGCCGGCGGATATAGTTTAATGTTCAAAGGGTTTGCTTTGCAAGCCAAAGGTTGTGGGTTCGATCCCTGACAGAGATTATAAAAAAAATATTAATAATAGATTTCTCATATAAAATAGCTCCAAATAAAAAGGTTGGTGTGAATTTTATCCCTCATCCGTAAAATGCCAGTCATAGCCTGTTAATGAAAATTGGTTTCAGACTAAAGTCGTCCTGTAAAGACCACCCATTCGTAGTAAATTCCTGTTATAATGAAAGACGATGCGTGAATATCGGGATCTAGTGTATGACGTTGGCGGATCAACACTCCACATGCAGCGCTTAGCCATATGCAGCATGGTATGCATCATAGAATTTCACAGATGAGACTTCAGAATTACCATCTCTGTATTCTTCTGTATGTGTTTAACAAAAAATAACCTTTTTCAGCTTCTTTATACACCATCCTTAAAGATAAACCGCTGTTTTTTTTTTTCAGTAAATTTATCTTGTCCATTGCCATTTAAGTGTGCTAATAGCTCCTCTATTTAAAGGTCTTTCTTTGATATCATTATTTCATTACTATTTCGAAATTGTATTAGAAAATTCATACAATTATAGGGAAATACTGTATCAGTGGTTACACTTAAACTATTTTCTGGGTGGGCGAGTAGGTGGATGAGTATGTGGGCATTTAAAAGAACCAGTTAGCGGATGGTAAAATTAGCAGGTGAGTGTTTGAATTAGTGGCCGGCAGATATAGCTTAGTGATCAAAGCGTTTTCTTGGCATGTCAAAGGTGGGAGGGTTCGATTCACGAAGGATATTTAAAACATCGATTTCTTAGCATTAAAAAACGCCCGTAAAATCTCAGTTTAAGCTTATTAATCAAAATTGGTGGCACTGATGGCAGACGAAAGTCATCCCGTAAATACCACTAATTTAAAGTGAGTTCCTGTAATAATAAGGATAATGCGTAAATGTCGGGTTATAGTATTACGTTGGCGGATCAACAAAACTCCCATGCAGCGCTTATGCAGCATGGTAATCGTCAAGGAATTCCACAGATGAATCTTTATTCATCATGAGACAATCACTATCACCATCTGTCAGTATTCACCTGTATGTGTTTACGAACAAAAAGTGAAGTGACTGGGTGAAAGTGGTTTCGATATTAATGAGAAAAATGTCAAGAGATTATATTTGTTAGAAATTTGTGTCAATTTTTTAAATAAATTGATACAAATTTATTTAAAAACTATCTAATATTCATCTAATAAAAAAGGTAAAAAGCGCTTGGATAATATTTAAAGGCCAGCGGTAGTTAAAGATCAATCACAGTAACAAGTTTAAAACTTCAGTTCTCGGGTGAAAATAGGTGAAAGATTTGCATTTCCGGCCGCCTATCAGCTCGTCAGCCGCCCTCAGCTCGCGGGGCGAAGGCTCTATCTCGAGGTTCTTCCCCTCATCAATCAATCACCCGCCCTGGCCCCATCCGCCCACTTCCCCCACCCTGACCTGTGACTGCGCCCGGGCATCAAGTCGACGGTGTCAGCTTTTAAAGAGCTTTTATATCAAAAGCTCGATCTAATGCGCCACACCCACATTTAAGAGATGTGCTTTTTTTCCTTGCATCAATTTAGCATTTGTTTAAAAATAAATTTAAGCGTAACACTTAGAATAATGTTAAGATTGACCGAGAGTAAGATTAGATATATTAAGTACTTAACAGTCATAAAAGAGTTGTACGTGTTTGATCTCTGAGAAGCTCAAAATAATGTTTTTTTTTAAATAAATTTACAAATTTTACTATTTTTGTCAATTGATATTATTTTGGGTTAATATGTGACCGATCCCTCATTCGTAAAAGTGTATATCGTAGCCTATTAATCAAAGCTAATGGTTAATGATAGACTTCTAACTCACAGTTTTTGTATATATAAGCATGAATTTTGGCTTAGTGGCGTAATCCAACTTACCATAAATTTTATTTTACAAAAAAATAGTAAAAATATTTATATTCTTACAAGTAATAGTAATAAATGGTATTTAATGAAAGTAGGCATAAAGTTTTTTACTGTTTCAACATGACTACTTTGCGTTGAAAACACTTCATTTTTTAAAAGTATGAATATATAAACTTCAATTACATTAAAATTTAAATTTTGTAATAATGTATTGACAAATTGAAAGAATTAAATTCACCTAATATGATAATCTGTTTTTTAAAAGTTTTACTCTACAATTTATGAAAGTTTTTTCATCAATTCGACTTTTAAATGTTTAATTTTTCATGTTGAAAATCCAAAAAATTTCAGGCCTCAATATCAGCCCCACTTCAGAAGCGTGGTTGTTGCTACTTTTTCCACTGTTTAGATATTCATTGAAATTTAAATTGCCCATTCTTATGTCATCCCAAAATGATGTGATATTCTAAGTGATGTGACGTTATTCCAGCGCGATAAAAAATTACTCTTTTCTCAGAAGGAGATAATTGGGCACTTTAAGAAAACAATACCATTAAAAATAAACGACACTTCCATATAAAAGTGTTGCCAAGAGAAACGAAAGATAAGAGCAGCATATTTTCTGGCAAAATATTTTCATATTATGCTTAAAATATCTTACTATCTACGTTTTTGTTTTATTTTATTTACACAAGATAATAAGACTAAGCATTGAATATATATCATCTAAAGATCTTACTGTTTGGCATTCACGGATCGTACATTTCAACTCACTGTTTCACTCCACTATTTTCGTCGATCAAATTAAGAACATTTTTAAAATTTTATTACTATTACATGATTCACTTTTAGCTAACTTAAATTAAAGGCATTCACTTGAACATTCGATTAGACATACTTTATACCCTTAATCCTTTCGCATCGGTTGTCGTCATATGCCGTCAAATATTCCCCAACAGTTGATATCGGTTGACGTGATATATCTTTTTGCTACTTTCAGTATTCATTGTGACATCTAAGGTAGGAAATTGGAAATGCAGTCATTCCCTTTATCAAGCTACATGTATTTTTTACAGGAATCTGTAAGGCATGTAAATAAATATCATTAGGTTTTTTACAGGAGCGATTTTTCTGTAAACCACATGTAACAACGCCACCACATGTATGGAGTTACATAATGAACGTTTGTTAAATATAATAGTCTTTTATGCATCATCTGATAGCTAAAGGATAGAAAAACCAGTGTGATATATGCAAATGGGTGAGATAAGTTCATTTATGCTTCAAATACTAGTTTTAAGAAGAAAATAATGTGAAAAATTCACGCCGTATTGACAGTATAATTTGTATTCCACCGAGCCGTAACGAAAGAGTTAAGCATTTGTTCATTACAAATTGCCGCCACTGCGTTCTCTTGGTTGCTAATTTCCATGCATTTTACCCAGACATATCTCCATCTGGAGGTTCACGAAGGAACATATATAGTTCCCAACAGTTTCAGGCAAACAACCCGTAGACCGATTATCGTTAATCAATTTCTGAGCTCTTAAATACACCCGGTTATTGTGAATTCGATCCCTCATCCGTATAATGCCAGTCATAGCCTATTAATTGAAATTGGTGGTTGACGCAAGTTGTCCCGTGAAGACTACGCATTCATAGTAAAATTATGTAATAATAAGGATGATGCGTGAATTTCGGGCTGTAGTCGATAACGTTGGCGGATCAACACTCCGCATGCAGAGCTGAACCTTATGTAATATGGTAAGCGTCATAGAATCCACAGATGAAACTTCAACATTACTATCACCATCTTTCGGTATTCTCTTGTATGTGTTAACATTAAAAATCTATATAAAAAAAACTAATATAGCAAGCCTTAATACTCTCGCTTACTTCCATAAAACCAAAGAGATTTCTAGTATAGAATGTATTTGTCTCAACTTAAGAATGTAGAACAGGATCGGTGGCCATATGTCCCGTTTGGAAGCGGATATGATATGCGATTATTATATTTTTTAATGATCTTATCAGCAATAAAAAATGAGAATTACCGCATAAATTTATCGCTGAGTAAACGTACTGGTAATGTGGTAATTGTAAAAAAATACTTCATGACATAATAAAAAATCACCACATTTATGCTCTATTGAGTCACGCAGACGGATTTGTCTACTAACCATCTCTCAAACCACATCCGCAAATTGTATAACGAAGAGATTGCAATTTTAAAAAAATGTGAACAATTAACCTTGCTTTAATATGAATTACGGTTGATTTATTACGGAAGCCAGAGTTTTTTATACATATAGTAATTCTTAAACTACTACATTGAGCTCAGTTTAACCAATCAATAAAAAAATAAAAATTTGAAAATATTATTAATTAAAACATTAACAAATTAAAAATATTCAGTTTTGATTTTAATTTATTTTCAACGATTACATGTTTCGGCCTCTCTGGAGACCATCTTCAATAATTTATAATTTAAAATTATAATTATGCAGTTTCACCAAGTGTTGTCAGTTGATAATCTTAATGCAATTAAGTAATTTATATCATCTTAATACACTATTCTCATATCGTAGCATATTTTTCCACAAATTTCAGTAATAAAGTTTTATCTGCAGCTTTACTCCATATCAGCTCTAAATCATGAGCTGCGAGGAGTACATTGTATGCAAAGTCTTAACTGTCTGCAGCATAAAGAGAACCTAGAACTTAGGTGTTTGATAAATGCAGCTTTAATGTATGCTCTTCTGTGGCATCTGAAGAATATGCTACAGGTATACCACCTTCCTTTCGTGACCAACTGTACGGTAAAAAATGTTGTTATTTATATTTTAAGCAAATACTTTAAGCAATGTTTATTCACTTACTGGAAGACAACGGTACTGCTTTCAATGTCTGCTTTTCACATACCTGAGAACTGACAAAGCTCTTCTTGAAAGCAATACCACGGTATTGCATTATATGAATAAACAGTGCTCAACGTGATTTATAAAGATTTTTGTGTGTTTTCCTAAAGTAATCATCCGACATATATCACAAAGTCAAACCACCGTACTTGTAATATTCTGCGCAAGAACTGTTACCGTCGCACTATATATAATGTATATAATTACGATACTCAATTAATTTCTTTAAACAGTGTTACCTACAGAGGAATGCTTTTGAATTTACCAAATTAAATTTTACAGTACAACCGTCTTGGCACTCATATCGCTCGTAGTACTTATGCTCATAATACTTAATTTTAATTATCCCTATTATCTTGTATCATAACAGAGTCAAAAACGCAACGAGAGCAACATATTAATAAAAGCTACTTGGATAGTAGTACTTTTTCTGGAGTAGGATTGTTAGAAATCCTTGACATAAGCCATTTTAATACTCATTTTTGTGAAAAATACCAGTTTCGATGATAACGATATTAGTAGGGAGCGCCACCAGCTCGTTCACGCAAGGTGGTGCTAATCTGTATTTAATTTGATATTATTTTGTAATTATTGTACTCGCTTAATGGAATTTGTGTAATAATTGGTATCCTCGCCGGCACATGTGTAACCAAAAGGCGAGGCTAGAGGGAGCTGATACCGAATTAACGAATATTAATTAATTGGCATATTTTAATAACTAAAGCCACCAATATTTTAATTAAAACGTCTAAAATTATAAAAAATAATTCTTATATAAATGCTACTCATCAATAAGAATCGACTTCACCCAAAAATTCATGATTTCAATAGTAACACTAAAAATATTTTCAGTAGACCAGCAAGACCTAATTCTAGGCAACACACGGGCTATCGATGTTGCCAGATACTAGGCAAAAATAATTTGACGTCACTGACACGAAGAAGAAGAAAAAGATTAATTTGTGAAATCGCAATACAAATATTATTTATTAATATATGGATTTTTTTAAATATTTATTAGAATATTATTTTATTATTTCAATATTCTAATCTACTTTTATAGATGCGTGATTTGCTGATATTACAATATTATTAGTAATTAAATATACATATACAAAAAAATCTTTTTAACGCGTCAATTCAAGCAGAAAAATAACGGCAGAAGCGGGATGCGAATCGCGGACCTTGGAAACCAACTATGCCCAGGTATTCATACCGCTCAGCCAACTTGGCTATTGCTATGCCTAAGCTGAGTCGCGTTGGAACTAGTATTTATGTCATTTTTATCATCGTATGATAGATGTAAGTTATCTGGTAACTTTAAACTGTTGCCGTGTTACTTGTCTCTGCTGAGTAAACTTAGCATATTGAAAAATTCCAGAGATTATAAGTATAAATGACTACCATCCATGGCGTTTAGTTTCCGGTGCATGACATAAAGGAAACTGTATCTTACGATATATCTATGAAATTATTAATTTTAATGTCACAATTAATTTGACTAAGATGCTTTTAAAGTGATTACTCTTAATCAATAACTAAAAATTACTATAATAATATACAGTGTAAGCAGATTATAAAATACAGATAAATAAACAGACCTCAGTGTGATCCATCTTAAATACAAGGTCATCACTACCCTGTGTTCGTCCAATATTGAATTTAGGCCTCCTGCATAAATCTCCATCCTCGTCGATCCTCTACCTTCCGCATCCAGGCAACTCCTGCTATTCTTTTGATGTCAACAGTTCATCTTGCAAGAAGTCAGCCAACGCTTTGCCAGTTCTACAGCCATATATTGAACATAATTTATATTAAGATTCTAATAAGAAGTATAATAGATTTTTTAAAGTAAAGTGATATAAAAGCTTAATTCCTACAGCTGACTCTGATGATGCATGTGGGAAGTATCTCGTGTCCCCTTGTTTCTCCCTTCCAGCTTGCACCTGCAGCCCTTCAGTTCATATTGCTTCATACGCCTTCGTAATTAAATTCCTGATCTTCCAGGTCTGGCTTCTGGCGGTCACCGCAGCACAAAACACCAATATACTACAGGTGCTTGTCACTGAACTAATAATGTATACAAAAGACACATTTTCAAAAACAACTAGGCCATATTGTGGTTTTTGGGTTTAGCCGTGTGTGGTGAACTTCCTTCAACCAATATTTCGACCGCCATTGGAGGGGTCTTCTTCAGGATTGATGATTTATTTAGTTTTGAGTTGGTGTCAGATTATATTTAAAAGTTATTTCAACTTATAGTGTAGAAGTGACATAGAGGGTATATATACTCAATAAACAAATTGTGGGTAAGAGGTAATAATACATAAAAATAAATATACATACAAAACATAACAGCGTCGTTTGTAAAAATAATTCGCATCAAAAATATAATGCATTATGATCATCATCATCATCATCATCAGCCTGTATCCGTCCACTGTTGAACGTAAGCCTCCCGCATGTGTCTCCATCCTTTTCGATCCTCAGCCTACGTTCGGAGGTCGTAGAGCATGTCTTGGAGCTTGTCAGGTAATTCGGCTATTAGCACTATGTCATCTGCAAATCGGAGGTGAGAAATGTACTCTCCGCTTATATTTATTCCACATTTTGTCCAGGATAGCAGTTTAAATATATCTTCTGCGTGATGGTTTCTTAATTCAGTATGCGGTTTTTTTTCTCCGATATTGGTGAGAGAGATTTCATAATGATGTTATTTGCTTTAGATTCTTATGTTCGGATTTGATTATGTAAATATTTTTTTCAATAATATTTACAATTATGTTCTTTTATGATATTATACACGCCATTTGACATAATAGTAAAATTTTGAAAAAGACATGTATGTCAAGAACTTAGAAAATGTCATCCCTGAAGTTACAGGAAAAGATCTTTTACTTTGGATTTTTAGTGAAATGTACTCCATAATTTACAAATGACAATTCTTAAGATCAAATGAAAAAAAAATGTTTTTTTTTTTATTTGTTAATATGGTGACGACATCTATCAGCTACATCGAGTTGCCATTATAAAAGAATTAAAATATCATGTTTAATTCCCTCGATAATGGATACCAGACGTGTCCGAAACGTCACCCAATAAAAAAATGTAAAATGTTTTTGATAATTCTTTTCAGATACGCTTTTTTATAACGCCAGAAGTCACAAATTCTATCAATCTAGGTCTGTAAAATCTCTCGGTAGGAAAAAAATCAAAGCTCTTCCTGTAAAATACTGGTGGTGAAATGTGGTGGTAGACGAACTTAGTACCACAAACACCGCTTTTTCATGGTAAATGGTTGTAAAAAAAGATAACGCTTGAATATCTGTATTCTGATGACGTTGGCGTATTGTCCTACTATTTTTAGCACAAAGCCATCCTTAAAAATAGCAAGAGTCATAAAATTCACAATCCTATGTCAATTTGCGTTTTTAGGTAATATTCTGTATTTGTAAAAATATTTGAAACGCTGTTTCAATATTTTATTTTCTCTCTTATTTCTATAATTATATTTAATTTGTGTCGTTATTTGTAATATTTATTATTTATTTTCACATAAAAAAGGTATTTTAAACCAAGTCTTGAGTTATTTAATTGCTTGGTTAAAAATTAGATAATAAAACCTTTCATAAACTGCTGAAAGAGAAGAAGTAGCAAAAATCCGACTGATATTAAACTTTTTATTTGTCTTTGTGACCGAGAGCTTTTTTGCAGAGGATCTTTTTTCATTAACGCACGTACAGAGTGAAGGAGAGACAGACAATTAGAGCAAAAGAGAGACCAATACGCTCGTATGTATTGCAGTTTGCTAAGCCTCTGCCGGCATTTATTAAAAAAAACTTTCCAGTCACCGATGTTTATAGATAACAGGAAATACGTAACGTTACCTACCGCATAGGAAGTAGTGAAACTCTTTCATTTACATAAAATCGACTGATTTATGATATAAGAAGTTCAATAATCACAATATGTATAAATTATCTAAATATTACTCGTAATAGAATAATTATCAACCATTCAGAGTATATAAATGAATCGAATTATTCTGCTATATTACACTGAACATTTTTACAATTTACGTTAACGAAATCTTTATATCTAAATAGCCTGTAATATTTCCTACCATATTCGACAAACTAAAATATCAAATGATATCCTCCTCTTTAAGTTAGTTATTGAATTGCGTGGTTGCAGTATGAGGGGCAGATTAACAACACAAAGACTTTTTCTGAAGCACATTGACATATATATTTCGATAACTTTACAAACTTCTGGCCCGGACCTAGTCACTGAATTCAGGCCGAGCCAACGACAATATGACCTCACCGCCGTCGCCACACAACTGACTGGGCGCCGTGGTCGGTGACACCCAGCGCCGCAAGCGATCTATATAACTATAAAATGACATCACATGCGTGTCCGATGAGCGAACGAAAATAAGAGACGAAAGATTGTACATCGAGGTTTTCGGTAACAGTCAGCAAAGACTATATCATGCTGATGTCGCAATCACTTAAAACATGCATTTGCATGAATAATACCATTTATATGAAAATATCCTGAAAGAAATATCAATTCAAAATCAGTAACAGTAAAATATGTATTTTAAAAGCATTTTACTAGGACATTTTATGTGTATCAATTAAAAAACTAAATTTCATTATACTTAACAAATATATATTACAATTTAAGAATATATTAAAACTTATATTAATGTATATTATAACTTACAAGAGACCGTAAATTATGGTGTCTACATTGAAAATAATAAATAAACTGTTTTTTTTCTAATATAAAATTTATTTTTTACATAAATTTACAAATACATTTATTATATATTTCGTTTAACAAAATTTATACACAAGGATACAATATTTCTCAAATTTTATCAAACATTTTCTACAAAGTGTAAGATTAAGTTGGATAAAGACAAGATCCTTCTAGGACATTCCCATGTAATTGGGTATGGGTCTCAAGAGACCCATACCCAATTACCTAACCTAACCTAACCTTACCCAATCAAGATTGGGTAAGGTTAGGTTACGTTTGGTTAGGTACTTTTAAACTAGCAAATTCAATGCTGTTTCGATGCATTTGACATTTCGTAGGTCACCGTTGAAAAAAAACGTAATCACAAATCGTCTGCCATCAAAGCCTAATAAATCGAATCACTTATCCGCACTATTTGTCCCAGGTAAGCACAATCAACCGCTGAATTTGGTGGTAAGTCACGACAGGTGCCGCAGTCAACAAAGTACGGTACTGCCCGCCACAATATGGGGCCGATAAACTATATCATCAAAAAATTCATACACTTTAAAAGTTATCAGAATATTTATACAGAAATCAGAATATTTTATATATCTCAATCAAATAGATTCACGTACATTATATGAGTCAGTCAATAGAAAAAAATGATTCATACCTCCTAATTCCTTAACCCTTTCCTTACGGCTCGGTGGAATACAAATTATACCTGCAACGGACAATACGGCGTGAATTTTTCAAACCATTTTATTACTTACAACTAGTATTTGAAGCATAAATGTACTTATCTGACCTATTTTCATATATCACATTGGTTTTTGTATCCTTTAACTATCAGATGATACATAAAATCCACCATGATATACTTATAGCATGGTTTATGTTGTTGCAATTCCAACAATTTGCATTGAAATATTTCGACACTAGTTCTGAGTATAAGGTCATGGACACTGAATGTGACAATACACTTACAACGCCACACTTATAAATGTTAGTTTGAATTAGAATTTAAGAAATATTTTGTAATTTCTTGATAGAAGATCTGATACTATTTCTACTTCTTTCTTCTTCGTAGTATCAATCCGGTGGATTGGTTTGCAGCAACAGAATCTTGCATCTCGATCTCCATTCCTCTCGGTCCTCCGCAACCCTTTTCAGCTCAGCATAAGCGCTACAATTCATGTCCTCGAATACTTGCTGTAAATACTCCCGTCTAGGGCGCCCTCTACAGTTTCTACCCTCAACCATCCCCTCCACAATATCGTGAAGAAGACCATCGTGGCGCATGATGTCTTTAATCGTGTTTTATTCATTTGCTAAGTGTATTTATATAAATTTATGTAAATTGTATTGGAGCTTGTGCTCTTTTAAATAAATGAATAAATAAAAAACTATTACATTTAACGAACGTTCATTATATAACTCCAAACATGTGGTGGCATTGACACATGTGGCTTACAGAATAAGTCTCCTGTGACGAAACCTAACGATATTTATTTACATGCTTTACAGATTCCTGTAAAGAATACATTTAGGTTGATAAAAGGAATAACTGCAGATCCTAGTTCCTACCGTAGATGTCACAATGCGTACTGAAAGTAGCAAAACGACATATCACGGCTACCGATGTCAACGGTAGGGGAATCTTGGACTGCATATATCGGCACCCGATGCGAAAGGGTTAAAAAAGCCGATTAATAAATGAATCTAAGATTTGCCTCGTATACTACAACTACCTATTCTCCAAGAATTCGGACTTCTACTGTGAAGCTTGTCGCGATCCATACGTAGAATGTTTTCCAGTGGACTTGAAGATCAGGTGCATATATGATTAGAGCAATGAATAAGCAGTCGCAGTTGAACTAAGTGACGGAAATTTGTTGTGACCATTTGTTTCATATATGGAACGGATATAGGGAAGAATATTACGATTTAAAGCAAAGACTATAATCTAGTAATGCTGAGTTCGCTGTTGAATAATATGTTTGATAGTATTTATATAAGTATTGGTACGAACACCTTATAATATTTCTACTAAAGGAATAATACAAGATTTGATTTGAGAGATTTGGAGTGGGGGAACCAAAGTTTACTACAAAATCGCAGGATCCAACAAAACAGCGCTTTTCAGGACTGTAGTGCCATGGGAATCTTATATTACGGATAACTTTGGATATAAAATATATATTCACTGCACGACTAGGCACTAGTTGGGCATTATAAGGTCTAATTATTTCTACCGGTTATACTATGTTTTTATACGATTGTAAAAAAAAAACATTCTAGCAAGCAGATATGGAAGAAGAGAGATGTTGGTTTCGCCTCATTGTGCGCCGGCCGAGCCTATCAAAACGCCTGGCCGCTGACGATGACGTCATCGCGATTCCTCGTTATTAGGTTACAGCACTGACGGACGGAGCATTTTGTCCTGTCAATAGATCCGCAGTATCCAAACTGCACTCGTGATTGGATGCAATTATATCATGTACGTTGCGAATAAAGCCTCGATTAAACGGACGCATTTAACGTCACCGTATTTTTTAAATCATTTTCACTGCCCCGTCATTTGAATCTGTTTAGCGAGCGATGAAATGAATTGATATGAATATGCATTGTGCGGGAGTCGAATGAAATTTTAAGTGCTGGTATTTCGTAGCATTCATTCGATTGATTCCATCTGTTTTAATCGTGTAATTTAATCGTAAAATTAATTAACCGCAGTGATTCAATAAATTTAAACTGTTCAGCAACAACAAAATACTGCTTTTAAATAATCTATTAAAATTCACAACATTTTTTTTTTCAATTTCATACTCGTGGGTTTTGATTCATTTTTCATCTAATCATAGCGCACACTATAAACGTTTTTTAAACTATTTACATCACTTCACAACGTAAATCTAGTCCATGTTTGCCAACGAGTATAGCTCAATGGTTAAAGCGTTTGCTTTACAAGTCAAAGGTCGTGGGTTGGATCCCCGACGGAGATATAAAAAAAGATGGATTTTTATTCGATTTACGACCTCTAAAATACCCCCGGTTGGTGTGAATTTGATCCCTCACCTGAGAAATAGACGTATATTATAGATTTACATTACTTTTACAGATGCTGTTTGTTGTAAATTGTATGTATATATTAATTTATTAAAAATATAGACAAATATTTTTAATTTTCTAAAAAGCAAAGCAAGAATTTTATAATATATTTTTTAAAACTAAAAAGAATTCATTTATAATAAATAAAATTCGTGTTCATTTCTTGAATAGCTAGGCTGAGCAAAATGAAAAATACTATTGAAATTAACTTGTTGTGCAATGTCCGTGGTTCGAGTCCCCGAACCTGACATTTTTTCTCCAATCACCAAAAAAAAAATTTCTCCAAAGAGAAAAATGACGAATGATAATATAAGATGGTGTTTGGTTTAAATTTGTAGGTGTATCAATTTTTGAAGCAATAAATCATTAGGTTTAGCCATTTTTATTCATTAAAACAAGACTGATTTACTTTAATTTTGAATTTGTATGCCCACAGAAACCTCAATATCTTTGGCATCAGTAAGAAAACAAGCCGGGAGCGATGTTTATTGTTTCTCTAGAATCTCGTGTAGTAAATTGGCCAAAGCTCCACAGCTCGCCGGCTTGCATTCACATTTCAGCGCGTGAAATCTTCAGACGAGCTTTTCTTTCAGGAGCTTTGCGCATAGTTTATCTCTGCACATGCGATAAGGAATAACAAGCTCTTTGTGTAACAATGGCGCAACTAAAATTGATGTTTTTAATAATGCGCCTTAAATGGAATCGTAGCGTGAAAATTGTAAAATTGCAAACGTAGCAAAAAGTGAAATGAATCAATTTCACGAGTTAATAACAATAAACGTATTACATAAGAACGAGAAAGCTTACGCTCTAGCTTTATTTTTTCTTATTACTGTAAATTTATTTCAGTTTTACTAAAAAATTTACGCATTTTTACGCTTTTTGTACTATATAAATATTGATTTGACTATATTTTCGTTTTTTTTTACCAATAGTCCGGTGTACCAATTGTCCCATACACCAGAGGTCCAGTGTGCCCCATGTCGTTACCGATGAGCCGTTGAACTAATTATCTGGGAACAAATGCGGCGGAACCATAATAAGCAGCTTGAGGTTAGAAGAATACTGCCTGTGGAGGAGATAAAGGATGGTAGACAGCTAACTGTTTAGGCACCTCGAAATAATCATGCCCATGACTATAATACATTAGTAATCTACCTAAGCAAAGGTATTAAATAATAAAATTATAATATATTCAATTGGTTTAAGCGCGATTGCGATTATATCAGATAAGATAAAACGCCAGTGGTCCAATTCACAAAAAATGTGTATATGAAAAAGTGCTGGAAACAAAGGATAAAAATCAAACTTTGCCCTGGAGGGAAAAGAGAAGAAAAAAGGCGAAACTCCCTTATCTTCAGCGGGAGTTAGGATATTGGTGAGCGCGAATGAAAGAAATCGACTAACGCAAAATAAAGTAGATAGTGAAGGGAGAGACGAATAAAGGAAACCGGTGGGCAGGAAGTGGGTGAAACAAAAGGGATTGGCCGGAAATCAAAGCCTTGTAATGACAACCGCTAGGCCGGGCCGATCGACAAAAAATTACTGTTCTTTGAGGTCTCGTGAGTTGTGGGAGGAAGTGAGGCAGTTGGCAATGCACGGAAAGTGGCCGATGGAAGTTTGTCTTCCGCATTTTCTGCCGTGTTGAATCGACAGTAACAGTAGGTGTGCGGATTTATTATTTTAAATATTATTTTTTGTTAACGTATACAGAAGATTACCAATACATAATTTTGGTTTACTGTTAACTTCAACTGAATTCAATCAAATTACTCGTAGATGGATATTAAGTTTGATGATATTTGGTAGAATTTTATTTATTATATGATGTAGTATTGTAAATAAAAAGTACAAAAAAAAGACAACAACATGTTGGTTTTTGATAAAATTTGGGAACCAATTTTACATGCTTATTTTACTTACTTATTAGGAGTTAAAGTATTATTTAGTAAAATAACAGTTATGTAAAGCTATTGGAAACAGTTATAAATAACACCTTCACGTTACGTCACTTAAATACAGAAAACGGCAAAAAAAGCTGACGGTTTTCGTCTTTGTTTTGATTTAATTAAACCGTCAACGTTTTTTGCCGCTCCTTGTATATGTAACACAAATATTATAAGCAATGTCTTTTGAAAGTTACAAAAAACTGATAAATATGTTAAACCATTCTTCCTCGAAATAAAAATTCCTGTTAAAATTCATTGCTATTGTTTAAACTATTTTTTAATTATTGCTTATTAAATATTAAGTTTAATTATTTTTAAAAATGATGCACAAACTAATAGTAAAATATTCAACGGGAAAAAATAGAAATGTTCCTTTTTTGTGTTAATCATATTAAAACGAAAACTTTTACCAATATCTATTCCGTTATATTTTTTTATATAAAGTATCCTAGTGAAAGATATGTATCATTCAATTATAACAAATAATCAATAGAAACAGTTCACAAAAATTATTTGTAAATGAATGTTAAGGTTAAGCTTTAATCTAATCAATGTATCATTTAAACTTCTTGAAACTTTAAGATAATGTCCATAGTAATGTCATTAATCCACCAAATAGATGAATTAAACACCAATCTTTATCATCACATTTTTCAATATGAAATTTTGAGTCGACGTTGCGTATGCAAAAATGCAAAAACAATGAAGTGAATTCAATTTCGCAGCATTCAATTAGAAGCCAATAATTCGTCGATAAAAACCGAATGGAAAAACAACTGCCTCCTGCAGTTTGAAAATAACAAAACCCATTTAAATATCCCATTAACTCGAAAGCAATGACAAATTTGACAATCGAATCCATGAATTCTAATGGCCTAATTAAACCAATTTGCTCGGCGATATACGTTATTTGGACACGCTGTGAATTTCGTTCAAATTATCTGACGGATTGAATTTACCGACCCTAGTATGGACCCAGTCGGCAACTGTATAATGTATACAGTGGAAGGGTTCCAGACTTTAATCAATTCATTTATTTCGGCATAATCTGCCTACCAGATGTGCAATGGATTTTTTTAATAAAGCAACGACAATAGTACATTCTTAACCCGTTCATTACGGTTCGGTTTGCATACAAATTATACTGTCAATTATAAAACTAGTATTTGAAGCATAATTGTACTTATCTTGTCTATTTTTATATATCACATGGGTTCTTGTATCCTTTAGCTATCAGATAATGCATAAAAACTATTCTGAGAAAGTAGCAAAACAATATATCACGCCATCCGATTTCAACGTTCGGGGAATCTTATGACGGCATATACCGACAACCGATGCGAAAGGGTTAACGAGGTACTAAATAAATCACCATTCAACGCATCCTAAAACGTGGATGAATTATGAACTGCAACATATTTCTTTCCGTAATTTAAGTTGAGCCGCTCTTTAAGGCCGAATGGTCAAGGCTTTGGGAGAGTTGGGTTGATCATCCGATCTCCTTTAAAAGTCCGATTAGCTTAACATTTCATTTCTTAAAACGATTACACTTCACTAATAATAAATTAATATGTTATAAGCATTTGATAAACTTAATTCAAGGCAGGCTGTTAAGTCCCAAAAAAAAAATCGATTTATTTGAAGCTTGAAGTACATTTTATAAGCATAATTGTATATTTATTTATTTTAAAACATTGAAACATTATGGTTAATTTAACGATTATTTTGTGACTAAACTTTCCCTAGGAGACGTATTTTCAAAACATTTGAGTCGTTACATAGATATGCAATAAAACTATGTTTTATTCAATTTATGTTACTATTTTAGTTTTAGTTAATTTGTCAATATTACAAATCTAACTGTACTTTTTAGTTTTCTAGACAAGTGAAGTGTATTTTGCAGCAGGTCTCCATAATGCATTATATAATTTATTAAAGTGGGAGGGTTTCCGAGTGTAATTTCATTTATAGCGCTATAATCGACTAGCTCTCCAGCTGTGCGAGTAAAGGGTTTAAAAGAAAAATGAAAAAATAAACCATCCTGGTTCTGGTACTTCAACCCTTTCCGTGGGGCATTTGGTCGGACGCTTGATCGCCAACGACACTCTTAAGGACAATTAAACGAGTTAGAAGCGGAGCAGGCCAATAAAAACCCCATTGACGGTAATATATTATGGCGATTTCATTGGTTCAAAAATGCTACTTTTTTGTAAGTACAAGTTACAGATTTATTAGAAAGTAAAGTTTATTTGAAAGAGCGGATGGCTCTCAATATCATGTTTAACGCACTTTCATTTAAAGAAGCCATCATACTAACATAAAGTAGAACGTGTTTTTATTCTTAGCTTCTAATCCCGGTAAACGTTCAATTACCAAATTTGAACAACTAAGGCGGAGGACTCTAATTTTGTCTATTGATGGTTGGGTTGAGCCGAATCTTAGGACAAATGATGATAATTTGTAAGAGTCAGACAAATTATTTGATCTATTACAAATATCCTAATAAATAAATATTACAAAATGAAAAGTTTCTTGGAAACTCCTTGGAAACTCCAGGCCTTGGAAAATGTCAGGAATCATATACGAGTATATTTCTAGGTGGACCTACGAGGGCATACATGCTTTGGGAAATAAAATGGGGAAAAGTATGCTATTGCGCTGTGTGACAGCAATTTTAAGTGACCATATGGAACAGATATAGAACAATTGAAAAAATAATAATTTTACATAAATGCATCTTTTATTAATGTTACTAATAACCACTTGTACGAGTATACAAAGAGATAATTAACCAGTTAATAGGTGAGTATACTAAACAATGGCTATTGACAAGATCACCAATAAAGCTTTATTATTTTACAACTTTAAATTACATCATGACATTATTTACAATATCATTTGACTGATAAATTTTATTTTTATTGCACGCTTTATAATAATTTGTTGATAACTCGTATTGAATAATCATTATCAGCGTGTTTTCGTATCTACAGTCTTGCACATTTTGTCTCTGTATTATATTATTTTGATATGTGTGAAAACATTAACAAATGTAAAATAAAGTACTGTGTCAATATCATTCCATGAAAATATAATTTATTAATAAATTGATACATGCATACAAATCTACATCAAATTTCACTCATCAATTTGCGGAGAAAAAGAACCGCAGAATTTGATGTAAATTTGTATGTTTGTATCAATTTATTAAAAAAATCTATAAATCAATTATTTATTAGGGATTAGAGCAGGAATCGTCAACCTTTTTATGCCTAGCGCCCACTTTTGCCTATTTTTCATGGTAAAATTTCCCTACCGCCCACCAACCTCCCGATATAACAATTCAGTATATGGGTAAAAAAAAATCTAGAAGGAATGTAGGAGATTTATAAATCGCCCACCGCCCACCACAGAAGCCCGTATCGCCTACTAGAGGACGGTACGGACCAGGTTGATGACCTTTGGATTAGAGTATTGAAAAAATTTGTAATGAAATAAAAATAATATGAATACAATTTATTGTTTAATGTCCTATCTAATATTCGTAAATATTTTATTACTTAGCAAAAAAATGTATTTGATTTAAAAATATATTGCTAATAATATCGTAATAGGTCAATCTTCTTTATTGTGTACTTCATTCGTTTTTACTGATTGGATGGATCGTGTATGGAGGAGCTTTTTTCATGAGGGCTGAAAGATACAGGGGCTGAAAAAGAGAAGACCTGGGTGGAAGAGAAAGGACGGGGTGGCAATAAATTGAACCCCAACGAACCTCTTCGAGGAGTCGCTTTTAGCGGAGCGCATATAAAAAGGATCGGTTCCAGATTTAATCTGTCTTTCTAATGGGCGGTTTACGTTCGCCAAATGAGTTTTGGCTCTTTTCAAAGGATATAATTGATTGATTCACTTAAACTTTATCATACTTTACAAATTAAATATGAAATATTTTTCTCATTTATAATTTTCCACTGAAAGGCCGATTTATAAATTGAAAAATTGATCGAAAAACTAATATTTTAATAGATTTATAACTTATTACTGTAGTAAGTGTTATTATATATAAAAGTAAGACTCTTACGAAAAACCTATATAAACTTGTTTTATCAAACTCTTACGGCAATTTACTTTATTACATTAACAGCGGAATATTTTATTTGTGTTTAATACATGTACAGACATTTTTATTTTACATATAAGCATAGTACATGTCTTATAATAATTGATTTGCTGGGTAGCCATTTTCGTTTTGAACAACGATTAAATGCAATAATTTTTAAACTTCATTCAATCTTCAATTAGCATGAATTTTATCTATATCTTTTAATTTTATTGCTCCATTTCAGCGTATACCATATAATTTTATTTCTGAAATTATAAGCACTTCCGACCTTAATCTTTGACAATAATCATAATGTTATCTGTAATTTTGAAGTCATAAGTCGTTAGTAAATATAAAAAAAATTATCACTTTATTATATTCGCTCCCTAGCTGGAGCATATAGTTATCAAAAAATTGCGTCACAAAGTTCTGTCTGTCACCATAGACTTTATCTAATTCTATGTCACCTCCTGGAACTCCGCTTAGTACATTATATAACACTAACCTTCCAGAGACTATGCCTTTTGGGAGAGGGATCAGATTGTTCAACCAAGTCGTTTCGGATATTGATATATTTCACATAAAGGAGGCCCAATTCAGGCGTGAACTTCACGAGTTTCTTTGGAGGAATGATTTGTTGGAGTCGTCTTTTTGATGAGCATCGGGACCTTCTGTTGCTTGTCTTTATTGCTTTATTGTTAGTACTTAATCTTAAGTACCTATATTAGTATATATATTTTTTATGGAATTTTTAATTCTAATTGACGATATTACAAACTACAGACCAATATCAATAATTTCAAACATAGCAAAAATTTTCGAAAAAATAGTTAAAATTAGATTAAATAAATTCATTAATTCTAATAATCTAATTAATGAAAACCAATTCGGATTCATGGAAAACAGAAACACCCAAGATGCCATTGCTAAACTTTCAAGCTATATACTTGACTCATTAGATAAATCAAATAAATGTCTAGGTATATTCATAGATTTAAAAAAGGCATTCGACAGCATATCCCACCCAAAACTAATTTCAAAATTAAAACACATTGGAATTAGTGATAGCGCATTGGAATGGATAAAAAGTTATCTATATCAACGACCTCAAGTAGGTAAAATTAATAAAATACCGAGTCAAAAAGAAACTAGTGAATTTGGAATACCGCAAGGAACGGTATTGGGACCACTACTATTTATTATCTATGTTAATGATATATTCAAACTGAATATTAACGGTAAAATAATATCATATGCTGACGACACAGCAATAATAATTGAGAGTAATAACTGGAAGGAAGCAATAAAATTAGCCAACGATGACATTAACTGTCTCAAAAGGTGGTTTGACATAAATCTACTTACATTAAATGCAGAAAAGACATATCTAATCCCATTCTCCATAAACAAAAATAAAATAAAAACACCTATTACTAAATTATTTATACATTGCCCTGGATGTAATAATTCTAACTGTGAAAAAACCTGCTCAATGATCAAATCCACAGAACAAATAAAATACCTGGGTATATTAATTGACAGTAACTTAAAATGGAACATGCACACAGCCGAACTAGTGAAACGTATACGCAAATGCATCTACATATTCATTAGACTCAGAAACATCCTATCTAGAGCAGATTTAAAAATGGTTTACTACTCCATTGTCCAATCTCAACTGCAATATGGCATTGTCGGCTGGGGAGGAACATACCTAAATATCACCAACCCCATTAGAACTGTACAAAAACTTATCATCAAAATCATATTAAAAAAACCTCCCACATACCCAACAGAAAGCCTATTCAATGAATTTAAAGTGCCAACGGTAGATTTATTATACCAAAAATACACTGTTCTACAGACAATAAAAGAAAGGAGAATCGAAAACTGGAACACTCATCACTCTGCTAGGTATATACATAATCTACTAATACCAAAATTTAACACACAACATGCAAAGAATGGTTACAAATACAACGGAATAGTGAATTTCAACAATCTTCCTCCGGAAATAAAAAGCGATCAGTGACATGAAAATAATGAATAAAAGGGTAAAACGGTTCTTCAAAAATAAAAAATCAGATCTGACGTAATTGTACAAAAATGAGAAATAAATGATATATATATAATTTTTTTATTACATTATAATGTTACTATTATTAAAATGATACTAATGTAAGCCTCTCTGTATATGATTCAAGCTAGGTACTAAGTAGTAATTGTATGTATATGATCCAAGCATAATAAGTATAGAATTTATATAAATTGTATAAAATATTTATATTGTTAAAAAGGTATTGATTATATTAAGTTCATTACAATGTGTCTGGTGGAAATTGAGACTTACATGGGTCGAGGCTATTAAAGAATCGAAATATATATCTAAATGATGCTGAAATTGTCACTTCGATTATAAAAATTTATAAATATGAATGATATTATTTTATATTCTAAAAAAAAAAAAAAAAAATTTTATTATGTAAAAAATGTAAAAAATAATAATATAAATTAAACAAACACTTAAATCAAAGATGAATCCCACGCCACACACAAGATCTACCTTTAAGTGGCGTGGAAAGCGAATTTCCAAAAAAAAAAAAAAAAAAAAGGCATACTATCAAAAAAATCTTAAATGTATCCTATTAAAAAAAAAAAAAAAAAAAAAAAAGGCATACTATCAAAAAATCTTAAATGTATCCTATTATATTTGATTAAATAAAAAAAAAAAAAAAAAATTGTACTTCAGCAACAAATTGAATTTGTGAAATTTGTAATGTTATTGTTGGTAAAGATAAATTGAAATATATGTATTTAGTTCTCAACCAGAGTTCGAAAGTCTGAACCACTATTCTGTTTGCTCTTTTGCTCTCATTTGTATAAAAAGAATATGGTCAAACTAAGTTTTCCTCTTAACAATTGGAAAAATAATAAAAAATATTGTGGATTATGAAGTGCTACAAAAAAAATTGTAATATAATTTAATCCAAATGTTGGAATTAAACAGATTTATCGATTAAATATTAAATTTTTATTTTCAGCGTGGAATTCCAGATTTAAGTGACTGCGAAGGGATGCAGTTCGCAATCTTGCAAAAAAGCGCACCGAGTTTAATTCTCCGGGGCGTGAAAGCCTTTGATAATTTCCCTATGCCACCCACGTTGTCGCCCACTTGCCGCCCACCTGCCGCCCACCTTGCACCCGCCGCCGCCAGCGCCTGCACATTTTTACGATTGAAGGAGACGCTTGCAGTTATCTGCGGCATAACTTCGCCCGCTGAGACTTGGCGCTAAAGCCTGAAGCGTGAAAGTGTCTCGCTTCAGTCAGATGCTTTCAATCTTATCATTATTCTATTCATTAGAATTTTCTAGCGCACATGGTATATATAATCGTGTCGGAAACAACAGGGTCAGATCCTCTCTGCCCAGAAGTGGGTGACGTCGATGGCGTTACTCCCGGCCATCATTAGGTCTTCCTGGTTGCAGCTACTCGGACACAGCGCACACTCCAGAAGGTGTGACAGGGTCTGCTCCGCGCCGCAGTCACAGTCAGTCAGTCCGCTGTAAAACAGCCAGGCTTTCATTTATCTCCTCGTCTTGCATACTCCGGTCCGAAGTCTGTTCTTGTTAAGACGCAGGATGGCTCAGGTATCACCAGTTCCGATGTCGATTGTAGGAAAGTTCTTCTTGATTTGAGCGTGGGGTTATCTTTTGATACCCAAACATAGGGTGAGGTGCGTCGTGGGTTGCTTTGGTGAGCTCCTTCTGAGTGGTGACTTCTCGCCGTGGTGAAGACGTAAAATACTCGCTTATCATATGTCATGGATTTGATCCCAGAAAAATATTCAAACAATAATTAATAACTTATAGATTGATTACAAGTACTCGTTAAAATCTGGTCTCAGCACTTTTATTGAAATTGGTTGTACACGAAAATCGCTCCGTGAATACTACCTACTTATTTGAACTCTCCGGAAAAATTGACAGCAGATCACTGCTCTACATGAAGCGCTTAGTATGATATGAAAACATTAGAAGTATATTTCACAAAATATATTTCTCCATCATAGTGTGTTGGTATTTTCTTGGTTGTTTTTACTTTAGATAAGGAGAAATATATATTTTTTTATGATATTTTGTTTGACCTTTTTTCCACCTATATATTTTTCAGACGACTGAAACTGTAATACTGTATTTTACTAGTAACATTTTAAATAATTAATCAGAAGTCAACTGTTGATCTTACAACATACTTTAATGACTGAATTAAAAAAACTTTTTTCTTCTATCGAATCGCCTTATTAATTAAACAACGCTTAGCCTAAAGTATTGATATTTTTTTCTATAAGCATTTATAAGCTTAGCAAACACGGTCTTGGATTTTACTTACATGAAGACTGTCAAGTACGTCGGGTATTGTTGGTTAGATATTACCAAATTGTATATGCTTAATGTGCTACGTAAAGCTTCGGGTGCAGAAAAACCTTAATAAAGCGATATGAATGATAATATCAGCTAATATGTGGCTAATTTATGCTGCAGCTACGGAGTTGATAAGGAAGAATAAGTAATTAAGTGATGGTGAAAGGTTTGATGCCACTGGTTCACTTCAGCTGGGATATCTTCAGTGAATGAAAATGCACTAAAAGTGTTCTTGTAGAGAGACCTCTAGACTTTCACAAGTTAGCCCGTTAGCAATGAAACTTATCCCAAGGCAAATATATTTATTAATAATCATAGTATCTCAAATTTTACTCAAGTGCTTTGTGGTCACTTCAGTCATATCTTAGAAAAACTTTTTTAACACATACAGGAGAATACCGACAGATAGTAATAGTAATCCTGAAGTCTCTATAACGTTGACCATGGTGCATATGACTAAGCACTGCATGTGGAGTGTTGATCCGCCAACGACATAGACTACAGCCTGAGATTCACTCATCATCCTTTATTATTAGTATTATTATTATATTGGTATTTGTATAGCGCTCTTTTATGACCGAATGATCATTCCAAGAGCGCTTCTTTGCCTTTCTGAGTAAAAAGATGGGTCTTGAGTCTGCTTCTGAAGGATGCCTTCGCTTTTAGCTCTCTTATGCTTTCCGGTAGCGAGTTCCAGGCCATTGGTGTCGCGAGGCTGAAAGCCCGATTGTCAAAGACCATGCTAGGACTACCTCCCGTCAGCTGCAGGGTGCTTCTATTTGCTCTAGCCGATCTGAGTGTCTCTTCACGCACGCTTATTTCTGAAGGCTTGATAAGTTCTCAGTCAAATAGCTCGGTGCAGTTCCGTTGAGTGCCTTGTAATCTAAGAGGCATATTTATTATTACAGGAATTTACTATGAATGGGTGGTCTTCACGGGACGACATTCGTCTACTACAAATTTGGATTAATATGCTATGACAGGCGTTTTAAGGGTGAGGGATCAAATGCACACCAACCGGGGGTAATTTTAGAGCTCAGAAATCGATTAAAAATCTCCTTTTTTTAATCTCCGTCGGGGATCGAAGCCACGAACTTTAGCTTTTAAAGCAAACGCTTTTGCCATTGAGCTATACCTGCTAGCAAGTAAACTACAATATATAATTTTGATCGTATATTTGCCAATCATTAAATGATATACTTGTTAACATATACTTGTATATATATTCTTAAATTAACTTTTATCAAAAGATTATTGTATAATAAAATTATCCCAATTTTAAGCAACATGTTTATTACAGTTATTTCATAGTCTATTTATGAATCGAATGAAATAAAACATTTCTTCTTGACAATTTTCATGAATACTATGATAATTTTAACCAAAAATAATGTCTGTATTATTTCCTCATATATACACTCGAAAATATATGTGATTTTTTTTTTTATGTAAGCACATACAGGAGAATACCGACAGATGGTGATAGTAATTCTGAATTCTCATCTGTGGACTTCTACGACGCTTACCATTGTGCATATGGCTAAGCGCTGCATGTGGAGTGTTGATCCGTAACCGTCATAGACTACAGCCCGAGATTCACGCATCAACCTTATTATTATAGGAATTTACTATGAATGGGTGGTCTTCACGGGATGACTTTCGTCTACCACCAATTTTAATTAATAGGCTATGACTGGCATTTTACGCGTGATCAAATTTACACCGGGTATCTTACAGCTCATAAATCGATTAAAAAACTTTATTTTTTTTAATTTCCGTCGGGGATCGATCCCATGACCTTTGGCTTGCAAAGCAAACGCTTTGACCATTGAACTATACCCGCCGGTCTTGATTTCACTATGTTAGCTTTGGGCTAAAATTACTAAAAATATATAATTTAAATTTTTCTACAGATGAAATATACTGCTGTTGATAAAAACAATATGTATATTGAAGTATAACATTAGTATAAAACGGGTTATTAAATCTTTAAGTATGTTTTAAATTTAAATTAATTGCATGTTGTAGGTTTTTTGCCTAAAAATGTGATTATTTTTATATTAACCACAAGCTTAGTCGCGTATACTTTTTGTTGGTATCAAACCACAAAAGACATTAAAATTTAATACGATTTAAATTGAATTTACTTTGACCACACATTTAAATTTAGGTTTAAAAGGGATATTGTTCACCAAATAAATTATACACCTTGTCAATGTCACTAAATTATAACGTAATTACTTATTAGGAGGATTTTAAAAAAAAATAGCACCAATATTTGGATGCACCAAAAAAAATAAGGAGCAAAACATGAATCAGTAACCACCTTTTACCAAGCGCGTGTCCTCCTTAGAACCGTATATTTCATGCCTTAAGAGCATCAGAATAATCATCTCATTAGCTTAAAAATACGATTAAAAACTTACCCAAAGATTTGCCTCGGATACCACAGATGCTACCTCATCTTTGGGGTCAACTCTTGAGGTTGTCTGGCAACACAAACGAGTATGTATTCAGGTGGACCTTGATGTGCAAGAACGTTTTGAGACGAGAATATGACAATGGCAGCTAACAGATCTGAGTGGCGGCAATCTGTGTGAACCGTATCAAGATATCGAACCAACCATTCAAGGTATCGAACGTATATGGTAAGAAAAAAATATTTCAAGTAGGCTGAAAAAAGTGCACGTGGAAGTTTTTTTTTGAATCTTTTTTATTTTCTGAAAACATTTTATGTGAGCAGTTTGACGGGAATGTTTCAACTCGCTCATAGATAGTTTGGCGGTGTTTCAAAAAATATAAAAACTGTTGTTTAAAACATGTCATACAAAGTTAGCAGATGCCTTCACTCTGAACTTTGCATGAACAGGCTTACATCTCAAGAAAGTTACTGTTGCTATACACAAAACTCTGGAAATATATAAGAGCCATGAATTTTTACATGCAGAAATATTTGCATGAAAATAATAAAATGCTGCTAAAATATATATCTTAGAATATTAGGGTACAGTGTTAAGCTATCAAGCATTCTTTCAAGAGTTCGGTCCCCGATAAAGGTGTATTATATATAGATCACGTCGGTATTTCAACGATAAACAACTTATTCTTCTACATAAAGGACAAATCTGACCTATCCTTGAATACGGCAGTCACTTTTGGATTAGAGCCCTAAAATACCTTCTAAACTTAATTGACTCAGTTTGTTCAAAGAGGAGCAATTCGTTTGATAAACAATGACACTCTTACGTCTAACCTACAATCAATGCAGACGTAAGATTTATTCACTTAGTATTTTCTACCGTTATTACCACGGTCGCTGCTCTTCGGAACTTATAGAACTCATTCCTCCTGCACCCACGCACAACCGAAAAACTCGTCTTAAACTTGCCAAACATCCATATAGGTTAATGTTTGTAGGCCAAGAACTGTCAAATTTCAAAGTTCCTTCCTTCATGCCACCCGTAAGCTTTGAAATGCTCTTCCAGCGTCTGTGTTTCCTCCTTCTTACAATGTGGATCTCTTCAAGAAACAGACAAATATACACTTGAAATCTTCTCAACTCACACAAAAACATGATCACAACACACTTTTCCCTAGCTGAGCGTCATAAAGTGCACTGGTCTTCACCAGCTGTGCTCTCCTGCATGCGATTACATAAAAAAAAAACGTTACTGATTTTTTCCTTCCCATATCCGTTTATATGGAACACATGGTCACCATTTATTGACGCTAATCAGTTCGATCGCTTGACATTGTCGATGCTTTATCCCAAGATATATTTTTACACTATGATCCACTTGGGAACATATATGATTGCCGACGGCCTCCGGAGTAGAAGCCCAAAAACTAAGAAATAACGGCTATAATATCGGAGGTATTCTTTTGGGCGATTCAAATAGTATTTTTAAAGGATGTCGGATGACCCGATATTTTAATCAATATCTTACCCTTACGTGTATTTAATTCATATTTATTTTTAAATATTTACAGCTAGCGTGATTTTTTACTGATATTTTAACCATCAATAATAAAAAAAAATCTTCATTAAAATCGGTAACTGATGAAAATTGTCCCGCACCCATTCCTTAAATGGAAAATATTATAAAAATAATATGAGATGTTCTATACTCCACATACAGCGCTTAGCCATCTTCAAAACTAGCAAGATTCATACAATCACCCCTGATTTCATTTTAAAATCACCATCTGTCGACATCAGATAAAAAAAATATGTTCCATAAAGTCTTGAAAAGTATAATATTTTATCTCCGTCATTAAATTCATTATTCGTGAACCTTTGACTTTCTAACATAATTAATTGCACTTAGTAAATCTTCTAAAAGTCAATATTATAAAAAGAAAAAATATTAATCTTCGCTGAAGGGTGAGAATTTATTAACTACCTTTTCATGAAAATTTCAACTGAAAATAAAAGTATTAAGTGATTTAACTTTTCCAAATGAATCAAAAAAAGATTCCAAATTTAAAACTAGAACTAGGTCATTTGAAAAATTATATATCAGATATTTTTCCGAGGTATTTAATGAGGAAACCATAAAACCATACGAAAACCATAAAACCACATACAACTCGTAATGAAAATGTATTTTTTCTATTTTTTCTTTACTATTGTCTTACTGATTCATATCAATGTTGCCAAGAAAATGTTGATACGTCAAAATCATTATATTATTGATTTTTTTTATAAACGTCTCTCCATTACGTCATTGGTGATAAAATAACATACTTTTTAATACTCAAAACGTCTCCATCATCTCAGATATCTCAAAAAAATCTAATGTTACCGTATAATGCGATACTTTGACTTTGAAAGAAATGATGATATGAGAGAACGGATAAGACAGCCTTCCATACTACACCTTCATCCTGCTTTGACACTTGAAGGCTGCCTCAATAAAGCATTAACTACAGCAGCCTTTTGTTCAAGCCCCCAGGCTTTTACCATCCTGGAAGATTGTTGGGAACTATACATACATTGTACTCGGCTGAACTAGAGGAGTAAAAACTCGTCATGAAGCGTGGACCATGGTGACTGACAGAGCTTTGTGGCGGGAGTTCGTGATGACTATATGCTCAAGTTAGAATTATATATTCTTAAATAAAAAATATTCCTTTAAAATAATGAGTTTATATAATCCAGCAAATAAATTTTGGAATCAAACTCTTTTTAATATATAACTTAAGATTCAGTCATAATATCCACTTTTGGTTATGTATGAGTAAATCTTCTAAATGTCAATATTATAAAAATAAAAATTATTAAAGATCGCTGAAGGGTGAGAATTTATTAACTACCTTTTCATGAAAATTTCAACTGAAAATAAAAGTATCAAGTGATTTAACTTTTCCAAATGAATATGAGTACACGTATAACAGTTCTTATTACTAGAGAATTTTAACCTTATGCCCAGACTTTAAGATATTTAACGATTGCGGTTAGACGCTGCATGTGAAAAAGAGTTGTATAAAATTATGCATGTGAGGACTTACGAGATTATGGCAATATATTAATTTACCGCTTTATGACATTTAAATAATGTGAATGAAAAAACATTGATTCCGTGAGACCATTTAGGTTATCTGTTCTTTCCAAGTGGACGTATTTCAACCATGTATGCATGATTGGTAAGCGTATCACGAGTATGACGTTGATGTATTGTATGTTACTAACATATTATATTAATTTTAAGTATATTTTTATTAGATTTCAATACAATCTTTCTCTTAAATACCTATTTCTCTGTTGTTATGGCTAACTGAAAATTGATGAAATACTATTTAATGTATTGCGTTATGTATTATTTGCTAGATAAAAGTAATTTTACTTTATTTCTGCAAGGCATAATACCTTGGGGTACTTTAAACTTAAGTTATCTGCAATGGAAAAATCCGCAAAGTTCTGTTGATCCCTAAAATCCCCATTCTTCCATTCTCTTTTATTGTTTACTTTTCGTTTCTAATACGAAGTTGATCATGCGTTAAATCGTTAAAGCACACATACTGCTAGCTCTAATATTACAGCTTCCGTAATCGCCGACTCGCATTAGATTTCAGAAGGTTTATACACGAACCATTATACTGAGATTCTCGAGGGTAGAAAACTTAAGTGGATTATTTTATTTCTAGTTATAGACACTGAAAACCTATGAGATAGTTTGTTAATACATTTATTCTTATAAATCTAATAAAATATCTCGTTTTTCACACTTTTCATTGACTTTTGAAGATCTTCTACTATAGATTTGATTTGTTTTTATGACAAAAATTTTTACCACAATTTGCCGCCATAAAATTCTGTCAACTACCATATTCCAAATCATTTTTGCATTCTGTCTATCATCGACTTCCAAGACATGAACCCGAGAAGCTTAAAAAAAGCCAATGCAATATCTGAGTCATATTTGAGTATTTTTTATTCAGATTTTATATCAGAAGATATCAAATAATTAGCGTAACGCTCCCGCAAGTCCTGGATTACTTGGTTCTAGAGGAATGTTAAAACACGAAACATAACTAAACTTTTAACTATTATTTGATTATATATTTCAAATACTCTTGCATTAAATATTGTTTCACATTTTTAATAATTTTGTACATATTTTTTAATCATATTATCAGCCACAACGAATCAACTGCTAAAACCTCCGATTCGTAAAAGCAGCATCGCATCTTTAAGTTGAGAACAATCTGTATCTTGATATGAAAGGCTTTTAAGAACCGCGAGAACCCATAAGTTTGAAGTATAACTAACTACGGCTTATGTTTTCATTTAGAACAAAATTTCATGCAGAATAATTATATATCTATGCTAGGAATATCCATAAAAGATGCAAAAGAGTTTTATACCTTGGAAATACGACCACCGGGGATGGCAGAGCAAAAAGAGAACTTAACGGATACATCAATAAAAAAACGAAAATTCTTGAGTCAAAAAATATCAATAATTTGAAGATCCGCAAGCAACTTATCAAAACATTTATTTTGAGCATCCTGATGTACGGCTGTGAGACATGGTGCTTATCTGAAAGTGATAAAAAAAGACAAGAGGCCTTCGAGATGTGGTCTTATACAAAAATTCTTGGAATTTCCTGGAGATACCCGATGGATCGGTCAAATCATGCGACACGATGGTCTTCTTCGAGACATTGTGGAAGGGATGGTTGAGGGTAGAGAAACTGCAGAAGGCGCCCTAGACGTGAGTATTTGCAGCAAGTGTTCGAGGACATGAGTTGTAGCTTTTATGCTAAGCTAAAGACGCCAGCAGTCGTGGCCGAGCGGTTAAAGGAATCTGACTAAACTAAAGACGGTTACAGAGGATCAACAAGAGTGGAGATCAAGACGCAAGATTTTGTTGCTGCAAACCAATCCATGATACTGCAAAAAAAGGATGGAATTCCGACAAACTCTTACTTAATCTTTGCGACGTTTAAGCAAGAGAAAGTTATATAAATATTAGAACTAGTCTGATTTCATTGACATAATATGTAATGAGTTTTAATTGAATAAGCTGGTTCATATTAATTTTAATCGTAAAATGAATACTTCACCCGCAAATAGTCGCTTACTTTAATTGATACGCAAATGTTTTTGACAGCCTAATTCATTCGTTCGTTAAATCTATTCGCTTGGAAGACAATAATTAATTTGTTCTACTCGCTCTTACCACAATATTAATAATATTATGATTATTATCTAAATGTGCAGAATTTAAGCGTTAAGAGACGATAATGTGTAATCACAAGCTGCGGATAAATACAGCGAGGCTACGATAGACATTTACTTACTTGTATCCACTTGTCAGAGCCGAAGTAAGTAATTTAAATTCAACATTTTATAAAAAAAACATTTAATCAAAATCCTCTTATTACTAAAAAAAATGTGTCCTTAATATGGTTTATTGTCCATATTTTAACATCAGGTATATATATTAGGTCATCAACAAACTTGATCGTTTAATATTTCAAACATATGTCAATGTGAATGCTTAGAATATATTTTTTATTTACAAACAATTACTTACTAGCTCAATGGTCAAAAGTGTCTCCAAAGTGTTTCCTTTGAAAGCCATTCCTGACGGAGTTTAAATAAAAATGTAAGAAACATTTTTTAATCTATTTCTGAGCTTTAAAATTACCCCCGGTTGGTGTGAATTTGATCCACCATCCGTAAAATGTCAGTCATAGCATATCAATCAAAATTAGTTGTGGACGAAAGTCGTCCCGTGAAGACCACCCATTCATCGTAAATTCCTGTAACAATAAGGATGATGCGTGACAGATCAACACTCCACGTGCGCTTAGTCATATTCACCATGGTAAGCGTCATAGAATTCCACAGCTGTGACCTCAGAATTACTATTACCATCTGGCAGTATTCTCCTGTGTGTGTTTACATAAAAAATAATAATAAATAACCTTGTAAGTATCCCACCATTTTTTCCAAAAAAAAAATTGTTACAACCTCACTTTACAACTAAAATATGCTTTTATTATACAATATGACTACATATTCTTGCACCCAAGCTTATTGCCCAAAAATTCATCTTTTTAATTATTTATCATGCATTTTTAGTAAATTATATATATTCCTCTACACAACATTTTGAAACTAATCTCTAGCGGCGTTTGAAGTATATAAAAAATAATGCACGTTTTATTGTACCGTATACCAAATTCTAATAATGTATGAAAAATAACATTTCATTGTAACAAATAAATATGTTACTAGATATATTAAAATTTGCACTTATAATCTTTAAAACGGTAGAGCAGTAGCTTTAGATTAATTGAAATTATACAAACTAACGAGAATTCAATCAGTTAATTGATGCACTGATTTAGACTAATGAAATTCAACGAATTCACTAATTACGCATAATTATTGTCAGGGTTCATTAGTGGAAACCATAGGTGACAATATTCACTATTTAGGCAATAAATATATACGTAAAAAAGCAATGCACTCATTTATGCGAATTATTATAACAGTAAAATTCATACTGTAAATCCAGTACTGGTCCTGATAAATAGAGAGATCTACTTGTTTTAAGCTTTCAGAGTACATCTGAATTGTTTGGAGAGGATGGGTGACTCTTAGCCGATGGCGTCATTACTAAAATGATAACATTTCTTGTCAAATTTTCTTTACATTAGGAACATTAAGCTAAAAGTACATACAAACAAAAAGTCATTACTTAATTCAAAGAATTAAAGAATAAAACACAATATAGAAAATAACCATGGTTGGTGTGTGAGTTTGAGTGATCATTCTGTCAAAAAAATGCATGCCATAAGCTATTAAACAAAATTGTTAAACAAAAGTTGTCTCTTTAATACAGCCATTCACAGTGTTAAAAATAGACAATGCACGAATACTGGATATTAGTGAAATGATGTTGATAGACAAAAATATATATAAAGAGCGATTAGATATTCAGAAAATGGCAAAAATTTTATTACATTTGTAGCAAAAACAATGAATATATAGATAATCTTTTAAAATTCCATACAAGCCATCTTTTATTCAAATTGATGGCCTGCCAATATTATAAATATTTACCTCGTGAAATAATACAGATTGGATTTTTTTATTATCGATATCAATTGCTCAATCTAGTAACTAGTCATCTCCTTTTAAGACACATCCTTTTTTAGTTTAGATTGTCAGCGTGGGTAGATTTAACATTTTTGAATATGGAATATATCCCATGCTTAGTATTTCAAAAGATAAATAATATGATTATTAATGTTATATCAAAAGTAGATCGATCGTTTTTTTATTGAGTGTTTTATAAATAGTCATCAATGCCTTATTTGAAATAAAATAATTAATAAATTAACATAAAATTTCAACAAATATTGACGAAGAATTAAAAATGTATTCAGTGTTACGTTTTATAGATTTATTAAAAATGAAAATTCTAGAACGTCATAACTATCTAGTAAGATGTTTATAGATTCAGCTGATACGTATGTGTAGTATAAAAATATTTCTTTATAAACCTTAATATGCCCAGGGCTTACTTTAATGTCGTTGTCATGAAGCGAGTCATGAATTGGACATAGAATCTACTCGGCGGAACTTCGAGTACAGAGATGACAAGGGGCAAGGCCATAAGATCATGGTAACTAAGAGAATTTAATAGCGGCAAGTTATGCCGATTATTTTCTTTAGAGTACGTTTGAAAAAATAAGTGATATTTACCACATATACAACAAGTACGGTTGGATAGCATAATCTGAAAGAATATTTAATATTATCGGAGAGATTTTATAGTTTGTAATGATAACCTTTTTAGAAAAATTTATATGTTAAATAAGAAATGGAAAAACACAATTTGCAATTACAATTAAAGTATCTTCAATAACCACTTGATTCTGGTTAAAATATTATATTAAACGACGCAACGAGTATTGTAATATTCAACATGAGTTCTCATTTTTCTCAAAACTTTTTTTCGACTTACACATTATTAAACATTAAAAATATGAATTACCATTTATTATAATTGAAGACGAAAATCCTCGAAAATATCACAACTATGAGAATGTCATTATTTTACTATTTTTAGTACGGCATAAACGAGTTACGAATCTCACGTTTTTATAGTTTTAAATATAATGTTCTATAGTGACATAAAAATAAATAAACTAATAGAAAAAAAAATACAATGGAAAGATTTTCTACGAATTTAACATTTTCATTTCCATGAATTAAATCAAATTAAAATATTATTTTTACAAAAAATAACTACACTCGAGACATCTATATTTTGATAAATTCTCTAAAGGCCAAAGGTCTTTCTTTCTCTTCTAGACTTACTTAATGAGAATTCGAGGCGATTGAAAGTAAATAAACGAGATACTGGATTAATTATGAAGGTTACAATTAACCAGGACGAGCGGATTCATTGGAAGCTGATTCTTTGTTTCGCGAGTATCGGTGGGTGTTTCATTCCATCCCTAAGTAAAGCCGGCATACTTTCTCTTATCGACACTACTTACTTCTATCCTAAGCACCGATGAGGCGGTCTGAAGAAGTTTGCTTTCATGGCAAGAGATAAAGGGTTTTCGCACAATAATCTTTACCCGAAATACGACGGTAAAACGCTCAGCAATTAACTACAGTGAATTAATGTTGACCTAGAAATAGCACCACAAAAATAGTACTTGGCAAATCAATAATTTAATAATAAAATATAAATAAATAATATTAGTTCTGACTGTATAAAATGGACTAAATTCTACGTTTGTTAAAGCTGGATCCAGATTACGAAAGACTGACGGTCATTATCGAATAAATTCGGCTTTGTAAAGAACTACCTCATGATTCGAAAATTTATTTCGCTACCAAAGTAAAATTTTTTGCAGTGTAAATGCTAGTAGTGAATGCTATAAACAAGAATATAAAATTTAAGTAGGATTGATGTTATGGAATGCTAAAATCCAGTACAAACTCGATCTTTTAGGTTATAAAGCACCCATGGAACTGCACCGAGCTATTGGGTGATAATGGGTCAAACAAGCCTAAAATACAAAATATATGATCGCTTGTATCAACTTCTGTGCCGACACGTGTACAAATGAATGTTTACTAAATGTCCATTTCGCTTCAAAGGTATCCACGTGCAGAAGCGGCGTGCGGTAAAGACTCCACATAAATCCTCACAGCGTTCGTACACATTGATGAATGGCGAGATAAAATTTTCCCATTGCTTGAATACGTAAGGCGACGCGGGGTGTGAACCGATTTCGCGGGAAAATGCGTTCGTTTTTTCGAGCTCCATCCAAAGGTGAAAAACTACAAATGGGGATCGCAGTAAAATATCGGTTCATATTTTATTTTTTCATCCGCGTGTGTATTTTTTGTAGAATTTACGACTCGTTTGTACGTTACGTTTGAACAGAGATGAATTCGACTCCCGATGAAGTGTTTTATGCTATCCCTTGCATATAATATCTCAAATTATCTTTGAAATACTCTCTCAGCATTGTTTATGTTTCTTCCAACACACAATTAGCATATCTTCAATAAATAAATAAATCAAAATAACACTACAATTTCATAAATCTCTTGTATTTACCTTTTGTGTTTTTAATACAGAAATAGCAAAAAAACTATTCTAACTAGAATAAGTGTTTGCCACAGGTTGCTGTCAAAATTTTGTGTCAGCTGCAATGGTATTTGCTTCGTCTTAAGTTAACTCGATACCCAAAGCTTCCTGTTCGACGTATAGTTTATAATAGACCTCCAGGATGACGTGGTTTAACTATCTATACATGCAAGGTCCATCTGGGAATATAAATGGCTCCCGACAATCTCCAGAATAGGACCTCAATGACTTGGAAGAGACGGTAGTTTTATTATGTAAAGGATATTTTGTGTGATTTGACAATCGGATTTTTTGAACAGATCGGATGATCAACCCGACGCTCATAAAACTTTGGTCCTAACAGGCAGCTCAACCCAATCGACAACACGCTGTTAACAATAAGCGGTAATCTAAGCATTAGTACGCATCTAATGTAACTTAACTGTAGTGATCTAACGAAAAATGCATTTTTTTTAATTCTATTGTCATTGGTAAATCATAACCTGCTTAAAAAAAGATTAATAACTTTTTTATAAAGTACAAAAAAAAAAAATTATTCTAGTATGACTATTTTCATCGCCCTCTGGTGGCATTTTCCAGAATATGTGTGCATAAATATGTCATAAAGTAACGTTTGAGAATTCCGCGCGTCATCTGCCAATAATATTTAATACCAGAAGATTGATTCGTTCGAGAATATTGACTTTGCACTTTCTGCCTTTAAAAGCCATCCAAGTTCTTAAATGGCTTTAAAATACATTTCATTATGATATTTTTACGTCATCTCACTTCCTATATTATATTTTTTTTATGTAAACGCACACAGGAAAATACCGACAGAGAATTTTATGACGATAACCATGCTGCATATGGCTAAGTGGTGCATGCGGAGTGTTGATCCGCCAACTTCATAGACTACAGCCCGAGATTCACACATCATCCTTAATTATTACAGGAATTTACTATGAATGGGTGGTCTTCACGAGACAACTTTCGTCTACCGTCAATTTTGATTAATAGGCTATGACTGGCTTTTTACGGGTGAGGGATCAAATTTACACGTATTTAAGAGCTCAGAAATCGAAAAATCTTTTTTTTTTATCTCCGATCGAACCCACGATATTTGGCTTGCAAAGCAAACGCTTTGACCATTGAGCTATACCCGCCGGCAGATATATAAACTAATCAGTTTTTTTTTCTTACGTACACGAGAAAACAATCGTTTGAAACCAGTGGGTTCTATAACACTCAGCATGGAAGGCTAGACGCTGCATTCGGAAAAGATATGTTGTGTTATGTACATTGTATTTTTCTTTTACAATTATGGAATGAATGATGCGAGAATGTTGGGGCTGCAGTCCATGACGTTTGCAGGTCATCACTCCACATGCACCGCTTAGTCATACGTACCATGGTAAGCGTCATAGAATCCATACATTAGATTCCTGCATAACCATCATCATCTGTCAGTTATTCTGTATGTACTCGTACATAGCTTCTTAGGTTTTCACAGCCAGATTTGGTATAGTGGCTTTTGGGTTTAGATGTGTGTGGCGAATTATTGTCACTTAAATCAAAAGATAACCCATCAACATCAACAGGGATGATGGTTTGATTATCAAAACAGCATGGCTTCCACATCTAGCACACCCTCAAAAACCTACACAGACAAGCTAGGACAATCACAGTTCGACATGAAGTTCGTGGAGGTATGCTCCTTAGAACATACTCATCATGTCGCTCGTGGAGGTACGCTTCTTGGAACATACCCACCATACACGAATCTCTGACATGACCTCGTGGAGGTACCTTAAGCTGACTTCTAAGCTACCTCCAGACACCAACTCATCACTAAGTCATCAACCCTGAAGAAGACCCTGCAATGGCGGTCGAAATATTGGAAGAAAATAATTCGCCACGCACGGCTAAGCCCAAAAGCCACAATATTCTCTATGTTTGCCGGCGGGTATAGTTCAATGTTCAAAGCGTTTGTTTTGCAAGCCAAAGGTCGTGGGTTCGATCCCCGACGGAGATTGAAAAAAAAATATTTTTAATCGACTTTTGAGCTCTAAAATACCCCAAGTTAGCGTGAATTTGATCCCTCACCCGTAAAATGACAGTCATAGCCTATTAATTAAAATTGGTGGTAGACGAAAGTCGTCCCGTGCAGATTACCCATTCATAGTAAATTCCTGTAATAATAAGGATGATGCGTGAATCTCGGGCTGTAGTCTATGGCGTTGGCGGATCAACCCTCCACATGCAGCGCATAGCTATATGCACTATGGTAAGCGTCATGAGACTACAGAATTATTATCACCATCTGTCGATATTCTCCTGTATGTGTTTACATAAAAAAAATGTGTTTGCGTAAAATATATATACGTAAAAAAGCATTAAAATTTCGATTATAACTGGTGTCTGTGATATGAGCCGATCCCCTTAGGATTAATTTATCTGGTGTAAATTGTAATGCCATATTATGCTGTGGATATTGATTTAATATTGTTCGAGCAGCTTAAAAACATGTCACACGTCCAATTACACTCCCCAAGTGCTGTTATATCCTATCGGGGTTGACAGAATATAATAAATAGCTTAGGATGTTGAAAGCTCTACGGAAACTTATTTGAAAACTAATATTACCACATTAAAGCGAGATAAATTTTGTTTTAATAATATATTTAAATTTGGATAAAGCTTTTAAGCACATTCCAAGATCTAAAATAATTCATTAATAATTATATTCATGCAATTAATCATATTTATATATTTCAATTCATGTTATGGGAAGTATACTCGATTATTATTGCATTTGTTTCAATTGCTTAAGCAAATAATAATACATTACTTAATTTTACATAAAAATAATAATGTCAAGAACATAAATGTAAGTAGCCTTTCATTGTCGTTTCATATAATTTTCTCACTCAAGACGTAATTCTATTAGGTTAATTGTTAACAAATATATACTATTATAATATATTTTTAATTAAGTTTAATTGTATAATTAAAACTAACACTTTCTATCAAATATAAATTAGTTTATAATTATCTTAAGTAATACTTGTACATTTGAAAATTTAAAGTTTACTAATTTATATTCTACATTGTCTACAAGTTTTAAAGTCATTGGTTTTGTTTTGCTATTTTTTTGTGTAAACATATACAGGAGATACCAACAGATGGTGTTAGTGATTATGAAGTCTGATCGGTGGAATTCTATACCGCTTACCATGCTGCATAAGGCTAAGCGCTGCATGTGGATTATTGATCCGCCAACGTCATAGAATACAGCCCGAGATTCACGCATCATCCTTTATAATTTCAGGAATTTACTATGAATTTGTGGACTTCACGAGACGACTTTTTTCTACCACCAATTTTAATTAATAGACTATGACTGACATTTTACGGGTGATGGATCAAATGCACACCAACCTATTTTAGAGCTCAGAAATCGAATAAAAATATATTTTCTTAATCTCCGTCGGGTATCGAACCCAAGATTTTTGGCTAGCCAAGCAAACGCTTTGACCATTGAGCTATAGCCCCCAGCAAATTATTAAGTCATAATGCCTTAATTGTATTTAGGTCAATTGATATAAATAACCTTTTAGGTTTTCACGGGCAGATTTGATATTGTGGCTTTTGGGTTTAGCCATGTGTAGCGAATTACTAATTTCCAATATTTCGACCGCCATTGCAGGGGTCCTCTTCAGGGTTGATGACTTAGATGACTTACCTACGCCACACACGGCTTAACCCAAAAGTCACAATATCATCATTTTATATCATTAATTTATATATATTTTTTTAATAAATTAATTAACTAAATCAATTCAAATAATAATGAACAAATATATTTACACCAGTAAAATATATAACTTTATATTCCTGAATTAAGTGTTTTTTAATGAAGTTCATTAATTATATTATATTCATAAATTTAATTTAACATTTAGTTTCCAATTAATAAATTAATTTCTTTACCTGTTTTAATAAACATAACTCATTGACAATTTGCAACAGTTAAACAACAAAACGTAACAAATACTGTAACTGTTAACAGTACGAGTTAATCATCATGTAACAAAATGATTATTAGACTAAGATTAATTTGATTAAGGCGACTATATTTCAATTATGATTTGTATGAAAAATGTTAGGAATCCACAAAAGGCAATAAATCAGCAAACAACTCCAGCGTCGTTACTCGGCCTTCATCCGGGTGGGCGCATAAATATAAAACCGAGTAATAAAATGTTACCACCTAAATCAAGCGATTGATTTATTATAGTAAAAAAAACCAAGCCAATGAAATGTCACACTCTTCTTAATTAATGTATAACACAATATTCCGATTATCAAAAATAATCGTGTTTAAAAAAAACTGAAATTCCGTTATGAAATAATTTGGTTTTGTCTTTGTTTAATGGGAATAGTTATGGGTGCACATTTGTAGGCATAAATCTTTGGTCATTATTACAAAAGGAAATTAATAATAAATCAGATTTTTGTTCCGTACATCTAAATGTTTTGGCATTTACATGTTTAACATCCTCCGAGTATTTTTGTATGATAAAATGAACAAATATGTATGGAATTTTTTACTTGTGTTCATAGATGTCTCTACTAATGTTAATGGTATTTTGGGAGAAACTCTATAAGAAATGTGCGACTTCATTATTTAAACGTCCTATTTTTAAATATTTTCTAAATCATATACATGAGAATATCACAGAGAGAGAGAAAATATCATCCGATTTCTGTGACGTTTATCTTTTAAGAATGTCTCAAGGCTGCTGCATTAAACATTCTTCTTCGTAGTATCAATCCGGTGGATTGGTTTGCAGCAACAAGATCTTGCATCTCGATCTCCACTCTTCTCGATCTTCTGTAATCCTCTTTAGCTCAGCATAAGACCTACAACTCATGTCCTCGAACACTTGCTGCAAATACTTCCGGGCGCCCTCTACAGTTTCTACCCACAACCATCCATTCCACAATGTCGTGAAGAAGACCATCGTGTCGCATGATGTAACCGATCCATCGGGCTCGCCTCTCTGAGATGGTTCTTACTAGGTGCCTATCTTCTTTTCCATTAAAGATTATTAGCTTGAAATTCTAACAATAAAAACATAATACAGAAAATCTCTTCGTAGGAATCACTATGTAGCATTTTGTCTATCACCTAATCGTATTTTTACGACTATGACAATCAATTGTCTAACACAAGGGTCGTCAACCTGGTCCGTACCGCCCACTAGTGGGCGATACGGGCTTCCGTAGTAGGCGGTGGGTAACTTTCGCCTCTCTACAATCTCTTACATTCCTTCTAGATGTTTTTCCACCCATATACTGAATTAAAATATAGAGAGGTTGCTGGGCGGTAGGGAAATTTTACCATGAAAAATAGGCAAAAGTGGGCCTAAAAAGGTTGATAACCCCTGGTCTAAAATTTAGTCATCACAAATTGCCGCCAAACAGTTATTTAAGCTGCCTCAGTTCATGCTTGTATCAAGTGGTTCTTATATGGTTCCCGACAAGGCAAGAGCCTGGAGGTTTGAAGAGAAAGGAACATTGTATTCAATGCATATTTGGGCGATTTGTTAATAAGAAAAATTAATAATATCAGTTTTTAAGCCCAACGGTCTTGAGGTCTGGACCCTTTAATCACTACATACCAACCCAAACAACGACACACGGTGCACGACAGGATTCTCATACAATTTTGTTCAGCGTTTAATGTTGGTAATTCGGTTTAAATGATGATGGATTTATAAATAGCATCATTCAATTCATCATTCACTTCACAAAAAAAAAATATAATCTCCCAACTTTATATATTGTTTGTATATTTAATGTAAGCCTTGATGGCAGGGTTGCAAGATGTCATCCCTGGTGTTATTGGTTGCAAGGGGGAGTTTAGCGTCTGCTGGGAACATGTCTTATCTGACTCCCACCTACCACATCCCAATTACTGCAGCTTCCGTCTCCGAGGGTGGAATCTGTGTTTACTCACATGCACATTGAACAAAGATTGATATTAAATGTACAACCTATCAATTTTTGATAAATATAAATGAATAATCCTAATACAAGTACACATTTTTATGTATATAATTTAATATGCCATTTTCTATTTGGCAAATCCGCTGCTAATCAGAAATATATAGCATCCATAATTTCGTTATATTTTCAGACTGAAGTTACATCGAATTTGTAAATATAACATCTTCAATAATTTTGTATTGATGTAATGTGGAAAAATTATAATATTTAAAGTTAAATAATATTGTAATCGGGTTCCTATCAGTAATATTAAGGAATGCTTACGCATCGATACGCATCGATATGGAGCATGGACGATCCCAATAATCTACCACTCTATGTGGATTGAAGGGATCAAGGTCCAGAAACCGTATCGAAGAATGTGCAGCGTATGACATTCAAATGTATTAATATTATTTTTAACTGATTAATCATGTTGTAAATTAGGGTATAAAAGGGGGACTTGCATTAAACAAATTTGTATCAACTCATTTCCGGTCTTTGGTCTTATCCTTAGTGCCGGATACTTGGTATTCCGGCATCACCATATAAGCTGATGCCTAAATTTCGGGACCGCTACCACCCGGTTCCGGAACATCCAACTTGTGTGTACAAAAATATAAATATAATTATTTAGATTGCTATTTTAAGCCATATTAACATTTCTATTAGTAACATAAGATTTAAAATAACACTGTTTTAATTTTTATCTGTATGATTGTTTATGTATCTTTTGCTTGGAAAAATAGCAACATTTTTTGTGAGTTCTGTACAGTTCGTTAAAGTTACACAAATAATATCCTTAAAAAATAGGAGCGTCTTAGAAACCACAGATGATAATGCACCGTCATCTCATGTACGCGTTATTTTGTAAATTTACATGAAAAATAGTTATATTCGGTTTGTACTTTCTCCCCCAGCAAATACAATAAATATATTGGAGTAAAGGATATTCTCATCTCTCGAGAAAATTCTTCATCCCCTGCATTATTGATTGCCAATATAAAGAAATACGCGCTTGGCGAAAGCTAACAAAACATATTTTTCTGATTTATTTGACGTCATAAAAATTTAAAACGAAGCACGTTTCCTGGCGCATAATTTTTCTCGATTTTCGTGAACGTTTCTGTGTAACCCACACCCATTCAATTAAAAAAATGTAATAAAATTGAGCAAAGCGACCGATTTAATTTAACAAATTTTTAAATCTATAAATAAACGTTTTTTTTTCAATAACAATTTAAAAAGAACAATAGCTATAATCGTAGTTACAATTATTATTGAAAAATTAATAAAATATAAAATATTCCTGCGTATTATTTTACCCCCTATAAGATGGACATAACGAGATTTGCCTGGATGCGGAAGGCAGAGCATCGAAGAGGATAAAGTCTCATGCGGGAAGCCTACGTTCAACTGTGGACGGATACAGGATGATGATGATGATGTTTTTTTAACCTGTTCGCATCGGTACCCGATATATGCCGTGTAAGATTCCCCTACTTTTGAATTCGGAAGCCGTGATCGTTTTGCTACTTTCTTAGAATAGTTTTTTATGCATCATCTGATAGATACAAGAATCAATGTGATTTATGATTAAAATTGACAAAATAAGTACATTCATGCTTCAAATACTAGTTTTATAATTAACAGTATAATTTGTATTCCACCGAGCCGTAATTAAAGGGTTAAACACTATTAAAATCAACATTAATACTTAGTTTTTGATACAAAAAGGAAAAATTCATTCAGAGAATGTGGAAATATTATCTGATTAGAAACAAACGTTTGACATGATAATTTATACACGTTAATACAACCAGTTTTCTTTATTTTATATTGATCATTTGCTCATATTCGTCTTCTTCGTCAATGTCAAACATTCGTTTGAATCATTTTCTTTTCGATCTGGCGACAATTCTTTTGGAAAAATATCGTTTTTAGGAGGCACTGCGCGGAGGTTCTTTTCGTGCTCTCATAAAAGTGTGATTCGTAGCCTGTTAATCAGGATGCAAGGTAAGAGTTATCCTGTCAATATCACCAATTTAGAGTGAATCTCGTTTTAAAAAATGACGATGCAAAAATTTTGGTCTTAAGTCTAATGACGTCAACGGATGAACAATGCAGAGCCAACAAAAAACAATTAAAGCATTATAGAATCCACAGATGATATCGATTTATCAAAGTCTATTAATTTGTATTTCTTTATAGGTTTTATTTAAATAAATTGTTTTTTATAATAATCATTATTATTTAAAAAAAATACATACACATTAAAATCATGACAATGTGAGTGAGCGGACAAGGTAGCATTATTTGAACTAATGTAGTATTCCATACTACATTAGGTCAAAAGGCGATGGTTGACCTGGTTGTGATATGTATTAAAAATGCTGCAGGAGAGATCAAACCGCGTCCTTGAACGCCGTCGGAATCTATACATATAATGTACTCCGTGGAGCTGACATGGGATGAGGCGAAGACTATAGCGGCTGACAGAACTTTGTGGCGGCAGTTCGCGAATGCCATTGTCTACATTTAAGGGAGCGGATATAGAAATAATGAGTTATTACAATTCGTATAAGTAATAAAATTAATCTTTATTATTATATATTTAACTAAGAATTCTTATTTTAAAATTGAGAACGATCAACGTGAAGGCGCACCGTATTTTTTTCTCGAATACGAGAATTTCACTTTACGTTAACTTTACGATAGATAAACTGAATAGGGCAAATGATTTGTGACATGAAAAATCCCTTTTTTTTTCAATACTATGTATGTGAAAAAAAGGCTAAGCCACATCGATTATTAAACATCATTGTAAATCCGCGGTCCAGGGAGCGGTGAAATCGCAATCCTCCTGTGGACCTCCTGTCAGTCTACGGCTAAGTTCCTTTGCATATCCTTGCAATACTAATAGTGGTCACGTTTCGCCCGCCCACCTAACCGCCCACTTCCCGCCCTTCCCGGTGTCATAACAATTTATCACGCGCTCCGCCCCCGAGGGCTGGGAATAAAAAGGATATATCAAGTTGCGTTTCTTCCTTCCTTCTTCGCTTTCGTCTCGCCGAGTATCCTGTAGTATGAATATTACTTAATTCCGAAAACTCTCTCTCTATCTCTGGAGGCGTTGGTTAGATGAAGAACATTGCCGTGAAAAAATATCCCATTATCTTACACATCTATCATTTCGTTACGAATGAAATTAAACATGATTGTTGAATTATACTTAAGAGCTTTAGGTGGAATTCTCACGTTTTTACGCCAAATAATGTATAAAATATGCATTGTTCTTACACCACGAGAGATACTTACAGACAAAACTTGAATTTAAAAACTCTAACAAATATCGATCGATAAATATTCCTATCAGCGTGAGGATAATTCATCTTCATCATCATCCCGTGTCCGATCACTGTTGAACGTCTGTCGAAGATTTTCCATCTTTCACAATCCTTCACCTTCCGTATCCTAGCTCATCCCGCTATTCTTCTGAAGGCATCAGTCAATCTTGCAGGACGTCGGCCAACACTCCGTTTGTCATTTCATGGGGCTGATTTCTTACCCGAAAAATGTCTATCATGGCCTGTTGTATAACAGTTAAAGTATAATATAAGGATTAATTTTACTGCAAAAAGATAACCTCTGGTGGTAAAACAATTTTTTTTTTATATTTAAAGTACTTTAGTGTTAATTTCAATATGTCCCCATTATAAACATTTATTTAATGATAAATTTAAAAAAACGTTGTCCTCTTTTAAAGTTTTATACGATTTTTATCTTATTTGACTGTCAACAACGAACAAGATATGCTAACCGTCACTTGCATTATTTATGTCAACCAATATTTTTTTTATTCAATGTCAAAAAATGACACTTTTCGGTTGATACGAATTCTTTTTTTTCTACCTAAAGTTCGTAATTTAAATAACCTTAGATAATATACAATATTAGTAAAAACGCTCTTCCTTAAGAGGACACTTCCGTATCAATACAATTCATCACATGTTAGTCATATTAAATTGTATGATAAATATTTTTATTTAACAATGGTTCAGACATTCCTGAAGTCTGTTCCTATCATATAATGTAAAAAAATATGTATAAAATACTAATGTCACTATTTGGCTTATGTCATTTCGAAGAATGTCGGAATATATTTCATATTTTTTTTTTTTTAACCGTAAAAAAAACAAAGTCACTTGTTATGTTAACCTATCAATGTCAAACCAGTTCTTTGTATCCAGTTTTGTAGCATAAATTAAATTGACATTTAGCATTGTACAATTTCAAAAATTATATATTTAATTTTTACAAATAAATTTTGTAACTTCATGAATCCACTGCTGGATAAAGGTTTGGTACTTTTTATTTTCTCAATCAAATACATTTAAAATTTCTAGATAATATTTTTACTTATTTAATATCGATGACTTTTTAGGTTCATCAATCTTTTTTATACAGTATACCATTATATATTTTTTAACCCTATTCGCTCCATATTTGGAACATATGGACATCGCAAATATTCCATTTCGCAGTTCTGTAAGCTCAGATTATCTATGCCCGCGATCTTGCAAAGACCGCATGTGTAGTATAATATAAATATTTGGATGTTCAATGATCAGGGTTTTTAGATCGAATGCTCTCAAGGCCTGGACAATTTTCGTTTTGTCCTTAAGGGGTGGCTCGACTCTACTGGGGGCATGCATGTAAAGAGCTTAGATTTAATTAAATCGATTTTAAAAAATCAAGCTTGTTCGGGATGCGAACCGACGGCGTCTGAGTGAGAAACAAACGCTTTAACCACTGGACGATGCCACCCAATATTATATATTTTTGTAAGAATTATTAATAACTTTGTAGTTCTTACTTACTTTGTTGAACTCCTTTGAATGAATATTTCTCAGCAACTATATTTTTCATAAGTCGTTACTCTTTCGTTATTGGTATTTGATGTAATCAATTTACATATTTTTTTTCTATGTGAAGCAACCTATCAACATCTGCAGCCAATTGAATTTGTAGGATTGAAATTTACATCGGATTGTTCTCTATTATTCTTCGTCCATTCAATGAAGTTTTAAAAGAGTACCATAAGTTATTGTGATTTTGAACAATGAATACATTAAAACCATATTGCTTATGCCTTTATATGAAGCGCACTTATTAAAAACACATAAAATACGTTAAATAAACAGTACTTGATTTCCAAAATGCGTAATAATTTCAAACAAAGTGACACTATTTATTTTGCATCAAAATCTGCTGATTTCCTTGTACATAAAGTAACGGAATAAACCAAATTGCTTTCGCTGTATATAAGGAAGCTTTTACGACATTCCATTGCTTCGCCTTGAAATGTGTGACCTTTGAAAGTTACGTCTGTGTAATGAGCTTTAGCTTTAGTCTCGTGCCATCAAGGCTTTTACTTTATATTGCTTTTAATACACACAAGGTGAGCTTTTCTTCGATCATTCTCGACAAAGGAAGGAATTCATTGTGTGAAATTAACACAAGAATATAAATCTACATATGTATTTAAAAAAAAACATTTACAAATCATATATGATTAATAAAGGTATTTGTAATTAGTTTATTTGTACGAATTAAGTGCAATTATCGTTATTTAGACGGAAATGCTTAAATAAGGATTAGAATGTAACATTGGCGGTCGATAGACTGATCATGATAAAAATGATTAATATGTAATCGTGTCGGAAACAACAGGGTCAGATTCTGTGTGCACAGAAGTGGGCGACGTCGATGGCATTACTCTCGCCCATCAGCAGGTCTTCCTGGGTGCAGCTACTCGGACACAGCGCACACTCCAGAAGGTGTGACAGGGTCTGCTCCACGCCGCAGTCACATTCAGTCGGTCCGCTGTACAACTGCCAAGCTTTCATGATGTGATTAATCAACATCTTCATCATATCCGGTCTTCTAACTGTAGCATATAATTATCACTAACTCTAAATAATTTACTAAACTCTGACAAGTTCTCAGATTATAGCAGGAAAACATACATATCTTTATTTTTTATAGCAAAGATCTCGTGGCAGCAAATATTCAAACATCTGAATTTAAGGTGACATTTCGTTACGACCGTATTATGACCCAATTATGAAATAGAAAAACGTTTTGAAAAAACCTTTTTTTTTTTCTAAATTAACATTATCTGTATTTACACTACTCTATTCTTAAAGATGCTGTGTTCCTTGTGAATAATACTTTGACTTTATCTTTTGAGATACTTTATTTATTTCTTGGGAATAAATACTTTGCTGGCTGTGTGGGAAGTAAGTAATGCTTGCTTGTCCCATTTTCTAGAACCTTCCTCCACGTGACAGAACACCGCATCCTTGAGATGAAGCAACAAGGTATCTTTGTCAAGGTGACTCACTTTGTGCAACCAGTCCAGAGGGTGTATCAAAATGGTCCAGGGAATCTAGCCGGCGCTCCCGTGCATACAAATAAGATGTGAAATGAGATCATCAGCAAGAAAAACTTTAATATGAAGTAGTCTTCTTCGTAGTATCAATACGGTGGATTTGTTTGCAGCAACAGAATCTTACATCTCGATTTTCATTCCTCTCAGTCCTCCGCAACCCTTTTTAGCTCAGCATAAGGGCTACAACTCATGTATTCGAACACTTGGTGCAAATATTTCCGTTTAGGGTAGTATAGAAGTAATAAAAATTAATAAATCGAATTCAATTTCACTTTTGTAACCAACAACGCAATCTTGCAATTATGTTTTTTTTAAATACCAGAAGTGAAGAATATATATTTTTTGTAGATTCTAGGATGTTTGCAATTTTTGTATGAGGGTTATTAAGCGCTGCATTTTTTGATCTGTTAATGTTATTGGTCTACATTCCATCATTCAAGAGGCGTGCATTTCCAAGTGGACTCATTGCAAATGAGTGTTGTTCATGAGAACATTTTCGTCTACTGCTGTCACGTCATTACCATCCATCAAAAAACTTTACGAAAATTAATGAAATGTTAATTTTACTATGATATACTATCTGTTAATATATACCAATATATAAAATAATATAATCATCAGTCTGTATCCGTCCACTGTTGAACGTTAGCCTCTCCTATGAGCCTCCATCCTCTTCTATCCTCCGCCTTTCGCATCCAGGTCACTCCCGGTATTTTTTTTATGTCGTCATTCCATCTTGCAGGGGGTCGGCGAATGCTTCGTTTGCTAATTCTTGGGCGCCACTCCAATACTTTTCATCGGCATCGACAGTCGTCTCTTCGACAGATATGTCCTTCTCATTGACACTTGAGTGTGCTTATTCGTTATGTAACCACACAAATAAGCACACTCACTTGAGTTCTTCTGCGTATATCCTCGTTTTGGATTCTATCTTTTAGCGACACTGCGAGCATGGTTCTCTCCATAGCACGCTGAGTGACCTCTATTTTATGGGTTAGACTTGCTATTAGATACCACGTCTCTGCGCTATAAGTTAATACAGGGAAGATGAACCAATATACCATATAGAATGTAGATATATAATAAGATTTTGTTTTATTCTTCGATTAGTCCGTGGATTATTTATGTTTAATTACTTACTATTTCATTTTAATTTGCTTGCATTACACCCTTTTGCTTTAATTTGTAAAAGAACATCAATTGCGATTCCGATATTGCACCACCCTACATGTATTTTATTATTCCACAAGAACACAATCTTCTTTATTCGAAATTGTTTGTTTTGAATTTAAGAATCGTCCGTTGCGGGGCGCGCGCGCGCGCAAGCAAAGATGGCGGTAATCGTATTAAAATTAACGGGGAACAATGCGCTCCCCGGTTTGTTTGTCTTGTGAATTCTTTATAGGTAATAATCTCTCCTCAACGGGGAGTATAACTTTGAATTATCGCCGGGGCTCGGCGTACGTGATCTTCGCCATTTTATTTTCCCCGCGCTCCTTTATTCGACCACTTTCCACATCGGCCGCCAGAGTGCACGTTCCCTTTTTAAATATTTACACGCACGTGAGATGTGCGAATGTGTGTGTGTGTGTTTGTCACGTGACCAAGCTCCGTGGAGCAGCGCTTCTTAAAAAATGATTCTGATGAACCCGTGCTTCTCAACCACAGTGGAAAGAAGTTTTCTTAAATATAAACATATGTATTATTTTTGTAGACAGTTTATTCCATAAGCTTTGCATTAAATACACACATTTTTATTTGATTATTGTCATTATTTAATAAAGTTTTATTTTTTTCTTCTTACATAACCGCTCGATCATAAAAAAAAACATGTTTTTCTTGGGCTTTACCAGTTTTGCATAGCTTTTGTATAGTTATCGATAGCCCTCCATTACGAGAGATGAAATAAAATGCAGCTGTATTTAAAGCATATTTGAGCGCTTAGTAATTATATTTTGAAGCATTTTAGGTGATTATCCTGACACTCTCATAGGCTAGAACATTTTATAAATTTTCTACAAAATTGATATTAAATAAACATCGATTTATTTCAATTTTAGTAACTCACTTCGTAACACAGGGATCAACAAAAAAAGCAGATGGTTTTCGTCGTTGTTTTGATTCAAGACCGTTAGCTTTATTTGCCACTCCCTGTATATAATAAAAATGATTTGACTCAATAAAGCAATTAATATACATGAATATAATATAGTCGTAGCCTTAGCTTGTGAGCATTTAATAATTATCATTTATCTTCTTATTGTTGTCAAGCACGTCAAATTTATTTTGTCACTGGATGGGAAAATTATCCATAAAATCTCATTTCCAAGAGGCGTTGTCTTGAAGATCTTTTCATGTCCGTTGTGTAATTTTTATTCGAATATATCTGTGCAATGCGACGTACTTTACGTCAGATAACACAGAAATTAATATTAGCAATACAAAAGGGAAAGTGTGGATATTCCAGCTTGTCATGAAACAAAAATTTTAAAATATCTTTATTCTCAATTTCATTTCACACCTCCGAAAGTTTGGTAATCAGTGTTTCTTGCCCCACAAGCTCACGTAAAATTCTGGCTGCATGTAAAGAAAAGCTGATATCGCCGGTGGGCTGACTCTCGCGTTATCTATTGAAGCCATGCTTTGAATTTTTATGCTCCTGGATACACACATAAAAATATGTCTCGGCCGTTAAGGGCCCCTTTATTGGGCCGCTTGCTTCAAGGGCTTAGGGCCCTCACCGGTAATGAAGCGGCGAAGGGCGTGTGTGACTTTCGGTTTTATTACCGAATGAATATTACCGATTTGAATTTTGCCGATTTTAATGTCAGCAAATAGGCGACAACATTAACGTCGTAATGGCTTTATAGATAGACGGAAAAGGGAGTTTGGTTTGGTTTGCTTATTTAACTATTTGTACATTAATTATATTGACATTACGAGTATACTTAAGAAATTTTATTTTGAGTGCGGTTAATACGTTTTATTTTTAATTTTATCCGGAGAATGTTTTTAGCGTTAGACAAAGAGTACCTTAATATAATAATAATAATAATAAATTTGTTTTTAGCCACTAGTGTCATAATAAAAATTTTACATACAATAATTCGAAGCAAAAACAGAAAATCAAATTTTAAAAATGAAAATTGGAATTAAGCAGTATTGTGTTTAATTTAAATTTTGAAAGAAAATATAAATATAAATAAAAATTGGCATGTACACATACACCACGACATTATTATTATTGCATTACTCAGTGAGTGGAGCACCGGATCCCCTCTGGATGGCCACGTGAAGGCGCATCCAGTGCCCCTCCAACCATGAGTCCCACCTATCCGCCCACACGGCGACCATTGCGTTGATGATTAATGAACACTCGTTTTCTTCGTCCATTTTTTTTCACGTCCGGAAGTATTTTCCAAGTTATATATAAATAAAGTGTGTTAAGAAAATACAAATAAATAATTAAATTTAAAAAAAAAAAAAACAAATTAAAAATTAAAATTATTTATTTTTATATGCTCGTAAATAATCAAGAATTATAGTATATTTTTTTAACTGTAGTTAGTGTACACACGGCATATACTCGTACTACTACTCTGAACATCAATTAATTTGTTGCTGCGTTTACAAAAAAAAATAATGCAAGTGATTAAACTGACGCTTTAAATGTTACACACATTTGACTTTCACAAAGTACCCTCATTGTTTGACTTTAACTTTTAAATAAGTGGTCTCCCGCCAAGATCCTCCATTTCCCTCACGTAATGCATTTATGAGCGGCCGTCACGGCGACGCGTCACACTCCATTATGTCCCTGACGACCATTGTTCAAAATTGCCTCGCGCGTGATATGAGATGGTCTATCTGATGATGCCCGCCGCAGAACCTCCCCAGCCAGGCCACACGTGCTGGACCCCAAACGAGACAAATATATAGTCATTGCACGGTTAAGAAATGACTCTATCCTATAATGTTTAAACTTCATGCTATAATGCATATTTTGTCATATCCTGTCGTATTATTGTATAATTTACACAAAACAGTATTTTTATTATTATTATATCGAAGATTTATCCATGGTTTATGAGAATACCAACAGACGGTTGTGGAGAAATATCAAATTTGGATTCTAAGGAAAAAATCAAAAGATCAAATAATGGGTTCAAAAATAAACAGTAACTCATTTGTTACCATTCAAATTCAGTTTTGCTCTGACATTAAATGCTTAGGTTTCAAAGAAAACGTTATACGTAGTGCGACAAAAAAAGGTGACGTTTTTAAATCAAAACAACGGCGAAAACCGTCAGCTTTTTTACCGCTCCCTGTAATTGTTGACAAAAATAAATCTTCTACATTTGAGACAACGAGATATTTATATATTAACCAACGCAACAGAAAACCCTATTTTTATGTAATATGTCAAAAAAGCTGTATATATACAAAAAAAAAAAACTTCTGAAATAAAAAAAACGATAATGATATATCTTGAGTCCGATAAGTTATTATTAAGCAACTGTATTTGTATTCTGTTTGGAATATTTATTGTGTTGTTTCTTGCAAGAAATGTGTGACAGTTTCTCGGAAATCATCAATGCAGACGTGGTCACCCTAAATACTATATGATGAATACGTGAGAAGAGGTAGAAGTCTCAGCAGCCGGAGCTCAGGGCGGTGGGACCCGCACGGTGACTACGTGCCGACCCACTTTTCCCGGGACAATTGCGAAATATATCTTCTCTAAACTATGTGCCGAATATAAATCTCCAAGCCTTTATTTTTCATTCCTTTTAACAAACATTTTCACATGTTACTGGGAGGATGGTATTAACGTGAAATTACGGCTGACTTTAAGACGTAATAATATTTAGAGGGTAATACTAGCTTACTTTATATCTCTAATATTAAATGGTAATTTATTCGTATAATAACTTTACATAAAACACTTATAAAATATTTAGAAATTAAAAAAAATGATTTTTAAAAAGAACATGATGGTTTATGGTGGCAGTTCATGACGACCATTTGCGATAAGAGAGCAGAAAACTTACATTTCATAACAATAAACCTATAATAAAGGCACTTCTACTGTGGATGATATTTATTTTATTATATACCTACTATTATGAACATTTCTTTTTAATAACATATTCTTAAATTATTATAACTATATTGGGTATCAAAAGATGACCACACGACTCAAATCAAAACGAAGTTTCCTACAGTCGACAACGGAACTGGTGATACCTGAAGCCACCCTGCAGCTGAGCATGTGGAGAGTGGATTGCTTGGGTTGCGCCGAAAGAGGACCTAGCCCCTGGACACAACCAGGGGTGGAATATATGGAGGTCCCTTAACTGACTGCGGACTGGAGTATGCAAGACGAGAACACAAATGAAAGCCTGGCAGTCTTGCAGTGGACCGACTGAATGTGATTGCGGCGTGTAGCAGACCCTGTCACACCTTCTGGAGTGTACGCTGTGTCCTAGTAGCTGCACCCAGGAAGACTTGATGATGGCCGAGAGTAACGCCATCGACGTCGCCCACTTCTGGGCAGACAGGATCTGTACCTGTTGTTTCCGACACGATTATAATATATATCAGCGGCGACAAATAAATTTAAAGTATCTGGCGATATCTATTTCTCTTCGACCTGGTGCATGATATACGCTACAAAAAAATACCTCACCAAATAATATGTGCTTACGTTGCATACTAGAGGTACGGTGGCTTGAATTTTTAAGGAATAACAAGGTGAGGAAGTTTGAAAGGCAGCCGGACACACTGCGTTCTCAAAAGTAGCAGAGAATCGTATATTTAATGAACCCGGAGGGCCTTCCAGGAGGCAGAGCTGACATGGAATGAGGCGAAAAGCGTGGCGGCTGACAGAGCATTGTGACGACCATATGCTTCAGATAGAGAACAGATATGAAATTATAACGATGATAATGATGATGATGGGGCGGATTAAAATAACTTCAACCTGGAATAACACATATTCCTGCCAATATTCTTACATCTTTCAAAAAACGAATAATTGTGATTGTTAAACAAGGATACTACCGACTGTCAAAATGATTTCTTTATCAAAAATTAATATATACAACACGAATATCAAACTTATTTTGGTCACCAAAAATATTCAAATTCATTTAATGTTACGTATAATGTGATAACATCCTCCTCTCAAAAAAGAGGTGGTTATTTAGACGCGTTGTGACAGCATGAGGAGTAGATTAACAACAAAAAGACTTTTTCTGAAGCACGATGACATATTTATTTCGATAATTTTACAAACTTTTGGTCCAGATCACAGCATTCAGGCTGGGCCACAATACAATGCGATCTCGCCGCCGTCGGCTCACGACTGAGCGCGCTCGTGACGGGCTGTCGCCCAGCGCCGCAAGTGGCTACACTTGTAACTTACGTCACACCCGTGACCGGACTTGTCCAAAATGCCAATATGGCAACACATACATGTACGACAAACGAACAGAAATAAGAGACGAAATATTGTATATTGAGGTTTTCATTACCAGTCAGCAAGGGCTATATCATGCTGATATCAACAAAACTAAATAACTTCTTAGGTTTTCACGGCCAGATTTGTTATTGTGGCTTTTGGGTTTAGCCGTGTGTGGCGAACTTCCTTCAACCAATACTTCGACCGCCATTGCAGGGGTCTTCTTCGGGATTGATGATTTATTTAGTTTTGAGTTTTTTTATTTTGTTTGTCGTTTTTATACGAGCGTTATTGGTTTAGATCTCCATGGCAACTACATACTCAAGCTTCATTCCGGAGAACGTGGGTATGTTCGAAGACTACGGTAGGTATTCTTAAAGCAATGGCAATGGCGGTCGAAATATTGGTTGAAGAAAGTTTGACACACACGGCTAAACCCAAAAGCCAGAATAACAAAGCCAAATGTTTCAGATTTCAATTTTGAGTTGGGAAATTCTGCGAGTCGTTCATATGAGTCCTTTTAAATCTGTTTTTAAAAATGTCATCCTCCTGCATATTCCAAGAAGACGTCCTGCATGAAATAGACGCTGCGGAGCTTTATCTAAAGTTCCAGAGCTTTTAATATCATAGCACAAAAGTAATAAGCGGTCGTATATCATGCGAGAATGCCTTTAGGCTTCTTACCTCCGGAAAAAAGTGCAAACCTGGACGGAAAAAAATCAATTTATTCTTCAACCCACTTTATCATCGGATATCATTCTGCCCCAAAATGTTTTAGGTCTCATTTTTATATGAATTTCTCTTACATTATTTATTATTAGTTCTTAACGATTAATGATATTTTGCTTCCAACTAACTGTTTTCAAAACGTAAAGCTTACTCACACATAATGCACCAAACATTTTATTTAAATTGAATAATTTCAATGCAAAAAAAACTTAATTGAATTACACATCATAAGCTAATGATGATGACCTAGGCCGATCTTTGGGAATAATAGCTTATTTCGCTTGCGGCCTTCTTAGTATCAGAGACTTATGGCAGCTGACAGAATTATGGCGACTACTTGTAATGATCATATGCTCTAGCTATATAATCAATATGGATGATTATTTCATTTTTTTTTTTCTTTTGGAAACATTACAAATAACTTTAATGTTTAATTCATTTCTAAAACAGGATACAGGATAAATAACAATTTATAAATAACACAATAATAGTACAATCATTTAAAAAGTCCCGGAGCCCGCTAAACAGAAGACTCCACGAAATTACTTTGATAAATAAATTCGTGGAGCTCATGTCGAAACTGGGCTTCTCTCAAGTGGAATATATCAATATTCGAGGCGATATCGTTGAACAGTTTGATCACTCTCCCAAGAGGCATAGTCCCTGGCAGGTTAGAATTACCTCTAGGAAGAACAAACAATCTGTGCCTCCTTATCCTTAAATAATTGTCAGGGACAAACAAACGAATTTCAAACAAAATATCAGGATTTCTGAACACGCCGCGCACTAGGCGAAAGAAATGCATACTCAAGCACACATCTCTTCTAGTTCTCAACTCATTGTATCCCGACATACCCCATTATGACGATAGTATAATATAAAGTAAGTTACACGTTAAAATTACTTAAAATATTTTGATGTACAAGTATTTTTAGAAATAGTTTATTTTTAAAAATATACATAATAATTCACAAAACTTATTTATTTTCCAATTTAAAAAAAACACGGAATGAAAAATGATTTACGTAAGTAAAAGTCTTTCTACATTAAGCGATTCGGATATTATTTATATGAACTCAACATTCGTTACCTTAAGCAATGGATATTCATTGTCTTAAGCCAATCTGCGCCATAAATCTTTTAGGAAAAGCACTTTTCCGCTTCTGAATCACGGCAAAAGTGAGTTATAGCACTTTCTCCCAATAACAAAGTGAAAACTTACCACACGAAAATACTATCGCCATTCATTATTTCCTTTCCAATCCTAGCAAAGATCCAAGTTTTCAAATAAAAGTCGCACTTCGAAACAAATTATATCTGGAGAAAATAATTTAAAGTATTTGCGAATTGAGAAAAATGGTCATCTGAAAATTATTTTCAATTAAAAAAATTAAATTATTCCACAAAATACAGTTTTGTTAAATTTATCAGTTTATTAACAATTATTAATGTTTGTAATTAGTTTCAGAATTTACTGATAATTTAGCTTCATACTTAATTAGTATAATATATATTTTTATGAATCAATATGAATAAAGTAACAAATAATATTGTAATTAGTATATATTGAAAACTACTATTATAACACTGATAGTTTGGATGATGATTCTTATAATGTGCTTAATAACAAATTTGGCGCAATGAATGATGATTTTAAAAAAAAATTATACGTTCTGAAAATATAAGTAAAAATGTCATAATTTATATTAAGAGATTAATTTTTAATGTAAACTGAATATATAATTTTTAAATTATAATTTTTTGAGCATCATTTGCTGATTGATATTTTTTTCTTGAAATATTATTTATATATCTTGTATTCAATTTGAGATCCATTTTTAAATAAAATAGATACATTTTTCATCGTTGTTTTAACATGGATCACACTGAGCACTTTTTCACCACTTTTTAAACTGCAGTTTTGTTATCAATGAAGGCTTCATCAGTTCCAAAGTGTATAACCTTACACGATAAATTCTTCAATAATACTAAAATTTCAGTCTTCTTGCATCTGATTGAACATAACTCAATAATATATTTATGCATTTAATATTCCTAATATACTAGTAAGATCGTACTCTGGCACATTTTCGGGCATAATCATTCTACATTTTTGTCGAGAACTATTTCTAAAAGCGGCACTTAAAGCGAATTCTGAAAATATCGATTACATCCGTGATCCGGTTTCGCATTTCATATACGGCGGCCGCATATCATTCAAATAATTCAAATAACCCCATGGAATAAAAAATATCCGCGGCGGGAGTCGTCGCTGAACGCTTCAGGCCTTCAGGACTTCAGGATTCAGGAGGGAACGAGGCGTGTCGGCGCCCGGGGCCGCGACGAGTACGAACCAAGTTATTAAAAAGAGATTTATAACCCCACTGGTGATGTACCGTCACTTTATTATTTTTACTTATTTTGCCGCCTCTTTATTCATCCCCCAACAGCACGATGGCCGCGTTCTTGGAGGTTCTCCCTCACTCAGAGTAATGACTTGCATGTGGGAGGCGATTTCTATGAGCGGCCCCGGGAACCCTCCCTGTCGCTTTGGAACAATAAGCACTTTTGCGGAGGCACAAATTAAAAGTAAGAAAATCATTAAAAAAATCCCCGGTGTTGGGGTGCGCTGCCACGCATTTTTTTGTACACCGTAATCATAATACCTTTTTTGTAACAACCATTAATTTTCAAGGTTCGGATATTCTTTTTTAAATCTGAATTAATTTAATCATTTTTCACAACAAAATATTAAACGAAATAAAATATCATCTTTTGTAATAAAAAATAACATTTTATTACTTAAGATATTCATTTTAAAACTTATTGTGGCTACATTTTTAATTTTTTTTACACCGTTATATCTAAACATAATAAAATATGCTTATTACGAATTGTTTTTATATAAACATAACAACACTTTTTGGGCTAAGATTTTATTTTTCAATGTCCCTTAATTTATTTCAAAATATATTTTCACCACATATATACATTTATAGAAAAAAAAATTCAAATAATATATTTAAAAGGCTAAGATAAATATTTTTTAAATATCGAATCTATATATAATATATATAAATATACAGTTATCAAAAGAAATATCTTAAAAAAAAAATACTTACCAGTTTTTCTTATTTAAACATAAAAGCAAATAATTTTCAGGGTTTGTATTTAAATTTTTAACATGCCTATGAATTTTTTTTATACATAAACATATGCTTTGTACAATCTTAAATTTAAGACGTTTAACCGGGTAAGCTTGATGCTGAATGTATATGATGTTATCATCAAATTGTAAAATACTCATTCTAAGTCATTTTATTGTTATATTTAATCGTTGATATAATTAATTAATTAAATATTCAATCAATAGTATAAGAAAACATTCCTAATATGTGCACTATTTCAAGATATCTATACTAAATCTCTACTTAAATAATTAACAAATAAATTCATTTTATATCAATGATCAAGTTATCGTTCGGTATTATTAAAGTTGTTTTTAATACTCTACTTCCCTAGGATAATATCAATTGTGTTGCTACATCTATCTTAAATAAACATTTACTCCCACTCAGTGAAATGCTGTTTCACTTCGATAAATGTAAATGCCGAGAACACAAGAAATCAATCAGGAATGTATGCACTTTAGAATGGAAAGTAAATGCAATGAACAATAGCTTAAAGCTGCAAGTTTTATAGCGCAAAGCTGTATCTAAAGTGTGTTCTCAAGAAAGTAAACAGTATTCAAAACAGTTCTTGGATGTTCTCGGTTAGTGTTCGCTTCTTCTCCCGAGCTTTCTGCCCCTCTAGGTTCCCGGTCTCCTCTTCGAGGCAAAGTGTAAAGTATTACTTTTCAACTTTATTTACTTAGGGGTTTAAAGCAGCCTTCATCTACGGTTGCGGAGTGTACACAGAGCCTCCGCTACTCAACCATTTTATGAACTGCTCTATTTTTATTAGTTTGAAGTGATAAAGTTTTATATTTTGTATTACTATTTTATAAGCATGTAGTGAAATGTGTGGCATTACGTCTTTATTTGTTAAATAAATAATAGATAATTTTGTTACCTAACGTTTTTTTTTAATAATATACATTAATAATATAATTTTCCTCGATCTAGGACATATCTGCACCTGAAAGTCCAATTCAGAATATAAATGGTACCCGACAAACTCCAGAACAAAAGTCTAAATACTTGAAAAGTATAGTAGAGCAGTAGTATCTAAAGCGTATTTTTGATTACTTGTTAATCAGATTTTGTAAGGAAATCTATTGATGGGCTTGATGCTTCCGAAACCTGGACCATTTTGTCGTTAGAACTGGCTCAACCCGATACTATACTGAAGCCATAGGAACAGAGGAAAGTGATCATTTTCCATAATCTCATAACAAACATTAAATAATTAATAAACATGAAATCAATAAATTTATAACAACACTATTCATATTTTAATTCATTTGAAATTAATGAGTAGCATTGACATTATTTCAACAACATCATATGTGTATATTCAATTTTCTTTGACACCATTACAGTGATCATTTTTAGGAATGTCAATAAAATTGATATCAATACTAGAAAAAATGTTTTTTGGTGTTATTTTGTATTGATTATAAAAAACTCTACAAAAAAGTTAAATTTGATATCATAACATTATTTTATTTCCTTAATTTTCAATCAAAAAAAGTTTATTTTTTCTGGTACAGACGTTTTGAAATGCAATAATATTTATGCAACTGTCGATGCTTCATCACTCAAATTTGAGTCCCGCATACATGAATCGCATGAAAATCTACGCTATGGTGAACATCCATAACACTATCACTGGCTTACTCCACACACGCCCCTTACCCAGCACCCTTAAGCCTGCGACCAACATCCCTATTTCTACCCTTCAAACCACACAGCAAAACGAATATTTACATCGATGTCTGATTCAAATAAAAAAGAACCGTTTTTTGGGCTTTTTTTACTTCACAAACTACTGCATTGCATGAGCCAGTCATTTATTCGAATATTTTCACTGTACAATTTCTTTTGCGCTTTTTTTCAAACTCTCTCAATGCAATAAGTTCGAGTATATTTGTATAAGAGTTCATTGACGTAGTTTAATTAAAGTAAGAGTCTCGCAATTTCGCTATAACATCGATTATTCCATAAACACCTCATTAGATAAGAACCATCTCAGAGAGGCGAGCCTGATGGATTGGTCACATCATGCGCCACGATGGTCTTCTTCAATATATTGTGGAGGGGGTGGTTGAGGGTAGAAACTGTAGAGGGCGACCTTCACGGGAGTATTTGCAACAAGTATTCGAGGACATGAATTTTTGCGCCTATGCTGAGCTGAAAAGGGTAGCGGAGGACCGAGAGGAATGGAGATCGAGATGCAAGATTCTGTTGCTGCAAACCAATCCACCGGATTGATACTACGAAGAAGAAGTCACTGGCAAGATGCTTTTTTATGTTATCATTTATTCAATTAATATTTTTTTTACTTGCAAACATTTATTTTAAGAATGTTTATATTTATGTTTCTTGAAGGGATCCATATTATATGAAGGAGAAAACAAATATACTGTAAAAGCATTTCAAAATTTATCCTCGGCATTAAAAAAGGAAGCTTGGATACTGCCTGTTTTATGTCGACACACATTAACTGTAAAAAGATCTATTTTGCAGAGGTCGGCAAATGTAAGACATTCTATTATGTCCCTCGTTAATATGTTCTAGATATGAAACGGATATGAGAATAAATAGTCATTTATCAAAAACATATACGTAGGCAAAGGTTTCAAATAAATATAACACATAACATTTAAAGATAATATCAGCTATTGCACTATCAACTTTATCCCTCTGTGGCTAAAGCGCCTTCAAAAGGAATAGAATATTCATCAAAAAACAGATGAAATGGAAATGGAATCCAGTAATCTGTAATGAAATCCGCGTGCATTACCGCGGAGCAACCGGTTTCCCGTGCGTCGTTAAATGCAGATTTTTGCGATCCCGTGTCAAATATAACGGTATATGTCTCGTTTATGCCTCCCCAGGCGTACCACGTTTATTTTGTCATATATCCGAAATGAGAATCACCTATCTCCGCAAAGCCTTCAACCGAAGCGAGAAAGCCTTGCAACATACAGCCAAAAAAACCCCTTGCATACTCAGATAACTTTTTTTTACAATGACTATTATTTCAGCTTTATCTCAATATAAAGCGTTACTCCTTTTTAGATAGTGCTTTTACTTCAAAAAGGCGTTACCGCGTTATTTTTAAAGAAGGTGTTTTTTATGTATTAAACCACATAAGCAACCTTAACCAAGTAAATTTACGAGTACTCGTGTTGTAAGAAATGGTTTGAATACTAAGTACACAAAGAAAATAAAATAGATTTCAGCATATTTAAAACTTCAATCTTACAATTCTAAGGATTTTTTATGAATTCCAGTTTTCTACAATACACATAAAACGCAAAAAAGAAATAACATAAAAGTCTTAGGCATATTTTTTCAATCTTCATAGATACGTTTTTTTATTATTAATGGTTTTAACACAATTTTATTAATGTTATTTTATATCTAGTATTTTTTGATCGTTGAAAAATTGCAAAAATATATATTAATGATTAACTTTAAGCAAAATAATACAATAAAGCATTTTCAAAAAACTTTAATAAAAATAAAGAAAATTCTTCTACAGGCACTTGAGAAGCTACTTTGAAAATAACGAGTACATTTATTAAATTGCATACTTTACTTTTATGACAACTTTTTTTACCAAAATCTCATTATTTTTTGTTTTCACGCAAATGATGTTATAATACTGAAAGATGATATTTAAAAATTTAATAAACTGTCTTAAAGTAGAATAACTATACAAAATCTCGTATATTTTTCATAATACTATGATATTTTGTCGGGCATATCTCCTTAAGATTTTATGGTTGATGAACATATTTTTTTTATAGAATTTATCGTTAAGAATTGTAATTTCTTCATTGACACAATTTTTCAATGCATATAATGAATTATATTAAGTAGGTACAAATTGACAAATAATGAAAAACATTTACGAGATTTTATGGAATATTTTAATCATCACGAAATTCTATACAAGATTTTTTCTTTCTTGTATTATAATTTCATACTTTATCTTTGAATTTACTGATAAATGTCAAAGCCTTCTAGGATATCACCGGACTTTTGCATTTTATTTTTTTCCATTTCTCGAATCATTTAATTACTTTAGTAAACCAATATTTTTATTTAATTTAAAATTAAGAAAGTTAATTAGTAATGATATACAATTTTCATTGCTTATTTTATTTTTTATTTCATTTTATTAACGGCCTAGGCCAATACATACGGTTTTAAAATAGAAAATACAATAAATGAAATGGTATAACAGAACAATATAATAGCTAAGACAATACATTTAGACAAAACATGAACATGAGTAAAAAAAACAGATCCAGCACATTAGTAGAGGGATCTGCGAAATGCTGGAAGGTCCACCCCGAAAAAGTCCAAGTCACTAGAGGAGTTAACCAGTCTACACATTCTTAAAATAGCAGAATAGAATCCGTAGTTTATGTTAATAAATACAACAAACGACGCTAATCAATTGATGTCTATAGAAATATTCATATACATATGTTAAAAACAACGGTTATCGGTTAAATTTCATTAAGAAATAAGAAATAAATTTATCACAACCTTTAACATTTTTTACGCCTCATCAAAGTTGGTTTTGGATGTCCTTACATGTAGCAGGTCACTGCCTCTAGTGAACCGGGAGGGAACATTGAACGTAATTTCCTGCAATAATGTCGAGTCATCGATTATGGAGTTCATAATTTTAAAAATAAACAGCAAGTCAGTCACTGTTCTACGTCTCTCCAATGTAGATACATTAAGTCGCCTCTCTATATCTTCATAGGAGTAGCTACCTCTCTCAAGGCCGATCAGTCGTGCAACTCTTGACAAGAAGAGTATGTAAGGTGTATATAATAAAAGTTAATTTATTTAATTATTAATAGCGAAACACATAAAAGACTGGCATAAATGTTTTGGAGCTCCATTGCGTGTACGATTTATTAAATTTGAAGCCAGTTGCGTTTTTCGGATATTGAAAAGATCGAAATTCTGCACCAAAAAAATGATGCTCGTCAATATTAATAATTGTTTCCCGGACGAGGATAAATTTCGGGTCGCAATGGATGGCTCCCGCGGTATCTTCATCCGCACAACCAACAGTAGGATGAGCGATATCACCCCAAAACCAGGCCCGAACTATTATTTATTACTGAATTAATGTACATGAGATCAACAACAAACTATATTAATATTTTACATTAACGCATATAATAATGTTGTTGTTCTATTTATTTTCAAAAAAGTAGTTCGCTCAATGGCCCTTTTATACATTATTTTTTAACGCATTTGATCGCCACTATCCATCCCCTGGGACTTCTCACCAAACTTGACGATTGGGAGACTTATAATTGTGTTGTCTTACGGCAAACTCTTTTACAATTACTGCATACTCATTTAGTATACAAATTATATTCAAAGCAAGCATTCTCTACAATCTACATAATAAATACAGCATTGTCAATTAACAATTTAGACATTCACAAAGTATACATACTAAAACATGATCATTCTGTGTATATTCATTTTTTAACGGCTCTTGCATGAGCTTCCATGAAAGCAACAAAATAATATGTAAAACAATAAATGCTATTAAAAAACAAAAAACATTTACATCAATAGATTACTTGCACTTAATTAAGAATCATCAATGAATTCCCTTAAACATTATTGATTTCCAAAACACATATAGCCATCACACAATTCATATCCACCTTCTCACTCACCCTCTGCTTTATATAGAGCCAACACTCGCTATACTAATTGACTTGAAAATAGCCATTCGACGTGGCCGAAACATGTCGTCTACAAATATATTGTGGGATAAATTCTGAAAAATTATTTTATTTATATCTGATATAATAGAATTCCACCAAGAATTATCGATCGAAAAAATCGAAATAATTTAAGAAAAACATAAAATGTTAGTCTTAGTTTTAGATTTAAGTTTATATGATACGCAACGTTGCAGGCGATATTATCTTTGTTTTTACAAACCGCTATCTGTCATGTAAGAGCGGATAGTACATCAATTGGCCGATAGGTGGTCTTCGGGCGCTGCTACTGTTACTGCACGGTCAAAGTCACTTTCTACCAGGTACAAAGTTTATTTATTTATTAAGTATTTTATATGAAATAAACGTCAATGTGCTTCTCGATGAGTTCTTAGCTTTCTGGCTCGCTCCTCATCCATTCACAACGCGATCTAATGATGATCGCGGCAACATGTAGTTGCCTTTAATAAACGGGGGGTGTCAAGTGGTACAAGAGTGCTGGTAAGATGTTAAAACGTCCCCGGGAAAGTAAAATAAATCTTTTTTTTCTATGTTCCGGATTCGGCTCTGTCAAAACGCTCTCATAAACTCTGGATTATAAACTGCCAGAGTGATCCGTGTGGCTCGCCCGCAATATTCCGCCCAGACTTCTCTATATCAAATCACATCGCAGCCAGACATTCTAATATCACGTAGCATTTTTTGAGTTTATGGTCCCGGGCCATTTTTCGGGCGTTATGGAGGATTTAGAAGTCGTTACTTGACGATCAATAATCCGAGAGTATTTTTTATGTGAGCACATACCAGAAAATCCCTTCAGACTACACATAATGAAGACCAACAAGCATAATCACTGGATTTCTAGCAATAACAATATAAGCAATATTATGCCCGGAACGTACTTGTAAAGGTGACCGCCAGGGTGCACCACGTATAGTTGGATCTTGCCGCCTCATAGTACTAAATAATGAAGATTTTTGGATCATCATATAAATAAGCCATTCTCTTAAAAATCTGATTAATAAACACTCCAATATTACTCGAATGTCATACCTAGATTCTCTTCAACCCCCAGACTGTTGTCTCTGAGGCCGTAGTGAACTATGTATTTGTGTAAATAACTCAGGATGATACATGAATAAGAACCGTTGACTATGCTACAACTTGTGGTGATCATTTTCTTAAAATATAAAGAGTACTTAAAATATTTCGATAATTATGGCACCTATCATTTAAAAAATAATGTATTTTTAATACTTCAATAGTTCATATGAAAAAAAACCTCAGTTTTGTACAAAATGTTATCAAAAATACTTTGAAGTAACGTTAAGATTAGTAACTGACAATACTTATATGTAGAATAATTATAATTTTATATTAATTTGAATTAAAATATTAACAATTTAAACATAATTATTTGTGATTTTATATTTATTTTCAAGGGATTATATATCTTGGACTCTCTCGAGTTCATCTTCAGTAATAGTTAATAATTCTTTCGATTACTATATTTTCATTTTTATAAATATCAATTACATAGAAATGTTTTTTTTTGCTACAATTTTTCAGCTTAGACGGTATTTGAACTCAAGAATACTAGCATGACGATTGATCGTCTTAGCTGCTAGGTTATAACCCTCGACATGTTGGAGCTTAAGGAATCGTTATTCTCCTATACTGATCCATTATCCGAGTGTATGCTTGAGCAATCGAAATTTAGCCCGAGGAGAGAGCTAAGTCCTAATAAATTTTACAGCGTGACATTTATTCTCGTTTAATAGCGTTTCTACCCGAATAACCATTCGTTATATTTTGTTTCCACTGATGATGTCAAATAAAAATGAGCTTAACCCCAGTTCATATTATTTGAAACGACTCGTAAAACGAACACGTTCGTATATTTTCGTTGAATAGATGTTACTAAAGATACAAAGCATTGTCAATCATTTTTTTAACAGATACAAATATATAAATTTACAGTATTACATTTATTTATAAATATTTTAAGTTGTAACTCTGTTATTGAAGTATCGTTGTATTAAATTTCAAAAAAATATTTCATTACTGACTTATATTTCATCTGTTTATTAATTCAATATAAGAGCGTATAATTAATTTAAAAATATACATTTGTGACGTCATATCTTCTTTCAAATATATTTTTATATATTCGTTGAAATAAATTGTTTTTATGCGAAATTTAAAACAGAATAAAACATTTTTTAATCAAGTTTCAATTAAAAATACGTTTAAGTTTTATTGTTTTCCTCACAGCGACATTGTCTCAGCGTGTCTTTTCGGATCCATCTTAGAGAAAGCAATTCATAGAGGTGCACATCCAATACAATTTATTTGAAGAAATAGAAAGCCAAAAAAAAAGAATCTTACAGATGTTATCTTTTTGGGGCCGGAACAGATTGTTTTTTTTTGTATTTACCAACGACAATGCCACATCGTATGCACGATATTAAATTTAACAAAAAGTGAAGTTACATTGAACACCAACCATGACATATATGATTTACCTCCTGTTGCTATCCACGTATTGTTGTTCGGGGTAAGTCACTCCTGTTCCCAAATTTTATAAGCCTCGGATACTTGTGGCTATTCATCTGATACCCTTAAGAAATGTAATTAACAAATACAGCTGACTTTTTATCTCGGCTTTCACTTTGCCGGCCGGTATAGCTCAAAAATCAAAGCGTTTGCTTTGCAAGCCCAAGGTCGTGAGTTCGATCCCTGACGGAGATTAAAAAAACATTTCTGAGCTCTAAAATACCCCCGGTTGGTGTGAATTTGATCCCTTCACCCGTAAAATGTCAGTCATAGCCTATTAATTAAAACTGGTGCATGACGAAAGTCGTCCCGTGAACACCACCCATTCATAGTAAAATCCTGTAATAATGAGGATGACAGTAGTAGTCTATGACATTGGCGGATCAATACTCCACATGCAGCGCTTAGCCATATGCTCCATGGTAAGCGTCATAGAATTCCGCAGATGAGACTTCAGAATTACTATCACCATCTGTCGGTATTCTCTCCTGTATGTGTTTACATAAAAAAAACATAGTTTATTTTATCAGTTCGATATAACGTGTGATTATAATTCAATTGAATATATAATATGTATTTCACTTTGTTTTAATATGAATAACTTAGATTTTCATAAATTAAACCATAAATTTGTGCATACAATGGACTTCACTAGTCGTCAGCATAAGCAATTACAAACATACCAAATTATATAATACATTGCAATAGTGCAAAAAAAGAAACTATTTAAAGGCAGAAAGATATAAAGAAGAATAGAGTCTTTGAATTATGCAAAAAAAAATACAATAATAGTACTGAAAAAATAATGCATTGAATAAATCGATTTTTTTACAAACAAACTTTGCTGTATTACCTGTCTTATTATACTCGTATATTAATTATGAGGATTACGTGTAAATATGACTGTCAAAAATTACTACTAAGTTAAGGAAAAACAAAATTACATTCCGAAAAATATAATATATTGATTTAATTATTAGATTAGGCTATTATTATTTTGAACTTCATAATATCACCATATTTTCACAGATTTATATTCCAGTTTTGTGTTTTTTTACTCTATTCTGATATGACCATCCAGACACAAAAACCGCCCGAGACTGGCTCGTGTAAAGTAAGTAGTGAAATGAATAAAGCAGACACTTGACTCCCATATCTCCTTTGGAATTTGAAATCAAGCTTTTCCAGTTTAAATACGTGTAATACGAGCCCAGTTTTGTAATTATAAAATAAAATGCAAGCGATTAAAAGAGCTGCAACAGGATTTAATTTCTTTCCTATATCCATTCCGCTGCACCAATTGCCTGGAACTCACTACCGGAAAGCATAAGAGAGCTTAAAGCGGAGGCATCCTTCAGAAGCAGACTCAAGACCCACCTTTTTACTCAGAGAGGCAAAGAAGCGCTTTTGGAATGATCATTCGGTCATAAAAGAGCGCTTTACAAATACTAATATAATATAATAAAATAATAATTCCGCATCTGGTCACCGCAATATGCTTGCACTCAGTACTGTCAGTTGTAGATAAGCAATTAAGTAATAAGACATCTCTGCGCCCAAATGTCAATCTGGAAACATATATAGTTTCCGACGAACTCCAAGGCACTAGCCCAAAGTCTTGAAGAGACAGCAGCTATAGTAGCAGAGGCATATATTTTTGTGATTTATGATGATAAGTCCGACGCACCCGTGGCTTAAACCATTTGGTCCTAAAGATAGGCCTGACCCAGCCAGCGACATGCGGCTTTTTTTTTCTCATATCCGTCTCATACTCAAGGAACATATTGCAGCCACTTAGTTCTGCCAGCTGCCATTCCTCGATCTAGGACACATCTGCACCTTAAGGTCCACTTTGGAACATTTATGATTCTCGATAGCTACGCAGAAGTTTTAGTGCATCAAGAAAGTGTAACTATAGTATCCGAGACATTTTTTTGGATGATTTACTAATCTTATCTCTTTACTTAAGGAAATCAGATTATTAATCCGAAGCTCCCGAGGCTTGGACAAGTTTGTTCTAAGGGGTGGCTTAACACAAATACGGCTAGCCGGTGGGTGCAGCTCAATGGTCAAAGCGTTTGCTTGACAACCCAAAGTCGTGGATTCGATCCCCGAAGGAGATTAAAAAAAAAACGTTTTCTAAGCTCTAAAATACTCCAGTTGGTGTGAATTTGATCCCTCACCCATAAAATGCCAGTCATGGCGTGTTAATTTAAATTTGTGGTAGACGAAAGTCATCCCGTGAAGACCACCCATATATAGTAAATTCCTGTAATAATAAGGAGGATGCGTGAATGTCGGACTGTAATGTATGACGTTGGCGAATCAATACTCCACATGCAGCGCTTAACCATATGTAACATGCTTAGCGTCATAGAATCCACAGATGAGACTTCAGCATCACTATCACCATCTGTCGGTATTCTCCTGTATGTGTGTATAAAAAAGCAACATTCAATTCAATATAAATATTACAAACCATAAGTATTCACTATCAGAAACATTAGTTGTAGAATAATACTACTCTTATAGTTTTGCTTTATAAATTTAACACAAACTTTGTTGCGAGAAAAAATATGAAATTCATCACTCATTTTCCAATATGCAAAATATTTTATGCTGAAAAATGCACAAAAATTCGTACAACGTTGTTATAAATTCGACGAATATTTGAAACATTTTTCAGCTGAAAAAAAACCATTCGCCTATCGAGCGACCGTATCAAACTACGCATTGATATATTTATGAGGTCTGAAAATGAATAAAAAGTGTTTCAATGGCGAATTATTAACCACCGGAAAGCATTAAGGCTGTAATTTACATAGACATTGACCCTCTTTGACCTTCAGAGCTTTTTTAAAATAGTATTTACGGCTTTAAATTGTGGAAACAGAAAAAATATTTAAGCAAAATTACATATATTATTGAAAAAGTTTCAGTTTTTATGATTTTACAGAAAGTATTATTTATACATCTTGCATTCACTTTAATATACATTTTTAATATAAAAATATTAAAAAAAAAACAATCAGTTATTTTTTGACGCTGAATAACTAAGAAAGCTTACAGTGTAAACGAAACCATGCTCTTATTTTCAAGAATGTTATTTGATCCGATTCATAATGAGCGCTTCATAAGTTAAAACGTATTTTACTAATTTAACCCACTTAAGTTTCTTAAGATATATACCGATTTTAAAACTAAGTTTTAATCATGGAAGTTTTATTATTAATAATATATAGAAGTTTATATATATGTTTTTAGTAACAACAACAAGTCAAAGGTAATTTTCCAGGTACAATTAAATATACATATTACGAGTTAGCTGTAACTTTTGACAGTTAAAAGATCTTTTTATAGTACAAATCAATATCAAAACACCAATATGCTCTTGTTATTTTATTTATTTTCTACTACAGAAAATACTTATTAACATTCGAAAGTCATACCCACAAGTATGCTAAAAAATATATTTTATCGGTTTACATCATTCGCCATGATGGTGTTCTTCACGGCATTATGGAAGGTATGGTTGAGGGGAGAAGCTGCAGAGAGCGACCTAGGCGGGAGTATTTGGAGCAAGTGTTCGAGGACATGAGTTGCAGCTGTTATGCTGAGCTGAAGAGGGTTGGAAAGTATCGACAAGAGTGGAGATCGATATGCAAGATTTTGTTGCTGCAAACCAAACCACCAGCTTGATACTATAGGGTCCGCCATCTAACGTTTTTTTTTCAACTGGTGTTTATTTCGTGAATGGTAACACTGAGCCCATGTTTGATTTGACAGATAATTAGTTTTATCCTTCCGCTAAACGAATATGGTTGTGTATGCGCTTGAACAACGCTGGGAAATATTGCGACATTACTTTGAAAATCATGGTAATGTTGCAGAATGTGTGCGAAAATTGCGTACGGATTTTGGAAGAAGAGAATCACCGTCAGCTCTGTATGTTCATTATCTTGTGAAAAAAGTGAAAGAAACTGGCATCCTCATCGATAAACTAAAGCGTGAAAAGCCAAAAACAGTGCGTACACCCGAGAATATTGCTGCTGTGGCAGAAAGTGTGCGTGAAGCGCCATCAATGGCGCTTCCATGCGGCGCGGCCATGTTGAACAAATTTTTATTTACAAAAATTGAAGAGGAGGATATTGGCAACATTTGGTTTCAACAAGACGGCGCTACGTGCCACACAGCCGAAGCTACACTCGATGTTTTGCGACCTGTTTAAAAAAAAAAGTTATTTGGCGGACCCTTTATAAGATATATTACAAAGAATAAAAAATGAAGAGAGCTATTTCCACTTTTATTACACTTGTACATTAAATTTTATGGGCGTGTATTTTTTTAAATTTCTAAAAAGAAACTTATTTATAAAAAAATTATAATTGTATTACTTATTATGAATATTTTAGTCATATTTAAAATATTTATCCACTTTATAAGCAATCTTATGGAAGTAAGTATGTAATGTAAAATTTAAAATAACACAATTTATAAAAACGATTTTCACTTTTTCCATTAGCTGGTTTTAGAAAAATAATATTTGAAACATATTTGAAATTTTCGTTGAGAAAATATTTTTCATGAAAATGTAGGGTAAATTAGAACAGTATTCGTTTCTGCCTGGAATATTTTTATTTCATACACTTCACATATAAAAGTAATTTAATATGTTTCCTGCTTCAATATAAAGTATATTTTACTTGGAATATTTTTTTACAATCATGAGAATACCGGTAGGTACATGTTAATTAAAATTAACTTGATATACGAGTAATTCGCTTATAAATATTTAAGTAGAAGCCTTACAAACTTTTATGAAGGGAATGAAATCTAATAACAGCAGAGTATAATATATATTTTAAAACACGTATTTCATTATTTGATATCAGATCATTTTAACTAGATATTCATAAAAATTTTCATTTAAGTTAAGTTTTTTTTATTATAGTTTAAGTTGCTCAATATATTAAATAATAAATCGATTTCTTAATAAAAACATTAAGATCAAAATAATATCAATTTCTAATGTATGATATAATCTGTTTCAATCAGTATTATAATCAATATTAATAAACAGAGGACCTAGCCCCTGGACACGACCAGGGTTGGAATATATAGAGGTCCCTTAACAGACTTCAGACCGGAGTATGCAAGACGAGGACACAAATGAAAGCCTAGCAGTCTTACAGCGGACCCACTGAATGTGACTGCGGCGTGTAGCAGACCCTGTCACACCTTCTGGAGTGTGCGTTGTGTCCGAGTAGCTGCACCCAGCAAAGACCTGATGATGGCCGGGAGTAACGCCATCGACGTCGCCCACTTCTGGGCAGACAGGATCTGACCCTGTTGTTTCCGACACGATTATATATTTAATTTATCATTGAAGTATTGTTTATTTAGTTTTTCGTTTTTTATAATATATCATATACAATTTATATATATTATGTACACCACAAATTGCTGCCATTCAGTTCTGTACAGTTTCACATTTCATGTTTTGTTTTTAGACATTTCTGTACCTGAAGGTCCACCCGGGAACATTTATGGTTCCTGATAACTTCTAGGATGATAGAGAGATGATAGTTCCAGTATCCGAAGCATATGCTGTGTATATTTTTAATCTGATGCATTGAAGGGATTATTGGCTCAACGCTGCTTTGTCTTCGACCGTTTAGTCTGAAGAGGCAGGTTTTTCCAATCAACGATACACTTAAGTAACAATGTTACTTAACTATCGTTGATCTAACGAGAACTACTCTAACAATTTGATATTGTCATTAGTCTAAAGAAATAGTAAATCTTGTGTATTAAAAAAATATTATAAATTGTATTAAAAGTAAATGATATTACACAACAATTAGATTATCAACTTATCTAACCTCACATACACCCTTAAAATATTACACAAAACGTGTCTGATATCTTAAATTTCCGGATTTAACATTAAATCCTGAAATATATTATTTAATACTTTTTTATTTACGCTCACGAGTCGTTATATTAAAATTCAAATTTCAGTTTCAGCCAGGCCGCAGTGAAAAAATAAATTACTTCATTTCTCGTACAACGTTTTCATTTTAGAGCAATAATTATCTTCCCATTTGATAATTGTTCGCCTCAGTAGAGCTCCGACCCCGAGTTACGTTTTTCATTCTAATTTCGGCCAATTAATGCGGTTTTACTTTGCCCCGCCCACTGGAGGATACCTTTGTGAGGATTTAAGGCAGTCATAGTCAACCATACTCAATAAAATAAAACAACCATATTTATAGAGAAGTACTTCACCATAAAATTTAATTTATGATTATAGCATTTATGAAGTGGATAGTTTTACTATATCAAGTATTTTCAAGTATTCATCAAATAAATACACATAAAAATTCACGGCAAACACCATTTTATAATCAAGTAATCTATAAGGTACACTTTTTTTTTATTGAAATTTTTTCCATTGTCATTGCCGTGATTTCATGTGATATTTCTTTCTATGTTCTTGCTTTAGAACTAAATTTTCCAGGCCTTGAGACCATCGAGCTAATCATTCGATCTAATAAAAACATTATCATTATGTTGACTGCATACGAAAATTCTGTTATGAATTGATCAGAGAAAGCTCGTAATCAAGAGGATCCCAGCGTGTGCCGTTTATTTTGAATTATTCTATACATATTTATAAAAAATTCTTACCAGTTTACTAATATTCTTTTCTTGGCAACAATTTCATTTTAAAAATCTTATCTTATTATTAAACAAAACAGACTTTCGTTATTAATTTTAAAATGCGCGTTTTTTACATGAACAATTAAATATTGTTTTGCTTTTTCTTTCATTATCATATTCATTAGCATATATCTATCAACTGTTGAACTTTGGCCTTACTTGTGAATTTTCCATCCTTTTCGATAATTTGCTTAACGTATCTAGTTTTCTCTATTATTTTATTCTCATATTATGTTTTAAAATAATACTTCATATACTAAGCACCCTAAAACAATTTCGGTGAAGAATCTTTAAGTTTAAAAAAAGGTTTCAAAGGTTTGTAACACGTTCATTAAAATCTGAAAGCTACTGAAAAATATATCCGATGATTACGCGGATTATGAAATACGGGCACTCTCTGTAAGATTTTTGTAAAGTCCTGCAATGGATAGCAGTCCACCAGCCTCTACTTGCACACCTCCTACCGAGACTTTGATTATATTAAAAATGCCCGGAGGACGTACCGCGCTAATGACTTTAAATAAATAAGTACGTCAATTTAGTTTTAATGAACTCGCCAACGAAATCTTTTTTATTTTTCTTCTATTTCTGTGATAAGAGGATAGACAGTAGCGGCTCTAGACAGTAGCTAGCTCTAGCGGCAATGTTTTTTTTATTTTGTCACATTACGTTTATTTAGAATTCTATTTGAGATGCATTTTATTTATTTATTTTATAATTTCATTAAATTATGCTCTAATAATAACAAAACTGTTGGTCAGATCAATTCGTTTGATAACCAACAACACTCTTACGTTTAACTTGCAATCAATAGAACACAGGCGTAAGATTGATTCACTTAGTCTTTTCTACCGTGATTGCCTCGTTCGCGGCTCTTCGGAACTTAAAGAACTAATTCCTCCTAGTTCCCCCGCACCCACCCACAACTGACAAACTCGTCTTACACTTGTCCAACATCCTTACACGGTTAATGTGTGTCGACCAAGAACTGGCAGTTTGCAAAGTTCCTTCCTTAATGCCACCAGTAACCTTTGGAATGCTCTTCCAGCGTCTGTGTTTCATTCTTCCTACAATCTGGATCTCTTCAATAAACAGATAAATATACACTTACAATCTCCCCAACCTTCCCACAATCACGAACACAACACACGTTTTCCACTGCAGCGTCCAGCCTTCCTGGCTGAGCGTTATAGAGTGCACTGTCTTGACCGGTTGTGCGCTCCTATATGCGATTACATAAAAAAAAACTTGGTTAGATTATGCAAAATGGAGTACTAAATGGTATATTTTTATATTAATGTTTTAAAATAAAACAATATTAAAGGAGTATAAATACTTATATAAAAACTGACGCAGCTTTTAATGGAAGTGAAACCGCAGTATTTCAAGTTTTAAGTGAACAAACAGTGATAAGTGTGATTCGTGTTAGAAAATAAGTAATTATCTATTTAAAAAGAGTAAAATACGTTTAGTTGTTAAATACGAACACGTCGCATTGATGATTTTTATCCATCTTATTGAGTTTATGTGCAGCTAGATGAAATATTTAGCATTTTTTCCGTAACAGTTATAAATATTGACGAGAGGATATTGCTTTATTGACTAAGCTTGCATCCGCTTGCGTCATCACATCACAACGATAAGCGCAAGCGTTTATTGTTCTGCCAAATGGAGATGAAGCCTTACCAACAGATTATGGCGGACCAATAGTCAAACAATTGGACTCAGTGCCGCCTCCTGACTCCTAACTCCACCGTCAGCTGACAATCGAGCACGGATTATTCATCATCGATCGACTATAACTTTTACCACGCTTACACACAACATTTCAAAAATAATTGATTTATAAATTTAATAATGTTTCGAAACCGCTAAGAATACAACAATTTGACATCAGCATGATATAGCCCTTGCTGACTGGTACCGAAAACCTCAATATACAATCTTTCGTCTCTTATTTATGTTCGCTTGTCATACATTTATGTGTCCGCCATTTGGAACTAGTTATATAGACCGCCATTAGTAGCGCTGGGCGAGAACCATCACGAGCGCGGCAGTCGGGTACCGTCCGTCGGCGAGACCGCATTGTTAAGTCCCGATCGGTCGCGGGGAAAGTAACGCCATATTATGATCGACCGGGAAACCAAGTTTTAACGTATATATATGTCAATGAGCTTCTGAAAAAGTCTTTGTTTTTCTGGCCTGCTCCTCATCATGCCCTCACGAGACTAAATAATATTAATAAAAAATGCTTCTATATAAATGCATATCATCGTAAAACACCACACAAGTGCACATTAGTCCAAAATAAAGCCTTCCATCTGGCATGAACCTTGATTGGCGGACCTAGAAATCTCGGAACAGATTTTAAACCAAAGTCAAAACAAAAGACAACCTCGAGCGATGGGGGAATGCATCGGCAGAAAGAGTAACTGCTGTGTGACGTTGGAGACCGTCTCACACCTAAGATTCTGCCCCATGAACCTGACTAGCTGCATATCCCAAGACCTAATGCTTGGCAGCACACGGGCCATCGATGTTAGCCGATATTGGGCCGAAACAATTTCACGATGTTGACACGAAGAAAAAGAAAACCGTGCAAGTTGTTAGGTTTATTTTATTTTGAGTGTGCAAAATGAGTGGTCCTCACATATACGAGTATTTGCATAGAAATAATTTGATATAATAGCTTAATGGTTTATACGTGTTTTTTATTGCATAAACCACATGCAGAATAGACAATAAATTGAAATTATGACGCTTAACCAGGACGGCTAGACGTTAAGAGCAAGAAATACTCGTATTTGTATGTGGGTTGAATAGATTGCATTTATACATTGATGTTATTAAAGAGTTCTAGATTGCATATTAAATAAATAACATAGATAACTGAAAGAGAATTCCAAACCTTTCAAGCTTCAAGCATTCAGGAAAAAATTTCGGAAACTGAAATATCTTGGTTAACCGTTTTAGGGTGTACAGTCAGTGTGGGACGAGTTTGTTGGATGTGAGTGGTAAAAAGTACAAAAAGATATTTATAATTAAATATATATTTTTAAATAATTAACATCACAATCGTATACTTACGTATGAACGTCGTGGAACTAATTATCCCGAATAAGACCCTTATAAGACTTATCCATCTTTGTAATTGGAGACTCTTCAAAAAAGTAGTGCGTTAAGATTCCGATTTCTTCCACACCACAGTAGTCCATTAATTAATTTGATATGAAAAAGCCTTGATATGTAACTTATAAACTGAAACAGAACGGCTACATAAGAAAAATATAATGAATATTAAAAAGATGAAGAATTATTCTACGATAATACTGTCGTCATTTTAAGAGTATTAGCTTCAGTTTAATTATCAACTTAATATAATATTAATATACCTGTAATATAACGGGCGGTGTAACTAGAGTGGACAGAGTTCGAAATGAGCATACTCGGGGTTCACTTCGGGTGGCCCCTATACCTGAAAAGATAAGGGAAAACCGCCTAAGATGATATAGGCATGTGGCATGGAGAGATGAGGACTACACGGTGAAGAGAACCCTCAATATACCCACGCTGAGAAGAAGACCTGGCAGACCGCACGCAACCTAGACTGCAACTGTAAGCCAGGATCTGAAAACTCTGGGTTTGACTGAGAATGCAACGCAGGACAGACAGAAATGGCGAATGTTCACAGGGAGAGCCGACCCCAGATTATGGGAAATTGCGAGGCTAAAGAAGAATTAATATACCCGTAATAATTATCAACGCTGTCGTTGAAATCGCGGCTCAACTCCACATACTATCAGTATTGCGCTGGCAAGGAGATTATCGTTTCAGGAGTGAATTAAAAATGGTCCTATCCGCTTATTTACATAATTGATTGCTCTCCGCTCTGATTACTTCATGAAATGTGTAAGCGCCGATGATTGGTTAATGCGCTTGATCACTTCAATTCATTCTCTACATCGTGATGATTAATTCAAACACTGTTGTTATTCATATGAAGTGTTATCTACATGTCTATATATTGTCCATAAAGTACTTTTGTGGTACAATTACAATAAGATTTAACCTCGATGAAGAATTAACGATCCAGGCTTCAAGAGTGTTGAATAATCACTATCTCATCGATGATTTTTCAAGCTTAAGCTCTTGTTATTCTGGAAGCCCATTTGGTTTCATATTGGTGAAGACCATCCATTCATAGTGAATTCCTGTAATAATAATGATGATGCGTGAATGTTTGTAGAATGTATATGACGTTGGCGGATCCATACTCCAAATGCAGTGCTTATCCATGTGCAGCTTGATAAGCGTCATAGAATTCCACACATAAGACTTCAGAATCACTATCACTATCTATCAATATTCTCCTGTATGCGTTTACATAAAAAAATGATCTTGTTATCAACTGCAATTCACAGATATAAACCATGATTAACTGCACTTTGTGTGCTAATTCTTAACTTTGCAACCCTGCAATATTTCTCGTATTCCTCATAAACGTTTCAATTTCTCCACTAATCACTCAATTATTTCAATCATATCCCATTGATTTTTCATCAATGATTGCTGAAAAATAACTGAAAAAATGCGTACAACTGTGAGTTTATTTGTGAAAATAAAAATTGCTTGACGTTTTTCTTCAAATACTATCGTTCGTGAACATAGTCAATAATTACACACTGAATGTATTTATTGTAGAGAACTTGAGAATGCTGATTCAATCAGGTAGAACTCGATGTATCTGGAAACTAATAGAAATGAAAAAAAAAATAACCGGATACTTTAGTCTAGGCATGGATATTGAAATAAAAAAATATATTGATATACGTATAATACGATGAAACTTATTGATATAGAGTATATACTATGAATTAACAAGAAATATTGACTATTAAATATAAAAAAAGGTTAATGTTTGAACATCACCTTCATTTTTTTACAATTACTTGTTATTGACGTTAACAGTAATTGAGGTAAAATTGCAAAATTACCTTTTTTTAGAACATAACGATACATTTGGTTTGTCTGGAATTCAATATCTATCGAAACATTATCATCTCTTATTGTTCCGGAACCGAGCTCGCGGTCCCGAAATTACAGCATCAGCTAAATGGTGACGCCGGAATACCAAGGTTCCGGCACTGAGGATAAGTTCAAAGACCAGAGTTGAATTGCTACTGATTTATTTGACAACATATCCCTTCTTTATATCTTAGTTTACAACATGAGTAAGCATTTTTTACTTTATAAAATTAATATTAATAAATTGATTTTCATACACCGCAAATTCCTAGATACCTGTTGTTTTGGACCTTGATCCCTTCATTTTAAAGTGGCAAAATATCGTGATGGTCAATGTCTTGTGTCGTACCCGACTGTATGAATCGACAAATGCGAGCTAAGATAGAGAATTTGATTATAATTAAACAATTAATACTTTATAGACTTTTGATATTTTTTTATACAAAAAAATATGTTCAAATAATTTTTTAAACACCTATATTAATAACAATTTTCTTTAATTACTTTTCAGAAAGTGTATTATGATTTTTGATGATGTGTTAAAACTATTATTTATCTTATCGAATTAAAATTCAATTGTTTGACTAAATATATATATCAATAATATTTTATAAAGTCAAACATTATTCGATATATCGTTATTCGTATTGAAACTAGTTTATTTAAGCGTAGCTGACGCTGCAATCCATGAAATGCAAAACTGAGGGACATTATAAATAATTTTGCCGATAGCATTTTTCTTTGCGCGATCCGGGCACGACACCCGCGCGCCCTGACACGATAATCATTACTGCATACATTTACCCGCGTGCTCACTGACGGCACGCTGGCACGTGCAGGGCTGTCACAATTCCACATTTAAATATCATCGCATATTACATGATTCATCGAAATCTCTACATCAAAAACAAATATTGTATTATGTAAAGCTTGATATTAATCCTTTAGGCTGATGCTGTAAAGCCTCGAAAAACGATCTTTTGTCTCATATTTTGTTCGCTCGCCTGTCATGCACATGTAATGTTTTTAATCGTATAGTATTGCACGGTGTTTGCATGCGCCATCTTGTTTGTTATGACAGTTGGTCCATTTCATGTTTACCACTGTCATAATTACTTCGGATGTCTGCCGCCATGATTTGGCGGCGCTAAATGTCAGAGCGGGCAGTCAGTCAGAACGCGCCCGCCATCGTTATAGGAGCGCCTAAGGGCGTCCCCATAACGGGCGACGTTATTGACAAATAAACGAGTAATATTTGAAACAGAAGCAAGTGTTTGTATTGTGAACCTGATCCTGCATCCTTCATCCAGTTAATCGATGTCCTAAATGGAAGAGGAGGATATCAGTATTAAATTTCAGTCATAACCTTTCAAATGCGCTTCCAAAATATTACGTATTTCTTCCGTGATACAATTTCAATCTCATTACACAACATTTAATGACATATTTTTCATAAACTTTTTAGTAACTTTTGACTTTTTATTTTGAACATTTCAATTTTAAGAAAATATCTAAAGCACACTCTGGTTTTTGAAACACTAACAGGAGAATACCGACAGCTGTTACTAGTGATTCTAAGCGCTGCATATGGAGTCTTGATCTGCCAACGTCATAGACTACAGCCCAACATTCACGCATCATTCTAATTATTACAGGAATTCGCAACAAATGGGTGGTCTTCACGGGACGACTTTCGTGTACCACCAATTTTTATTAATAGGCTAAGACTTGCATTTTACGGGTGAGAGATATAATTCACACCAACAGAGGGTATTTCAGAGGTCAGAAATCGATTAAAAAAAATTTAACCCATGACCTTCGGCTTGCCAACCAAACGCTTTAACTACTGAGCTATACCGCTAGCAAAAATTTTGACAATCATTAATCATTTACACTGCTAATCATTTATACTACATATTTCTGCACTTCTACAAGCCCCTGGATTCGCGCAGTCCTGGAAGGCCATCGGGAACTATAAATAAAATGTGTTCGGCATTGCTACGAGAGGCAGAACTAACATGCAATGAGGCGAAGACTATAACTGTTGACAGAGCTTTGTGGCGGAAGATTTTGACGATCAGATAGGAGAGCTTACATGGTGATTATTATTGTGATTATAATTACACATATGTAAAATTTAATAAATCAATGCATTTGATTAAGAATCCAGGTTTCTACTAAGAGTTCAAGTATTTTCCTATTACAACAGCCTTAGATGCATTAAACTTTTAAGCGTTATTTTCTTCACGTTTTAATGCAGTTATTAGTGAATATTATTTTTATAAAATAGCGGTTTCAGGATATAACAAACAAAACTTCCTTTTCTTCATGTTTTGGTGTTGACATCTTAGAAAACTTTCGACTACAGAATCTTTTATGCGGTGCTTTTAATATTAATAATTCTTAAATGTCATATGCTCCTGTAAGGGAAGCGGAAATGTTTATAATGATGAAAAGTAAAAACATAATGTTTCTATAACCCTAGTTAGTGGCTGGACGAATGGACGTCGCAGCGCATCGGTCTCTGACGGATCTAGGCATCGCATGCCGGACAAGGGCGTGATAAGAAAAACGAAACGCCACGATATTCAAATGACGCTGAAATGGAAGCCTTTCAGGGAGCAGAGGCATTTCAGCGATCAGACTCAATTAGTAACAGCCACTACTTTAGTTTAGTCATTTAATCCATTCATATATTCATTTAATTATGAAAACACATACAGAAGAATACCGACAGATGGTGATAGTGATTCTGGAATATTATCTGTCGATTCTATGACACTTACCATTCTACACATAGCTAAGCGTTACATGTGAAGTGTTGATCCACCAACATCATAGACTAAAGCCCGACATTCAGACATCATCCCTATTATCACAGGTATTCACTGTAAATGGGTGGTCTTCACGGGATGACTTTTATCTACCACCAATATGGAACCTTTTTTTAATAAATAAGCTATTACTGCCATTTTACGGGTGATGATAACACGAGTATGTAAACAATGCAAATATCTTACACATACAATAAATATATGGTTTAATTTTCAAATAAAACTATGTTTAATGAGATTGATCAAGTCAATCCATTCATTGCATTGCGATAATTACTTAAAGTAATGTTGTTATTAACATAAAATGTAATCTATATGTATTATCTTATCTTGTAAGATTTCTCTCTTAGGATCAAACGATTCAAGCTTCAAGAGTGTTGGGATAATCCCACCTCTCGTCAATGATTCTACAAGTCATGAGATGTTGTCATTCTGAAAGGCCGTCGAGAAATATATAGATTTTTTTATAAATAATAAAAATTATTTTTTGTTGTACATAATAATTAATAATAAATATATTTAGTAATATTAAAAATACTTTGCGAACCAAAATATATTTTTAAATTAAACTTTTTGTATTTTGTATTAATTTTCACGTACCTGCCTTTCTTGCATTTTTTTAAAGCAAATAAGTTTTCCTATTCAACAAAAAATATAAAAAAAAAAACTGTTTAAATTAAGTTATAAGTTTTTTCATATTTTTTTAAATAGTAAGCCATTTATAAAATAAATTTAAGTAACTGAAACTTTCGTGAAATTTGTTAGTCAGTTTTAAAAATGATATGTCGAAGTGAAAATTAATTCTTTTGTATTATTAAATAGCGTATAAGAAAATAAACTGTATAATTGTCGTATCATGTTCAGTACATTAACTTCGTGAATAATAAACTGAATATTCTACAGCTTCGCCTTTATATTCTGCTCTTTTTGCTTTTCTAATAAAATAATCTATATAAAATAAAACTTTTTGTTTGTACTTTATTTTGAAAAGCACAAAAAGTATCGGCAACTTTATATTTCCCACGTAAAATTTTTATTTCACTGTAACTGCCCCATCTCGGCCCCTTTCCTTAAATCTCACGCCCCTTTAGTCGAGTTTTCGCCCTCTTCCGCCCAATTTTACAAAAACTCCCCATTTGAGAACAGTAGCGATTCACAATCAAGAGGGGCACATTTATAATGATGTTTATTAATGCGTTTGAAACATCAAACGTTTACTCTCTCCGTATAATTTTAGAAAGCAAACATTACGCAAGCGTTCATGATTTGAATTTACAGTCGTTAATAAGTACGTTTTAAAGTCGTATTTATAATCCCATATTTAATTACTTTGCGTTTCTTAATTAAGTAATTAATGCTTATTTTTAACACGCCTGAGTTTATTTGAAATAATTTTGAAATATTCACACACTTTCTGAAAATTAATAAATATTCTCATTCACTAATTAAACTTGTGTATTTAGAGTTTAATATTCAAGCACAAAGCTAACCTTCCAATATAGAGGTTAAATAAATTGTTTTATGCTCGCATGTTTTCGAAACAGCAAAACAATACATTAAAGTTTAATAATTTATTCATCAAAAAAATATTGGGACTAAGCGACTTAAAAATATATTATATTAATAGCAGCTAGTATAAAAAAGCATGATCAACTTCATAATTAACCCTTTCGCATCGGTTGTCGGCATACGCCGTCAAAGATTCCCCGACCCTTGATATCGGTTGATGTGATATATCGTTTTGCTACTTTCAGTACTCATTGTGACATCTACGGTAGAAAATTGGAAGTGCAGTTATTTCCTTTATCAACCTACATGTATTATTTACAGGAATTTGTAAAGCATGTAATTAAATATTTGTAGGTTTCGCCACAGGAGCGATTTTTCTGTAAACCACATGCGTGAATGCCACCAGTTACATAATAACGGTTGTTAAATATAATAGTTTTTTATGCATCATCTGAAAGCTAAAGGATAGAGGATCCAATGTGATATATGATAATATGTCAGAATTGTATATTTATGTTTCAAATAGTCTTAAGCAAAAAAAATGGTTTTAAAAATTCACGCCGTATTGACAGTATAATTTGTATTCCACCGAGCCGTAATGAAAGGATTAATAAGTAATAAAAAAGACTGTTTAATCGAATATTTCAAACTTTTTTTTTCATTAATCTGTATTGTAGAATGTAGAGTATCAATATTATTTTTCGAAGTAGAAAAAGAAGACGGAATGGTTTGTTAATTTTACTATTTAAATATGCAACAATTTTCTCTCTATAGCATCTGAAAAATGTATTTAGCGATTAAAATAACTTGAAATCATTGAACATATAAATTGATAGGGAGTACCACAACAAAGAAAGTCAGTACTCTGCGCCTCCAAAAGCCTACTGACTAAATCATATGTTTGATTAATTTTTTTTTCAGTACCATATGTTGGGCAGCAGAAAGGTCATCGAATAGACTGGACTTTACCTGCCTCATACCGGAGGACAGTTTATTCTCCTTGACGATGCACTCATTCAAATTATGATCAGTTAGCAACTGATAAGTCCAGTGAGAGTCCGGAAATGCTAAAAAAAAGAACCCGTAAAAGAGATTAGAATCGCCCTTACGGGTTGTAAACGAATAGAGATGGAAGATAGATTCTCTCACCGAAAATACGAGCAAAAATTGTAAATCCGTGGAAAAAAAATTAGTGGCCACAAAGTCTGCATGCCTAATAGGGCCGAGGCTGCATTGAAAAGGGCTCCTCTTTCTAACAAGAGGAACTGACAGTGCCAGAGAATGTGCTCTGAGGTCTGGTAGGGGGCGCCTCAGGGGCAACTAGGGTTTGAAACTAAATTAAATGAGTATAATCTGTCATCGACTATGCCATGTATTACACTGAATCAATTTGAAGTCGCTGATAAACAATACATGCAAGCTTATATAACATCATCATCATCAGCCTGTGTCCGTCCACTGTTGAACGTAGGCCTCCCGCATGAGTCTCCATCCTCTTCGATCCTCCACCTTCCGCATCCAGGTCACTCCCGCTATTCTTTTTATATCGTCAGACCATCTTGTAGGGTGTCGGCCAATGCTTCGTTTATCGACCGTCATCTCTTCGACAGATATGTCCTGCCCATCGCCACTTGAGTGTGCCTATTCGTTGGGTAGCATCCGCTTCTTGAGTTCTTCTGCGTATTTCCTCGTTTCGGATTCTATCTTTTAGCGACACTCCAAGCATGGATCTCTCCATAGAACGCTGGGTGACTTTTATTTTATGGGTAAGACTTGCTGTCAGATCCCACGTCTCTGCGCCATAAGTTAATACAGGGAGGATGCATTGGTTAAGCGCCTTAGTTTTAAGGCATTACGGAATATGATATTACAATTACGTTTCATCGCAAAAGTTCATCTTATGTATTGCCAAGTTCCCGAGTTGCTCATGTGATCAATCACCTACTTGTAACGCGTGGCTGAAATTAAATCAGTAAGAGTTCATTTGCACACGCGTCCGTTTAAAATTCAATTAGTTTCACCGCGTGTTGGTTCACCTGCACCACTATCGCAGCAGTTGATAATGAAACAGAAGAATGATTCGAGGATTGCATGACCCTTAAGTCAGACATGAGGCTTGAAAAAATGTATATCTTAATGTGAATATGTGTACTGCGTGTATTCATCAGAATAATTAGTTTTTTTATAATATGCTTTATTGTAAGGAATACATCGAAAATAGCGTGACCTTTTAATGCAGTTTAATTAAATGTAACTGGTATCATCATCATCAGCCTGTATCCGTCCACTGTTGAACGTAAGCCTCCCGCATGAGTCTCCATCCACTTCGATCCTCCGCATTAAGGTCGCTCCCGCTATTCTTCTTATGTCGTCAGTCCATCTTGTAGGGGGGCAGCCAATGCTTCGTTTGCCAGTTCTTTGGCGCCATTGCAATACATTTTCTTCCCCATCGACCATCGTCTCTTCGACAGATATGTCCTGCCTACTAGGTAGCATCCATTACTTGAGTTCTTCTGCGTATTTCCTCGTTTCGAATCCTATCTTTTAGCGACACTCCGAGCATGGATCTCTCCATAACACGCTGGGTGTCCTTTATTTTATGGGTAAGACTTGCTGTCAGATTCCACGTCTCTGCGCCATAGGTTAATACAGGGAGGATGCATTGGTTAAACGCTTTAGTTGTAAGACATTGCGGAATTTTGCTTTAAAAATGTACTTAAGTTTTCCGAATGCTGCCTATCCCAGTTGTATACGCCTTTCGATTTCAACTGGTATAAACTGTCATAATATTCAAATATATTGAGATGATTCATAAGAAAAAAAGTATGTGTGGTAAAATGTTGTTAAAAAATATCTTCATTTTTTTAGACACACCTACTCCTGCTCCCTCTCCTACTCGTACATAAATGGGTTCGACTACTTACGAAGTATTAACAGTTGTCTCTTGACAGTGATGGATTAAGGAATGCTACTAGTTAGTCAAAACTGCATTCTCCTAAATAGAGGCCATATCTAACGTGATCCATGTAAATACAACGTAAATAAATAAATAATTATTATTATAAAATATATATTTCGGAATCTCCCTTTTACATGATAAAAACTTATGAGATGTTTTTTTCTTGAGTTAATCTATTTTTGTGTATGATTAGGGGAGCGGAACCAATTGCCCCTGATCCTGCTGCAGTCAGTGATGGATCTAGTAAGGACATTTTTCTTTTGTTTGTTGCAAATTTATATTATTTTTGAGATTATTTATTGGCCATTTTTGTAGAGGAAAGCATACTTTATGTTCCGTGAGTATATTCAAAGTGTAATTAAATGCATGTTTTAATAATAATATTTTAATTGTTATTCTCTTCGAAATCTCATTAAAAAGCTAGTTATGAAAAAGAATAATAAGTATAAGTCTTAAATAATAATAAACTAGGTAGTTCAGCAAAATAATACACGATTATTTTTTTAAGTAAGTGCCTGCTAGAGAGAATAATCGATTGAAACCAGAGGTTTGTATGTCGGCTAGACGCTCCAGTCGCTCTGGTTGAGAAACCTGACACGAAAAATACATCTAGTGTTTTTGTACAGATTGAGAAGATAAAAAGTGTCCATTAATTTATGTCTTTAAAAATTTAATATTGTATTTAGAAAATAACACAAATAATTAAAATACGTTATAGAGCTTACCGTAGGCATGTAATAATATGAATTGATATGTAAATACACGTCTCATACATGTCTTTCTAAAATAAAGTTTTTGTGATTTTATAATATTCTACACATTTTTCTTAAATGTCTTATTATTAGCGATAGCATATATTAGCCACAAATTAATGCAACGCAGCTAATTCAGCTCCCAATCCTACCGTATCTTAAGTTATATTTGTGCCCGGATATCCGTAGAGTACATAATATGTATAGTTTTCAGCAATTTATCGGTACGAGAAACTTAAAACAAACTACTCCTTAGTATCTGAGGCACATTTTGGCGTGCATTATTCATCTTTTTTAAAAGAGATTATGACATTAACCTGACACTTTTGAGCCTTACATAATTTGGTTATAAGGCACTTAATTAAGAATTATTTATTCTTGTTAACCGTTGTTGATCTTTCAGCAACGTGTATTATACGGATCCGTAATTCATTCTTATCATTTCATATAAATATTATCGTTCTTTATAACGATATTTTTCACCAGCCGCATATTATTTTTTCATTTAAGTCAGTTTTTCATGAAACATACTCGTAGCTACCGCGTAAATTGAGGTTCTGGTGCAGTTAGCACGCTTCTTCGCGCGTGTAAACTCGATATGAAAACATGTTACATAAAAGTGTTCCCTTATTATGAGTATTATAGGTCTTTATTGGACATAGACACGAGCAGCGATGAGTGAGTCGTTCATATTAATGAATTATTCACAAATTGGGCCGATAAATTTCACGCTTTATTGTTCAGGATACAGGTGAACATGGCGCAATGGTTAACGCACTAGTTTTCGACCAAAAAATATATTAAATCCACGGACACTTGTATGGGCAAACAAAGAGCAATACTTGAAGAAGTATTCAAATGAAATGTAACATCGAATGACAGAAAATTTGGAAGTAAAAGCAGGTGTAGTGCAATTGAAGAAATCACCAATATACAAATTGAAAAAGAAACAAACTTATTCATTTTGATGTCAACTCCATAAAACTTTCTCAAAATGTATATTTTTTATTTGGGAGAAACGATATCTATACGAGGTAACAATTATATGGAATATATATCTTAAATATTTACAACAAACGTGATGCGTTGAAGATATATACGATGTAGGGAGACAGTTTTGTAAGTAGTCAGTCAAAGGCAGTCGAAACAAGCGGTCGAGTATGTGATCTATAATCTATTTTTTAGCAGCCCTAGTGAAAAAAAAAAGTGTTTTTCTTTCTTGAAAAATTTAGTTCAATCGATTGCAGCTCACCAATAATGTATGTTAAAAATATTAAAATAATTTAGTCATTAGTAAAAGTAGTGTTTTTATTTTTTTGAAAAGACGTGGCGATGAAGTGGTTAAATAAATATTTTAATGCACACATAATCTAACGATGTTTTTGATACAATTCAAAGCTTGCAAAACACCTTTCAAGTAAGCAGCAGTTCGGAAAAAAAAACCTAAAAATGACGTAAACTCTCTTACCACAATACATATAATTTTTCTCTTATTAGATAGATGACAAACGTTATCAGAATAGAGACCAAATAAATTAGGAAATTCTTACTGACACAGAATATTTAAAGAAAGTAAACGGTTGAGTCACACGTAAATCCAAATAGTTGAGAGAAGTTTTTTTGTGACTTTTTGTGTTTTGTGGCGGCCATGAGGTTCTCTGAGGAGTGACTTGACGGAGGTGGGTGCAGGTGGGCGGATTGGGGCACACAAGGGGGGTCATGCAGTCTAAGGGGCGCAATCCGCCCGTGATGTATGCACCGGGGCGGGGGCAGAGGCGGCAGTCACGGAATCGCTCAGGAGCAAACCACTAGGCCCGTGAAACGTGCGCGAGTATGCTAATGGAAATAATCCGCCCCCGTCACACACCACACACCCAGACTGGCAATACAACCCTCAAACTGTATGTGTCCGCTTATATCATTTTATTTTTCATAGTCAATATATTATTATGACCATCGTACTTGCACCACGATTTTCTCAAAGACAGATGATTATGTCGCCATCGTAACTTTTGGATTGTACCTGTGCGCCAAGTAAGAATAATTATTTTTACGAGATTTTGAATGAGCAGATTTTTGACCAATGTAAACAGAACTTATTGACAATAATAACAATTGATGAAATGTGACGCTTTGAAATGTATGTGATTCGATCAATTGTCTGTACGTTCATATATTGTAATGAAGCCAAGTGCTAATGTGTTCAAATATCCATTCGAGCAATCCGTTTGTCCAAATGTCCGTGCGACAGAACGTATTTAGTAACCTTTATATCTTGTGTCTGCTAAAATATCACTTGAATTTCACTAAATATTGTGCCCGTATTCTTGAAATTAAAAAAAAATATGTCAAAAAATTATATCAAATATGATGTACAATTATAACTTTTCTTTGCAAACAGCAACTTATAGTTTTTGTAAGCGAAAGAGTGACGAAGCTTTTGATGAATGCAAAATTACGCTGTTAATTTATGTAATTAACAGTTGCAGAGTTTGATAAATATTCAATCAAACTAAAAGAAACCTTTTATTTTTATTATTCCAAGTGGATATTAATGCGATTAATTGACAAAATACTTTTTACTTTCAAATTTAAAAAATAAATATTTATTATGGAATTTCACCAAGAATCATCGAAAAAATCTAAACAGTTTTTGTTTCCAAAGTGTATCACGTTGAACATTGTTTATTTACATACTTAAACATCGCGATTTCACTTTAAATGAAGTCTACTCTTGTAAAAATAAAGTAACTTGATGTTGATGCTTACAATATAAATCATTTCCGTAATTTATTTGTGCATTTGTAGAGGCGCTGCTTCCCCTACCGCCAACCCCAGATGAGCCGCTACTTTGCGTGTTGATTTCATAGCACAAAAGACATCAATTACACTTTTTCATATAAAAATAAGGGTGACTTATGAAGTTTTAAAAGCTGAGTAGTGAATAATCACGAGTCATATTATTATTATGGAATTTTCAAAAAGCGAATTAATAGCTCTGCCACCTATGAAATCTAACAATAAACCTTGGGGGAGCCCTAATGAAACTGGATGAAAATAAATCACACGTTCTTATTTTTTAATTACTACATCGTACTTTTAATTTGTTTCTTTTATTTGGTTTACCGACGGGGGGGCTTCTTTTCGTGAACACGAACACATTGAATTTATTTAAGTGATCATTATATTATTTGAAAAATATTAATCTCTACAAATTGATTAAATTCAATCTTTGTACATTGTGAAAATTTCAAATTATTATATTTATATCTTATGATATTTCAACTTTAATTTTAGGGTAAGGTTGTCAAAAAAGAACAAAATCTAAGTTCCTTTTCGCAAAACTCCAGTCTCTTGTCACTATGGAAAATGGTCAACAACAGAATTTATACTGTAGGTCTTTGTAATTGGAAACTTTTATAGTGCCTAGCAGAGATTTCTAGTAGTTACAGTGGCCATACATTCCAAATTGGAAGTAAATATGCCATAAAGGATAATTTTTTCATTATTTTTTAGCAATAAATTGGTTTGAATAAATCACTCAAAAAGTTAAGTCTTCACTAAAACCATCATGTAAGTATTTAAAATGAATTGTTTTTTTACTTGATTATTTTATTTTAAGTCTATATGTGTAGATAGCTTGCGTATTAAAACCTTCTTCTCGGTTTTTCAAACACGCAATCATTTTATTTGCACAAAGCTCTAAAAATACATATAATATAGTAAATTATAAAACTATATATCGTAATAAGCAAACAAGGCATGTGGAAGAATTAATTAGTGTATGACTTCGAAAAGTATAATATGATAAACAACACCTATCACAGGATATATGGTGAACAGCAGCTATAATCAGTACGCATGCAAAGAGAACTTTATTATGTTTATTATTTATGTTATTAGCATTAACTTTGAGATTAATTACATTTTTTAAATAGAAGCCCTTTTTACCACTGAAGATTTATACCAATATTTAACAACTGATACACATACAAATTTAAGCATCTTATATGACATATTGATGTGAGATTGTCATAGAAAGTGAAATCAACTGTAGATATTTAATTAAATTGTAACATTACATTAAGTATTCTCAATTTACATACTTGAAGTACATATATGTTTAATTATTTCAATGTGATGCATGTTAAAACTTGTAACATGGAGCTTTATTGCTTTGAGCAGGTCATTTTTGGGTTAAAGCAATGTCCCAGTAAAGTGCATTCGATAGAGCTTTCCAAACCTCAGTTCGGCCGCCACTCAAACTTGCTCCTTTCAAATTGCAAGGCGACTCGAGTAAAACAATCCGTTTCCTTTGTGTGCCAGAATTAAACTGTGCCATTTTTCCACCGCACATATGTACACGACCTCTTTACATTTGTACAAAAGACTGAAAGAAAGAACAATAAGTTTGAAATTAAAGAACGAATATTTATAAATTTACATATGCAAGTAAAGATTTGTTGCGATGAATGTTTAAGAGCTTGAAGACAAAAATAATGTTTTTAGAGTTGTATAAATACATATTATATAAATTAAAAACACAGTAAACAATAAAGTTGTATATATTTTGAATTTATTTCTTTATTTACTAACATCCTCCTCTCTTTCAATAAGGTGTTATTCAGTCGCGTGGTGGCAGGATAAGGAGCAGAATACAATTCAATAAAAGAACATATATTAACGATAAACTTTACAAACTTATGGTCTGAACCTAATCAGAGCATTCGGCTGGACCAAAATACAATATGCTCTCGCCGACGGGGGCACACGACTGGCGCGTCCGTGATAGGCTGTCACATAGCGTTACCAGTGATGATCTCCGTAACTAGTCTACAATGCCTATATGTCGGACATTTACGTGTCAACAAGCCAACCGAAATAAGAGACAAAAGATTGTATGTCGAGGTTTTCGGTACCAGTCAGCAAGGGCTATATCATGCTCATGTCATTACATATTTACTGCAAATTGCCACCACTGAGTTCTCTAAAATGCCAATTCTCTAAATTTCTCTAAAATTAAAAAATCTCTAAAAAAAAGAGACGGCGACTGTAGTATCTGAGGCATATTTTTGCATGATTTGTTATTCGGTCTATTTTAAAGAGTTTCGTCAATTAGCGAGATGCTCTCGGAACTTCTATGCGAAGTTTAAAACATGTGAATCAAGTATTTAATAAGTAAACGTTAGAAAAATATATCGACAGTAGAAAAAAGTCTTAACAATGTAAATGATGTTCTTATATCTCTGCTTACATATAAAGATTTTTTTTAATAATTTATAAATAATGTCAACTCAATCATTACAATATACTGTACAATTATAACTACAAAACAAATAAAAAATAATGTCTATTTTTGCCTACAAAATTAGAATAATAAAATTATAGTCTTTCAGATTTTCAAAATAACTTTATATACAGTTTGTTTACAAATAATATAAAAGAAAATATTGCATCGTTTTTTAATATATACCTGAAATATTTACCGATCGATATTTTTAAGAACATTTCATGTTTTACATATTTGCAACATACGAATTATATCGTATTACAACTGACATCCCCCGTCTTTAAAAAGACGATAAGTCGCGGGTTCGCCGCGTGGCCGCGTGGAGGAAGGATGCAGGAGCAGATTAACAACACAAAGAGTTTGTTTTTGAACACAATTCGCATTTATTTTTATTAAAGACTTGATTTTTCATCCTACCGGTTATGGCATTCGCTGTTTGGATGAAAGTTAACTGACAACTGCGGAACACTGTGTCATGCAGCGCTGCCAAGACAATCGTGGCAAAAAAGCAAATTATTAAAGAAGACAGTTGCATGAACATTAAATGGAGCAACTGTCATAATATATAAAATGGCATATAAAAATGCCGTGTAATATTATATAGTTAAAACTAACATTATTGGTGTGCATGTCAGGCGAGCGAACAAAAATAAGACACAAAAGATAAATTATCGGTGCTTTACGGCATCAGCCTAAAAGAGCTATATCAAGCTAATATCACTACTTATTATTGTTATATATACCTGGATTTTAGTAAATACGCTTTATATAGTTAAATGCTTACGTTTTATGTTTCTTTTTTCATTTATGAAGAATGTTTCAACTTTATTTTACAATTTAATTGTAAAACCAATGCGAGATAATGTGAATTTTTTGCTTGCAAAAATAATATTGTAAGATCGTTTTATTGCAGAATGCTGCTTTCTATACAGCTAGAATAAATATTAGTGTACCTCTCAGACGAACTGGCCTCATCCCTGTTGTTTGATGCCAACAAATTAAAGTAATTTATTGTAACCGTCTTTAAAGCAAGCTGCACTTCTACTAATTAACTGCTAAAATATACTCATTGGATCGAGAATGGTTTTAGGCTTCACGGGGATAGTTCAAGTCCTTGTGAGTGAACCGAGAACCATTAATATAATTAAATTGGATAGAAGTGAACTCATTTAAATGCATCCCGATTCTCTTTATTGCCCGGCATTAATCTTAAAGGATAATTAAATGAATATTAAGAAAAAAAACAGCTCAACTATTCACTATATTTATTTAAAAAAATCTACTGGAAAGGATCAATCCATCATTAATACCAAGTTGATTATGAGTGATAAGATTAAAAAATTAATTAATAAATAATAAAAATTATATTATACAGCCGGCGGGTATAGCTCAATGGTCAAAGCGTTTCCTTTGCAAGCCAAAGGTCGTGGGTTTGATCCCCGACCGAGATAAAAAAAATAAACGGATTTTTAATCGATTTTTGAGCTCTAAAATAGACACGGTTGGTGTGAATTTTTTCCCTCACCCATAAAATGCCAGTCCTACCCTATTAATTAAAAATTATGGTAGACGAAAGTCGTTCTTTGAAGACCACCTATTCATAGTAAATTTCTGTAATAAGAAGGATGATGCTTGAATGTCGAGCTGTTGTGTATGACGTTGCCGGATCAAGCCTATTTGATTCCATATTGGTGGTAGACGAAAGTCATCCCGTAAAGACCACCCATTCATATTGAATTCCTGTAATAAAAAAGATGATCCATAAATGTCGGGAAAATGTCCATGACGTTGGCGAATCCACACTCCACATGCAGCGCTTAGACATGTGCAGCATGGTTAGCATTATTGAATTCCAAAAAAATAGAAAATTATAATACACAATTTTCTTACGTCTCTGATAAGTGATAACATATTGATGAAATTAATTTAACATCACAGCTCTGTGCAAAAGAATCGAATCGAAGCAGCACTCGTTGGAACAATAAATCACTTGGGTTTGATATTGAACTCGTATCTTGTCGCGCACTTCAGCTTGCACTCACGAATTGAAACAACATTTGCCCGATACATGTGTACATATAAAGTTACAAAGTATGTTAAGAAGCATGGCAAAGAGGTTAAAGGGCTCGATTTCCATGCAAGACATAAAATTTCACCAATATTTTGTTAAACCTTTTTATGGGTTGAAGCTGATTCTTAAATACCCACATATAATATCGTTTTCCGAGACGTTGAGGTAGGTTCAATGTCTATATTGAACATGTGCTTCTAATAAATAATTAAAACATTAATGTTGCACTGCAGTCTAATGGCGAATCAATACTCTTACACAAGCTTAGGGACCTCACAATGGCAAGCGTATTTTTTCACATAAAAGATATGTGCTTCACTATATATCGGTATATTTTGATAATTCTAGGTGCGTTTATAAAGGCTTATATCGTGGGTTCAAAACTGACGATGAAACTAATAGATTTTGTTAAAATAGTTTTTAAAGCTCCTTCACCCTTTTATTACGGCTCAGTGGAATGCATACCAATGCGAACAGGTTAAATACTCTTTACTGATATAAATTTGTGCTGTGTCATTTGTGTGATAAGTCATATCTTATTAAAAAAAATTAGTAGACAAAAAACGACCAGTGAACGCCGCGCATCTATATTGAATCCCCGTAAAACTTACATCAATGTCGGGCCATAGACTAAAGACATGTTAGGATCAACATACAGGGAGCGGCAAAAATATCTGTCATTTTTTATTCAAAACAATGATGAAAACCGTCAGATCTTGTAGCCGCTCCCTGTACTACATACGGCGTTTAGTTACACTTAAAAAGCAGGTGTCATTGAATTACACAACAATCTTGTCACAACGGCAAACAACATACTATATAACTTCTTAGGTTTTCACGGCCAGATTTGATATTGTGGTTTTTAGCTTTTTTACGAGCGTAGATAAAACGATAAAAAAATTAAAAGATAATCTGACGCCAACTCACAGCTAAATCGTCAATCCTGAATAATACCCCTGCAATGGCGGTCGAAATGTTAGTCAAAAGAAATTCGCCACACACGGCTAAACCCAAAAGCCACAATATCATCATACTATATACTCGTAATCTACCAATAAAAAATTTGCATCAGCGTCTGGTGGTTTTCTTCACTGCCTGTTACCATAAAAAAAAATGTGGATTTGTTGAAATGTGCATCTCCTCTCCGCGCTCGCTGAAGGTTTCAGTAGCGCGCGCTGAAACTTCAGAGGAGCAGTAATGGATGGCTCGGGCTCCGTTTATCCCGGCCAATATATCCATCGCTCCTGAAAAGTTTTATTTAAAGTAAAGCGAGCTGCACAGCAGGCGCAGGCATTCGATTTAGAACATTGTTAGCGGCGGACTTCCGGGCAAAGGCAAATTGAATTGATACCGCCGGTTCGCCGCCGCCTACTCGCGCGCTAAGGGCGGTGATTTGTACCGGCGGATGCTAGTACCGGGCCTGGGCGGGATTTATCGAATGTGCTGCGTTCAGTAATGAAAGCTATCACTCCGCCCGCATGCGATATGAGCTCTTTCAACCCGGCAGCATCTTCAAAGCTCTCAGTTTGCACTCGGAGGCATTTTTATTTGCTCCGAGACGAACGCGAAAGCATTCAACAGCCTTACATTTATTCATCGTGTTGCCACTAGATTCATGATTAATCACTCAACAAGCAATGATACATAAAAGGAAAGTTAACGCCCTTACTGCGTTTTCTCATACACTTTTTTAAATAAACGCATACCGAAGAATACTAATACGTAGTGATAGAGAAAGCAATTTTTTTGAAGGGCGGCTTTAGGACCTGTACTTGTCAAGGTATTGTTATCAGACATTTTTTTTCGTTATACGATTACTCATAGATTTATGAGCAATACTAAATAAATGTATTATTAAAGAAGCCTTGTCTGTAGAGTATCGAATCGCCATTTTTATTAGACTACAGTCCGGCATTCAGGTATCGTTTATTTTTACGGTGAGTCTATTAATGGTGACGTATTCACGGGATAATTTTTCTTTACCTCCATTTTGATTAACAGGAAAAGACAGACATTTTACCAATAAAATATAAATGTCACAACAACTAAGTATTTATGTATAAAGCTCATAAATGTGGCGCCCAAGAACTGGCAAACGAATCGTTGGCCGATCCCCTGAAAGAATGAGTGACGACATTCGAAGAATAGCGGGAGTGGCCTGAATGCGGAAGGCAGACGAACAAGGAGGATGGAGACTCATACTGGAGGCTTAGATTCAACACTTCATGGAGACAGGGCTGATGATGAAATTTTTAGCAATAAAATTCTGCTTAATTTTCCGAGGAAGATATAAACAAAAAATTATGTTGATGATTATACAGTATGTGATTATAATGAACATGTAAATTTATAATGTATCATGTTGCTCTCTATGTAACAACTAACATATTTGATAACTAAAAAATAAACCACTATATAAATCGATTCAAAAAGTCTCCAAAAATGCACCATTATCAACAGATTTATAAGATATGACTTTCTATTTTTAAAGTATTGAGTAATTAACCTATACACGCATTTACTAAAAAAATTTAATGAAACTGTATAATTATAATATTTATAAATTTTCACAAACAAATTTACAAAACTAAATATTTTACATTATCTTTTATTTTAATTAGATTTTAATTACAAATATAACATACAATTAATATAGTATACGTGAATTTTTTAAATTGAACTTATATGTGACGAAGTTAATCACATACAGAGTTGACATTTTCTTGAAGTAAAAATACACTTTAATTATGTTCTAGCCTCTAGCCACCCTAATACAACTTTGGTATCTCTCATGTTGGTTCACGTTATAATTATCAGATGATGTCCGCTGCTCGGTATCTTGATGAATGGCCTCATTTCGGCTTTAATCCCGTAGGGATATTCATAAAATTTCCCTACAACACTATTAAAAATGAATTTCCCGGTGCTCATCATGTTTCAGTGATTAAATTCGAAGTGATGAAAATGTTGAAACACCCAATTTCTCGTCTTAATTAATTTGTGTATAAAATCGGCATGTCGCGACCGTTAAAAATTTAAATGAAATTTTAAATCTAAAAAATGAATTTTAAATATCAGCCATTTACCATATTGAGTGGTTATTAAAATTTTAGTTAGGTATTCATTTTAGTGTGCTCATTGAATATTACCATAAAAAGGCAATCAAAGGTTGGATTATTTTCCGGATTAAAATGTTCAAACCGAAACCTTTTAGCGAATAAAATATTTTAAAATTATTCCACAAATTTGGATTCAGTGTATTTACGAGTATTTACAAAACACATCAACATTTATTTTCTCCATTTTATCACAGCATATTTGCGTTAACGCACAAATACTGGTTAAAATGCACAGATTTATTCATTTGGTATTGTGGCTTTTGGGTTAAGCCGTGTGTGGCGAATTATGATGACTTTGTCAAAAATGATGACCGTTTGTGACACATTGTCATTAACCCTGAAGAAGACCCCCACAATGGCGGTCGAAATATTGGAAGAGAGTAATTCGCCACACACAGCTAAACCCAAAAGCCACAATACCAAATCTTGTGAAAACCTAAGAAGTTATTTATTTTTTAAATTATCAAATTAAAATAAAAGATAATTTTTAATTATTGCACATTTTTTATTAGGTGAAGAAACATGGCGTCATGTTTCAGCTACTAGACGGCTACGTCGCTATTAATTATCTTTCATTTGTATTTGATAAATTATTATCGAATCAATACGACAGTGCCCACTCGTACTTAATAAAAAAATTGGAATAATTCTAATAAATCTTTCATTTTTATTTTATATTATGGAATTTCACCAAAATAATCTATCAAAATATTTATATTACTGATATAATAATTATTACACCTAACGCATTAGGTTATCTATGATATATTTTTTTAAGAATTTAAATAAAATTCGTTACCTTTTGTAATTAAATATAAATGTACAATAAATCATAAAATCGTTAAGGTCTTATATTATATCGGTATTCAATCAGTAATAAATGTACATGAATCATTGTAAAGTATAACAACGCAGTATCTACTATCAAATTTCATATTTAACTTTCAAGTTATCCCTGTTGTAAACATCCATCGGCCGGCATCCCAAATAATTGACATAACCAATTACACATCAAAAATTATTTACAAAATATTCCGGCAATGGAGCCAGCAAACAGTAACAATTAACGGGACTTTGATTATTTATGTAAGTTTGGCATTTACTGCCAGGGGTCTTGCTTCCGGAAGTCCGTCCTTGCGGCAGAAGGATGACGTCCTCTGAATTCTAATCCATTTCTCTTGCCGGCCCCTGCCCGAGGTCGTAATCGCTGGACACCGAGTGACCGATAAATTTGCATAGAGTTTGCTTAGGGAAATTAGCGAAAGTTATTTGATACACGTAGCTGGCGATACAGACTGGGATCGCCGAATAACTTTTGTGTGTATTATTTAAGTGACCGGTTAACTGTGGGGGTCTGATATAAGCCTTTGAGACGTGCAGTTGTGAGAGACGCTGGGGTCAAATGCAGTCGTGTGGGTTCAACATTTAAACGACTCGTGATCTTGTAGCTTTATTAAAAAGTTCTACAGAAATTCATGGCAATAACCACGATATCGCTTATGCTAATGTTTAAAAATATATTTTTATCTGGAAAAGCTAAAATTAATATTTGCTTAGACTCGTACTCAATGTATGCAAAATCTAAAATAGAAAATGCAAAATCTAAGTTATAATAAATAAATGTTAATCTTGATTTTTTTAAGGGAATTACAATATATTAGAAATATTGTAAATCTGTACCATTGTCACTGAAGATTTAAACCTTTATTCATTTTTCGACTCGATAGGTGGTGCAAATACCCGAAAAACCTGTGTTGAGTTATGAATTAAACAAGGATTAAAAGGTTCGTGGTTGGATTCTATTGTGAATTTTTATGTGTATCAGTTGCTTTATCATAATTTTTTTAACTTTATATGTTATTTATATAATTTTAGGTATAATTATTAAAGAAAGGAAATAATTCGAATTAGTTTTACTATTTCACTTTAAAGATATTTTCACTTCGGATTGAAAAAAGTACAAATATATGCTTTAACTTATAACAGATAAATAATTTTTTGACGTATAGGCATGTACTTTTTGTCGGTAAATACTTTATTAATAATTGAAATACATACTAAATTAGTAATTTATATCAACTGTTAGAAATCACAGTTGATGTAAATATTATACATACGAGTATATCTCAATACAAAAGCATGTCGTTTTGCATTCAGTATTCTAATAAATATGACAATCCATTGACTTTTATTTTTTTGAAACACCTTCATGAATGAATTCTCTTGTAAATAAATATATTCCATTCTCAGATACAAACACACAAACAGTAAATACGCGAGACGGCACAAAGTATCGCGAAAAATATTTGTGTTTATTTCCTCCGTTGAAAGCATGAAATAAAAATATTTCAATTTTTCGCTTCGATTGACGGGCTCAAACGAGAAAAAAATCAATTTATTTATTTTATCTTTTCGTACCTCTAGTCTCTTTGTGCGATGATATAGGTCACGCCCAGTCGAGGACTGGCTCTAACATTTTTATCCGCGGCAGATTTGGATGGCTCTCAAGAGTCAACGCGATGGAAGAAGACTCCTACAGCTTCTCGATATAACAGAATTCCATTGGATCCCTCGAGAGAGATGCTGGAAGAGTTGATCGTTAGCATAACTAGATTGAGTCTGAACCATTTTTTGTGAACACACACAAGTAGATTACATCGCATATGCTAAATATGAATAAACTCTACATTTTATGTTTAAGTGTAACTATTTAACATCATTTGACTTGTCGGAATGTGGATTGCTGTGATGTAATTGTTATGCGTGTTACGAAGAGATCACTGGAAACACACGAACATTCCAAACAAGAAAGAAAAGATATCAGAAGATATATGTTTTAATGTCACGGGGAATTTAATGTCACTAACTAACATTTAAACAATTTTGAAGGTGAAAAATTACAGAATATTAACATTAGATTTAATTGAATGATTAACAAGATTATATTTGTAAGCAATTTCTAGAAAATATTTTTGCAATAATGAAATGTAGTTGTGACTTGATCAATTTGTAGAGCGGCACGTAATATAGTGGTTTCACTGACGGGCGGCTTGATGATCAGGTTACGAAGGCGTCAAAAGTGAAGAGAGAAGAGATTTGGTCCGTATGGTCGTCTGCTTATATAGAGCCAGCTCGAGTCCCACCTTGATACGGGCAATAGTAGTTGAAGCGACCTCTGGTGACAGCGATTCTAACGACATGTATAGGATACACAACATTAATATACAAAATATAGATACCGAATTTGGTACAATTGATAAAACAGGTTCATAAGGTCAGCATTATTCCTTGGTTTTACATCGATCATACTATTTATTCACTTGCTAGGATACTGATGAAACTTTCATTGAAGGCTAACCTTAGTTACCTTTGAAAAACTATTAGAAGAGTTTATCGTGAGACTAACCAATCAAAGTTCTTGTAGTAGTACTTATTTTTATTTAGAAACTAGATTAGATTTTTATTTTTTACTATGAAAATATTGCAAAAAGTTTTACATACAAGTTTTATTGCTAAAAACGTTAGGTTTCCTTGGACGACTTGCTTTACATGCTAGTATTCTGTGCACTACACCATTTGTTCAACATTGTGACAAGATTTTTCTTGTACCCTTGACATGGTTAGCCCAAGAGCTGGTTGTTAGCATAACTAGATTGGGTCTATCTTCTTGGAGCTGTAGTATTACGGCATTAGTGCCTTCTACGTGACGAGATCTCGGGCTAATTGAAACTTGACCGACGTGAGCGGCCTGTTTCCTCCTGAAGAACTGAAAGCTTTGAGATGGAGCAGCCTCGGCGAAGGAATCGTTTTAAATGCAGATTCTTCTAATTACGAGCCGCCTCTTGATTAAGCTCAGCGGAATTAACTCGAGCGTGGTGTTATACAATTTTAAGAAGTGTGCAATTAATTTAAAAGTATTTTTTTTCAGTTAAAAAAATAATCAGTCTAGTCGTCTTACTTGTCGGTAAAGACTGAGCTATGCAACATGCACAAGACCGGTAAACGAGTCATATTTTCTTCGTTGGAGCTTTCTAGGTAAAAAAACAGATATTTCATTTAACTTTCATAGATATACCATGTTAATTACAGTGTTTATTATTCATCATTTTACAATCACCATATATATGTATGCTGCTTAATAATTATTTTTATCGTTAACTTCTTAAAAGCCTTTATTATTTATATTTTAGTACAACAGCATCTTTGCTTACAGTGGTCTGAAAACGCATCACTTTTCCTGTTTTTTGTGATATATATATAATCGTGTCGGAAACAACAGGGTCAGATCCTGTCTGCCCAGAAGTGGGCGACGTCGATGGCGTTACTTCTGGCCATCATCAGGTCTTCCTGGGTGCAGCCACTCGGGCACAGCGCACACTCCAGAAGGTGTGACAGGGTCTGCTCCACGCCGCAGTCACACACTTTTGCGTGTGTTGATGTTGTTTCCGTAGTAGTTTTTGTGATAAATAGTGTATAATAAAAAAAAAAAACATATTTTATCATATTTTATTCATTTCGATTTCACACTGTCCCATCATTACATTCAAATCTTCTATAGCGCATTTATTATATCGGATGATTAACTCGCTTCTTTCGACCATTTAGTTCCAAGAGGCGGATTAACCCAATATTTAAAAAATAGAAAGAACCAAAACATTTTTTTTCAAATTATAAAAAGTCTTCGCTTTATAGGATTGAGTGCACATAATATGTCACATCAGCTTCTTGTAAATAATAAAATAAGAAAAAAAAATATGTTTTGAACAAAAATTAAATAGACAAACACAATGAAAGAAAAATACCGCAATAGAACATTAATAATTTCAGTATTTTGAAAAAATTTAAAAACATAACTTCGCGCTTATCAATATCGCATTTAAATATCTTTACTTTTTTATGTAAGCACATACAGGAGAAAACCGTCAGTTGGTAATTCTGAAGTCTCATCTGTGGAATACTATGTGGAGTGTTGATCCGCCAACCTCATACACTACAGCCTGAGAACGGCGCATCATTCTTTATTATTACAGGAATTTACTATGAATGGGAAGTCTTCACGGGGTGACTTTCGTCTACCACCATTTTTTATTAATAGGCTATGACTGTCATTTTACGGGTGAGGCATCAAATTAACACCAACCGGGTGTAATTTTAGAACAATCTTTGGCTTTCAAAGCAAATGCTTTGACTATTGTGCCTGCCATCAGACTATTTTCCAATTAGATAATTTCTGTTATAAAACATATTCTCTATAAATGTAACCTCATCCGACAAAATCTTCAAATATTATTTTCTTTCAGCTAACACAACTTTGTTTATCCCACTGTGTGCGCCTCCCGGCACCTGCGTTATCTGCCTATCTGTTACATTTAACCTAATTTATCAGGAGGCGGGAAAAGTCAAAGTGTTCCTTAACCTCCGTGCGGTGGGTGCTCAAAAATTCCTCGCCCCAAACTCTAAATCATAATTTCCACACTGACATTACGAGGTGAACTCGCAAACTCAACTTTCGAAATTCTTCACGGAGAAAATAAAGCGGTCCATCGCGAGAAAATATATATCAACTGCTGCGAGCTCCCTGCGTGGAGCTCCAACAAATTGGAGCCCATTTTTCAGATGAGATCTTTATTTGTAGCGAGCTTCGTTTTTAATTAAATTTAATTTGTTTTATTCAACACATCTTGAATTATTATTTTCGCACCCTCCTCCACCCACCCTCGGGATTGTTTTGCGCTAAATTGTAAATTATTACGTTCGCACTTTAGTTATCTTTGGACAATTAATTTATTAATGCCGCTGTGTTTAGTAGAAACTTTTTTCGTTTTTGATGAACTCTCAAGGGATCTAAATTAATTAATATATGCACCGTCATAACATGAGTTCAAGTAAAGTTAATTAATAAATGTATATACATATATTATTTGTAATTACATATACACATACTTTACATCAAATTCTTTACACGCATCAATTAATTCAGAAAAATATCGGCATAAGCGGGATGTGAACCGCGGGCCTTGGAACCAACCTTTGCCCAGGTCTTTATATACCGCTTAGCCCTCTCGGCAAAGGTTGGTTCCATGGCCCGCGGTTCGCATCCCGCTTATGACGATATTTTTCTGAATGAATTGACGCGTATAAAGAATTTTATGTACAGTATGTGTATATTTAATTACTAATAATATTGTAATATAGTCAATGATCTATAAAAAGACGATTAGAATATTGAAAAAATAAAATAATGTTCTAATAAATATTTAATCCAAATACATAAAGGTATATTAATTGCCAAGTCGATATAATAAAAATGTTCGTTAGGCATAAAATTAAAAACCATGGTTTAAGAGTGATTCTTCTTCGTAGTACTCGAATCAATCCGGTGGATTGGTTTGCAGCAACAAAATCTCGATCCACTCTCCACTCTTCTTGATCCTCTACAACGATCTTTAGCTCAGCATAACAGCTAAAACTCATGTCCTCGAACACTTGCTGCAAGTACTTCCATCAAGGGCGCCATAGTGATTACCAATCATGTTTTTAACACAATATTACAATTAATTTTAGTTACTTTTATTTACTAGAATGAACGATGTGAAGATTCACAAGTAAGTATGTATGTCTGCAGGAAAGAGTAATCGTCCCTCTTTTCACCATTTCAGGTAGCAAAATGGATCACATGATTAATACCACCTACTGCCAAAAACTATCAATAACTAGTGCTCCTTATTACAAGCTACATGACATATCAAAGTTTCATTAAATACATATTAAAGGTTATCTAGAATGAAGGCTGGAATGAAAAACAATATTTGGAAAATTTACTTAACGAATACATCAAGTGTAAGGCGTATAATTGAATTTTGTTTTAGAATAAGAAAATTAAACGTAACATACATTTTTTAATATACATTTTTTCTAAACATAATATTTTTCTAGATACTTTTTGTTATCATAAAGACACGTCTTTATGGTGAAAAATTAATTTAATATTATAAAAAAACACTTAAATTTTATATAATGGTGAAACTTTCATTTAAGAAAACAAAGGTTTCATAAAATTAATAATACTCTTTGAAATTAAACTATAACTTACAAATTTATTATGCATTTCGACAAAAACAGTCAGTAAGCTTACATATTTATAACGAAAAAAAATACGTAGACAAAAAAACTGTGCTGTGACCTGCTTCGCGTCGAAAATTGAAATAATAAATTTTACCGATGGCTGAAAAACTTTGTGAAGTTTTAAGTACAAGGCGTCAACGCGCATACCTTAGTTTTGCCCCGCGCGGGCTCGGCCTAAGGCCAGGCGTCGCAGCGGTGTGAACGCTGATGATAAATGTGTCCCGCGGGCGCCTCTTGATGCTTGCAGTAACTCAACGCACGGACTACGGGGCATAATGGTGAAGTAAGGACGCGATGGGAGACCGACACTTACGTAAGCCCCTCGCAGCATCAATCCGACAATTTCATTCAGTATTCAGTGATATGAAATTTAGTTAAAAGTTTCTTGCGAAGGGTAAAAGTAACACTATTTATAAAAGGCTTCTTTATATATTTGTTTTTTCCATCATCATCAGCCTGTATCCGTCCACTGTTGAACGTAAGCCTCCCGCATGAATCTCCATCCTCTCCTTGCACATCCAGGTCACTCGCGGTATTCTTAATATTTCGTCAGCCATCTTGCAGGGGGTCGGCACATGCTTCGTTTGCCAGTTCTTGGGCGCCATTCCAATACTTTTCTGCCCCATCGACTATCGTCTCTTCGACAGATATGTCCTGCTTATTGCGACTTGAATGTGCCTATTCGTTGGGTAGCATCCACTACTTGGGTTCTTCTGCGTATTTTCTCGTTTCGGATTCTATCAGACACTCCGAGCATGAATCTCTCTATAGCACGCTGGGTGACCTTTATTTTATGGGTAAGACTTGCTGTCAGATTCCACGTCTTTGCGCCATAAGTTTATAAACAGGTAGGATGCATTGGTTGAACGCCTTAGTTTAATTGTATTACATTATTATTCACACAATCTTTATTAAAAATTCATGTAATGTTTTTCTGAGACGTATTGCAGTCATATCAAGCGTTCGTCATAATTTTAATTAATTATGTTTTCTTAAAAAAATTCACATTTAAAGTGGATAATGCTTGCATGCTAGGCTGTATTTTAATGACGTGGATGGATCAATACTTAATGTACAGAGTTTAGTCATTCTCAACATAGCAAACGTAATAAAAAGTATTTATTAGATTTCCCATCGTCGTCTGGCAGTTGTCTTTTTTATGTTGTAATTGTTTAGTGAGTATACGCTTGATATTATCATAGAATAAGTGAGAAGAATTTATATTTTTTACTAATTAAAATTTTACGTATAGACGTATGCTATTTTTATAATAAATGTAATTTTATAACCATCAGTCCGCCTATTTCTTTGTACACAAAAAACACGAAACAAATAATAGTTATAAAATATTTTTAATGAAAATTTTTACTTTTTGTACTAAAAATAAAATGAAATTATGATTTCATATCGTTAATAATTAATAAAAAAAGGAAAAATAGTTCATTGCAAAAGGATATAACCATTAACAACGGATATTTTGTTTACCAATTTAAATTATGTTTTTATAACAAACGATACCCAGACACTATTCATTTCAGCTGATCATTGGTTTATTTTTTAATTAAAAGAGATTTTTACAATGTCGTTTTCTTAATACATTTTTAAACAGAAAAAAGTTGATAAAAATAATAATATTTTTCAGCTGATAAAACAACATAAACATATTACTTAAATAATGTTTTTTCACCAATAATTGATAGTATTGATATTAATATATTTTCTACCTCTCATATGATTTACGATTAGTATTATATATTAAAAATGGTCATCAATTGAGCATCCTACTTGATAAATTATATTGAAAAATATTTCGTCGCACGAATGTGGAAAAAAACTTGCTACATGAAGGATTGTCTAGTTCCTAGGGCGCGATTTAGAAAAAATGTAAATGCGATTTCAAGCATCCGTTAAAAATGTCACAAATCTCAACGCTTGAAATGAATGCATTTCATGTAGTTGTGCCACAGTATTCCTAGATACAAATTCGAACCTGGCATCCGGCATCTGACGCGTCGCTTTATCACGTCCACGGCACCCTCGGATCCAACAACAGCTGGTCTGCAGGCTTTACTCTTCTTCAGGAGAGGATGGCGGGAAAATTCTCCGGCGCTCCGCACGTCCTTCCGGCGCGCAGGTGCGGCGCCACCGTGGCCTCTGGCGGCAATTCGACGAACTAACGCTCGACTTTTTTTGTTTATATTCCTTTTAAGAATTTCAAATTTGAATTTAAATTATATTTCAGTTTAATTATAAAGCAAACATCATCCTTTTTTAAAAATAATAATCTTAAGCGTGAAAATTGAATTAAATATCATTCATTTTTATTTAAGTTAATAGCAAACAAATACAATATATTGCACTATTCACGCAACAGATACGAATTGCATAACTGTTCGTCTTATAGTATGAAACTGAAAGACTTGTGAAAACATAATAATCAGTTTAGCTCCATGTGTCTCGCGTTAACTAAGGCGTTTAACCGTGGAATCTAACAGCAAGATTTACCCATAAATTAAAAGTCACCCAGCGCGTTATGGAGAGATCCACGCTTGAAGTGTCGATAAAAGATAGAGTCTGAAACGAGGATATCTGCAGAAGAACTCAAGTAGTGGAGGCTACCCAACGAATAGGCATACTCAAGAGGCAATGGGCAGAACATATCTATCGAAGAGACCACAGTCGATGGGGAAGAAAAGTATTGGAGTGGTGCCCAAGAACTGGCAAACGAAGCGTTGGTTAACCGCCTGTAATATGGACTATTGACATAAGAAGAATAGAGGGAGTGACCTGGATGCGGAAGGCAAAGCATCAAAGAGGATGGAGACTCATGCGGCAGGCTTACGTTCAACAGTCGACGGATACAGGCTGATGATTATGTCTATTTTTAAAACATAAGCAATATTTTTTGTATTTAAATCGATTAAAATAAGTTAAATTGTTTTTTGTTGTTGGTTTATACTCGTTGAATAGATAATATTCTAATGTGTTTATAAATCACCGAAAGACCACTATAAAGATCATTTTCATGCGGCTATACGGAGTATATACAATCCATTTTATTAAGCTATCTAACATTATTCATAATAATTTTTAAACGAAATATTTAAATTAATCTAATAAGGGTAATTCATCATATTACCTTTAATTAATAGTCTGAAACAATAATACAGACTTTCGCTCTTTCATAATTTTCCCAGATACTTCTTTATGAGTTATCTCAAGCCGTACAATAAACCTAATAATGAAAAGTTTCATTTCAGCCATGCATTTAAAGAGCCATTAGCGTCCCTAAGAGCGGTTCGAGGACTTCTCCGCTTCGCTCATAACTCACCCGTCTGTTAATGACGTTCATTTTTCCCGTCCATAATAGAAAGTTATATTATATCTTTCCACATCAAACGTAGAAAGAGCAGTCAGTCTTTACTATATTTGGTCTTCTCGGTCATATCATAAATCAGCCGAATCTCCCGCGAGATCTCTCGAATTTAGAAATAGTCTGCAGCGGGAAAGCACTTAAATTTATGACAGGACAAAACTGTTTGTCATAACTTTGTAAATGGATCACTCTTAAAAGCTTCGGAAAGCTTCAGCGCCTATAAAGCGGGGGTCCTCCGACGCCCCCTTGGCGCCCAGTTCTTCGACCTTCACAATGGGCGTGATGTTTATTGGGAAAACATCTCGTCGACCGGAAACTCCCCGAGGGCGAATCCCTATACACTCTGTAGATCTTGGATGCCGAAGGGACTATGCGTAAAAGTTTCGCCCAATTCTCCAATCGTCGTTTAATATTTATGTCACTTTTTAAGAAGCTCGAGGGAAATTATTGATATCATAATTCATTTTTGATGATTAAGGAGCGAAATAAAATTCATCTTTATATTTAGTTCTCTGCTTTTTAATCTCTGAAATTAAGGCGTATTGCTACAACGAATCAACGCGAGTATATCAGAAATTAAAAAGCCTTGTCAGATATATAGCCTTCATTTATGTATTGTGAATAATAATGCGATATCGGAGGCGAGTAAAGCATAGTGAAAACACATTTTCCTACCATATCAAAGGCCGTAGGTTCTATCCTCGATGAAAGTTCAAATAAAAATTATTTAATAAATCTGAAATTCTTACCGTTTACCTACCTAATTAGTATTTTCCTATTTTTTTTTTAATTCATTCGATTTAATTTTTTAAAAATCATTTATCATACGAGTATCTCAATTCTAGGTTGTTCGAGAAAGTTCCATATTCAATGAATTCAAAAAAACATCTAAATTTTCATCGAAATGTGATAAAATACATGTAGTTATTTTGTTCGGGAGTATTCTATTGAATTACATTATTTGTGCAATAAATACATTACATTTTTAACTGTTGTTAGTTCAAGGAGTTGAATGCATTATTATCGAATTCTATGACGCATACTATAATGCATATGGCTAAGCGCTGCATGTGGAGTGTTGATCCGCCAACGTCATAGACTACAGCCCGAGATTCACGCATCATCCATTATTATTACAGGAATTTACTGTGAATGGTGGTCTTCACGGGATGACTTTCGTCTACCACCAATTTTAATTAATAGGATATGACTGGCATTTTGCGGGTGATGGATCAAATACACACCAACTGGGGGTATTTTAGAGCTCATAAATCGATAAAAAATATTTTTTTTGTTATTAAATCTCCATCGAACTCACGACCTTTGGCTTGCAAAGTAAACACTTTGACCATTGAGCTATACCCACCGGCTTGTACTTCTTACTGTAACAAAAAAAACTTTTTTAACACTAGCATTAAACTATGAAAATATTAGTGTTTATTCAAGAAGCGGCATAAGCGTGGCTTCTCGCCATTCAAAGGTTGAGATATATTTTTTGTCACGCTCTGGGAAATAAATATCGAGAAAAACAGCAACCAATCACATGAGTACTTCAGCAACCAGGGTGGCGAGGGATCCTGACTGACGCCCTACAGACTTGGCTTCTTCAGCCGCCCTCCAGAGCTGATCTAAAGCCTAGGGTTATGGTCCAGAAAACATCACACAAACTTATCAAACGGTACTCAAAAGATGCAAATCCCGTGAGCCTCAAAATCATACATTTTAAATAGATTTACTTGCACCATTTTTAATATATAAACATGTAAACACTAGAAGGTGTAATTTTTTCCAGCTATGTTTAAAAAATGTAATGTATAATGATCAAGTAGATAGTAGAAAAATGATTTAAATTGGGATGTCATTATTTACAGTAGATCACTCAAAATATATTTTTGTACAAAGTCAATAATGTCGCGGGAAAACTTATAGTAAGGCCACCAAAATCAGCTGTCTAAAGTCATTACCAAATTACTTGTCACAATGTCCTTCTACTTTTTTATTTAACCAATAAGAATATTACAATAAAAGAGCTGCTGTTGGATGATCACTGCAGTTAATCAACATTCGATGCAGACCAAAATATGGGTGGGTTACCGCTAATTGCTTACAGTTTTGTCATTAGTTAGGTTGAGTCGACCATTCGGATTAAATATTCTATGCTTCGGAAGCGTTGAGCTAATCTTCCTTAAAAAATCCGAATACTAAATCACCCAAAATAAACCTTGGATACTACAACTTCCGTCTCTTCAACTCCCCATTTTCCTGCCCTATATATAGATGATGTACGCAAGTGCGGATCTATCAAAAAACACTATGAATCTATTTACAAGTATAAATGGTGAAATACTTTAAAACTAATAGATGATTCGTACACCTCTTGTTCTTGCAATTTTATTTTTTCTTATAATAAAAAATAAACGTATTTCTTTCTCAGTTGGTCTTCACATTCTCCCTTGCCCTGCCCCCACTCTCCCCGGTCAAGGGTCTATGAGTGGTCCTTCAAACGCTGCGTAAGAACCTCCGTCCTCCAGTACAAACTAACGGACATAAACCACCTCCTTCGGTGTAAAGTTTCGCATTTTCATCCGGCAAGTATACATTTCACGCAAACATGAGTTGAGTCTTATTTTTATCACGCTGTTATTACTAAAGTGTCTCATATTTATGTTCCTCGATGATAAAAGCTACTTCTCTATCGGTTTTATGCTTGTTTTTTCGTCTAGAGTACATTATTTTATTTCATATATCATTTTTTTACGGTACCTCTAGTTATCACACGTATATCAGACGTAACTATACATAAATTATAACATAGTTTTATTTTTCAAGATTTTTTATAACATTTTAAAATCGTTTAAGCCCCATCACTAGAACTCACATAGAGTTTTCTGTCCATAGAAGAAAAAAATACCATCCCTAGAAGAAAAAGAGTTGGGTAATGTTCGGAATTGATTGAATTGAATGGATAGTTACCCTAAATATAAAAATAGAGACGTCGGAGAAATATTTTATGAATTTTTTAAGCATAATAAGTATTTGGATTTATTGGGATTCCAAAATAAGCTCCCATATTCCAGAACAGATAGAACAAGTGAATAATAGAGGGTAGTAAAAGTTACATGGTTACAATTAGAGGTACCAGAGTGTCATTTTTTGTCTTTTAAAATCTTCGTTACGTTTAAAAGTCGTTATTATTGTTCAATAAAATGTATTTTTAAATATATTAAGAGTACATTTACTTTATATTGCGAGTAAATAAAACATAAAATATAAGCTAAATACGCATTATATAAGGTAGCGGACATGCCAACCTTCCAACCTGCAGTCGGTAAAAAGAAGAAAGTGGGCATGAAATGTGTGCTTTAGGTGCCGCAGAAGAGCATTAACTACAACTGCTTCTTTTTCAAGCTCTTCAACTCTCGCCATCCTTCAAATTAGTCGAGAAATTTAGATTATACTTGATTTATTTAAATATTCTATTGTCTTTTTTTATTATATTTCAGAATGTTTTGGATGTAGTGCGAAGAGGCAAACATAAAAGGACGATGCGGTCATGGCGACTGACAGAACTTTAAAAATTTATAATGGCAATTTAAGACGACCATATGCTCTAAAAAGGTAGCGAATATGAAATAAAAATGAGGATAATAGCTATAGATAGTGAAACATTGTAGTATTGGTGCTGAATACTGTAAGTTTTATAACTTTTTAACTAAAGTCCTAGTACTCGAAAAACTGAAGGTCAAAAAGCATTATCACATTACATGCTAGAGACACATCCTTTTTTTAGTCATATTGATTTTTCGTTAGATAAATCTAAAGAAAAAGAAAGCTTAGACGCATTTCAGTCAGATTCAAATGACTAAGGTAAAAGTACTTTTATATAATTTTTATTTAATAAGGAGGAGAGAAAAGATAAATTTATCTTAAATATCATAAGACTGCGCATCGTAAAACAAACATAAACATTACGTAAGAAATATGAAGGCTTACCTTCCTGTACCAGATCTCTGTAGAGTGTGGAACTAATGTTTATAGTTCCCATGTTTATTTGCCTTTGCAAGATTTTCCGTGTTAGCTTTTTGCGACAAAGAATGATGGAGAATAAGGCAACACAGCTAATAACCTCGCAGGTGGAATTGTACGGACTTCTTGTGTTTATTCCGTGGGTCAGCTGGAGAGATCCTCTCGAGTGTTTGCCAACTAGATACAGGTGAAACACCTTACAGTGGACAGATTTAAGCTACGATTAGTTTGTCGAGTTATGAGTTTTTTAAATGGATATCAATGAAATACAACCACATGGTATATCTCATAAGACGTTTCACAAGTTAGCATAAAATATTCATTATAAAGATTTAATAAAAATATATTTTATTGAGTGTATCTACTACTTGTGGTTTATATTATTAGCTTACAAATGTTCAAATATACTCTGGATACTATAGGTTAAAGTTCTTTGGGTCTCACTCTGGACTATACTCGTACTTTTGAGCTATTGCCGAAATGAAAATTAAATAAAAATTATTATTTTGTTAGTAAAACTACATAAACATTAATGTACATTATCTAAATTATTTACAACCGAGGTCGCGGTCCCGAATATACAGCATCAGCTAAATGGTTAATGCCGGAATACCAAGTAACCGGCACTCAGGATAAATCCAAAGACCGGAGACGAGTTGATACTAATTTATTTAATACGAGCCCCCTTTTTATGCCCAATTTACAGCATGAGTAAGGAGTTATAAAAGTAATATTAATACATTGAATAACATACACTGCACATTCCTCGATACCTTTTCTGGACCTTGATCCCTTCAATCGACATATAGTGGCAGATTATTGGGATGGTCTATGCTCTTTATCGATGCGTAAGCATGCCTTATTAATATTAATATTACTAATACATAGAATTTCGTACACCACAAATTCCTCGATACTTGTTGTTTGGGACCTTGATCCCCTCAATTTGCATAGAGTGGCAAAGTGCCCTGTGTCATACCTGACTGAATGAATCTATGATGAAGAGTTGATTATAACAATTACTTTAAAGAACTCAGGATGTTTAATACAACACAGTTATATTCAAAATAACGTAGTGAACAAATTTCATTAATATATATATATAACGCCCTTTTGATTATTTTCGTGAGTAGTATCAGCTTATCTTGACAATATTTAATCTTTTGAATTAACTTTTAATATGTCTTTATTTTCAAAACATTATTTTGAGAACACAAGAAACTTAACACATTAATGTAACACACGTTAATGTATTTTAAAATTACACTTTTTTTTTGGTATTTTTAGGAATGCTACTTCCGGCTATTGTGAGTTTAACATTGAATGTCTTATTAATTAAACATAAAAATATTTGCAATGCGTATTTCATGGTCAATCATCATTATTTTTCTTCTCTGACAGTGTGACCGTGGCTCAGCGGGAAGGTCGCAAGGTTCGCGTCCCTCGCAAACAGAGATTACCCGAGACACGCCGACTTTAGTCGCCGTGACAAAGGGCCTCCCAGATGGACAATGCGGCGTTTCCTATGAATTCTAGGCGGAATATTTTGAGGGCTTCATCTCACGTAATGAAAAGCAAACACACGTTCCGCAGCCAAACCCGCGACGATCGCCAAACTCGACGACAGTCCGCAGCCGCAACGTTTGTGCCCGGAGCAGATTTCCTTATTTGAACAACAGTCGGTAAAACTGATCCCTTTAACCCGGAAAATAACCGATATGTGTCCTTGTTGATTCTTATAAGTGGACGATATTATATGGTTGCTGCAAGTCAATGACAATTGCATATTGTATGTAAACAGGGTTTTTGAGAAATCAATAAAGTGTAGACAAATTGGCTGTTTTATCGCCTGTTATTATTGGGCTCTTTGGGGCCAAATTGTCCAGGACTGTAGCGTCAATTATCAGATTAGCCTAAGCATTGCAAATAACTGTAATACTACCGCTTATTGCTAACTACAATCACTTTAAATATGCCTCAGATGGTACAATAGCCGTCTCATAAAGTTCTGAAAGTCGTCAAGAGACAAATATACTCGTATTCGTAGACCTTCAGATGCAGATATGTCCTGAGACAAGGTATGGGCAATGGCAATGTATAGAATCGGTGCATGCAATACATGTATATGTTACGATTGTTTGTTCCACATATAGAAGGAATATGGGAAGGAAAAAAATTATATCTTTTAAGATAGTAACATTTTAAGCAGCTATTTGCTTTAGTAGTGGTTATTTCTTTCAGTAAAAGTTTTCAGTTTCATTTCAATGACTTATTTTTTTAATCTGTATAAGTAATTGTAGTTTGCACACTAATTTAATTTTCTGACGCCTGTTCTTATTATTATTATTATATTTCCTTTCGATACAAGAATTCACAAACATATTAATAGTCAAAACATTTTTTTCTATAATAAATTAACTTGCGATTACTACAAAATGATATTTTGATCACCTCACGTATATATTTTTTACTTTAATATTATATTTTACAATAATTCATTCAATTGGTCTTTATTAACGGGGAATATTTATGAGGAAAATTCTAAGCACTTATTCTACATTTCCATTTATATGTAGATTGTACTTTATTTTCCAATGTTGTAATACATATTTAAATGTTCTTCTTGGTGTTATTGAGTGCTCTAAAGACATGTTCTCGAACTTCGCAGTTCAGGAAGCAACTTCTCCAACCGCAAATTTCTCCAACTCTGGGTTCAAACCAAAACATATGTCTTGACCATACATCACGACCCCACCGATTGCAGGACCGTGCTCCATATACACCAACACTCCATCTGCCTCAGGACTACACCAGTCTAGTCTACATGTTTACTTGAATTAGTCCTGTTGCAATACTAACTCTCGTTATTCTCGATATCTCGCAATCGATAATCGTTAATTTGGTATCATTGACTGTATGAAATACTCACTACTTTACTTTATACTACATTAAAACAAATGTCATATGTTTAAACGAACATATAATAAAATTACCTTCATTTAGTATATAATTTAATATATTTGAAAAAAATAGAATTAACGAATTAAGTACTCGAATTAAAATGCCGTCTATACATCGCTATTACCACTCATAATTCCTCTATACTGATGATAATTTTGGAGTACAGGTCATTGAGAAAGATGGTCTACAAAAGAAGCTAATTTTTAATTTTTAATAGAATGCGCAATATCATCTGGGATATACAATGGGGGTAAGGTGGTTTGAATTTGTGAAAAATTATGAGGTTTGATAATAAAGCTTTCCATTTTATGATTGGTTAAAAGACGTGTAATTCAGTTGTTGTAAGAAAACATAGCCTACAGTTACTTCCGCGCTGTCACCATCTTGAAATGCCACCGGGAACTATACATTCAATTACAATACATAACATGAAGCGTGAAACATGGCGGGTGACATTTATTTGTGGCGGCAGTTTGTGACGATCATATGCTCTAACAAGGTAGCTTAAAATATCTGCGATTCAAGTTACAAAGTTTTAAAAAATTGTACGAGTTTCTTGCATTTTTTTCTAAGTACAGAAACATGCGAAAAAAAAATTTCACGCTGGATTACAAACTTGTGTATTAAAATACTTCTTTATACTACGACATCGATTTGTTTTATAATTTACTGAAGTCTTGCCAACAATGGCCGCTCACTCTTTGAACGTTTGTTTATTTATTGAGCGTACAAAAAATCCGCACCGTTTTCTATCAACTGTCAAAACAAAACAGTGTTATTGTACGATCTTTTCTTTCTCATACATCCCCCAATAGTCGCAACCCCATTCAGTCTTCTCAGCGAACACAATGTGAATATTTACCTTAACAAAAATCCATTAGCTATTTCTTAGAAAGCATTGTGACCAGTATCCTCCGTCTGTAATTCACAAATAACACTTAAAGCTTCCGAGGGATGGAGCCACATTGCCTCTATTAGAATCTTTTATGTGAAATTTAACGCCCCATGAGGAAACTGAAATGTTTACTTTAGAAATGGAAAAATGCTTCCAGCTAAACTCAACTCTTTGATAAATAATACTCGTATCTCCATTGTTGACTGCGCTATTTACACTTCGCTTTTATTATGCGATACTTGTATTAAATTAAATATTTAAAAAATCATATACTCGCAAGAATACATCGTTTATTGTATAAAAATAAATATTCTGCTGTTTTTTTTCCCTTACAGAAACATAACAAATTTGAACAACTCAATTCATGTCTGAAATTCAATAAGAATTAATCCTGAAATAAAAAAATCCAATATATACAAATATAGGTACTTATGATTAAGTACTAAGAACAAAGCAATAAAGACAAGCAACAAAAGGTCAATGCTCATCAAACAGACAACGCCAACAAATTATTCCTACAAAGAAACTCTTGGAGTTCATGTCTGAATTGGGCCTCCCTTGCGTGAAATATATCTGATGTATACCTTTCAGCGAGAGACGCACATCTTCAGCGCATTTCTCATAAGATCACCGAAATCAAATAACATTGCTTTGGAGCACAACATGAATAAATGGATATTACAGGACAGTATGAATATAATTTGTAGCAGTCATATACTCCTGCTTAGAAGCTGATAAAGAAAAATAGATGAAAATTTAAGTTGTCAATAATTTGTTGATAACAGTGTTAGTTGCCTACCGACCAAGTTTAACTGATGCTTAAGTTATCGATGTTGTTATTTCAAATCACCTTCAAAGTTTCACATTAGGAAGTGGCATCAACACGCATCCCTCAACCACCGTGATGGGGCAATGCTTACACTGGCAATTTTTTTGGACAGTGCACTCTCCAATCATCTTATAATTTTTAGGTAGTGCTATATATTTAATGAGATTATTATAGATACAATAATTAGGATACTTTATTCATACATGTTTCTTGCAAGCTTCTATTATCACTTGTCTATTGTTTATGTACAATTTCTGATGATACGAAGCTTAAATATCAATTGCCAAATTGAAAACATGTAATATTCATTCATAAGATAATATTTTCTGGAATATTTGCATGTAATATTATACAATACAAAAAAAATTTTTTTTATAATATTACTCGATATAGTCGTATACATGACTTATCCATTATTATGCGTCCCCATCCCTTATAAACCCAAATCTTCCATAACCAATCTTCTTGAGCCAAATCTTATATATCTTCTTTTCAGGATGACCATCGTAGAATTCAATATTTTTTAAATATAACCTAATAAAACAATTAAAACTATTTCCATGATATACAAACAGAGTTTGCATAGTGATAAGTTAGCGGACAATATAATATATACGAGTATACACAATACATGACGTATAAAAGACAAAACTACAGACAAAAGAATACAGAAAAACGATTCACATGGAAATGACTAAAACATATTAAAAACTTCTTCATTTCATAAAGAAGACAAAATAACAGACAATAGAATACAGAAAAACGATTAACATGGAAAGTAACTAGAACATATTAAAAACCACTTCATTCCATAAAGAAGACAAAATAACTGACAATATAAAATAGGAAATAGAGGCAGACATGGAAGAGTAAACATACGTACAAAATAATAATAGTAGACAGTAAAAAAACTGAAAAATGACAAACATGGAACAGACAATAATATACAATTATAAACAAAACTTAGAAAAACACATGTGTTCTGATGTCTGCCAGTTTAAAAGCCATAGCTGAAAACTCTGTTCAAGTATTTGCGTCGTTAGGATGCATCTGCAAACACAGGCGGTCGATCACCAATCAGCCTGAGGCAGCAGCGGCCTGGTCCAGGGCCGGCGCAGCATCACAAATTGAAAGCCTGCGAAAGCGCATCGGACCTCCTCCCGTCCCGACGACCGTAACGAGATTGGAGACATATCAAAGCGCCACTCTTGGCAATTAACTACGGCAAAAAGCTCCTCGACTAGCTCGACTCTTTATCAGTTCATCCTATCAAACAGCAAAGCTCCGCTCTACTTATTGACTTAGTATTTAAAGCTCGTAATGATCGAATCACTTTATTATATCGCTGATTTAGTAACCCAATTTGAAAAGTCACCTTTTTTATTTTATGTGGCATTTTCTAAAAGAGAGGGATCAGTTGATCTAGAAATAGCACTTCTAACTAAATATTTTACTTTTAATTATATTTCAATTAATTCTAGTATCCTTATCATTTTTATGAAAAGGTTATAGTTTATTCATATACTTTAATTACTTTAATTAAACATATGTTTTTTACTTATAAAATAAAGTAATAAATAAATTAAAATTGCTTTATTTTTATCTACTTCCGTAATTATTTAATTTCTATATATTTACAATATAATGTGAGCTATCAAATGATTTAATAATGTATAGATTGAAAATTTTCAATACGTCTACAAAATAGGTGCAACATTATATTGGCATAACAAATTATAAAAGCTAATTATATTACTATAGTAATATACTCGTATTTTAATATATTTCAAATTTCAAATATCTAATGAATAATCGTTTAATTTAAAAATGATATAAATTTGTATCGAAATTTCTTTTTAATCACACATTTCCATTATACAATGTTACCAAATGCACAAATTCAATTTCACAATGATTGTTATTGTTTTTACGTGATGGAATAGAGCTTGTCAGTGGCCGCAACAAATTCCACAAGATTCATGATATCATTTTGTGGAATTTAATGTTGAATTTGGTTTATAGGATGCATACTAATTAACGAGCAGCTCCGTGTTTATACTTTATCATTTATCTAGTTATGCTGATAGTTATTCCGATAACATAATGGCATCCCAGCAATTAGTGCTGCAAACATTATTCTCACAATATAAAGCAATTTAAACATTTAGGGAATGTAATTATGGGAAATTATGATAACCAAGCAAGCAAAATGTAAGCAGGGATACACAGGAATTTAATTAATGAAACAATAACATAATATATGTGGTATAAATAATTTAGCATGAATATATTTTTTTTCAGGGTTTATTAACACGCCATTCACTTGTAAATCTAAATAAACACAATAGAAATTTGATACAAATTTCAAAATTCATATCGTTGCCAAACAAACGAAAAATATTACTAATGGGAATAATTTCCATTTTATCGGTTCCTTTGTATTCGAAATTAAACGTTATCATTAACACCTGATACCTATTACGGAATGCGTACAGAATATCGGTTTAAACAAGAGTAAATCACTTTTATGTCGCGTTATTCGATGGTTTTATGCGGAGCTATTTATCAAAAACGCATTGTTTCGGAGCAACGAAATGTATTCAGGATTAAAAACACCACAGGTCTGTACGCCGGAAGCCAGCTACACGGAGCCACACAGAGCTACACAGAGCTACACTGAGCTACAACCGCTTGATTTGTATATTGTGTAAATCGCTTTGATTGTCCTGTCCCGGTGATTGCAGTAAACAATGCGAATGCAAATCGCAGCGCTACGGACGGATAATTGCCACAACCGTTTCGGCTTTTCCCTGCTTCCGTACCGCGGACATTATATTTGATGCTGTCAGTAAATGTTGCGATGTGCACTCCAACCCATTTCCATTGACTTTGAGAGATATCGGAGCAAGAACTAAGCCCAGAAAGTAAAGCGACCGGCGTTGTTCGACCGTTTGTTGTTCCCTCGGTCAAAAGCGCCAAAGCGCCGAGCGGCGAAAACTGTTCAGACGGAAAAGCTCTATCGTAAGCTGAATAATTTTAAAAAAGCTTTTCGAAACCTAAGCTTTTATGCAAACAATAAAACGCTCTTTCGTATAAAAGCTTTGTGTTCCGGTGATGTAGTGTTGTTTCAGAGGTTTGTTGTTTTATTTGAAACTAACGACGACCGGCCATCGGTCTGTCAATGGCTGACTTATTATCCTTTAAATTATTGTTCTTCAAATTTCCACACATTTTTAAATACCAAATTTTTTTCATTCCTTTTTTAAGTTGTTATGAAATTCAATCTTATTTATTTTAAATTATTATACAAGAATTGTCTCAATTTTATGCGTAATATTGAAACAAGAAGAAGAATAAAGTATATTTATAATATAAAAAAAAAATTAAGAAGATATTTATATATATGTACTAAATATAACGGTACCATTAACTTAAAATTGCTCAAGTATTGTTGTTATATCTGCCAAAATTAAATGGAAGGTTCAAATTGCTTAAAAAATATATACTATTATTATCGATTTTTTGAACATACTTAATTAAATTTATGTGCATTTTCCGTACATCCCCATTGGAAGTAGTAATGGCGTTATGCTTTAATAAAATTGTATTTCAAATAGAGTGAACTAATCATTAATACTATTATTTACAATTTTATCAATATTGTTACATTTTTCGACATTCATTCTAAAAGTAATAATAGCGCTACGCTAAAGTGAAAATGTATTTAAAGGAGAGTAAAACTGTAGCTTTGTGAAGGTTTAGTTGCTCAATAGAGGGCGATGCTTTCATTTCAAATAATCACAAAGAGTAACGAACGAGTCAGAATGTATCCGCCTGAACATCCCTCACAATTATGAGCCTTCCAGCCTCACAGTTGCGCGTAAATTACACTTGAAACATGGAGCTTTCATAGAAGTATTCCACAGTTCACATAGTCTTATTTTTTTAGTGTAGCGCTTTAAAAATATTTGAAATTTTTCCAAACGCCTTTTACTTACATTTTTATGCATTCGAAAATCTTTTGTGGAATATACAAGTAAATAAACAGGTAAATTTATACATTTTGTCGTCACATCTACACATTAATTAATTGCTTAAAGACCAAATACATTATCAAGAGGTAGGTAAACTGTTTGAAATAAATCGCTTATTAAGTAGATCTCTTAATAAATAAGACTGGTAATAATAGATACTCCAAAGACTTATTATACCACGGGGTAAATATATTTTTTCAATAAATTCACACCTTAATATTATTCTTTAAAATAGTCATTCTGATTCTTTATTTTTTTCATCTCAAAGTGCATAATAAACCTCTATTTTTAAATCCCATTAGGATCCTAATAGACAGAAATACATTCCAACAGAACAGTAATTGCATCCAGGAAGTACAGGTAGCAAAGAACCGGTGGGAATTGATCAGTGATTAAAACGTTTTTGCAATCGCCACAAAATTTGAAGAGTACTTTTCTCTTCGCAATATATATCCGGTATTTAAAATACAATAGCTTTTTTACTTTGCCATCGAGTTAATCTACATTCAATTTATCTGAACTGTATATATTTTTATAAATATGTATACTGTATAACATTCAAAAATTTACTTTGCGAATTAGGCTTCAATGAAATACTGTTAAGTAAAATATAAATACTTTGTATGCAATTTAATTTACATATTATTTATTATAAATAATTTTAAATTATTTATTAAAATTAAAATGTTTGTATCCAATTTAATGTTCGTTTCTGTAAATGATTATTTTAATAACAAAAAAAACACACAGGCAAATAATAACAAATTTAATTAAAAATATTTTACCTTTAACATTTAATTTGATATATCATTTTTGTGAGCATTGATAGTGACATTTAAGTGATTAACACAATATTTTCGACATTTGAACCATTTGGTGCTCACTAAGTGTGGAAGGGGGTGTTTAAGTTGCGGACACATTAGTCTTTCATCCTACATTCGATAAGGAGATGGAGGTGAAGATGGCCATTTTTTGGGCAATTTGTTTTCTGGAAATCATATACTACTGCAGCCTGTTATTTAGATCCATGGGCATCTAGCCATTAGCAACTATTTATCATAGGGATTAATTAATTGAAGATTTCATTGTATAATAGTATTTTACCTTCAGAAAGACAGCTGACGAGATACTGAGCATCTTACATACAGAAAAAACACATAAAATAGGGTCCGCTTTTCATCGTAGGGTTTGAGTAATTACAGGACGCAGTCTTAAATTAAACTTTTGAAAAATTATTTTATATTTCAATCTAAAAATGATTCATCTTTTAAACGTATGAGCAATACTTCCAACAAGTCTCACAGTACTTTATTAAGAATATAAATCTGACAATAATACGTAGCTAACCTTCAAACAAATAACAATGCGAGAGTGAGAAATTTATTGTATTCCGCGGGTCGTACATTTTTCAAGCATTGAGAAATTTCGTATTGAAAAACTTGGCAGACTTTTCCCTTTAAGAATGGAATTGAAGCAGCGAAATGGGTTAACAGGCGTTAGAATAAATCTCCCCGTTATGCAAAACCCTTCGATTCAATGTTTGAAAATGGGAAAAGAGAAAATATGAAGACGTCCCCGCTCTCGCGAACATTTATCAACTTTATTTGAAATGCAAAATGTTTAGACTCTTCCTAAAAGCCTTCTCGTCTCCTTCGCGAAATGCCAAATATGGGTAATTATTTATATAGATGTATTCTCATGACAGGGAATGTCGTCTGGGGATATTTTTGTACCATTATTCAATAACAGAACGATGAAATTTTTGCCTATCTTTATTTTCTTTTTCTTTAAACTGTAAATGGTACGCGACTTCCCTTATAGTAATTAAAGCTCAATATTGTTAAGTTTAATTATAAAAACGAAAGAAAAAAATTAAATAAAACTTCAGTTTTTAATATATTTTTAGTTTAATATTGTACTATTTTAACATATAATAAAATAATCTTTCAAACATGAATTACATACAATATTGAATAGGAGTGATTCCTATCGCGCGTTACTACGCATCAAAATATTTGGTAAGTATTTATTTATTTCTCTTCAACTGAAATGCGCTATTGTTTGCTCGATAACCAAACATAAACACATAGGAAATCCAACGAAACTTTCATTGCCTTTACGACTTCTCTAATTTTTTCAGTTTCTGAGATATGCGAGTTCTGAGAAACGAGCTTTAGTTTTTGAATATAAGTATTTTATAATTCAATTCAACGCAATCATATAATATGTAAGATTAATATCTCAAATATATTTTATTAAATCCATTATTGTTGTAAATAAAAAAGTATTTGTAACAAAATAACATAACATTGAAAAATGAAATACGTTTCATTTTTTGTTGAAGTTTATTTTTATAAACCACATTATCTACAATAACCTTACAATTCGAACAATCTTTATCGTTCGTATCCCTTACAAAATGCTTTCCATTAAAGAATATATTTCAAATTTCAAATTTTCCCTCGTGGTCACAATTCGTATAATAATACATCGGCAAGATGGATTTTTTTACCAAAAAATAAATTTACAAAATGATAAGTCGCACGTTTTCGTTTATTTTCAGTGAATTCGAATGATAAGTGAGTAAGGGAGAATGAGTGAACAGTAAACATAAATAAATCCTCTTGCAATATTTTCAGTCGAGCGGACCTCTCTCTTAGGTTACTGGAACACGACCAGGCCTCAATGGGCTTAATACAGGACATAGAGCTAAGGTTCAGACGCCTCTTGCTCCTCCATTTGAATGATGCGATAAGGAAATACCAAGAAATATGAAAAATATTCAATTTACCGACCGGTCACAATGCTAAAGGGGAAGAAAGAGAGAGACACGTATATGCAAAATCAAATCGTATTCGTTTTTCAAAATTGACGAAAACCGCGAAGGCGAAAGGCGCTGTGTTGCCATTCAAAAAAAATACGAAAAAGCAAACAAAGCCAAATTTCCATATGTTAAAAAGTTCCCTCTTGATGAAATGATTTTCGCTATATTGAATACGATACGTATTTTCGGAGCATTCTTTTTTATTTGTTGAAAGAAAACATATCGAATACTCGATGATTTGATTTGAAATATTTATATGGCGAAATATAAATTACCATATTCGACATGGAACGTTTCAATCTAGCTGCTTTTGTATGGAACACTCTACATACTCTTTGTATTTTATATAAAGGACCTTGCAATAGTGCTGCAAACTAGTAATATTTTACGTTTATTTTCACATTACGGAATGCTTGTGATAACTTATTGAAACATAAATTATAATATTATTTTCTTAACTGATGAGTATTTGCGGAAGTAGTATCATCGGCAGTATTTACATGTAATTAATTAATAATGAACATGAGCCATGAACATTAAATACCGTAATAAACTATGACAATATCAATAAACATTGGTTATTTTTCTTCTTCAGCGCTCTCTATGACGGCATCCTGTCGTTACTCGTCGCTTATTTTTGATATACAGCATCTAAATTAGGCAATAAAAATATAAAATAAAGAGTCATTGTGAATAGATTAAAAATCAAAAGGTATTGCTTTTGTTCTAAGCGAATTCGTATGCCATTGATAATGTTGTACTAAATGTTGCAGGTATTTTTTATATCATTTATAAATTATATACTTCTACGATGTTCTTGATTGAAATTTCTACAATCTAAAATTTTTCATATCGGCATATATGCTTCATCAAAAGCGATGAAAACAGTATTATTAAGAGTTTAATTTTTGTTCTGCGAGTGTATTTCTTTCAGTCACGTATATTAGCAAATTTGTATTTGGTACATTTGTTAAAATCGGTGGAAAAAAGATACAAAATCCATTGTCAACACATTCTGTATCTGAATCGTTATTTTGTAATTTCTGGCTGAGCGTTTAACAAAGCGTTACTTACACATGTCATTAGCAGACGCAGGATTTCGGTGCTGTAATGAGAGAGAAAACGGTTTTATGACATCACAATGGAGAAAACATACACCCTTTATCTGACCCAAAAAACGACACAAACAAAGAATTATCTGATATGCCCACACATGTGATCTCTGTATAAAGCTGTAAAGTAAAAATGAACTGTAATAATGAAACCTAAAAAAAATAACCCAAAGGGTGACTGCGATAATCCTTGTTGTTTATGCGTTGGTCATATTCTCCATCTTTTGTGCGTATTTTGGAAAAAAAATAAAGCATATATTTTTCTATTTAGCGATGTTCAAAACGTTATTTTAACATAATTATTTTATATTTATCTAAAATTCTTTAAAGTATTAATAATCAAATTACTACCAAATTATCTTCCTAAGCTCAAATTTTTCGATGTTAGTACCTTTATACGTGTCGCTGATATATGATGTCACATAACCTAATAATATCAGATCACGGGGAATGCACATTCTTCTACCAATTCTCACAGTCTGGTACGACACGAAGCACTGATCATTTCGATATTCTGCAAATATTTGTAAATTGAAAGGATCAAGGTCCAAAACAATATGTATCGAGGAATTTGCGGTGTATGAAAATCATTTGATTATTATTAATTTCATAAAATACAGACTGCTTACTCATGTAATACACTAATGTATAAAAAGAGGTATGTTATCAAATAAATCAGTCTCAACTCGACCCCAGTCTTTGGACGTTTCCTTAGTGCCGGAATCTGTGGTACTCCGACGTCACCAGATAGCTGACGCCGTCATTTCGGGACCGAGACATGGGTTCCGGAAAAACCTTGCATTTTTAACATAAAATTTATATAAATATATATATAATGTCGTGTCATATTTTATCAACTGTAATCAGGACAGAAATGAAAGCCTGGCAGTTTTACAGCGGACCGACCGAATGTGACTGCGGCGTGCAGCAGACCCTGTCACACCTTCTGCAGTGTGCGCTGTGCCCGAATAGCTGCACCTAGGAAGACCTGATGATGGCAAGAAGTAACGCCATTGACGTCGCCCACTTCTGGGCAGACAGGATCTGACCCTGTTGTTTCCGACACGATTATATATGTATAGTATCAAATTTAAAATTTAAATGTATGCCAAGGGTAATAGATATGAAATGAAAAGTAAAGTTCCATTATTTTTGTTTTTGTACAAATTGGTATGGTGTTGTTTTCAAAATCAAATATAACCATTATTGAATAAATATATTTGTCTTAGTATTTTTGAGAAAAAAAAAGGGAGGGCATTTATGTCTTGATCTTTAAAAGGTACAAATGGTTAAGGACAATTTGTGTACATTTTTTTTTTAAAGTTTGGCTGACCGCCCACCGCTACCTTGTCACAGTCAGATGGTAATGGAAAAGGACGACACGGACTTAATTTTCGCATATTTGCATAACACGGTCTGTATTATTATAATGAAATGGCCGTCCACTGTATCTGTTCTTGGAATGTTTTACGCATGGTCACTCGGCAAAAAAGGCACCCAGATATTAAAACGTCTCTCATAAGGTCACATTCACAATATAAATAGACTATTAACTATTTTATTACTCGATATAGTCACTGATGAAGTAATCTTAAGAGTTCCTCATAAAATCACACTCGAACCATTTATAAATTAACTTTTTTATGTACAGGCGATTCCGCTTAATTGGGACACCGCTTAATTGGAACAGCCGCTTATTTGGGACAAATCTCAAAGAACAGAAACCAAACCAAGAAACCAATAGTAAATTTATATGTTTGATTAGGACAACATTTCGCTTAATTGGGACATTATGATATATTGGCACATATTGGGAATTATGCAGGAAGAAAATGAAGGGAGCCCTGAATATCTGTGCTGATTTCGTTGAAGTGAAATGTTACAAAAACAAAAGACAGACTACAGTTGACCCATTTTCGCATTGAATTAAATTGTATTTACCTACCCATTTATTATTTTAATTAAGTTTTTTTTCTTAATAGTTTATATTACATATTTGTAATTTATATTATCTATATGTAATTTACAGTTTCCCAGAATTGTTACAATAAAATTATTGAAAAAAAATATGCATTGTTTAATTTTATGTGTATTACTGGTAAATGGCATTAGATGTCAAAACCAAATAAATTAATTTTACAAAATGTGACATTCGCTTAATTGGGACAGCCGCTTAATTGGGACAAAATGCTTAAGTCCCGATGTGTCCCAATTAAGCGGAATAAACTGTATATATAAACACATATATGAGAGTAATTAAATACACACATACAATTATACATCAAATTTTTACGCATCCATTCATTCAGAAAAAATATCGGCAGACACGGGATTCGAACCTCGAGCCTTGCACCTTTGCTCTATTCTACACACCGCGCAGTCCACACGACCATTCTCCGCCTGAGCAGATACGCGAAAGTTGGTGTATTTATGCCATTGTTAACATCATATAACGATAGATGTCTCTGTAGTACATATTCAGAGTATGTATTTTATTATTTTTATGATTCAATTAGTCAACATTTATTCACAAGCTTTTTATATTATTGGTTACCGACAGTCTATTTATTTAGCAAGTACCACTCGGGTCTCGAACCGAACTATAGAGTGATACTAATAATACTTATAATATTGAAATATAGTCAATGATGTATAAAATAAGATCAGATTAATGAAAAAATATTTTAATAAAAATTAAAAATCCAAAAAATATATATGAGAATTCCTGCAGACGTAAATGGAGAAATTTCACCCGTGGAACAAAATAGTGGCCTCGGAATTTTTTGAGTATACATATACACTGCTTTGGAATTTTGATACGTCAACGTCACAAGCCACAGCTCGGCATTCACTCACCATCTATTTTTCAAAACGACTCACGAATATGTGAAACACCACCAAAAAGAGGAAAGTAGTCGCGTGAATACACGAAACGATTTTCGTCATCACTATTTTTTAGGATTATTACTGACATTTTACGAATAACGGATCAAATTCACACCAACCGTGGGTATTTATAGAATATATATTTTAATCTCCGTCGGGATCGAACCCAAATAATTGCCATCAAATTTATGTAGAATAGAGTGAAGAAATAAAGCACACTCTATGTTGCGTAATTAAAATTATTATTTTCTCTACAAAAATTGATTTATATCTGGAATATGTTCACAAAAAAATATATATTTATAATAGCATTTTTTGTGTTAATTAAATTTAAATCACAATTTTTCATTAGGAATTTAAAAATAGATGAACAATTTTTCCATGCACTTCTGAATGCACTTAAACTTTCAGCAAATCGTTAAGCTGAAATTATAAGAGTGACCTGAAAACCGTTTTAAAAAAAACACAGCCTGTTGGATGTCCGTTAATGGTAATGATAGATCCCCGGATTTAATATGTCACGAGACGGTGAAGCTTTTCAGGTGCTGAATAATTAAACGCGAGGCTCAAAGACTGGTGCCAAGTAGCTTGGTTAGTGATGGAAACCTCCCACATTAGAAATAGGATATATTAAGTATTTGAACTCGATACCCTTAGACGAAACAAGGGTCGCTGCCCACAGGTCACGCGCATTAATGAGATCACAAATACCTGTTAGAAGAGACTGGAGTGTTGGTTAGGCTGCTTTATCTCTTTGTTCTAGCCCTTGATAATGGTGACCACACTAAGGTTATGATGCCCTTCTTTCTTTGTTTAGTATTAATTCACCTGACTATATTGATACCGGTTGACGCTATGTTGCATCGATTGGCATTGTAAATCATGATCCAACCAAATGCTAACTCTGCTGATAATTCGTGGTCGACGAAAGAACCATGTAGTTTCTGTACCGCCGCTGATGACTATGTTTCCACGTAATAATCGTGTTTCGTAGCGTCATTCAAGGATACGATGGTCGATGAAGGTCATTTTCCACGTAGCCCGAATAGTCTGACTCCTACTGCGCTTGAGGGCAGGTCGAGGTTGAGTCGGTCCCGCTTTAGTACCGTAAATAAAGGCCGTAACTCAGTCTTCCAACATTGCATTAATGCAAAGTATGTATTTTTTATTTATTTTAATCAAGGAAGATAGGCAATTAATAAGAACCATCTCAGAGAGGCGAGTCCGATGGATCAGTCACATCATACACCACGATGGTCTTCTTCACGACATTGTGAAGGGGATGGTTGAAGGTAGAAACTGTAGAGGGCGCCCTAGATGGGAGTATTTGCAGCAAGTGTTGGAGAACATGAGTTGTAGCTCTTATGCTGAGATGAAGAGGGTTGCGGAGGACCGAGAGGAATGGAAATCGAGATGCAAGATTCTGTTGCTGCAAACCAATCCACCGGATTGATACTACGAAGAAGAAATAATCAAGAGTAAAATGAACAGTCATGTATTTAGTAAATTTACCCCATGGTATTAATATGTACTAATTTTCAGGCAGGTATAGGCTACAACATCAGTGTTTTATAATCGTTCCTTTACTTATCATATGGTCGACACAAACAACTGCCACAGATTACTATCAAATACATTCATTATAAAGAATCTAAGTGCCTGAAGAAAAGAAAACTTAAATGTATGTTTTCTTATAGCATCATGTGTACGTATTTCAACCAGGTCAACCTTTTGTATCTTGACCGGCTGTAGGATGGAAAGCAAAAATGTCAGCTCTCTTACCTTGTCATTCTTTACAAACCCACTATACGGCTACATTAGCTCCTGATAAGATGTCAGGATACAAAGCAGTTCGAAAATGCTAATTTATCAGCGCCTTAGTATGACTCGTATTTATATTAAACATGTACTCTAGCTTTGTATGGTGTTCATAAAAAATATATTTAACAAAAAACTAATGTTCGTTTGAACGAAAGGGAACTTATCAAGAATATAGTAGATATTTTTTTTTATTATTATTTGATAACATAGAACAAAAGCAAAAATATTAATTTAGTTTATACGTTTTAGTTTCGTCCTGTAAAAACTGCTGGGTTTGATGATTGATAGAACAAAATGAGACTACGAATTTAAAAAATTTAAATCTGAGTAGAAAGAATATTATATGTGAATACTGTTCTGTCCTAAATGAGAAAAGACCTTTCCACTTCTTTTTTCATCTGCCTCTTCCTGTATATGTGTGTGGTGTGGTTGTGGTTTCATTCTGACCGACTGGAATAGTAAAAGTGCTTTGGCCGATATTCCATTACCAATCAAGCACCATAATGAAGAGCCGAATGAATTATTTTTGATTGGCCGTCCGCCGCCTAGCGGAGACTGAAATACAAATACATACAGACAGTCGATAAGCTGAACTAATGCATGTCTAATTAATATACTCTCACTGAAAACCCTGAATTTCAGCATTAAGTACATACAGGAAAAAATATTTAACTGCTTTGTTAATATTATTGTTTTTTTTTAATATACTCGTTTTTTGATAAGTTTTTTTTTTCTTAAATAAAAATTGTACATATATTTGTTGTTAACAGGATATATTAACGAGTATAAGTACATTCTAACGCCATTTTCTATAATTATTTATCAATTATCGAGGCTGTTCCAATATGGATCATTAACTACAATGTATGATTTCAAATGTGATCTAGATTGAATAATTAATTAAATCGCATTACATTAATGTAAAGCTTTCATGATTATTTACCGGGAACAGCAGTTAACAGGTAAATGATTTAGACTTTAGAGAATTTTGAATTTAAAACTCTGAGAAAATTCTCACTTGACGTTTGTTATAGAAAATATACAATATTGTAATTAAAAACAATTTATTATTTGTAAAATATAATCAAATCATTAAAACCGCTAATTTACGATTATTTAAGAACAGTTGCATGCTAATTTATTTAAATTTTGCCAAGATGTCGCAGTTTTTGTTATAATATGGCAACACCCACATGACTATTTAATTCACATGTTAAATTCCAAAAACGTTTTGTTTGTATGATTTTATGCAAAATCGGCGCCTTGATTTGCGAAATTGATGGCGGATTGCATTTCCGTTTATATGTTTACATGTTATTTGTCTTAGCTGATTTGGAATAATGAAGGCAGCGGCAGTGACGTCATCTTAGGCAGATCGTTACCAGGTCATGTTCATTCAGTGAGAGCACAGTCCAATTCTTTATCCATATCCACTGATATCATCTTGATATAGCTCCTTAAGGCCGATGCCGTAAAGCCTCAACAAGCGATCTTTTGTCTATTATTTTGGTTCGCTTGCGTGACATCTACATCGAATGTTAAGCGGTGTTTGCATACGCCAAAATAATTGTTATGACAGTTGGCCTATTGCCGGTTGGTAGGACTGTCATATTGGCAGTTGGTACCGTGGAGATGTGAGATCGCGCCGTGGGCTGGCAGTTGAAGTTTGACTCGCGCCCGTTACAGTGCGCGCATCCTGTGCGTTCCTGTAGCGGGCGACGTTCGTGAACAATAAACGTAGTATGTAAACAGAAACAAGTGTTTATATTGTGAACCTGATCCTTCATCCAGTAAGCCGATGTCCTAAATGGAAGAGGAGGATATCACCACTTACTATTTGAAACAAGTATTGACACCAAGAAAATGTATGAGAGGTATATTTGAGCGCTTGTAATTTGGCTTATTGTGAGGAAATTATCTCATTACACCGACGCTCTTAAAACATAAACCACTTACTCCTTAACCCTTTCGCATCGGTTGTCGTCATATGCCGTCATAAGATTCCCCAACCGTTGATTTCGTTTGACGTGATATATCGTTATGCTACTTTCTTAGAATAGTTTTTTATGCATCATCCGATAGCTAAAGGATACAAGAACCAATGTGATATATGAAAATAGACCAGATAAGTACATTTATACTTCAAATACTAGTTTTATAATTGACAGTATAATTTATATAATCAATTTGTATAATCATGTTGATAGTACAATCAACAACGAAGTAGTGTTTCTGGGTGTTTACCCATCCAAGCATTACCCACGCTTAGTATCGTTGACAGTCTTTAAATTCCAATGATTAACGCAATATTTCCTAATAATAATTAATATTAACTTCTTAGGCTGCCACTTTTGCTCCATGCTGCCAAACAGGATCTCCGCTATATTGTTCTTTCAGTGTGCTAGTAGAGTATTTTCTTTTCTCGCTGAAAGCTCCACCGAATGCATTATGCATTTTAAATTAACTATTTACAACGATCTTCCGGAACGATGAGCCAAAAAATGTATGTTTATTTTTTTATTTGTGACCTGAATTCGGTAGCCCTCGCATAAGGACATGGCGGTTGACAGGTTATTGTCGCAATTGTAGTATGCTCCGTCTTGAGAGCATATCTAGGATATGGAATAAACCAGCCCTGGGCCAACTTTTGTAAGTAGTAGGAGGCATTGGAGGTTTTAAATAATCGTAGATCCGCAAGTATAAATTTAAGTCTCCAAGAAAATTGTTCGAGCAAAGAAATGCTCCCGCCATCAAGATTATTTTTTCCCAAAATCGCTCGTGGACAAAAAAATTAACACAGACTATAAAATTTTTTATAGACTGTTTTAATAATCTTACGTGGCTTTCGTGTGAAAGGAAGTATTATTAGACGATATTACTAAAATAATGCATATCATAAGTATATAATATTTATATTTTGTTTTATTAACTTTTTCTTAAGCTAATATAAATTGTATTTTATCATCATAAATTTCTTCTAGCAAATTGATACATAAAATTGGTATGTTTAAATCTTAAATTATATTCAAAATATTAGAATATAGAAACATTTACAAAAAAAAACGCATATAATCTAATAAATATCCTCGTATAATTAATACGTATGTTAAGTAAACATTATTCAACTAAACAGCAATAAAAAAAATCAAATACGAGTATAATTTAACACCTGTGGTTATTCTGATTCATAAATTTGTAGATAGTAAACTTCAACGCAGAAATTATTTATGTCAGTGTAAGAAAACACGCAAATGCTAAAAAAAAATACTCTCAGAATAGCAGGTTTTCCGTATAATTGTTTTCCCGGGACGTAAGATGATTTATTCGTATTTCTAACGACGTGGTTCACTTCTTGTCTGTAATATTTCAGCGGTTTCAGGCATAATCGGAAAATATACGGAGCTCGCTAGTCGCCCTGTTGAGATATATCACCGAAAACTTTCTTAGATAACAGTAGCGTCCGGCCTCGGTGGTCCTAATGGCTTTCTTATTCACATTAAGAGTTCGCAAAACAACGAATTCAATATACCAGCCGGGAAGAGATATGCCGAGGAAAATTAAATATGAGTTAAAGGGAGCTGCTTCGTAAGAAAAAGAAGAAAAATTAATAATATTGTATTCTTGATTGCGCCAGTACTTCTTTATCTTTGCAAGGAATATTTTGTTTTGCGCTGAAAATACTCGTATAGCGTATTTATTAACACTTTTTGTCATTTCTTTTAGGAACAAAAAAGCGATAAACTTTTACAATTAAAGCAATTCTTTAAAAACGTTTATATGCAGCATTTTATATTATGATTTAATTACTTGTTAAGATATTCTTAATTCAATAATTCAATCATAAACTGAAAGGTTTTCGCTTTAAATTATAGTGTGGATCTATTTTATAACATGTTACAACACATAATCAATATATTAACTGAATATTTTGTCTTTGAAACTTTAACACCATGGTTAAAAATATATGTTAAATTGATATTCGTATTATGAGCTGAACAACACTAAATACAAGTATTTATACATTCATTTTTCAAGGAAAACAGAAACAAAATATATTATTTAAATATAAATTAATCTAAATATTTTTTCAGCAATATATTTTTAAGGTTACTTATTTTAAGTGTTTTTTTAATTGTTATGTAAAATATCACTCATAATGACGAACTGTATTATCCATTATCAAAGCATTTAGTTATCATGATAGTTTCATTATTTTTTAATCATCAATTTACATATTATGATTGACATAATTAATGCATTGCTTAAATTTAAAAATTTAAATCAATTAAACGATTTTTACTTAAAACATTATTATAATACGTGTAATTTATTTATTTATGAATTATAGGAAGTAATTTTACAAGTCACCTATGTGCTAAATATCTGTATTCAAATTAGTAGTAATGTATTGTATATATTCTTGTATTTAGAGTTCACTACCTTGAATTTGATAATGAAACCCAATAAATGCCCTTCGATAATATTACCATCGGTACATGTTATAATAACGATGAGTAATTATATTACAAGGCATTGAGAAATTACAATTATTTTAATACAATACATTCTGTGAAAGGATATTGATATGTGAAATAACAATATTTTGCAAATAATACATATGACAGAACACCAACATCCAAATTTAATTTAATTGGACGTATATAAAGAAAATATTTCTAATATTAATGTGAGACATTAACTGAAGTTATTTGGTATCTAATAAATAATACAAAATAAAAGAACTTTTATTACTTTGGGATTACGAGACAACATTACTGCTTTTGATTAAGTTGTCTGATTTTTTTTTCGAATAGAATTTTTTTAAATATTGAATTTATCAATCATTCGATGAAATTTACGAGTTGATGTAGTTATATTCCAATTTTTATAATATTTTTTATTATTTAGTAATTTAGTTTGTATATTTATAAAAGAAAACACGATTAATGTATAATATAATACTGTAGTATTATGTTTCCATTGCGTATCATAATTTTCAGTGACAGATAGGAGCAAAAATACGTTTATTTTTTAGAACGTAGATCCGAGAGTATGTATAAATTACATTTAACTGTGTTGTAAGAACAAAGTGTTGTGTGCCGTCCTGTACTTAACGACAGACACTACTGGAATTGCACGGTAAAGCGGCAACACATGTATTTAGAAACATAAGCTGTTTTATATTGTAATTTATACCGGCATTACTGCGAGAGCGTAAAAGATTAAGAAGGATTATTTATAGTGTTAACCTAAAAAAAAATACACGGAAAATTCGGCGAGTATTTACTTTCGTGCATGAAAAATAACCTTCACGTTTTTTTTTTTGTAAATTAGTTCAACACAGAATGAATTTTTTATGAAGATATTCGCGTATACAGTTGGATTAATGTTTTATACGGTAGCTCAGCTGTGAAGATATAATTTATGACTGTTTTTTTTTTCTTATTTTAAGTTGGTTTTGTTCTTAATTGAAAATCGTTGCACATATTATGATTTTTCTATACTCTTTACCACCAGGTAAAGAGCACTTGATAGAGATTTGATTTTATTTCATTAACATTCTCATTTTCTTCTTATTTCTTATATGTTCTTCAGCTATGCAGGCAACTGCATTTTTTGCTTAGTTTTCATATGCAATGGACATTGTATCATTTCAAGTCTTCTCTGTACCCATATTTCAAATTAAGTGACTGTTTACAAATGTACGATTTGACTGCCCCACCCCGTATAATTATTTTCATTTTTTTCTATACATTTATTAGACATAGTAAAGCGACCGTTGATCCTTTTTGGATCGGAGATCATTTATCGTACTTGTATAGGACTGTGGGTCACACTTGGAAGGGTAACCGTTTTCCATAGTTGTGATACACAAGTATGATATGTTTGTATGGAGTTTGTGTGTAGAAAGTGGAGATCTTTAGGGACGCATACTCGTAACAAGCATTATTATTATTGTGACATCATTCTTGGATTGATGACCGCTTATAAATCTGCGGTTTGATTGCCCTATTTATTTGTAATTTTTTATTTTTTCTCAATACAAGACCTTTCGTTACCATCACAAAAAAACTATTTAATTAGTTCGTTTATTAGCTTACAAAAGCATATTACCATTTTACTATTAATTCATAATTTATATTAGACACTACTGAATTGGCAACACGCCATTTGTATTACTTATCGAATTAGATCGTCAGCAATTTTTAACTCTCCTACATATTAAAGCTTCGTAGCGTCTTGCACATTGTATCCTACGTGATGGATATTTATTCATTTGGCTAATTGATCGCTTCGAATCAGATATTATTTATTTACGCCTAGCTTCGAAGGTTATTTTAATGGATATCATTGCCTTGAGGCCGGTGACTAACGGCCGGCGGGCTAACACTGCAGGGCCAGTAATTGAGATGAATGGCATACGGCGGCAAGAAAAAGTGGAGACTTACCCTTTCAGAAGCCCTCGGCCCGGTGATCAATATGCGATAAAACGACCCTGCCTACGGAGCCCTTCAATGTTTATCACAAAAGACGTTTTAAACTTTAAAGGTGCCACTGTTATTTGACAATTTGTTTGACAAAAGTGCGACTAGTCGTTAAGTATTTACGAACAAGGGCTAACACTAAGAGTTCATATTACCATTGTCGATAGAAATATTTGTAGAAAGTATTAAGTCAACAACACCCTACTGCTGACGAAATTTAGTCTTAACGCAGTCTTTGACAAACGTGCTTTCAGTTTTGTGGCACCAACGGTCTGAAATTTGCTGCTGGAAATATAAATAAGCTGAAAACAGAGGCATTCTTCAGAGGTATACTCAAAACACATATTTTTGCATAGGAAAGTAAAAACACGCTTTTGGAATTACCATTTAGTCAATAAAAAGCGTTCTTTAAATGCATTTTTCATGGCTTACTATATCTGAAGTATATTTTCGTTACTAACAGCTGTCATTTTTTATCCCAATTCACAAACTAAAACTGGAATTTTTCCAACTACATACCATACATACTTTTCGTCGGACTACAAAGTGAGAGCCCAGGGGCTCGAAGGAAAGCAAGTGAGTATACGTAGCATATCAAAGTTATTTTGAAAAATTATTAACCCGACGCTTGCAAGATGATTTAATCCAACAAACGATACACTATATGCAGCATTTTTTACACAAGTACGTTTCGAATTTCATGTCGATTCAGTGATCGAACGAAAATCATTCTTGAAATATGCTATGATTGCTGGTCTAACTAAAGATCATGCTAATAAAAAATGTGATTAATTCTAAGCAAATTATTCTGTTATACTAAGAACTGGATCTACATCTGACTGTCTATTTACCATTTTAATAAAATAAGTTTACTAAGAATAAAAATAATATTTTCGCTTATTTAATCATATCATTAATGCAACAAACATCATTAAAACATTTAAAAATTCACATTGGTTGATATATTCTAAAATATTATATGATTGACAAGGATAAACCTTAAAATTGATTCAAATATGTACATTGATTAATTCCACCAATAAAACTGGTTAATACCTCGTTTTTGCGGCGAAAATTGCCCAAACCACATTTTTGTAATTCAATGAACCGTCGATAATCAAGATTAAAATTTTGCCCAAATATTGCCATTTAGCAAATTGAAAACTCCATCAAACGAATATTCCGGCGCTGCCTTTGCTTTAAATATAAATAATGTACTTATTTCCTCTTTATCGAACATTAAACGTGATAATATTTTCCAATAGAGCTATCCCAGCAGAAACCCTTCCTTCTCTTCGTCTCTCGATAAAACTCTGCGAGAATTGCGCCAAATAGCGGGAACGCGTTATCTCCATCGATAAATAACGAGAATAAATTGAAGCTACAATTTCTTTACTTCATGTAAGAAAGAAAACCTTATTTTTTGTACGTCGCTTTCCGAGGCTAGTCCTTGGTAATGAGTCTTCCTAGGCATGTTCCCAACACGTGTTGCGGTCTTCACCGGCTCTGGTCGGCGAAAAAATGGATAAAGACGCTACTTTCTTAAATGAACCTTCACAAGAACGGTCTTCAGGATAATCCGCGTGCTCAAAAACTCTGGAGAAACATGGCGGTGTGGTCCGATAATAATCTCGCTGAAAAACGAAATTCTCCTCGAAAGTTTTTGCTGAAAGAAAATATTTTACGATAGTATAAAAGGGGTTTACATGTAACGTAAAATTCAATGAACTTATACAGTTTTTTACAACACATCGCGCGTTTCATCTCGCATTTTTTAACATTCATATTTAAAAATACCTTTTTATGGAATAATCAAATTGCTATATATTTTATTCAATATTATAAACATAAATTGATATTGAATCTATCAAATTCTTGTTAATTATATTAAGCTTACATGCACAAATTTTCCTTAAAATGGTACGTTCATGCATATAGAATATTGACAAAACTCTCATTGATTAAACAGCTCTGAACATGATCCATATAAAAAAGGTACAACGTGTTGTCCCTTTTCTTCTTTACGACTGTGAATATTGACATCTCACGACAAGGCAGCCTTCCATACAGCAGTCGATCAAGAGGCGTCGGAAACTATACATAGAATGTATTCGGCGGAATTGCGGGAAGCAGAACTGATATAGAAAGAAATGCGGAAGCAGTTCGCGACAACCTTATTAGGCAGTTAGAGGAGCGGACATGCTGATGATAATTGAAATCGTGTTATCTTTAATATTTAATATCGATTTCTATGTTATTTAATATTTTTTCACATGACAGCAAGTTGCTTGATATTTACCGCTCTTATAAAGACCATCTGACGTTTCGTTTGGCTTCTCAATTTCAATTATGTGGGATTTCGTTTATTATTTACTTGAGTTTACCTTAAGTATTTGCAGTTATTTTTTTTTGTATTTTTTACTGGGCAAATACCAATATACTATATACATATATTATATATTTCGAATCAATTCAGCTTAATGCACTACTATGTAATTAATTATTTTTTAAATATCTGGCGTTCAATTTCCCGTGAATTTTCAGACAATTTGATAGACAATTTGACAGTTATTTGTATTGAAGTAATTACTCCTAATATTTTTTTTTTTGAATTTTTTACTGGGCAAATACCAATATACTATATACATATATTATATATTTCAAATCAATTCAGCTTAATGCACTACTATGTAATTAATTATTTTTTAAATATCTGGCGTTCAATTTCCCGTGAATTTTCAGACAATTTGACAGACAATTTGACAGTTATTTGTATTGAAGTAATTACTCCTAATATTCTTGCCGGTCCAATAAATTATTATACTATTATTGGAATAACAATTAACTTAATCAGTCTGTATTTAATTTATTTGAAAGAACTTATTTTTAAAGTTATATATTTTTAATCAATTAACACTGAATAATAAATAAGATTGGAATTATAAAAGGTCGTTATGAATTTTTTTTTTTTACATTTCCAATTATTCGACTTGTAGACTGCGGTTTGTATTTGTGTATATTCAATTACTTATTTCATCATCATCATCAGCCTGTGTCCGTCCACTGTTGAACGTAGGCCTCCCGCATGAGTCTAAATTACTTATTTATAAATCTAAATTACTTATTTATAAATCTATAATTTGAGATTAGTTTTATTTTTCACCTTCTCTTTTAAAGGCGTGTATTTTTAAATAGAAAATTTTCAAACCTCAAATAAAAAAAATAAAAAATAAAATTGTCTTTGCTTTACTTCACTTTCCTGTTTTTTATATTTATTCATTATTTTTATTATTTATATAAATTGGTACACATATAAATCTACATCAAATTTCTCTCAATAATTTGTAGTGAAAACGAAACGGCAGACGGTGAGATTCGAACCACGAACTATGCCCCATAGTTCTGTTCTATGCTTAGCGCAATTGACCATGACTATGCTCTGCCTTAATCGAGTGGAGAGAATTAACGTAATTATATTATTGTTACTTTCGTATTATGACAGATGTCGCTTTGCTGTAAATTGAATGTATGTATTTTCATATTATTAATATTCAATCAATCTTCATTTATTCACAAGCATTTTTTTTTACCGACAAACAATATATTTAGCTTCTTCTTCGTAGTATCAATCCGGTGGATTGGTTTGCAGCAACAGAATCTTGCATCTCGATCTCCATTCCTCTCGGTCCTCCGCAACCCTTTTCAGTTCAGCATAAGCGCTACAATTCATGTCCTCGAATACTTGCTGCAAATACTCCCGTCTAGGGCGCCCTCTACAGTTTCTACCCTCAACCATCCCCCCCACAATATCGGGAAGGAGACCATCGTGGCGCATGATGTGACCAATCCATCGGGCTCGCCTCTCTGAGATGGTTCTTATTAGTTGCCTATCTTCCTTGATTATTCTGAGAACCTCATTGTTCGTGACGTGGTCTCTCCAGGAAATTCCGAGAATTCTTCTGTACGACCACATCTCAAAGGCCTCTAGTCTTTTTTTATCACTTTCAGATAAGCACCATGTCTCACAGCCGTACATTAAGATACTATACACAGAATGGAAAAAACTTTCTGTTAATCCTACCCGGATATTTAACAGCCACCCATTTACCTGTGTTATTAATGAACCTTAATTTTCTGTCGCTGGGAGAAATCCCTGAACAGATTAAGAACTGGATTTGGTAGAACAAAGGACAACCTCGAACGGTGGGGAATGCTTCGGTAGGGAGAGACACTATTGTGCGACTGTGGAGATCTGCAAACCGCCTCACACCTAAGATCCTGCTCCATGTACCCAACAAGTTAAGAGTTATCGATGTTGCCAGATACTGGGATAAAATAATTTGACGTCGCTGACACGAAGAAGAAGAAGAAGAATGAACCTTATTACTTTTTTCATATTAATTCAAATTATAATTTTAAATTAATTTTATTTAAAAAATTAACAAATTAAAAATGTTTAGTTTTGATTCACATTTATTTTCAACGATTACATGTTTCGGCCTCCATGGAGACCATCATCAATAATGGTTTAATTATAAACTGGCAGTGGCTTATATAGGTATATATTTAAGCATTAATTCCTACGTTAGTACACAAATATTTACAGATTGTATATGTGTGCGGGTTAATCCATTGAAAAAAGACATTATAAAATCAAGGGGTACGTGTTATCTTAATTTATTAAGCCATTATATAATATTATATTTTTGTGTTCAATTTTAAAAAATCCTTGTAATTCTATCTTCGAAACACGTAATCGTTTAAAATAAATGTGAATCAAAAGTAAATAGTTTTAATTTGTTAATTTTTTAATATAAATGAATTGATTAAAAGTATTGTCAGTTGATTACCCTAATGCTATTAATTCAAATGTTTTGTTTATTATTATTTTTACTTTTCGGAATATTTAAAAATAATTAGTTTTTTTTAATATTTTCATAAAATCTATAATATATCATTCGTTTAATTACTCGCATCTGAATAAAAACACAGAATATAATATACCGAGATGATATTTTATTTTTATTAAAATACGTTTTAGGTAGATTAAATAAAAGCATACTCGCCGTGGGAAACATAAAATTTCATGGTTTGGTGACTCCGGAAAGTGAGAATAGAAACATTTCGCGGAATGAAAAAAAAATAACTGAACGACTTTTAATATTCTTATTTCGTGGACTTGAACGTGGAAATGATTCATGGTCTATGAAGTCGATTAACCTTTCTTTCCCTGTGATGTGTATCTTCTACACATTGCTTCTAATAAACATCAATATCTCATTAAATATAATAAATACAAGCTGAAGATCTTAGGTTATCTCCATAATATATTAACGAATTTATTGAAAAAATATTATTAATATTAATCAGAATTAATCGCGTACATCGAAGGTATCTTGTGAATATCGGAAAAAAAATCTTGCTGTGAGTGCCTCGACCTTGGGTCTGGACGATATGCGGGAGGCGCGACACTTAATTCGCACCTCACTGTTTCATACTGCAGAGTGAAAGAAGAGGGAAGAGAGTGGGAGTGGGCTAGTCTGACCACTTTCAGGACTAGCGTCAGTTGCTCTCGAGCTTGGTACCAGATTGGACCTATGCCCATTCCGTGAGCGTTGCCAGATGGTTTTTTAATGTTTTCAGTAAATAAATCTCTGTTATTATATATTTTGACTTCAATTATAATTAATTAACGGGATAAGCTATTATCATCATCATCATCAGCCTGTGTCCGTCCACTGTTGAAAGTAGGCCTCCCGCATGATTCTCCATCCTCTTCGATCCTCCGCCTTCCGCATCCAGGTCACTCCCGCTATTCTTCTTATATCGTTAGTCCATCTTGTAGGGGGTCGGCCAATGCTTCGTTTGCCAGTTCTTGGGCACCATTCCAGTACTTAGGGATTATCTATGAATGTTCTTATTTTTTTCAGATTTAAAATCGTTGAATTTTGATTGTGTACTGACTACCCAACACCGGAACGCGTGTTTTTTTTTTAGCACCGTAAAGGAAAGACTAAGATATCAAATAGCCATTTAGGCAGAATTCGACGATTTGCCACTATTTGTGCAGACGTTGAAACTTGTACCTCCATCGTTTCGTTCAAAGTTAGATATATTTATTTCGTGTCCGCTCTATAGCTGGAGCTTATCATCATCATCAGCCTGTATCCGTGCATTGTTGAACGTAAGCCTCCCGCATGAGTATCCATCGTCTTCAATCCTCTGCCTTCCGCACCCAGGCCATCCCAACGATTCTTCTTATGTCGTCAGTCCATCTTGCAGGATGTCGGGAAATGATTAATTTGCCATTTATTTTCTCCAATACTCTTCTTACCTATCGACCGTCGTCTCTTGGACAGATATGGCCTGCTCATTGCCACTCGTGCCTATTCGTTGGGTAGCCTCCACTACTTGAGTTCTTCTACGGATATCCTCGTTTCAGATTCGATCTTATAGTGACACTCCGAGCATGGCTCTCTCCGTAGCACGCTGGGTGACCTTTCTCTCATCCTAGTTGCATTACTTGTCTCAGATAGATATAGTCATTTACAACCTCTATTTGTGTTCCTCATATGGTCGCCACAAAATACCACCACACACTTCACAGGAAATCGTGCTTTGCATACACCAATTGTCCCTTTTTCATTCCTAACAAAAACACTCGTTAATTTGGTAACAATACAAAAAAATAAAGCATCATTATATTTGTACCTAAAATGAACACATTGGGTATAAGTTATGGAGAGCGGTGGTCTGTACAAATAGATTGCTTCTCCTCTAGAAGAATCGAACTTTTCTAAATCCCTCCCGCTGGAACGTCTTGGAAGTCCATGCGCAATATCTGGGACTCTGTATTCTGGGACATGTGTATTATGCAGCCGTATAACGTGTTTTCAATTCAATTCCGTACAATTCTGGGGATACAATAGTATTTTTTGATAAATGTCAAGGGACAAGGCAGCTTTCCATACTATAGTCTTCCATAATATGAAAATAGAACTGGCTGGGACATTTAATTTAAATAAAGCTGCCTTTTTTAAAAACTCATGGGCTTGCACCGTCCTGTATTACCGTCGTGAACTATACATAGTACTTAGCGGTGGCATACCTGACATAGGACGAGGTGGCTGACAAAGCTTTATGGCGATAGTTCGTGACACGCATATGTTTCACAAAGTCGTCAACCCTGAAGAAGTCCCCTGCAATGGCGCTTGAAATATTGGATCTAAACAATTTGCAACACACGGCTAAACCCAAAAGCCACAATTCTAAATCTGGCTAAGAAGTTGTTTAGCATATGCTTCAGTTGTCTTGTAATTGTTTTGAGTTGTCGATAGAATCGTCACAGTAAAACCTCGATTATTCAGATTTATCCTTATCTGATTTTTATTCATATTAAATTTTCCGGATACTTTTGGTGAAAACACTTCCTGTCCCAACCTGTTTTTGGAGACCCCGTTACTCGGCGCACGCAAAAAGCTACTTGTTAGAGAGTGGCTGAAAGCCTTCCCGTGATTTTAGGTGCATCAGTTAGATCACGGGTCTTCAACCTGGTCCGTACCGCCCAATAGTGGGTGATACGGGCTTCCGTGGCGGGCGGTGGGCAAATTTTTGTAGATTTTCAAGTATCCTACATTCCTTCTAGAATTTTTTCCACCCATATACTGAATTGAAATATAGCGAGGTTGGTGGGCGGTAGGGATATTTTACCATGAAAAATAGGCAAAAGTGGGCGCTAGGCATAAAAAGGTTGATGACCCCTGAGTTAGATGTCAAATAGATCTCAGTGTAATTCTGCGAAGTTATTATACTACAGCGAGTCTCGAATTGCCTTCTTTGGTAACACGTTCCTAACCACGAAATACGTGGGTATGGATACGGAAATGGTGAGGTTGGAAAATGGATTCTGCAGAATGGCAGACATCACAGTTAGGAGTCATTACATCAGTTAGGAGTCCTTTCATCATTAAGAGTCATCAGACTGCAATTATCCTTACAAGGCACTCAACGGAACTGCACCGGGCTATTTGACAGAACTTATCAAGCCTTCAGAGATAAGCGCGCGTGGAGAGATACTCAGATCGGCTAAAGCAAATAGAAGCACCCTGCAGCTGACGGGAGGTAGTCCTAGCATGGTCTTTGGCAATTGGGCTTTCAGATACGTGGCACCAATGGCCTGGAACTTGCTACCGGAAAGCATAAGAGAGCTTAAAGCGGAGGCATCCTTCAGAACAGACTCAAGACCCACCTTTTTACTCAGAGAGGCAAAAAGCGCTTTTGGAATGATCATTCGGTCACAAAAGAGCGCTATACAAATACTTAATAATAAAATAATAATAATAATCCGAATAATCGAGGTTTTACTGTATACTTTCAGTTGCATTTATAAAGATTATATTATATTTCGTGTATTTTCTTCTGTAATATTCCCGATTCATCGCGAGAGATCGCCGATCTCGCCGCAGACTTTCGCGATATTAAACATAAATTTGTCGGCTACTAGCAAGCACTAAATCACGCCGAGGGAGAGGTTCCAATAAAAAAAAAAGTCTCAGGGGGAGCAGCTGACTGCGGCGGAGAGGCGCGGAAAGTTGGTTCCTGTGGCGCTGACCGCGCGGCGCCATCTGTAGCCGGAAAAACGAAACAAAGAGGCGCCGCGGAATAATATGAAGCCAGACGGAATGAACCGGTGGTTGAAGTTTGCGAGCCGCAAATTGATATTGCGTCCCGGAGACCAGAAAGGAGTATCAAAGCGGTGGCGGAGCCTCGACAGGGGGTAGATGAAAAATGAAAACCGCACTCGTATATTATACTAAAACATTATTATATTTTAAAGCTATATGAAAAAAATGGCCGTAAAAATAAATTTCTACAGAGAAAAATCAACATGTGGAGATTCTTAGTATGCAATGAATATGAAATCACTGCTGTACGATTGCAGTCATCTTAAAACTGTGTAATCACATTTATAATTCTGCCCCGTGTGTCCCATAAGTTGCTTTTCTAAGGACCTTATGTTAGGAAACAGACAATCTAGCGGGTACGTCTTCTATAAGCATTCGCTTACCTAACCGAATGTTATGAGTTCGATCCTCGACGGAGATTCACAAATATGTTTTTTTCAATCGTTTTCTAAGCTTTACTCTTGGTCAGTGTGAATTTGATCTCTTGCCTGCAAAATACCAGTCAAAGCATTTTAATTATAATTGTTTGTAGACAAAAGCCGTTACGTGAATACAATCATTCATAGTGAATTCATATCATTTTACAAAATAATAAATAACCTTTAAACGCACAGTCGTTTCCTTACGGGACCGCAGATTTGCGGTCCCATACAGGAGTGCTTATGGTTCATTTCAGAATCGGAAAACATCAATTTGTAGTAATATTATTAATATAAGTCCATGGAAGAATCTATTGTGCGACGAAACATTACAAACATTGGCTTGCTAGGGCATTGAACGACAAAAATTTGCGGTTCCGTATGGGACCATTGGGCGTTTAAAGGATAAATAAACTGAAAAAATCATCAGATTAGTACAAGCACCGAAAAAAAATTTACTAAGAAACAAGTCATGTTTGATGTCATTTCGCCGAAACTGAAACGTATCGTAAGAATTAAACTGTAAAATAAAATTTTAAAAGGTTTTCTTTAATTTAAATAATTTAAGCCAAAAACCAGTGACCAAATTAATCTAAAAAATAGAATACATTCAATTCTCACTATTCTGATACGTATTTGAGACGTATTTTTTATACTTGATTATATTGAAGATCGTTTTGCACGCGCTAATAACTCGCTGTCGTTTAATGGTATCTTTTATGCGACCACATTAACTTATTTAATATTTACGTCACACTAATATTTTAATAAATTTCAATAGGTATATACTTTTTTTTATATTCATTTTAGTTATTTTTCTAATGCGCCTATGGGCGCGAGTGAAGGCCTCGGGCTATTTAACTGTGCAGTTCCGCTGCCCTTTACTGTGGTCGTAATGAAATGAAGCGATAACAGAATATCTACACTCTGCGGGACACATCACTATGTGTGTGGCGACCAACTCTACAGAGCCGACGAAAATCTTCCACAAAAAATCGAAAATAAAAGATTATCTGTAATTAAATATACACATACAATTATACATCAAATTTTATACGCACAAATTCATTCAGAAAAAATATCGACAGACGCGGGATTCGAACCGCGGTGTAAATGAATAGAGCAAAGTTTGCAAGGCTCGTGGTTCGAATCCCGCGTCTGCCGATATATTTTCTGAATGAATTGATGCGTATAAAATTTGATGTCTAATTGTATGTGTATATTTAATTACTAATAATATTGAAATATAGTCAAGGATCTATAAAAGAAGATTAGAGTATTGAAAAAATATTCTAATAAAAAAATTAAATCCATGAAAAGATTATCTATTTTTTTTTAATGGTTCCAATAATTATTAAATATTTCATATGTTTATTACTACATTACTATGCATTATAACCAAGCTTTTTACATCGCAGGTTCATTTTGCGACCCCTAGCATGCACGCTTATATTTTGCCCTAATTTCAGACCACCATGTATAGCAGCTAATAACTAGAACAATTTATGAGAAAATACTCGTAGAACGCAGTAACTATGTGGATTGTTATATATAAGTAATAAAAGTAGTAAAACTTTGTATAAAACCACTGAGATTTAATAATGATTACTCTACCGGTTTCGGTGCTACAGCACCTTCGACAGAAGCTATTTTTTTAAAACTTTAAGAGTTTAATAAGTAAGCAGTTTTTGTGAAGCAGCTTCTGACAAAGGTGCTGTAGCACCGAAACCGGTAGAGTGATTACTATTAAAAGTCAGTGGTTCATATAAAAATTTACTTTGCTTATTATCTTTAAAATTTTAGATAATGTTGTTCATAATATAAAAAAGATGACCTTATCATTATTTCCTCTAAAAAAATCTCTCAATTGTATAAAAATCAGACTATGTGTTGTAGTAGTGGTAGCCCCAAGTTTAACCTCTATAATGAATTAATAAACTTTTAAACAGCTTGGTCCTTTCAATTAAGAGTAATAAAAAATATTATTAGTGCTATGTTGAATAATTTGTTTATGGAAATAAGGAAAATAAAAGGTTCTTTTGTACTATATGTATGTAAAAGGAACAAACGGATATTTTTTGCATATATAATGCTTCTTTAACTCGTAGTTTTTTTTGAAGAAATAAAATATGTACAAAATTGGATTTTATTCTGCGTATTAACGTCCAACGGGCATATATTTCAACCTGCCTAAAATATTGTTTACGTTTAATTACATTCACGTTTCAATTCGTGTAGCACTGTAGAAAATTGGTATTCTCAAAACTAAAGCATTCGATAGCTAACTCATATTGATATTTGTTCAAAAACCGTTTTCTGTACTGTGTGGAGGGTTACTTTTTAATTATTTAAAACGTGAATAAGTCATGTGTTCCCCATGCTCTGGTCCAGCCCTGCTTGATCCAGGTATGGTACATGACCACTCCATCCAATCACTCCAATCGATGCATACATATTCAAAGCCTGTGACAAAAGCAAATATTGGTTAAGCTCCCCATTGCAAGACGCGTTTAAAAATTCCGGCTAAAAATATAATGAAAAATGACGTGTGTTAGAGATATTTTCACTAGCATTCTGCCTTATATTGAAAAACGCAAGTATTTGAAATATTAAAGGATCTGATTAATTTAATTTAGTTATATATTATTTATTTTATAAATAATTAAGAAAATCAGTTTATTTAGAAAATTCTTTACAGGAGTTCTTATAAGGGTTTCTATAACACTCAACATGGGTGGTTTGAGCTGCTTGCAAAGCAGATGTGTTACATTCGACTGTACGAGTACATATAATATGTACAATAATTTCCAGTGTATATTGATACTATTTTAATGATAGCCAGATTGTTATTGTAAGCACATACAGGAGAGGATATTAGCTATACGTTTATGTGGCATAATTATTATTATTATTTTTATGTAAACACATACAGGAGAATACCGACAGATGGTGATAGTAATTCTGAAGTCTCATCTGTAGAATTCTATGATCCTTACCACGCTGCATATGGCTAAGCGCTGCATGTGGAGGAGTGTTGATCCGCCAATATCATAGACATACAGCCCGAGATTCACGCATAATCCTTTTTATTACAGGAATTCACTATGAATGGGTGTTCTTGACGGGACGACTTTCGACTACCACTAGTTTTAATTAATAGGCTATGACTGGCATTTTACGGGTGAGAGATCAAATTCACACCAACCGGGGGTATTTTAAAACTCAGAAATCGATTAAAAATCTTTTTTTTTTAATCTCCGTCGGAGATTGAACCCACGACCTTTGGTTTGCAAAGCAAATGCTTTGACCATTGAGCTATACCCGCCGGCTATTACGCTCAATCTAGACAGCTAGACGCTGTTTTTGTAAAGGATGTGTGATCATTGTATAAGGTTGGGACAATTGCAATTAATTAACTTAGTTAAGATTGATTTACTTTCAATGAATCTTTCTTTCGTTCAATAACATTATATAAAACGAACCGTGGTTACCATAAACACAAAAATGTACAGCTTACCTTTCAATGGATTTTAGACTCTGAATGACTGAAAAAGTGTACACTGTTCACGAAACCAATCAATAAAAAAGTGTCATAAATTTATATCATTTTATAATCAAAGTAGATCTCAAAGTGTATGCTTCGAAAATAAATATAAAATTTTAAGTTAATTGTTTGTAAATACAATTCAAAGTTAATACAGTCAAAGTACTCTATGACGTTTGACCTTTATATTATATGTGAGACTAATAGCTTCGAACAACTTTTCTTCGGGAACGGGAAACTTTATTTGTTCGACTCTTTTAATAATTACTTATTCCAGATTACCTCTGAAAAATAACAATTTTATTAATTCCCAGGTGTGCAGAACTGCCGGGATATTTGAAATAGGTAGAAAGTCTGGCAACACTACAGTACGCACCCCGGCAAAATTATGACGTCTATTATAAATAGAACATTTGCGTTTAAACTTAATCGTAATAATATGCAAAAATTAATTATTTTCAGAGGTAATCAAGCAGACAGAATAAACGATTTACATAAACTCATTTATAATATTAAATTTTATTATACGACTTTATTATAGCAAGTGTCAAAAAAAATTCAAAAGCTTGATTTTTCGGGCTGTTTATATTGTATATAATGGATTTGTTTTTACTAAAGGTGTGATCAATATAGAGATTACAAATTGGCTAGATTAAAAAAATATAATTACGACATTCACATAAAAACAATCAATATTTTTTTACTTTAGACTTATAATCTAAGTCGTGAGCTACTCAGTTCGTAGACAGTTTAAGATAAGTAAAAAAAATGCATCAGTTTTATAATATCGTTAATCAATAGACAGTTTCACCGGATACTATTATTTTAAAATTAATGGATAACATTGTCTTAATTTATCACCGAGTTTGAAATACTCGATTCATGATAAATTCATTACTTAGGTATGCAAATCAATTTAGTCTAGTCGAATCGATTTAATGTAATTTTGCACTGTGAAGTGCTGCTGAGAGCGAATAATTTCATCCGGAAATTAAATAAATTATAGGTTTTATTAAATTTCACAACAGATGCACACAAAACAACAAGTACTCATATTTGAATGTCTTATTGCGACGATCGATTGGGTTGAGGAGACGAATTGTATAAGAGACAGGATATTTTTATAATATTTATTTAATTACCTAATCAAATCTAAACTTCAATCTCTATCAAATTCTATCAAAACTTTGTGCAGGCGTGTATACACAAACCAGTTGTAGATGTATTTATCGGATAATAACCCTTTATTAAACTACTTACTATAAAATATATATAAAAAAAAAAAATGAACCTTCCAATGGTTGCTTTGGGCTTAGGTTAGACCCCTTCACACCAAATTATCCTGGCGTTAGAAGCGTTGAGCTGATCATCCGATATCCTTAAAATTTCTGACTATTTAATCACTTAAAATATACGTCAGATATTAAATCAGTATCTTCACAAATCACCAGGCACCTACGCTAGAGATTTAGCAAGAGCCATATATATGTTCTCGAGTAGACCATCACTGAGATGTCATGGGACAAGGTATGTTGCAACGGCAGCTGTCAGAACTAAATAGCAATTTGTGGTGACCGTTTGTTTCAGATATTGAATGGATATAATAAGAAAAAAATGTTTTCTTCAATAGTCTCATCATCATTTCACATCCGCTCTCCAGCTGGAGCACATGGTTGTCAAACTACCACTACAAAGTTTTTTCAGTCACCATAGTCGCCTTGTCCTAATTCAGCTCTCCCTCCCAAATACTTACAGATTACATAACATTACAGTTTCCGAAATCTTTTAAGACGGCGAAGGTCTGAAGAGATGGTGGAACTGGTTGGGACACGTTCTTCAGATAGCGCAGAAATGCATAAGCAATTTACTACCTTGGTTAAAATAATGATAAAAGATCTTATGAGATTTTATTCTCTAATGAAATGTAAAATTTAAAAAAAGTCTATAAAGAATAAGGAATATTTAAACACCCCTTTTTAATGTGGGTTCAGTACAGATGACCTGTGTTGCCAGGGTGCTCCGCTTCCTCCCATAAACCCTTTTAATCTTTCATTAATATTAACAGAAGTGAAATATGTTTGTTAATTTTAAGCAAAGCTAACATCACTTCAAAAATATTAAGCAATTTCGCTTCCATCCCCATCGTAAAGAATGTTTTATTTCAAATTTTCCGCGCTTTACGTCATCCACCTACGTGATCAAACTTTAAAGTTTTATATTATCCATTAACTATGGTAATTATTACTATTATTTGTATTCTAAACATTAACTTTTAAACACATTTTAAATAACAATAGACAATGATCTGAAAACTCTGCGCTTGACCGAGAATGCAACGTAAGACAGAGAAATATGGCGTATGTGCACAAGGAGATCCGACCCCAGATGATGGAAATGGCGAGACTAAAGAAAGAAGAAGATATTTATATATTTAAAGGAACCATTGTAAGACCAATACGTAAATTATTATATATTAGCGACCAACAAAACATTGATATAAATATAAATAGTCACAATACTTCTTTTACATCCAACTTTAACCGATACAAAAGAGTTTTTGCATAGTTGAATAAGATCCAAAATTGTACCTAGTTTAAGGAAAGCTAGTTTCCTACTGAAATCTAATGGAAAGAAAGTATCTCTTACAGAAAGAATGTGGGATATTATAACGAGTTGACTGAATTGTATGAATGTCTGCAAATGTATCGTTGCTAAGAATATATTTCACGTGGATTTTAAAATATGATCGGTAATTTTTTGTAATCAAAAAACTGATTAAAACCTATGTATCTACGGTAATGATAAATTAAACTCTTGTAATCTTTGTTACGTCAACTCTTTTGTGCAACACTTTTCCACGTTGAGAAAATGTAACAAAGTGTTTCCTTTTTAAAGCCCAAAACTAATAACAAGTTTTCCTTTAAGAGGCTTTCCTCATTGTTTGGTACAACGTTTACTTTATCAAATTTAAGTCTTTCCGAAACGAAATTTAAAAAACATTTTTTGAAGAAAAGCGCCTTTTAATGCCATCAGTTCAAAATCTAAATTACTTATTAATTAATTTTCCAATCAGCCCTTAAACAGTTTGGAGTAAACTTTATAATTTAAAACCACATCAAGATATTATTATGAAGATGATGTTTTATCTCCAAGATTTAAGAAAATTAATAATATTTTATGCAAACTCATTAAACAAACAAATTAAGCATAATATATAATAAAAAAAAAAAATGTTATTATATATAATCGTATCGGAAACAACGGGGATCAATGAGATCCTGTCTGCCCAGAAGTGGGTGACGTCGATGGCGTTACTCCCGGCCATCATCAGGTCTTCCTAGGTGCAGCAACTCGAACACAGACCACACTCCAGAATGTGTGGTCTGTGTCCGATACAGGGTCTGTTCCACGCTGCAGTCATGTCAGTCGTTTAATGTTATTAAAAATGCATGACGATCCACCATCATCAATATCAGACAAACATTATGTTGAGAATAAAATTTAAAAGATTAATGCGGTTTATGATTAATTTTATTGTTGGTTTACGATCTTTGCTTAGATAATATTTAATCATAACTCTTTATTACAAAGACAAGTCTCTCAAATATATAACATATATTTCTAAAATTAAATTATTTATTATTAATGATAAATATATGTTACGTGTTTAGTCTAACTAGCGACTATATAAGTCACTGCCTCCCTCCAGGGAGTCCGAAAAATGTAATCATTATAAATAAATATGAATCTAAACTAAATCTTTTTAGTTTTTTTATTTAAATTAATTTGAATATTAAAGTTTAACTAGGTATACTTGTTCTCCATTTGTACAAAAAATAGTATTTGTCTAGTTTTTCAAAATACACTATATAACAATATGTTTTAGCAACTTCTTTGACTCTTCTATAGTAAGTTATACAGGTAGAGTAACATGGCAAGAGAAATAAATAATTATATTCGTAATAGTTTTTACACGCATATTTAAACCTCGTCATGACATTCACAATTGAATAACATTCATAGTTTTTGAATATAAATAGCATAAAATTAATAACAATTTTTGTGAACGCACTTTGACTTTCATTTTATAATAGTTGAATGTTTATCGACTTGGTTGCATTCTTTGTGAAAGTTTTCATTAAATATTTAGTTTATTTTTATTATAAATTAATTCAGAATAGAAGGCTGACAGAAATAAAAGAGATGTTTATCTTCATGTATTGTATGACGCTTCTCTTTTTTTATATTTCATAAATTGATATTAAAATAAATAACGTCAATTAAAAAAATCAACGAAAATTGATTATTATAAGCACGGTTCTCGTTAGATTACTGGGGTAAAACAAAATTTAACGCGGACCTTTGGTGAAGGGCTAAAAGCGTCGGACTAATTACTCAAAACATGTCTTAACCCTTTCACACCGGTTGACGGCATATGCTGTCATCAGATTCCCCGACCGTTGACATCGTTTGACGTGATATATCGATTTGCTACTTTCTTTGAATAGTTTTTTATGCATCATCTGATAACTAAAGGATACAAGAACCAATGTGATATATGCAAATAGACTAGATAAGTACATTTATACTTCAAATACTAGTTTTATAATTGACAGTATAATTTGTATGCAAACCGAGCCGTAATGAAAACGTTAATACTATAGCTTCCGTGTCTTCAATTCCTCTTGCCCTGGAAGACGTTGAAAAAACATATACTTTCCCAGACGGACCTTTAGATACAGAGATGTCTACGGAAATCGTAACTGACAAAACTGAATGGTAGAAATTACTGATGACTATACTCGTATGTTGCTAGATAATGGAACGTACATGAGAAAAAAAACTTATAAGAAGGAAAATGTCAAACCGAGTTTTTAACATTATTTAGTGCTTGAAATAAAGTGTATGTATTGTATTATTTAAGAATTATTATCTTAATACTTTCCACGCTGTAAAATCGTGTCGGAAACAACTGGGCCAGATCCTGTCTGCCGCGAAGTGGGAGACGACGATAGCATTACTCCCGGCCATCATCAGGTCTTCTTGGGTGCAGCTACTCGGACATAGACTTTGCACACTCCAGAAGGTGTGACAGGGTCTGCTCCACGCCGCAGTCACATTCAGTTGGTCCGCATTAAAGCTGGCAAGCTTTCGTTTGTGTCCTAGTCTTGCATACTCCGGTCCAAAGTCTGTTAAGGGACCTCCATATATTCCACCCCTGGTCGTGTCCAGGGGCTAGGTCCTCTTTCGGTTAATGTCCTCAGTTGCGCCTCTCCACATGCTCAGCCGTAGGGTGGCCTCAGGTATCACCAGTTCCGTTGTCAACTGTAGGAAACTTCTTCTTGATTTGAGCCGTGTGGTTATCTTTTGATACACAAACATAGGGTGGAGTGTGTCGTAGGTTGCTTTAGACTTTAGAGAGCTCCTTCTTGGTGGTGACTTCCCGACGTATGTTTGATTAGGCGATGCCCGAGAGTTTATATTGTAGTAGGTTTTAGGCACCCCGTAACCACCAGGCACGTTTCATTCAGAGCAATATTCATTTTCTTGGTATGTGCACTATACTTTCCACGATGAATCCAAGCTGATTCACTATAAACTAAGTACTTTATACTTGTATCTTTTATATCTAACTATATTAGAGTAAATCTCTGTAAGCCTGTTCACACAAACACTTTCAATTAATGAAAAATCAACAGACATTTTTTACTGTTTTGAATAAGAAGTTTAAATTTTTATGCACTTATTATTATTTTACTGCAGTTTGTTTTTGAAGCAAAAAATATGAATTTTTTGCTAACAAATCGCGTCTACGTCAAGACCTTAATTGAAAAATTTAAAGGTAATTTCATTTTCTCGTCCAGTTTTTCTCTCATAAAACATTGACAAGGTAAGCAAAAATATTAACTGTTACCAGATCACTGCTGACTTTTTATATCTGTCATACTCAATAATTTATTATGTAGATATTTCCACAAATAATTGCTAATAGTTTATGCATCCGTTTAACGAGATATTTTTGTTTTTTAAAGAATGCCGTATAATTCAATAGTACCTATAAAACAATAATAATCATCATCATCAACCTATATCCATCCACTGTTGAACGTATGCCTCCCGCATGGATCTCCATCTTCTGATCCTCTGCCTTCCGCATCCAGGTTGGTCCTGTTATTCTTCTATTAAAATAATAATGTGTAAAAATTAGAGCATAGCAAAAACGGTTATAAAGCGTTTATGTCTTTTTTTTCATCCCATATATTTTCCATATCTGAAACAAATTGCTCAGTTCTTTATAATGGCATTGTCCATGCCTTGTCCCAAGACATCTCCTCACCCAAAGTTCCACTTGGGAACATACATAGTTTACAACGACTTCTGCCACGAAGACTTGAAGAGACGGCCGCTGTAATACACTTGGCATTTTTTCGCACTCAAATCACTATTTGAAAATCGGATTTTTTAAGGTAATCCGATGAATACTCCGACGCTCCCGAAACCTGCACCATTTGATCCTAGGTATGACACGTGGTAAGCAACAAACGGTGACCCATCCATTTTTTGGATTTTCTGTGCCCATTTTTGCTTTACTTCGAAGGTCTATCAAAAACCGCATTTGCGTGTACCATTGTTGCTGGACTTGCTAATATCTAAATATGATTGAAATTAAAATCGTTGATAATAAATTACATTTTTGACGCCATTCCAATATATTTTATTGTACTTTGATGGAAATGTTATTTCATCAACTAAATACCAACTAAGATATTTTTGGCAATATCACAAGTATTCTTTCGTCTTAAAGTCGTAAGTAGCTAATTTCATCCTTAGATGAAATTAGCTACTTTTACTTTTAAAAGACAATCAAATCAATTACATTTTAAATAATTGTTTTTTTTATCATTCCGCACATTTTGTTGCTAAAATACGAAAAAAATACAAATCTACTCGCGCAGTATTGCAAAATTAAGTTGTAAATGAAAATCTGTCAGCAACAGAAAAGCCAAAAACCACAAAAATTCCGCGCATATGATGCACACGTTACCCGTTCAAAAATATGACTTCATTTTTAATTTCAGTGTTTTTCATGTGGCTCTTGACTTGAGTCTTGTGTATTGAATTTACGTGTATTCTTATCTCCATATTTCTCAGCTGTTGCAAGGGTTATTTTAAATATTGATGAAAAACTTAAATCATTCAAAGGCTCAACCCAAGAGCCACAATTCCACATAAGACAGTATTAAGTGGAGTTACATATTACATTCATTTACGTTTTGAGAAATAAATCTTTTATCTGAAGCGAAATAGAAATCGTACCAAAAAAAAATATGTCTCCACAACTGACATTCCAATAAAACAACACAAATCTATAATTCAATCTGGCCGAGAAAAAAGGGGATTCCCCGAGCCTTTCACTAGACGCTCCCGTTACAGCATAATTCCTGTGTGTGAGGGAAACAGCTTTCTTTCTTACCCCGACACTCGGCCTCTATATAATATGTATGAAGCTCGCTGCTTATATTACACTCCAACATCTGCTCTGCGCGTCGCATCCGTCAGGCCTTATCCAATTGTCATCTGGAAAAAGCAATAAAGAAACGTCAACTTATCAAGACCTTCCTCCCCCGATAGCGGAGGAGCTGCCCCGTGGGTCAAGAAGCCTGATTTCTCTTCAGACCGCCTAACTGAAAAACCACCGGATATCGCTGAAATTTGCCGGCGTGCTTCGGGTGCTAACCCACCAAAACGAATCACAAGGCCATCAAAATACGTTCAACAGTAATACAATACTTTAACAAATTTATATAATATTTAACAATAATTGCATATTAATTACAACCCGTTTCTTTTTTACACGATAAATTGTGAACCGAATTATTTAATTATAAAATAATTAGTGTTTTCTACGCGTCACTTTCTGAAACCAATGTACTGCGAAAAAAATATGACGTGTATATTTATTTATGTAAACATAAACAGGAGAAAAACGTTAGATGGTAATAAAAAAACTCGTCTGTCGATTCTATAATACTCTTACTTTTATAAGTACGGCTAAACGCTGCGTGTGGATTGTTGTTCCGCCAACGTCATAGACTACTACAGCCCGGCATTATCGCATTCATCCATTTTTACCCATTTTGAAGCGTTCACGAGATGTGATTTTCGAAGGCCACCAATTTTAATTATCATACTATAACTGACATTTTACGGGTGGGAGATCAAATCCAGACCTACCGGTGGTATTAATAGAGCTTGTAAATCAATTTAAAATACTTTTATTTAAATTTCAGTCGGGGATCAAACCCACGATCTTCGGTATGGTAGGCGAAGACCATTTTTTATTAGTAATTGATAAACTGAATAGTTAATACTGTGATACGTATTCCAAAAAGCAACTATTGAACTAAGATTTAGGAATAGCTCTTAAGAACCGTTTGCAGATGCCAGTCTAGTGACGTAATATAAATTAACCCAAATTGCACGAAAATTACGAATTTTAAATCACGTATTATTTATTAATCAGCTATTAAATTTACCAATTTAACCCAATAATTTGAAAGTATTCTACCGACATTTTTTTTTTATTTATAAGTCATGATAACATATTTCTCAGTTTTCTCTTTCGCTTGAGAATAACATAATCAAGTTATGATAAAAACACGCGTTAAATTCTTCAAAAAATGTGCCCTTTACAAACTGTAATTTAGCATAATGGCAGCACGTTCGATCGAGTTACGTGTAACACTCGCAAAAAATGATCAGTGATTTTTCTTACACTTGATAAACCAAATTTTACTAGCCTATAAAAAAATTAAAAAAACGTTAATGTCGTTCGTTTATCAATGTCAAAAAATATGTATTTCTAATCAATAGATTTACCGACATACTTGCAATAAATATGATAGTTAAATAGGTAAGTACATACTGTTTATATTAACTCTATATCTCTATGATTTTTTGATAACACAGCAGATGGTTTTCTTAATTAAACCCACAGACTTTTAGATTATTTAATCTGAATGAACATTTGTTAAGGTCTACTATATTTTTATGTCAAATTAACTCTATTATGTCTCCATTTTGTATCATGATTCATTTTATTGTGTTGTATCCACCCTTGTCATGAGATCCTTGGGTATATAGACTTTAACTCTGTTTTATTTGATTTTCTACATTTACCTCTCGCCATTAACATTGTTTTGTGTAACAACAGTTAATTGATATAAATATTACCATTAAGATTGTTAACTTAAAATTCTTTGAGATGCTGCATATTTTTCATCTTCGTCATTACTGTTTAAAAGGTTATTTTGAATATAATTATTTTGTATTAAACATCGAAAAGTCTTTAAGGTATTTATTATAATCAAACTTTCTATCTTAAATGGAATTTGTCGATTCATACAGTCGGGTATGACACGGAGCATTGACAATCCTAATAATCTGCCACTCTATGTAAATTGAAGGGATCAAGGTCCAAAACGGTATCGAGGAATTTCCGGTGTATGAAATTCAATGTCTTAATATTAATTTTATAAATGCTTACTCATGTTGTAGTCTAAGATACACAAAGGGGTATATTATCAAATAAATTAGTATCAATTCTACTCCAGTCTTTGGACTTATCCTCAGTGCCGGAACCTTGGTATTCCGGCGTCACCATTTAGCTGACGCTGTAATTCCTGGGCTCTGTCAGCCGCCATATTCTTAGCCTTACTATCTATATACAGTATTAATATTTTAAATAGGCTGCCATTGTGCATGTGTTACCCAAGTTATTTCATCACAACGATTTTCGCCGGATAATATGCACGTAAAAGATTCCTGTATGCCCTTGATTCGTGAGCAGGAGGACTTGAAAAGATGGCAGCTGTAGTTTTCAATATCAGATGATTAGCTCCACTCTTCCGAGACATTGACTTTTTTATCCCAAGAGCCAGCCCATCAAAGTTATTAATTCAGTAAAAAATATACCCGTTCTTTAAAAAATTGTCAAAATCTTTTTTTTGATATCACGATGCTAAAACATAAGTTATCGTTGCGATTATTCATGATATGGTTTCGTAATAAAAGTAGGGTAAAAAGAGGAAGGGCACATTATTATGTTGTACCTTCGTTTTATCCTTTCTCGCGTGTGTGAAGAGACATCGTCACCTTTTAAACTTGAACGGGAATAAACCGTCCTCAAGGGTGCCTAAACCAACGTTTGCCGCGCTCAAGAATGATTGTGTGTACACTTCAAGGTCAGCACGTACCACCGTCTGCCGGAGACCCTGTCTCCCACCTCATACCACCCCACCTTCGAAGACATCAGCTTCCTTCATGTTTTATTCCTTCTTCAAGGTCTGCAAAACGACGCAACTTTTCCTTGGGGCACGTTTCGATAACACCACTATTTAACAACTGTTTCTAACTAAAAATGTATTAGTAGCCAATTGGTACTACCATGACTATTTCAATCAGCTGTGGATTCATTGGATGTTTTTTTTTTTTTGGGGCCTTAGGCCCCTGGGCCGGTCGCCTTGTACCTGCGCTCCTTGGGAGCACTTACCAAGGCATTGTTTTCAGAGTACATTCTCGTTATACAAGTTACGGGTTTTGGTGAGCAACACCACACATGGGCACAGCTGTGGATTAATTGGATGTATTGTTAGAAATAAGTATAAATGGAAACATTTCGAGGATGGGCGAAGACTGCTCAGAGGAGATATGTGATGCGAATAAGCTGAAAACCATGGCAGCCAACATAGCTTTATAGTAGTTGTTCTTGACGACAATATGCTCCAGTTAGAGCACATTAGAAATTTGATTCCCTGTTAACAACACATAAGGTTAGATGACGCAATATATATGAAAATAAATAACAGTTTATCTCATATCAGCCTCGTTAACTGCGCATGTTATCGTGATTTTATTGATGTAGTTCAACAGCAAGGACTAAATTCAGGAAGTTTCTCCCAAAAAATGTCGCAAACTCTAAGACGCAACACAGAATATGTGTCTTATTCTCATAGAGTTAATACGATGTATTTCATCAAAGAATGGCATACAGTTTGCTGTTAGATAGTATGCTATAATCAAACGGATAAGAGAGTCATCAGAATAAATCTCTTTAGTATCTTTACTTTAAACACGTGACTAAGACTGTAATCTTAAGATTTTCCAATAATAAAATATCCAAGCAGTTACATTGATGTTTATGTTATTGTATTAGTTTATTTTTAAAATATAAGACCATAATTCTGTGCACTCATCATACTTCTTTAATATGATACTTGTAAAAAATCATTCAACACTTCATGTTCACCGTATCGAGAAAGTACAAAAAAAACTTTCTTTAAGTCTACCGTTTACTTTTTCTCGAATTATTTATTGAAAAAAATTACATACAATAAGGTTTTTGCTGTAGATTTGTATAGTTACCAATTGCTGAATTCGTAATAATTGAACATTACACAACCCGTATCTTTATAGCCCATGAACCTTTGTTTGTGAAACTCAATACACTATACTCGTACTATCTATTCCGCATACATATATGATTCTTCACGTTCTTCACCCTGGAGACGAGGAGGTTGGTGCGTGAAGCTATAAATGGCCACCTCTCATGAAATGTCCGCACCTGAGAAGGTGTCATTCATAAACTATTATTTTAACTGTCACCACGTATACGTGTTCTTATAAATATTTTTTGAAGCTGGCAATGATTGTATATTACACTGGACTCCTTTTCTGCGTGGTTGAAAAAACATTATTTTCATTTTTAGAAATTCTCAAATCTTTTGTATTAGTTTAGTACGAGTATATGCAGAAAGGTGTGTGTATGGAAAGTAACTAAGATTTCTCGTAATGTTAATTTCTTTCTAACACATAACCCTAGTATGTGATATCAAAAGAAATTATCTTAATGTCAGTTTCTTCTGCTCATATCCCTCTTTACATCTGTATCATATGTTCACCATAAAGTTCCGCAACTTGTTAACTCCTATGTTTTAGGTTCATTACGCCCACCTCAGATAAACTCTATGCCGCTTGAGAGTGAGTGGGGTCAAAATTAAAAATAATGCAAAAAAATATATATTTGAAATAAACAAACTAAAAAGTACATATCTGCACCTAAATGTTTATTTTGGGAACATATATGATTCCAATTAATTTAATTATTTAAGGTTATTAGAATGATAAAAAATATATATAAAAAATTAAAACTGAAGAAAAACATTTATTTACTGCACAAAGATACGTAGTTTCAATGATATTTATATACATTTTTTATGAAAATCGTTTGATTTTGTACTACTATATTTTATTTAAGCAATGTTATAATCTTACGACACTGTTATAAAATATTAAATTTTTCTAAATATTTCTCAATCATTTTTTTGTATTTTATTTTTTATATTCAAAGGTAAAATTTGACCTCTTTAATGTAGTTTTTTTCTTCGCCTTAAACATTCTTTATTCTTCCTTTGTCAGCAAATTTGTCAACCTCTCATCCTCGAGGGTCCACTGGAGGAAAAGTTAACATCTGCGGAATTTATCAATGCGCATTTAATGCAGTGGCGCCTAGATAATTTACAAAAAAAAAACACTGTCATCGTCGTATATTCTATGCTTTCAATTACAATACCTTGTAAATGATGCAAATTTATTTGAAATGTACACGTCAAATTAATTACCTGTGCCAGTCATATAATTCGCATATAAAGAATCAATATTGTATATTAAGTGAATAATGTCATACAAAATATATTTTATTTTTATTTAACTCGATATGGTAAGTCATTAATTCAAAATGATTTTTAAGATATTTTAATTCTCAGTTTATTTTTTATTAAGTATATATTACAATAAACTGTTATGTTATTTACTTTTATCCGAGTTCGTAAAATTTGTGAATAAGTTTATTCTCTATTTTCGCTATTACACCCATACCTCACTTTACGGCCTAGATACGTTCCACTAAACTTGCCGCAAAGCGAAAAGCCGTACTAGAAATCAATTGTTCTAATACAAACTCAATGGGATCGGTTGCAAATTTTAAATATTTAACAAAGTTTATCATTCAAAATGCATTTTATCTTTTTATTTAATTTTTGTCACACCTTCTGGAGTGTGCGCTGTGCCCGAATAGCTGCACCCAGGAAGACCTGACGATGGCCAGAAGTAACGCCATCGACGTCGCCCACTTCTGGGCAGACAGGATCTGACCCTGTTGTTTCCGACACAATTATATATATATTTAATTTTTTCACTATTCTAGACTAATCACTATTCTAGAACATTCCAATCGAATAACGCTACAGTACAATGTGTTTTAATATGTATGAAAATACATTATTGACATATTTTGGTACTTACCTTTATACTCGTATGTATTTGCTGATTGTACACTCATTTTAATCATTCATTATCATTTGAATATTCGCTCCTCTAACTGGAACACTTAGTCATCACTTCACTTCATGTTACCGTTGTCTTATTTACATTCGTCAAATATATATTATATACATAGTTTCCGATGGATTTTCAGAACATTGCGACCCTGATGACTTCGTGAAAAGCAGTGGTAGTTCAATCACTAAATGTACAACTAACAACAAATCTCATAACTACATTATTGTTGTTGTCTCTTGTGTATTACAAGTAACTTAGATTGCATTTGGTATTATTATTTCTCTTGTTTTCCAGTATTTATTTTTATTTATAATTATTTCACTTCTTATTTAACATAAGATTTAATTAAATTTCATACACCCCCTTTCTTCAGTGCACGTCAAGTTTGCAAATTGCGTTACAGATGGCAGTCCTGAAAAGTGTTGAAAGACGAAGTGGACGCAGCGCACTGGACGGAGAAGAAAAGGCAATGACAAAGCAAGTGCCCGGATGCTGTCGAAACAAAACTCTGGGGGCGGTGAGTGGGCGGGAAGTGGGCGGGAAGTGGGTGGGACGTTCAAGGTTTGAAAGTCTGATGGTCGGATGGTTATTCAAGCTTTCCTGGAGCCACTCCATCTTCTGAGATCCGGAGAAAAGCAGCGGCCACAGTGGAGGTTTCCCTCTTACTCTTAGGTTAAGATACCGACATTTCAAGAAATGATTTCAGGAAATTAAAAAATCACACTCAATGTCATTCCCAGCAGAGTTATAATTGAACGATCTTAGTACAGTAATAGCCTACACAATTATGCATTTCTCAAAGACATGAAATTTTATTTCCATAGTATTTTATAATTAATACATTCTTAACAATAAACTATCGAAGGCATTTTAATTTGTTGCAGAATCAATCTTACACTAATAGTAGCTATTTATAGACATTTCAAATTGATTTGTTCTAGACATGCATTATTAGATTTTTATTGGGAAAGAAAAACTGTTTTTTCTATCAATTTGTTAAGACGTTGAACTTTATGTGAGATATTTACAATCTCATTACCATTATATGTAATATGTTATGTAAAATTAAAAAGTTATGAAGAAAAAATAAATTATTAGTTTAATTTGTGTAATTATCGTAAAAAAATCACATTTCAAGGGTTCTAGAGCGGAAAGGCAAAGATCAATGACTTAATAACAAATAACTCACATGGTTCATTCCAAAAGCCCAAATTAAAATATTTACAAATAACACAAACTCACAAAACACACATATAATGAAATAAAACAATAAAATTTATTAATCAAAACAAAAATTAAACATATATATATATTACAAATACTAACATAACAATATAAAACATACAATATAAAAAAAAACAATAAAAATCAAAAGGATTTATGGATACACAGTTCTTAAGGTTTTAGCATTTGTAATATGTGTAACATAACAAAATATTTTATGTAACATTTAAAATATATTATTAAGTGAATCATATTATGATTATTAACTATTATTATTCATATTTATCATAAATAATAAAATAATAATGCACACTTTGGTAACATTTGATAGCTTACCACTAAGGGCATTACTTACACTAAACAAGACCGCACAGATAAATATTAAATTAAAATACATCAAATAACCGCAATGAAAATATATTGAAATATGCGGTCCGGAAATATTTTAGTTCCTGAAGTGTCGGTGAACACCTATAATTTGAAATATGAATATTTTTACTTAATATTACAAAAAAAAAAAAAAAAGCATATTTCGACAGCATAGGTTATATAAATAAGTATTATAGATACTCACGTAACCATTATATTCAAATTATTTTTACCAATGCATAGGCTTAATGCATATTATTAAATTTTGTTCATTCTACGAAAAAACGACGCATAAGATTCGCGGTTTCACAAAAGAAAAATTCAAAATGTGCAGAATTTTAAATTAAGAGAAATGAAATGATACTTTCTAACCGAATTAATCGGTTAGAAAGTATCGATATAATTAATCGCCTTTGTAGACTATGAAAAGGCATTTGACTCAATCGAGACTTGGGCAGTGCTAGATTCACTACAACGCTGCAAAATAGACTATCGGTATATAGAGATAATAAAATCTCTTTACAAATCTGCAACAATGATGGTCCAGCTCCATGATAGCACTAACAATATTTCAATAAACAAAGGTGTTAGACAAGGAGATGTTATATCTCCAAAACTCTTCACAAACGCCCTGGAAGATATTTTTAAACTGCTATCCTGGACAAAATGTGGAATAAATATTAACGGAGAGTACATTTCTCACCTCCGATTTGCAGATGACATAGTGCTAATAGCCGAATCACCTAACAAGCTCCAAGACATGCTCTACGACCTCAAAATTGGTCTGAAAATGAACATGGATAAAACAAAGCCATGATTAATAGTCATATTTCACAAACCTTTGATCCTATTTCCATTGGAGGAACAGAAATAGAGGTTGTAAACGACTATACCTATCTGGGACAAGTAATACAACTAGGGCGAAATAACTTCTCAAAAGAAATCGACAGGCGCATACAACTGGGATGGGCAGCATTTGGAAAACTAAAGTACATTTTTAAAGCGAAAATTCCGCAATGCCTTAAAACTAAGGCGTTTAACCAATGCGTCCTCCCTGTATTAACTTATGGCGCAGAGACGTGGAATCTGACAGCAAGTCTTACCCATAAAATAAAAGTCACCCAGCGTGCTATGGAGAGATCCATGCTCGGAGTGTCGCTAAAAGATAGAATCCGAAACGAGGAAATACGCAGAAGAACTCAAGTAGTGGATGCTACCCAACGAATAGGCACACTCAAGTGGCAATGGGCAGGTCATATCTGTCGAAGAGACGACGGTCGATGGGGAAGAAAAGTATTGGAATGGCGCCCAAGAACTGGCAAACGAAGCATTGGCCGACCCCTACAAGATGGACTGACGATATAAGAAGAATAGCGGGAGTTCATGCGGAAGGCGGAGGATCGAAGAGGATGGAGACTCATGCGGGAGGCCTACGTTCAACAGTGGACGGACACAGGCTGATGATGATGATGATGATGATGAACCGAATTAAATGAAATGTCTCGAAAATCATTCCCCCGACACACATTTAGCATACAACTCTTACTCGAAAGCCAAAAAAGAAATTCACTTCTGCAAAACAAACATAGGTGAAACTGATCTCATTACGTATTCGATTACGAATGAAATGTATTATTAAGTACTCGGTGACAAGTCTGTTATATTCATTTTTTATTATGAAACGTTTCGTCGCAGCCAACTGTATGTCGAATCAATTGACTGATTTGCGGTTAAAGAAACATAGTTATTCATACATGTAATTGCATTTCCTTCACACCTGCCTGGAAATATGGTCAAGATGGTAAACCTTTCGCTTTCATGCCACCGTCTGCGGGTTCAATGAGCGACCATGCAAAAAAATGGTTCCATGTGCCCAACAAGCTACACACCTCAAGACATAATACTCAGCAACACACGGACTATCGATGTTGCGAGACACTGGGCAGAAATAATTTGACGTCGCTGACACGAAGAAGGAGAGTCAATGTAAGCATTTGTATACCTCCCATTTAGCCATTAATCGATAAATGAACTATTGTATCTTAATATTGTGCATAAATGCCCTCTGTAATATGATTATTGTATCGGATCAACCATATAAGATACAGAATTTAGTCATTCTAAAAAGGGGCATCACGAGAACGTTAGTTGTGTTCTTTTTTTCTATCGTTTTTTATCTGTTCCACTACACCACGGGTCGTCAACCTGGTCCGTACCGCCCACTAGTGAGCGATACGGGCTTTCGTGGTGGGTGGTGGGCGTTTGTCAAATCTCCTATATTCCTTCTACAATTTTTTCCACCCATATACTGAATTGAAATATAGCGAGGTAGGTGGGGAAATTTTACCATGAAAAATAGGCAAAAGTGGGCGCTAGGCATAAAAAGGTTGACGACTCCTGCACTACACGATATCATTTTTTTATATCTATATTCAAGTATTTATCACCCTACACAACTTACACCATACACACCCAGTCACTTAAACGTTACATAAAATGAACTCGTTAACTTCCCTTTAAAATGTCCTCTGAGCAAAGCTGAAAAGGAAAATTTCGGAATAATTCCAAATATTGTTTAAATGTTGTAATTAGAAAATTAACATTATTCCTTCTCAATGTTTTTATGATGAAATATTTCATGAAAAATGATCTAAGCCAGAAGCGTCCCGCCTTTAAGGGCTGCTACTGTAGCTTAAACTTACCTTATTCCTGAAATGTTTTACAAATATTTATTTAAGTTCACCTTACGGTAGTTCTCTACATTCTCATGGAGCGTAACTGCCTTAAACCATTTAAATTATAATGATTCTTCTCTAGAGTGGTCCTGTGCAATACAAAACGATTCTTCAGGTGCATTCCTGGAAGGTTTATTCCACTTAGCTTTACGTCTGAACGATCTCCTTCCCTCAATGAATCTACCGATCAGCATCCTCTTGAGACTGTCCACTTGTCTTTCAGCAATGTGAACAAAAGGTGGAGTGCGTAGAATCGCTACTGCATGTCAATATATTCCATCAAAACGTATTGTTATATAAAGGTACTAGTTTGCTTAAATAATACTTTCACACATTACATAATATATAAATATGAATTTAGTTGATTTAGAATCAAAATTCTCTGTATTTATACATTCGTATCATATTACTTTTTTCTTATAACAATCTATTTATAAAAAAAACCTATCAAAAACAAACAAAAATTGTAGTAATAATGACAATAAATGGTTAAATTGTTTTAAATCGGTAGGCTTTTGCGCCTTGAATACGTGTTTTTGGACAAGACACGTTAAACGAAAAACTTCCGTTAAAATAGGGCGGTATAGTACCTATATTTTTTGATAACAATCGTTTTGGATATGATATACTTTTGTTTGATATGGCCCTTCAAGAAACATTAGTCGTCACTAGTTTAACACTAGTGGGTTCTATGGGTTTTATCTTAGTTAGTAGTTAATTCAATATCAATGTTCCAAAATATTAAAGCACAATGCAATATAAACAGCTTAATGCGGTGAAAGAAACATGCTTACATCTAATTTCATTTCCTTCTTCCGAGAGAGGACTCACCCTCCCAGTGTGGAGCTCTCAGTACCACAGCCAACGTGAAAAAAATAGTGTTTTTATGTACGGACACGCCTCGCGTGCTCCTCTCGCCCTCCAGGGGTACTCAGCCGCGGCCAAGATCCTCGCTAATGAGAGACCAGACCAGCTGAGAGACAGCTCCCCTCCATACAACCTTACTTCTGCTCATCCGCCCACCTTCCATCCGCCCTTCCAGAGCAGAAAGGTTTATACCAGTGGTGAATCCCCCAACTGTTACGCGTGCAAATTCACGTACAGTTCGCAATGAATTTTTAACATATTATTTACATCCTGAAAATTAGCACACAAATTTATCTGTTATTTTAAGCGTGATCCTTATTAAAACGAGTAAAAATTACTTTTTTTTATATTTTATAGTCTATACTCAATGTAATTAATATTAATTTTTTTCGACATTTCGAAGTATAACTAAGCAACGACTTTACACGGCATTTCCACATTTTCTCAAATGTCAGCAATTATTTTGATATTGTGAATGGGTGGTGCTTACGGTCGACAATTTTGATTAATTATTTATGCAGGCATTTTTAAGAGTATCGGATCATACTTCAGACTCACAGCATGTTCACACTATTTATGGGTTGATTAACAGAAGTAAACATCATCAGGGATCGTAACCGGGAACACTCGCAGGACACTCAATTCCTTTAGCCATCCATATTATAAGCAGACTATTATAGTCGCCAATGACAGCTTGATAGATTCTACAAATGATAAATTACTCTCACAATCTGAATATAATATTTAACTCTTTCGTTACGGCTCGGTGGAATACAAATTATACTGTCAATACGGCGTGAACTTTTCAAACCATTTTTTTGCTTAAAACAAGTATATGAAGCATAAATGTACTTATCTTACATATTTTCATATATCATATTGGTTCTTCTATCCTTTAGCTATCGGATGATGCATAAAAAACTATTATATTAAACAAACGTTCATTATGTAACTCTATACATGTGGTGGCATTGACACATGTGGTTTACAGAAAAATCGCTCCTGTGACGAAACCTAACGATATTTATTGACATGCCTTACAGATTTCTGTAAAAATTACATGTAGGTTTATAAAGCGAATGACTGCACTTCCAATTTCCTACCGTAGAAGTCACAATAAGTACTGAAAGTAGCAAAACGAAATATCACGTCAACCGAGTACCTTTTCGTCAATACTGCAGCAAATGGCTGCCAACATACGAGGATTACTCGAAGATGAAATACATGTTGTAGTAATACATATAAATACTTCTGTATGTACTCGTATTAACACATAAAAAAGTCACATAAAATTGCAAGTACAGTGAGGCTTTCGCCCCCTCCCGTCAGGCGGCCTGGCGAGCTATGTGTGGAGTACACATAATCTACATTGTTTAGAAAACTTGGCCTTTCAGCGAGTGATTAATTATCCGTTTTTATGGGCAATGTTTTTGCTTAATTCTCTTAGTCTCAGATGAAACAACAAGAGAAAAATGAAGTACACTCCATCCTTTAAATTCCAGAGAAAAACAAACTGCATGAGCCTCTTTAAATTGTTGGCTGAATATTTATGAATATTTATTCAATAGAGAAATATTTTCCGCAAAACATATACAAGAAAGTCACCATTACATCAAGTTCCGGACTCTTTCATTTTAGAAAACCCTCATCTACATACCATATTATTAAAGAACTCGGATATGAATCTGAATGCTGACAGAGATCCATGATGGTGGTTTGTGGATTCCGTATGCAAAAAAATTAGAGAGAAAGTGGTACAGACAGATAGAAATAAAAAGTGGAAACCACATAACACAGATGTTCTAAGAATCATTACTTCCCCTATCAACTCACATACATGACAAACTGTAGTTGGTTGATATATTTTAATATATGTCTCTTTTTTTGTCCTAAGCTTCACATTATCTTAAAAATAGAATACAGTTAAAATCAATAACATAGGTGTATATAAACAGATATAAAAATGAAATACACAAGCGCTTTATCATAATAATAACACACGAAACTATAACAACTGCCCATAAGAAAAATATTTACGCTTATGTTAACATTCAGACAATCACGGACGATAGAAAAATAAGACATAATTATTTAGGTTCAGGACAAAGAGATGCCCTAAGCTCAGGTAATCTCTCGCGAAAACTCAGCGACTGTTTAATTGTAACTATAAAATGCCGAATTTTGGTGTTATATAATATTTATACAATAAAAAGGCACTCCTATGGCTGTCGTCCATGTCTGTACATAATGCACGCACTTGAAACACCTCTACAGAACATCACAAGTGCCTTGGGCAGGGGTGTACTTTTTTATCAGTGTTTTTTTTCACAAAAAACCGTCGGACGGTGACAAATTTCATATTTGCATTCTAAGGAGCTTCCCATTGTCAGGATGGTAAGATGATGTTCAGGAGAAGATTTTCAACACATTTTTTAACTAATTTTCTACGACCTAGTGTCTTTTAAGGCTTTACCACTAACCATGAGCATTTATAGATATTTAGTAACAAATTTTAAAAATACATTTTTTAATCGTCATTCGAAATCGTAACCGCTACGTTTGGCAAGAAATTCGTGTGACCTTAACCTGTCACATCCATTTACAAAGTGCATGATGTTTATAAATAAAAGCATAGAATATCGAGAACAACAAAAAGTTACTTTTACTTAACGAATTTGATGCTTCTCTTTTAACAATACCTCACGGTTATTTAGTTCCAATATTCGAAACGTATTTAAACTTCACTGAAACTGAAATTTTTGTTTATCAGGCAATTGCAAGTGAGTCTGGTATTTAACCCAAATTGCCTATGCCTTATTTTATCATTAAAAAACATATGTTTTAATTACAGCACAAAAAATTAGACGATCGACCGAATAATGGTGTGTATGAATAGATTACTATTAATTTAATTTAATTTTAATCAATGCCTGGCCAAATTATCTTACATCTTTGGTGGATTAACTTTCCGCATGCTATACATAGCAATCAGCATAAAATGCTTATATCGTAGAACTCATATTTTAATCATATGTAAATTGTATACCTGGGCCAATCATTAAACTTTTATTACATAAAATGTGAAACTATATATATTCAATATTATGATACAAATAAATATTATAATTCAAAGCTCTAATAAAGTATAATCGTATACAGAAATAAGAAAAATATAAGCTTTTACTTCTTCACCAGTAAATAAACAAAGAAGCTACTCTGAAATCATTGTTTTGCACTGAAAGATATTCAGTGCAAAAATTGATCGATTTCTATTTATTTATCAATCTTTATTTTACTCTTCTACGATTATTATTAATAACGATTACTTTCCATCCATTTCAGAATCCCATTTATTTTATTCGAACGAAAATCATTCCTTTACAATATTGTTTTGATAGTCTATGCCGAGCATCGCGGTCGATACAATCACTTGTACGTATACCTCCGAGCAATGTCTATGGATTTCCCTTTTATTTCATCGTAAACGAAATATTCCATTTGTTTTTAGTGCAAACGAACGGCCAAACCGCATTTTATTTAAAACACGGCGACCGAGCCCGTCACGAATGGCCGGGGCTTGGGCGAGAACTCTTTCCGAAAATCATCCGGCAATTTATTATCAAAATAAAAAAATTTGCCACAACCGCAAAAGCGCGATGACGCCTCGGAATTCTCATTACATTTAGGAAGTGTACGAATAATTAGCATATAATTATATAAATCATAGAATTAGTTGTGCATTTCGAAAAATTACACTAGACTTTCATTGAAATTAATACACCGAAATTATTGAATAATCTTTTTATATTACTGTTAAGCTAATTTAGTAATAATAGTCTTTTGTATCAATTGTAACAGTTAATATTAATTTTATTTCATAAAAACATATTTGTTGTTGGTGTGATGCAATGTTTTTTTTGCTAATTATTTAGTAAATGACTCAATTGTTAGGGAGTGAATACCAGATTACCGCTTTTTTTTAGCTCAATGTAAAAATAAGGTCAATCTTCAAATGATTTTGCAAATTTTATATTAAATAAAAATGCATAAAGTAATCGAGAACGCAGTTTCATAACTCGAGGAGGTTGAATGGCTAATCGCTCAAAGATGAAAAATATTTATGTTACGAAGTGGCGATGTCAACGGCGGAAGAAAAACCAACCAAACTCCGGCGAAAAATCAACAGTCGGCGAAAAGAAAAGCGCAAAAAGTACGCGTCGATCGCCAATATGAAACCTCTGTAATATTTTAACGGCTACGATCTACGTTTGGCAACGATCACGTTAGAGATTCAAATTGTGTTGTGTTCCGCTCAACCTGTAGCATTGAGAATCAAACGGCAAAAACTCCATTTCATCACGGCGCAATCTCACACAGAATTGTGTAAAGAAGTCAACAGAAAGTGTTGAATAACTCCGCTTTTTTGTATGCAATTAGCAATTAAAATGCAAATACTCGTGCATCTTTCTCCCTTGCAACGTTGAAAGAAATTTTTTAGTGCCTATTACTTGAAGGAGCCTTTTCCAGGTCCTCTCGGTGACAGGCGCCCCTTGACCGGTGGGGCCCTAATGGGGCGCGGCTCCCCTTCACACTTGAAGCGGTCATTTTTAATGCAAGGCCCCATTCAAGACTTCTGAAACAGACTTCTATGCAGCTTGAGATTTTGAATAAACAAAAGAAATGTTTTCACCTGACGATCTTTTACAAAAAACCTTTTTCCTCTATTATTAGAAAAACACATAAAGAAATCTGACTTTATATGAGCGCAGAATTTAAAATAGAAAGAATAAATGTGTAAGCTACTAGTGACAAGATTATATATTATTTACAACATTTAATAATATTTAAATTCATACTACAATATACTTAATGAATATTTAAGGAAAGCATTATAATTTACTTTTTTTAATTTATTTAAAAGATAGAAGCCGAAACAAGGAAATACGCAGAAGAACTCAAGTAGTGGATGCTACCCAACGAATAGGCACACTCAAGTGGCAATGGGCAGGACATATCTGTCGAAGAGACGACGGTCGATGGGGAAGAAAAGTGTTGGAATGGCGCCCAAGAACTGGCAAACGAAGCATTGGCTGACCCCCTGCAAGATGGACTGACGATATAAGAAGAATAGCGAGAGTAACCTGGATGCGGAAGGCGGAAGATCGAAGAGGATGGAGACTCATGCGGGAGGCTTACGTTCAACAGTGGATGGAGACAGGCCGATGATGAATATAATTTACACATAATTATTACATTAAAACATAAAAAATATTTCATACAAATCAGCTCAGTTATTTATACCTTTTTACTATAATTATCTGCCGAAATAATTCCAGTGTTTGAAAGATTAGTTATGTTTCACATTAATAATTGGTTTAATTATTCAGTGATATAAATAACATCGCCATGTTTACAAACGCCCGCGAAAGAAATGCTCCAAAACAGTACTATTGGCCAACTTTACCGCGCAATAGACCACTGGCTAGTCGGATAGTTTAATGGCCGTGGGAATATGCATACCGAAATTCTAGTATCTGTTTCATTGTAATATTTAAGATTAAGCACTGTGTTAATGCACCATTTCAAATATACAATTGTAGCATTGATGCAAATAACCCCAAGGAATAATACCATAAAAAAACATTACCAACACTTTATCTTAGCGCTGTAATTGATGAATCATTGACGCTGTAGGTAATGAGTTCAGTATCTCTTATAGTGTGTGATATTTCCTAGGTTTGTTTGAAAAGACTTGAAGAGTAATTATTATATCATCAATAATTGTAACATAATAATTGTTATTAGTTATTTTTCGTAAATTTGATTAATAACGATGCTAAATAATGCTTGACATATTAACCAATCTCCTATGAAAGATTACTTCTTTTGTATGGATTAATATTAAATTTCTTTCATTATAAATAAATCTATCTTTTTTTAGATAACGTAATAAATTGAGTATCAAAAATACATCTTTTTTAAGCTCAAGGCCATCGATAATCTTCGAGACAGTTATATTTGCGTTGATTCGCTTATTCCCTCATCTCAAATAAACTCAGTGGCTTCTCACTTTTTGTTACGGACCATTTCTTCACAACGTTTTGAATCACAAACAATGAACTCGGTCAGATAAAGAAAAGCAAACAGTTTGCGACGAGAATGCAAGACTAATTTTTTGATAAATTTTGTCGTCCGTCCGTCGTGACGTTTTCTAAGAAGAGTTAAGCAGTCGACTGGCGCTCCGGCTGAGGTGAAAGAAAGACAGTTGCGGAGATCTATCTCACTGATAATAAAATGAAAAGTCACTTCGGAAACAATTGGCGATCGTCGCAAAGTCTGAGAGAGAGGCTCGATACAGCCGAGAGCTCCGTCTGCTGAGATACAATACACAGCCGAAGCGTATCCACGAATCCATGACTGATCGAAGCAAAAAAGGACCAATTTAAGCTTCGATCTTTTTACACCGAATAAAATTCTTAATATAAATACCGTCTGCGGTCGTCAGAAGTCAGTATCGATTCAGTTTCTGCCGCGTAATAAAGAAGGCGGCATCATGCTTTTGCGGGTAAGATGACTTTAAATGAAAATCGATGGCAGAGGCTTATTAAAATATCGTGAATGTGCGTTTGTGAATATGAACTTTCGACTTACGAGTGCGCTTTTCATATTTTTTTCAGATCACCCACGCGGTGCTCCTCGGCGTGTTCGTCCAACTGTCATCTTGCGACAGCAGCGTGACCCACGAGAACAAAACCAAACGTAACTTATATAACTTGGGTGATGCAACGGCTTACAGCATTTTCCCCGTGCAGCGGTTGGCCGCATATCCTCAGTTACAATATCTCGCCAACAATCCTCCGGCTGCGGACTTGACCTTCAAGAGCGCCGACATCCTCCGCCCGGACAGTTCACAGTTGCAGTTGCAGCAGTACCCGACGCAACCCTTCGCGTTCGGAAATTCATTAAAACCCTCCGTAAGCTCTAACAGCCTCTACATCAACGGTCCTACTTTCTTGCCTCAGCAGCACGCTCCCGCATTCTCTACATATCAGACGCAACAGCAGCTCTTGAACTTGCAGAGCACTCCGAAATACGAAATAACAAAACAGCCGGGAGTCGGTTATCAAAATTTTGTCACCCAACATTACCCGACATCCTACCCCAAACAGGCGGCCGCTCTGAATGCGTACAGGGTCAACAAACCGATCGCTCTCCAAGCGTCGAATGTCAGAACTCACTCTCAACTGTTGAATAGCCCGACCCCGTATCCGGTGCGATACACGAGCGTGCCCGTTATCTACGGTCAGACGAACGGAGAAGTTCCGACTCTCAAATTTGCCGAACCGGCGGAAAATTCTCAATACAAACCTCAATCGTCGTATAACACTTTACCTTTACCCGAAACGATTCCTCCCACTCAGCAGTACATCCAGTCCCAGCAGCGAAAGCCTTCTACGAAACAAGCGCACCAACCTGAAAATCAATACCCTGCCGAAAACGAAGAGCAAGGAGAGAACTTCATTTCGATCCAATCCCCTATCACCCAGATTACCCAAAACTACCAGGCCATCTCTCCTCAGTTCGACTACGACGAGTCAGCTTCACCGGAGCAAGGTCAGGAGACCCCCAACGCCCCGCAAAGTCTATACGACACCTTCACAAACGCGGGGGACGACGACTCGTCCGATGCACCTGAGCCGACAAATCCTACTCCTCATGAAAATCAAAGTGAACAAAACGACGCCGACTCCGCCGAAGATGATGACGAGAGCGATGAGAGCGACGAGAGCGACGAGAAACCAGACGAAAAGGTTCACGTGAAGGAAGAAGACTTCGAAAAGGGGTACGAAGAAGCCTCAAAAGGTTTTCCATCATACCATCAAAAGATTCGCTACGGAGGGGGCTACGACGACGACTCCGGTGAGAACAATTACAGAAATCGTAATTACAATCTGCGCAATTTCCACAACGATGATGACGCTCACGACCGTCACAAGGCTTTCTTCACTCACATCGATAGTTTGCACAAGCCGTTCTATTTCGAAAACATCAGATCCGGTCCTTACTACCACAATCCGCACTACGCTCACGAGTACGACCACGAAGGACACTACTCGACCCTCGTGCCGCGCCGCGCCCCCGGGAGCTCCGAGCAGTCGGGTGAGGTGAGCGATTCGAAAGAAGCTTTGCAAAACACAGATAGCAAAAAGCTCCGAGCTGGGAAATCAGGAAAATTAACAAACTCTCCACACAGAAACTACCAGCAGTCAGCCGGGTTCCCGCGTGACTCCCGCCGCGCGGGGTCCTCTATCAAAAGCCGCTCAGCGCCGCCTTCCCCGCCCAAATACGAGTTTGGTTTCCAGCCGATTCTTGATACGGACGCTCATTCCGAAGGAAAGCTTTCAAACCTGCAGCCGGTTTCGACTGAAAACGTGTACAAGAGAATTCGCTACGTCAGCGAAACAAAGAATTGAGTCCGTCGGTCTTCTCTTATAGTCCTCCGCTTTGTAAGATAATTCATATTTTGTACGTACTCTAAGACTTTTTTACACCGTTGTGAATAGACGAGTTTTGAAAAATAAATTAACTCTCGAATGGAATCAGCCGTCTCTCGGCTTGACTGTTTCGTGAAAGATCTCCTGTATATTGAGAATGCTCCCAGGCTGGCGGTCGTAATGCCAGCACCTCCTTTTTCTTAAATATTCATATGGAAGTCGTTTGAAGAAAATAAAGTCCCGAGAGCTGTTTAGACTTTTAGAACGAAGCATTGTCAGAAGCGGTCCGGTCTCGTTTCGGACAGAATTTCTTCTGCGGAACGAGAAATTATACCAATGCTTAGCGACATTTCGCTCTAATCAAAGGTTATGTATGAATTCAATGAAAATTATGTATTTTAATGCTTCTAACGAGGTCTATTAATTTAAATTGTTATTTATTGGTTAAGCGCGTTTTAAAGTAGTTGTTATATTTATGTTTAGCCGCATTCGTTATAAGATTACACTTATTATTCATATTAAATTATTTTCAAAATCATTATCGCCCCCCTCACATTTATGTAGTGAAGATTAGCCGAAGACCGAAGGCGATCACACCTTTTGTATAAATTATACCATTGATTATTGTCATTTGACTATTTATTTATAGATTTATTCACCAAAAACACTAATAAAATGACAAAATTAATGAGCATTATATTATTATGTATTATTCACCTTTCGCAACCTATCCCAATTATCATCCGCTTCACCAAAACAGAAAAGTGAATTGCGAAAGTGGAGTAAACGCATGGATAAATTCGATCGACAAAAATGTACAGCGATTGCACCGCATAGTTTCACGGAGCTCCAAATTGTTGTATTAAAAAGTCAAAGAAGTTTGCCGAAGAACACGATCGACTGAGCGAATGTCACACTCTGAGAACATTATTCCTTCCCACAATGAATTGAATTTCACTTTTTTCCGATTGTTTACAACGTCCATTTTTTACAGACATTGATCACTTTCGAGCATTTTGATTATTTATATTTTGCAACAGCTGCAGTTACGTCTTTCGACTGTTGCTTAATTACAAGTCAATGTCATCACAACAATAAAAACAATATTAATAAAACGATTTAAAATAATAATCCACACATTATATTGAGAATATTATTAAATTAGATAAATATAATATTTAAATAAATATATATTATTAAACCCAAAAAATAAATACATAAATAAAAAAAGTTAATTTTATATATTTTTTGCATATATGTGTATTGTATACAATAATTCAATCAAATATTTATAGTGTGGACTTGAAAAGTGGTTCTGAAACTATGATCTTATTTATTACATTTTAATGACGATAAATGAAAACTAAACTTGAATTTAAAAAAAGGAATGAAAACTCTTTGTGTCAATAAAAATAATATTATTTTTTATTTTATTTATTTATTTACAGAATTGAAATTCCAATTTTTTTTTACAAATATACAGAAAAATTAGTGTACATAAATATACAATAAATAGAGAAAAAAGAATAATAAATAAAAATTACACAAAAGAATAAGAATATGACATGTGTCAAAGATCACAGAGATCAAGGAGAACAATACCATCGACAAAAGAGGAAAATGATGTAAGAAAAGGATCGAGGTGTGCTGGTAGGCCATTTAGGAGCGACATTGCCGTTGAACCAAATTGAGTGCTTGAAGCTCCACAAGCCTCGACTGGGATCAAAAACAATGGATGGCTACGAGCACGGGTGTACCTATCTGGAACATAGAAGTTAAAACATTCAAGAAACATATAATTTATTCTTAATAAAATTATTGTTCGTAGAATAAAAATGTGTGTTTTGGTGAGTGCCATCAAAATTATGAGATGTTAAGAGATTAATAGTTATCTTTAAAGATAGATGGAAATATATTTATTATTTTACTCGTTTTTACAATATCAGTACACAATATATTTTTTACGGCAAGCGAATAGAAAAAGCTATTTAAGCTGAGACATCTTGCGAAACTTTTCCCAACTTGTGGTTTGTTGCCAAAAAGGTTGGTTGCTCAGCTGAAGATTCTAATGAAATAATGAAAAATGTATTTTTTTCTGCTGTTATTATTAGTATTACTAGTTTTATTATTACAAAATGTAAAGAATATCAATGCAATTCAAAAAAATTAACACGCATTATTTTGAGGTTCCGAAAAAAGTTTTATAGGATTGTAATAAAAAAAAATATTACAAATATTTTATAATGCATTAATATTCAATTGATAAAATATTATTATTTATTATCTTATAAAAGTAAAATCAATTCGTAGACTTTTTAAGTACATGAAAAACAAAAAAAAATATTTATTCATATATATATATAGACCAAATAACTTCTTAGGTTTTCACGGCCAGATTTGATATTGTGGCTTTTGGACTTAGCCATTTGAGGTGAACTTTTTTTAACCAATATTTCGACCGCCATTGCAGGGGTCTTCTTCAGGATTGATGATTTAGTTGTGATTTAGTTGTGAGTTTGTGTCAGATTATTATTATTTTTATTATTTTTATTATTTTTACGAGCGTTATATATAACGCTCATAAAAAAAAATATGACACAAACTCACTACTAAATCACAACTAAATCATCAATCCTGGAGAAGACCCCTGCAGCCACAATATTATATGTAGACTAATGGTATGTTTGTCGAGTACTAAGTACGTATGTTGTATATGAAAAATATTTCATCCTTTCTACGCGCATTAATGAAAAAACAGTATTAAATTATAATAAAGTTTATTTTCCAGTTTAACTTTTATCACAGTACAAAAAAAAGGTTTATTTTTAAGCTATACATATTACTAAAGCAAATAATAAACTTTTCATTTAAAAATAAGTAGGTACAAAACATTATTTAATTCAACTGCCATTTTAATAGCTGAAATCATTGATCGCATTATTTTAAAAATTGTGCTTATCATCATTATCACGTCATTATTTTCCATCGTGTCATATTATCTAGCGCTGATGACCATCAGTTAGTCTAGTGCGGCGGGCCCTTCGACGGCCCAGCAAAGCGGTGGCGACACCCGTGACTAGGATGAGCACCAGCCCCACCACCGCTACACTCCAGGCCGGGGGCCCCAACTCCTCAGCCTGGGGAGCCGCGCTCACGTGCGCCTGCACCAAGGTCAAAGGCTTCAAGATCCTGACCACCGGCTCGCACCCTGACTCCCTCACGTACTTAGCCCACGTCCTGTTAGTCCCACTGGACTCCCGCTGTGGCTTCTGGAACGGCCTTCTCCCCGCAACCGACCGATTAGATTTAGCCAACTCTTTCAATTTCTCTTCTTCATAATTACAAACCAAGCTCTTCTTGCGCTTCGCCCCCTTCAAGGTAAAGTCCTCGGGTGACGTCTTCGACCCGACCAACAAACTCAAGTCCCCCTTCACCATGGCGGCCCAGTCCCACATCTCCGCGATGCTGCAGTCGCATCTCCACGGATTCCCGACAAGTCTCAGCGATGACACCTTTGGATTCTTCACAAATATATGCGGAGTGATCGACGTCATGTTGTTATTTCCGAGGTCGAGCTCTTCGAGCTTCGGAAGAAGTTGCAAAAACTTCAGCTTCCCCGGCTCGGACGAGAATAAATTTCCGGCCAAGTTGAGTCGGGTGATGTTTTCGTTTTGCTTAAAAGCGTTGTCGGGTAAAAATGTGAGGTTGCAATTACTCAAGTCGAGGCTTTTGAGCCGCGAGAGCTGTTTCGGTAAAAGGGGGCTCTCCTTTGTGATGACGAGAGGATTTCCGGCGAGCTTCAGCTCTTTTAATTCCGTATAAGATAAATTGTTGAAAAATACCGTCGCATTCAGGGAACGACTTAATCCGCAATAGTTCAATTCTAAAGTCTCCAAATGTGTCAGATTACCGAACAATCCGGTTTCTAAGGAGTTTAAATCGTTTCCAGATAACACCAACCTTTTCATGGATGTCATTTTAGAAAATGTTTCGGGACTTATGTACGATAGATTACTGTAGCCCATATTTAAATATTGTAGCTTCTCCAGCGGAGTCAAAAGCTTATTGAAAACGTCAACGAGGGGGTTATAGGAAATGTCAAGTTCTTCTAATTGCGTTAACATGTGGAACGTGTCGGGTAACAATTTTAAACCACAATTGCTCAAGAAAAGTCTCTCCAGACCGGACAGTGGTTGAAGAGCCATTTGAAGGTCGGAAGCAAATAATGGATTTCCTGATAAATACAACGTTTTTAATTTTGTAGCGTTCGCAAAAGCATCTTCGGACAGAGGTCCTCTCAAATGGCAATGCGAGAGATCCAACGTCTCCAGGTGTCGTAAATTATACCCAAGAGTCAAAGCGACATCCAAGTCAGTCAATTCGTTTTCCGCTAAAATCAACGTAGTCAGCCATGTTAAATTTGTGAAAGGGTCCTCAGGTAAATTAGTTATTCTCGAGTTCCGCAAATCTAAATATTCTAAGCGACCGAGGTTACCCAACACGAAAGTCCAATCGATGTCAGTCAACTCGTTTCTCGATAACTCTAATCTCTTCAGCACTTCCAAGTTAGAGAAAGAGTTGTCCGATATCAGCGTGAGCTTGCAATTATTAAGTTTTAACGTCTCCAAACTGGACAAAGGCTCAAACACATCCGCCGGAAGTATCTCTAGAGGATTTCCGGATAAATCTAATGTGTGTATGGCCGTCATATTAAAGAAAAACTCTGATGAAATAAATGTAAAATTATTAGAACTTATGTCTAAGTACTGAAGAGAACGAGATACTAAAAATGGACCCTCGACATTTTGCAGCAAATTTTCTTGTAATTCAATCGTCAAAAGGCCTGGACATTCCCTGAAATAAAAATTTAACAGTTTATATTCATAGAAACAATTATAATATAAAAAATCTCAAATATATTTCACTCAGTTATTTACTCAAATAAAAGTAAAAACAAACATTTTCATTAATAAAATAAAAAAAGTATAAGGTATTAAGTCAATATTATGGTTGTCGAATTCTACTAATCGTATTAAAAGTGTACTCACTCGAATGCTTCTGGGTCGATGGTTGTTATTCTATTCGCCGATAAATCAACATCGATGAGATACTCCAAGCCGTCAAATGATTCCTTTTCAATTTCTGATAAAATATTGTGAGCCAGCTGAAGCCTCCGCAATTTAATATTCTTCGGAAACTTTTGCAGCGCCGTTATGTTATTCCCATTCATATCCAAGATGTAGACGTTTTGGCTCAACTCGTCGTAAGGAATATCCGTCAGATTGCTCTCGGAACAGTCGGTTACCCAATTTATCCTAAAGTAATGGCAATCGCACTCATCCGGACATTCCAGCTCGAAGTCGTCTCCATTAAATGATAATCCAGAATTGCAAACATAAAGCAGTATCAATAGATGAACGATTAACTTTTCCGCAGTCGTCATGGTGAATATCGTTCGAATCATAACATCATATAAATTATAGTTTTTCGCGTTTCCCTCTCAAATCTGAAAACAGAAAACATTGTATGATATTGTATTATTTCATTAATGTCAAGATCTAATATACTTACAATTTAATTTTATAAAAATAGTTTTTTTTTTATTTTTTATTGAAGAAAACATGTTTTCTTCAAATGTGTATCAAATGCAAATACGGATGGACATTTTTATTCTCAAAAAGATGTACATTACAGAAAGACTCTGAGCAACTTGCATAAATAGAATTATCACCTATTTTGGACATATTATCCGAAAATATATACTGAATATTATTTTGGCGCAGCGATCGGCATAAAGATTTGGAAAAATTGTGATCAAGACTGATGACATTCCGGGAGTTCACAATGCTTCATAGTTAGCTAACTTAGAGCTCTACGAAGTAAGTAAAGTAGGTAGTAAGTCTCAAAAGTATTCAGTTTTTCGCCAAAATCAAAACGTGTTGTTTCTCAATAAAACTCTAAAATGACATGTTAATATTGAATTAATTTACTCTCGTTATTGTTATAGAATTACACCAAAAGTAATCGATGTATAAAATTTAAAAAAATCAATAACCACATCGATAGTGTGTGTATTTTCCAACAGAAGGAACTCTCAGTCATGTGGAGCATGGCCTTACATGCGATGTGGAAAAAAACTGTTTTGGTTATCATTTAAGTAACAACAAATTGCATTTAATAATTAAAACAACAGTTTATATAAATGTTCCATATATTTAGATTTTGAATTTAAATGAAAATTACTATCTTGGTTATATATATTATAAAAGGTAATGCAAAAGTTATGGAATTTTATTTCATCTGTAATGCCTGTGGGTTATAGATGTTTCCACTGTCGTGCTGCAAATGTGATCTCAGTAATCTGTGAGCTCGATACTCAGTAGCTGTACAACTCTATAATAACTACCGCCTCGCATAGATCTTTTGTATGGCCAATTGAATGAAAGAACACCTACAATGTAATGACAGAAGCAACCATGTGATATAATAACACACTGCACTTGTGTGCCTGTTATTGAAAACATTTAACACTCACATCAATGAAAACCTTATGATCCTGTAAAATGACGTATTTCTTCTCCAATGTAAACTTTATGTGCAAAACATATACACATTTGTACAATTCAACGATAAAACTTTCTATAAGATTCCTCGAAACAATAAAAAAATCTAGACAATATACTCACATGTACATTATACATATTTTATATTACCAATGATTTGCTTCGTCGGAATCTTCTTACAGTAATATTTTCCTCTTCATACATTCTGAATATCTTCAAGCTGTACTCTTCATCATTTGCTTATATAATAAAAAAATCACGAAGGCGATACTAGAATCACTCCAAATAGAGAAATATCATCTACAAGCCTAGCTTAAATGCCAGTTGGTTCCTCGGTATTGAGGAAAACGAGGAGAAAATATAAATAAATACACTCACCAATTTTATCAATTATAATCCACTTTAAATGTACTTCTGATCTAAAATAATATGTCTTTAACTATTTAAATAAGTCGTTTTAGATGGTAAATATAAAAATTAAGATGTTGATCGCTGTTCACACGTACGTTTGCACTAAAGGTAACTCGTTAAGTGACCCCAAGGTAAAATGCAGCATTAATCCGTGAATTATTCAGAACCGCAGCTGGGCATTATATTGCCCACTGCACTTGAACAATGCAATTGTAAAAGAAACATAATCACACAATGCGCTGTAATTTAAAATCATTCAGTAAGTGTTAAAAACGCTGACATTTTATTAATAGTTTCAATGCACACTTCGTGACATTGAACACAAAATATAAATACTGTCTTTTTCAAAAATATACTTTTTATAATGCATTAAAACTGCGTTTATAACAACAGACAATTAGTAAATCTCTTCATTGTTATAATACTATTATTAACCACTAGGTTTTGTTTGTAAAGATATCAATTTATTAAAATCTAAACAAGAGTATTTAGTAATAATTCTAACGGAACATTGAGGACTGAATGAGACATTTTGAATTCTATGAAGTAATTTCTTAGATCTTTTAAATTAATATTTAATATAAATACTTAATAAACTAGTGTGATTTGGTTTTACCACAAATCCTGAGGTAAAGCATAACAGCAGTTATAATTTGGCTTAAAAAACGTTATTTATTGAAAATGTTAAGAAAGTTATGCGTTAATGTAAATTTAAGAACAAAAAACATTGTTCATGTGTTTCTCAATTATGTGAAAAATTTTGAAAATCAGAAAAAAATATTCAGATATTATATCACCATTAACAGTTTTTAGGATTAAATCTAAATTTAATCCTTACACAAATAGTTAACTCTGTTTACATCTTTTTTGTCTATGCTCTAAATCTACGATTGCTATTTTAATAACGGAGATGTAGCAAAAGTATGACAAACCTAATGAAAATTCCCGATATGTTTAAAATATTAGCGAGTTTCGGCTCTGTGATATTATGTATGTTACAGTACAATTATCGTGTTAATATTACTTAAGTCTTATAGTTATAGCACTTTACGTTTCATATTTACAGTTGAACATAAGTAATTGTTTGAGTGATATTTAAACACACACCGGGTTTACAAAAAGCCACATTACCTGTTATGGTAAAGATATTGTTTATTATTTTGCAACCACAATAGAAACTCAATAAAAAAACTTCCTGCTACCGATCTGAATACCATATATTGCATAATATGAATCAGTATTAGTTTAAATAACATAATTTAATCATTTTTAGTTTTGTAAATATGGTACGATAAAGTCAAATTAATTCATTATCTTCAAGGTTATTAATTATACCCATTAATCATGCAATTTTATTAAACTGTTTGCAATGCAAGCAACAACAAAAATATCAACGATGTATTGTGCCTATTCAATATGCAAAAATTAAATTGTTATTGTTTATGATCATTTTATCTACATTGATTCTTAAGTACTTGTGACTGATTATTAAAATAAAATGTAAATACATAAGTAATTGAATGTATAATAAAACATTACAGCATAAAAATATATAAAATTATTACACATTCTCAATATTTACTCGCCCGCGATGAAAATAGTTATTATATTTGAAAATTATAAAACTAGGGATGTATAATTTACCTGTTATCGTATTTTAATATTCCAAAAAACATTCACATAAATTGACACTATTATTTCTCGTTAAAAACAGTTCTTCTGCTCTAAGTTCAATCTTGCCTCCCAGCACGAACGTAACTGCGTTTGCAGGAATACTAGTTACTGACTGTACTTCCAACATGCGACTCGAAGCTTCAAGACGTCACGATGCAAAGTGAACAACTACTCATCCAACTTGTTCGCTAATTTGTATGTTCGCTCAGAATAAAGCTAAAGATTAAGTGTCTACCTACGACCTTTAATTTACAGCTTTGACAGTATGTTCTTAGTTTTGACATTGTTACACTAGAACAACGTTTTTCTAATTAAATCTATGTTATAACACCTGGATCAGCGTATTTCAAAACCAATTTACTTTAAAAGCCAAACCAGTGTTTATATACTATATTATATTGATTGACATGATATCAAACGATAATACAGCATTTCAAATATACTTTACAGTACATATTTACATTATAATCATCAAGATTAACTTAGAAGTTTAGATTACATTGCATACGATTTTTGAATGAATATATTTCATTCGAATTATGATTTCGAACATAAAATTAAATGTTATCTAAGCATCAGAGTCATCTTATAATATGAATAATTATATATTTGTGATATATAGACATCAATAAATCCATTTAAAGATATTTTATTTTTTATCTGTAACCTTTATAATCATTTAATCAAATGTGATTATATGGGTTTTGTACTATATAAAATCTTCCTCTCGACTATCAAATTACTCAGTTTATTTTGTAATATTATATTATATTTATATTACAAATTTTTACTTTCAAGTAATTTGAAGTATTTTCAGCTAATATTATCAATTATAAAACGCTGCCTAAAATCATAATAATAATATTTCCATTGGCTTCAAATAAATCAATTATCTTTTTTTAATTTTCCAAAAAATATTTTAATTTCACGTGTTTTTGTATAATGCGAAGTGCAAAATTATTTGAAAGTTTTTTATCATTTTAATAACAAACCAATTTATACTTATGAAACCCTGAAAGGTTAATCATAATATTTTGTTATTACCAGAAATATTTACGATTAAAATTATTAAAGTAAATGGTTTGTAATATATTTGTTAACAGATTTAGACATACCTAATGATTTTTTTTTAAATGGTACGGGTAACATCCTGATACTTCAAGTAAAAATTGGCAACACAAACAATAACCAAGCAAAATCAAAATAAGAAGAAATGGCGTCAACATCTGACTGTCCCGAAAATAATGAAGAGAAACTGTCCGATGTCTTCGAAAGTGCAATGAAAGCATTTCAAGATATCGAAAATGCTGATAAACCCACAAATAGTCCAGAAGTTCAGGTATCATTAACTCAACATTGAATACTAAAACAACATAACCTCAATCTTGTACATTCTATTTGGATTTGACAGTTAAAAAATTAAATTATTCAATTAAATCAGTAGTATACCTTGTTAGAAAACATGTAGTAAATCACAATTTTTTATTTTACCACAGATAGTAAAATACCAAATTATTTATTTACTTTTTACTTGTTTTACAAGTATTTGAGTATTTGATCAGTATCTGATGCGTAATTTAGAAAACATTTATTTTAAATAAAATGTATCGTAAACTTTATATTACGTCAGTATTGTAATACTATTTTTTAAATGTAAGGTTAACCCACTGTCATACTATAGTGACATGCTAATTGAAAACCTCATATAAAATCGGTCAGAGAGAATACTGAAGTGATGGAAAAATATCATTTATGATATTTATGGTGCTTGATATTTTAAAGATGATGAGTACTGTAAGTAAATTGTTTATCCTAACGTCATTATGCTACAACCCCGGCATTTACTACAGTCTTTTACTAACAGTCTATCGGACTCACTGTGTTGACGTTCATAGGAAGACTTCATATTACACACAAGTAATTTTTGTGTATGAAAGATTTGTCTCACTTCTAACTTAAACTGAATACAGCCCTGATTGACACTAAGTTAACAGAACTTATCATAAGAACATTGATGATTCATGAGATTTTTAAAGATCGAAAGCACGACCTCTCACATTGTAGAGCCCTCGACAAACCCCTTATAATGTCTTCAGTGATCCAAAATAACCAAAATATCTGATGATCAAAATTAATAGCTTTCATATCTATCTAGTGTGATCAAAACTACTTTTAAAAATACAATAATACTTCAACTTCCATTTGTAGAGTTCAAGTCATTTTGTTTAATAATAAAAATGAGATGTTTAAAATTTCAGGTTAATAGATAATTAAATATGTTTGTTATAATCAATGTTCTTTTATGTTACAAATTTAATAACATCCACATACAATACTTTACTATATTAGAATGGGTAGCATTTTTAAATTTAAATTTCTTTATAAGTCCTATATTTTGTTTTCTTATTGCAGTATAAAATTCACAATGGCATGCGACTGTTTGAGAAGGCCACCAACTTAGTGTCGATCGGCGCTGTGTTCAGTTCCAACGAGAATGTGGAAGAGCTGCCGACTGACTCATTACAATATCTGCTGCTTCCCGCTCTCCTGGGCACTTTGAGTCTTAAGATTTCCAATCAGCCGAGACGGGAGCTGATCAATGTCGGGGAAATATATTTCAGGTGAATTAATAATTTTGAAAACATCCTATTATCAAAATTAAAATGGCAATTAACTACTTATGGAATCTAACTTCAATAAATATTATTCCAGAGACTTTTTACAGCGATGTAAAGACTATGGAGTAACCGACATCAATATTCCTCAGGCTGCAGAGGCGAGCAGCAACTGCGACGGAGTGATAAAAGCCACTCAGTCTGAACAAGCTAGACTTGTGTCTATGGTAATATTTATATTAATTAACTATTTGAATAATTTTAGCTTTCAGTTTTATTTAAGAAGGCAATATTATAGTTGTATGTATATTACTTGATATGATGCAAAAAAAAATGTGTATTACGTACTATTCTTTATTATAAATTTTGATATGTATTAGTTGATTATGATGATAGCAAATTTCACAGATGGTATAAAAAAATAATTTATCTTTAGTATTATTGTGGACACAATTATTCCAATGAAAATAAATGTATATAACTTAATATCTATGATTCAGAAATTTGCAGTTGATTTTTTTAAGCTTAACTCTACTTATGTATATTACAATCAATTATACAATTAGAATAAAATAACATGTATTAGTATGTTCCAAGCCTCGAAAAATATCCATTTTGTATTACAATTCGACCTATTATTTGATTCCGATAAAAAATAATAGTTTTAAATTTTCAAGGGATTTTGAAATAAAACAAAAAGAAAAAACATAAAAAACAAACTTTATTTTAACTTATTTTACAAAATAGGTAAATGGGTTAGTGTTTGTGAGGAGACCCCTTCTACAAAAATATTGGATACTTGAAGTTAGTTTTTTGCTTTGTGACAAGAATATTCATTTCCTCTTTTTTTTAAATAATGTTTAAGAATTGATTTTATTGTTATTCAGATTCCATAGACCATTTTGATAAAGATTGATACCATGAGATAAATTTAAGTGTATACACCAAGTAACGAGTAAATCGCGCAAAAAAATATTGGTGCCACCCAAAACAAGCGCTTAAAGTGAAATATGGGTGAATAAAAGTCGCATAAAAAATGACTGGGTATACAAGAATTTAAGATAAAAGTCTGGGGTTTTGCACAGGAGCCACGACTGAGTTCCATGGTTCTCCTTACTTGTTCATAAACCAAAATTATATTCACTTACTGAAGCAAGTTTTTCTGTTTTTTATTCTAAATATTCATAAACATGTATCATCATACACTGATGACCAACTTCATATTAAAATTTATAGTATTCACCTAGTCTAGGTGAATCAAATAAGTATTTTGAGATGTCCTGTAATAAAGAGTACAGTGTACACAAAACATAATGCATGCAATTTTACATAAAGTTACTTTTAAATTTAAATAAAATACATTATTATATATTTATAGTTGTAAAAACGCATTTTCATTTACTTTTCATAGAAGTAACAACACTAAAACTTCCATAGTTCTCTTTAATTAAAAATGGGATAATTAATAATGAAAAAGTAATATTTTATTACAGTAAATAGTTTTCAATACATTCAAATTATTTTCATAAAAAAATAACTATTTCACACATCTTAAGCGAAAAAAAAACTTATAACTACAACATAATGTTGACGAATATTTGTTTTTATAAAAATTAATAAATATTTAAAGACATCTATTATAAAATATAAATTTATGCCATATCTAAAGTGAAAAGTTAGAGTTTGCATATAACCACAATTTGTATACTTAAAACATTTCTTCATCCTTCTTGACCGAAGTCATCCTTAAATTTATCGAGTTTCAGCAAATCTTCTTCGTTAACTGTCGGCTTGGAAGTAGCCAGGGAACGCATCATGTCATTTATTGTTACTGGAGGTTCAAATAGCTTATCACCGTCGACTTCCATCCAGGTCATCTCAATTGCTCCTTTCTCGCCGGGAGAACACGGGGTGAGCAAGTCGTTCACAGTAACATCTGGATCAGTTGGACTAGGTCCAGATACTTTTTTGAAGTGGGTCGCCATTTGAACCTTTCTCACAGGTTGCATCAGCGCATCTCGTACGACAATGCTGATGTCAGCACCAGAAAACCCTTCAGATTTCGCTGCCAATATTTTAAGATCTTGTTCAGTTAGTTGATGAGGGGTGTTTCCCAAATGGAGCTTGAACATTACAAGTCTTGCAAACTCTTCTGGCAGAGGTATATAGATACGCTTCTCAAAGCGCCTTCTTATGGCGGAGTCTAACACCCACGGTATATTGGTCGCACCCAAGACGAGTATTCCGTCATTATTGTTCCCCACTCCTTGCATCTGGACGAGAAACTCGGTTTTGATTCTCCTGGCAGATTCAGATTCATTGTCGGAACGGGACGAACAGAGGGAATCAACCTCATCAATGAATATGATACTAGGCTTATGTTGTCGTGCTAGTTCAAAGAGATTCTTTACAAGCTTTTCGGACTCACCGAGCCATTTTGACACCAAATCTGATGATGAAACAGAGAAGAAAGTCGAGTTATTGGCTTCTGTAGCGACAGCTTTTGCCAAGTATGACTTTCCTGTACCGGGCGGCCCGAACAAAAGAATACCCTTCCATGGGATCCTCTTTCCAGTGAAAAGATGAGGAAATTTAATTGGTAGGATCACAGCTTCCTTTAGCGCTTCTTTAGCCAACTCGAGACCGGCAACATCGCTCCACTTAACAGAGGGTTTTTCAACAACGATGGCTCCTTCTAATTGGCTCTGCAACTTTTTCTTCTCTGGGTCATCAGAGTCACTGTCGCTGTCATTCTTCTTATCGCCTTTGCTTTCTCCTTCTTTCATTGGCTTTTTCTTTTGATCTTTCTTCAGGTATTCCTTAAGTTTTTCCGCCCTGTCGAGATACTGCAAACACTTGGCCCTTATACTTTCTTTAGCTCGATCTCCTTGAGCTTCATACTTGATGGAGTGCAGAAAGTATTCTACTCCGTGCTCATAGTTTCGTCTTGCTTCGTCATAGTTTTTATTGCGATCTTCTTCAGTGGCCTTCGTGACAAGTTCGATAGCTTTTTGTAGAGACGAACCTGCCGCCATGATGTCAAACAATCTGAAAAATAATGAAATATTTCATGATTCAAAATTTATTATTTTACATTGTAATTTATTACTAGTAAAACATGATGTCATTATAGGTTATGAACAGAGAAGAAAAATTGAAGCGTTACAAGGAGGCGAAAGAGCTCCAGGAACAGCTGAAGATGCTGAAGACAGCAATGGAATCCCCGAGCATAGACGACTCAACAAAACGAGAATATTTCATAACGTTAATTAAAACTTATGTCAACCAAGCTGTAGATGAATTGAATAGTATAGAGGCTGAAAAACCACTTTTAGAATACATGGAGAAAAATGCAAAAGGTAAATTTAATTTAATTTAAAATAAATGTTGAAAGTGTTAATTACTTTTTTCTTCAAAAATATATACACAAAATTATGAAAATGTCAACGTAGTTGTATTTAGAATATATTCCAAAAATCATTCTGAGCATATATTCGTTATGGTATTTTTGTTATAGATGGCAGTCATGGAGAAATTAAAAAACAAAAAAAGCCTCCACCACCTCTGAAGCCCATAATTATCACAAAGGATTCCATTCAAAAAGCTGTTTATGGGCTTGGCTATCCATCCATTCCAGTTCTAAGCATAGAAGAGTTTTATGATCAAAGAGTCAGAGAAGGAAGGTTTGTTATTTTCAATAGCAAATGAATATCAATCAATATTACTGACATGAAATAATAACATTAAATATTTTAACTGGTGTGTCAAAACCTGTTTTTTTTATATTAAGTTTTCCTGCTCCACAAAAGAGTAAGTACCCAACGTCGCTTCAAGAGACGGCTGAAGCGGATATGGAGACAGTTAAAGATCGAGAGGATGCAGAGAAGGTAAATAATAATGTTTAAAATCACAGTCCAGCTGATTTCGAATAACGTTATTTTATTTTTTCATTCTTATTTGATTTATTTTATTACATATGTGTAAAAAATATTTAAATTGTATTTCAAATACATACAAATTATGTGTAATGACAAGACAAGGCTCGACAACAAAATTAATTAATTTACTTCATACACAAGCCTGTGCATTTCATATATTGAATCAGAAGCTCAAGGTCATAGGTAAATATTGTCATATTTTGAAACATAAGTATTTTTTTAATCAAATATGTATTGATCATGACCAAATTATTTCAGACATTATTATAAATTGTATAGGTTAATGTATCATTCATAAGTGTGTGAATGTTGACACTAAACATTAATTGGAAACATGCCAAATTTAGTGAAATCATCACCCATCTGACTATCATACTCACATTGATTTTATGCACAATCTTTTAATTTTTACTCTAAAATGTATCTCGGTACATACAATGTAGGATGATGTCATATTACATGGCCTATTATGGCATCAAATATCATATAGGGGTGTCATCTTAACCTAACCTCTATTATAATTAATAAGTAAATAACCAATTTCACTTTATCAAAAGCGCTATTGAAATGCATAAATAATTTCAAAACAACGATTAATAATAAAGGAATTAATAAAAATATATGACAATACAGTACTGAGATGTCAAAATTTTAGTTCTCATTACCTTGTTATGTTTATATCGTCATTGCTATTGATTGGATAATCTCTCTTGTGAATGTTTCAGGAAAAGTTAGCAGAAGAAGATGACGAAGAAGCATTGCAAAGAGCCCGCAACATGGATGAGTTTAAAGACGACAACAAGAGGGGCTGGGGAAATAGACATAACAGAAGCTAGTTTGATCGCATACGCCATTTTAAATTACACTTATTAAAGCATAATAAGTCACATGAAATAGAATATCCGATAATGCTCTTATTAGTTGTACAATATTTATGTAAAATATTCCAGCTCTATCGCAAAGTAATGTCACTTTTGAAGAAATTATATGTTCACTATATTTCTTGACAGTATAATAAATAAAGTGTTTTTTAAGTAAATCTAACGACTTGCCTTTTTCTTTTATTAGTATGTTTTGAGGAATAAGTTATCAATCCGTGTTTTTGGATTGATGACACTTGTTTATAAATGATTCACAATCTCGACCAACCTTCCCTTGAAATCTTGTGTCACAAATGCCAAACGTAATAAAACATAACCTCAAATATCTCAATACCATCTATCAGCCATGATGAAAAGTAAAATGGCCACTAAAGTTGTGTTCTTACAACTTCCATCGCTAGAGTGCGCATTGATGCACAATTCATATCATAAGTTTGCGATCATTTGTACATATATTCAAAAAAATGGTTCTTGAATATGTACGTACATCGTAATATTTACTTAAATGTATCTACATCAACAGGTAGGTATGTACTAAAAATAAATCAAAAATATTATTCAACTGACCTATAATGTTTCTAAATAATATTAAGCATTAAAAAAAGTTTTGCTTACGTTTTATCAGCGCATTCTGTCAAATTTTTATACATACCAACGAAACGATGCAGAATTAATTCAAGATAACCAGTTGTCGTGATTGATAAATAAGTAATCTAAGCTAATCGGGTAGTTTTTGTATGCAGAGAAATAATATATTTGAATGTAATTGCAACGTATTTTCATTGAACACTATTGTTAGCTTCTTAATCAAATATTTATTAATATTCTAGAAAGCAAAATCTCAGTACGTAAAAATTCTACTCCAGCAAATGGTTATGAATAAAAACAGTGAATATTAGAAGCCCTTTATTTTTTCACCGACGTGGTATTGATACTATACATTCCAAAATTCGCTTGATTCTCGACTATGGCAGTCACTTTATCAGACCTCAAATTACGTACGATTTATTGAATATGTACAAATAATAGCAATAATTTTGATTTACAATGTCACCCATAACGTATGATATCTAATATTTGAAACAGATCTGCTACATTTTTGATACATTTACGTTTTTACCTTCGCGAAATAATTGACATAAATTTTAACAATTTACTTATATTTCGACATTTTTTTTATTTAACTAAATTAACCTAAATCCATAGATAGTAAGATTTATTGAAATCAATTAAATTATTAATATGCATTATCATTCCTTCTACCATCACATCTAACAATTTATAATATTATTAATTAATCAGATAAAAATTAAATAATGGTGTTAACGGCTAATAATAATAAATGATATAATTATTTTAAATAACACAAAGACACATTCCATTTTTATTTAAATCTTGAAATGCTAATAATTCTTGTAGCGCCAATAATTGGGTCATTCACCTTACTCGGAATTGTGGCTTTTGGATTGAGCCGTGCATGCCAAATTTCGCTTTTTGTCCGATTTTTAGACAGCCGTTGTAGGGGTTATCTTCGGGGTTGATGATTGTAATAACCGAAGATGATCCCTGTACCGGCGGTCGAAATATCGGAGAGAAGGAGAAATTTGCCACACATGGCTCAACCCAAAAGCCACAATCAACACGAAAACCTACGAAATTATTTCAACTTTCTTTATTTTAGAAAACTGTAATAAGCCTTCCAATGTAGATATTTTGTTTAAAATATAATTAGAACCGTAAATCCTGTTTGAATACGATTACGAAATTAAACTTATCGTTTATCGCAATTGTATAAATTATTCCGATTACACATATTTAAAGGCATATTTTAATTGCTAGACACCCTTGTCAGGATGTAATTGATCTTAGGGGAAGAGCAAAAGTGTCTTTTTGTACCGGAGACGGAAGACGATGTTCCTCGCGACAGAGCGAACTGCACTTTCAACCTAACTGGTTATTAACACGGCGCTTACATCGCAAGTATCCGGTTTACAAACCTAAATACTTCCACATACGACGCGACGAACAGAACGCTTCCATCTTTTGATATCGATTATTGACCCTTGAATCAATAATTATCAATAAAGATGTACGTTTTACATAGGTGTACGTAAAAAATAATTATGATAACGTTCCATTGCGCATCAGTTTTCAAATAACTTCTCGGTCATTTTCGTTTGTAACATTATGTACGAGTGTGATGTGCACAGAACTTAATAAATTAAATATGGGTACTATTAACGTTATATTGAAGAACTTTTTTAATTAAATATATTTTTAGTAATGAATTTTGCAATTATATTTTACCTCGCGGAAAGGTATTTCCATGCTATTTTATTTTGATACAAATTACGAGTATACAAGCATAATTTTGTCGGTGTCATAATTTGAGTTGCTAAATTTTACATACAGTAGTACTTATTTTGGATGGCTACGTATTTTTCTATGTCTGTTTATTTCTAAATACTCATCTTATTCCTCCATACTCGTTCTATAACTGAAGTACAAGTATAATTGTCGCAAAAAATTTCACTACTCCAGTTGCTATCCACCACTAACACCCGGAGCTCCGTCGAATAAATAATTGGCTTCCAGAAAGACAAGTCCGGGGGATTGTAGAATAGGCTGCTGTAGTGTCCGAGGAATATTTGGCTGCTTTATAATCATCAAATTTATATTTTAAAAGATTAACCCGAAGCTCTGGTAACCTGAACCATTTGCTGAAATTGAATCAACCCATTAAGTATAATATAAATAATTTAAGAATTATAAATGCAATCGCAGGTAGAAGCAAGGATGTTTTTTAGGTCTAAATGGTCTAGACTCCGGAGGCAACTTCACAAAAATTTAATCATCCGATCTCTTTAAAATATATTTATTATTAACCTGCTCGCATCGGTAACGAGATATACAGTGTAAGATTCCCCTACCGTTGACATCGGTAGCCTTGATATATCATTTTGCTACTTTCTTAGAACAGTTTTTTATGCATCATCTAATAGCTAAATGATACAAAAACTGATGTGATATATGAAAATAAACCAGATAAGTACATTTATGCTTCAAATACAGTATAATTTGTATTCCACCGAGCCGTAATGAAAGGGTTAAATACCTAAACATACCTTGGATACTACAGTTTACTTCTACTTACTACTTAGAAGCATATGGGCTGTCACCTTGAAAACCATCGAGAAGTATTTCAAGCTTCAGATGTAGAGATGCCAATGCAATAATAATAGTAGATAACTTCACTGTCTAGCGTTAATTAACAGTAGCTAAACCCTCCAGCCATGATGCGTATATGAAGATGGAATAATATTGGAATGTTATCAGTAACTTATTAATTAATTACAAGATTTTTCATTTAATCCAATCTTTTAAAATGTAGCATGAAAGCCATCTATAAAATGTTGTTTAGAAACACCTCACATGTGGTACCTGGAAGAGAGTCGCATCAACGATGTATTTTTTGCATTTTTGCATGAGATATCGCCGCGACTTCTCTCCAATCGTGATTAATATTGATTCGTACGAGATTACCTTTTCTGTAAAGTTCCCGGCCGCTCTCTAGGCAGCATTAGAGATCTGTCGGCGCGGAAAAAACTGGCCGTCCGCCTCGATAATGGCAACTCTTATTTTCTGACGTCCGGTGAGGTTGTTCTTATCCTAGGGCGCGCCATATACGCGACAAGCCGTTTTGTGTGTCAAACGCTTTTTGCATTGAGTCACCTTCGAGAGCGCCTTGAACGATACGTGCAACACGCGACACTCGAGATACATGTATACAATTGTACACTTTACTCAACAAATCACACTAAGAATACATATTATTGTCAATATATCTCGTGTTTTGCTGAATGCCTTATCAGTTATATTTTTAATAATATATGTAGTTCTATAGAATGGCCACACTTCGTGGTTCGTGCGCAACGCTCAAAGAGAAACAATTATTTTAAAAATATATAATTCATCATGCCTTTTGCTTTGTCATAACTCATAACTCATGATTTTATACAATACTCGGTTACTCACTGGTATTAAACAAAGATATGTTTTTTATGTTATTGTATATTCGAGCACTTTATGAACCTTGTTCTTAATTCGGCGTACAAATTACCAAAACAAAAACAAAAGTTTTGTTTTTAAATCTGCTTGGCTTCTTAGTATTATAATTTTGATTACTTATTCAGAAATAATAATATTTACGTGACTGGCTTGTAAGTTGTTAAAAGCTTATAATATATATGATTATATTACTGCGATCCGAAAATCATTTTCTCAAATATGTATATTTTGATGTCAAGTCTCTAAAATATCTCTAAGTCACTAACTAACTAACTAATAAGATGAAGAACAATGTGTGTTATTGTATTTCTATTGTACGTGTAAATTTATTAATACGTGCATATGCGTTTATAAATAGCAACACTCATTATCATTTTGCACATCTTAATTTTGATATCATCATCAGCCTGTATCCGCACATTGCTAAGGCCTCCATCAATTTCTATCCGCTTCATGCCACATCCAGCTTTCTCTTACTATTCTTCTGATGTCACTCAAAAAGAGGGTCGGCCATAACATATTTGCCGGTTCGTGGGCGCTACGCCAGCATCTTCCTTCCCCATCAACCGACCCATTACCACCTGATTACAACTATTACTTGTATAGCATTCACTTTTATTGAATTATCCTCTGAACTTACATATATACACGGAGTGATCTTACTGGGAGAGCAAGTATATTATCAAACAAAGAAGCATTCTGAACGGCACAGATCGCTCTGGATATCATCTACATTTTCATCTCACGAGCCTCAGCATCGTGGAAAAAGAAGAGAAGAAATTACGAAGATAAAGCCTACTATCATATTCTGATTAGAATAATATATATACTCGTACTGTCAGATGTTAATGAACATTTTCATATATTCATATTTTGTTGCATATAATTATAATTATTAAATAATACGCAGCAACAAATAGCGGTACAAGCTAGCAGAAAATTGATTGTAAAATCAAAATAGTGGTTCATACACGTTTTGTTTTATCTTTTAATACGCTCGTGTTGAGATTACCTTCTCGCTGTTAATCTGAGGTGTTTTGGTGAATTATTAAATCGACACCAACAAGACTTGGAATGTGTAATTATAAACTATAAAAATAAATGGCTTACGATACAGCCTCTGTTTGCGGATGGACAAAAAAAATGTTATGAGCGCCTTTAACAGTGAACGTAATGTACAAGTATGTACAAATTTTAATTTCATCCGAAACATTATTCGTGATTATGCTCATGAATACATATATGGTTGACATAATTTAAAAATAAGAACAATTCACTATCTAGTTCAGCCATTTAATAAGTCTTTTTGAAAATACTGAATTTTATATAACTAATTCCGAGGTAAATTAACTGAATAACGTACTTAACCTACGTACTAATACGAGTAACTACGTGATATCATAATTTCCATATACTCTGTGCAAATAAAAAAGTATCAAATCAATCGGATTCGTCGCTTGAAAGTTAATTTGGTAGACAAGATATATCTACATCTAGAGATCTACCTGAGAACATACATAAATGGTTCTCGAAGACCGCCCGGGCAAAATCCCGGGGACTTGAAAGATAGCTACTGTAGTATTTCAGCCATTTTTTGGGTGATAGATATTTTAACAAAAAAAATGATCCAATGATTAGCCCGACACCACCGAGGCCTAGACCATTTGGTCTTAAGTACAGCTAAAACCAAAATGTAAAACGAAGACTAAAATATCTTCAGTAGTGTTAACCAAATAGAGGCTTCGATAATCGCGGATTAAGTGTAACCTAGAACAAATGATGAAAATATTAATGTGGTGTCATTTAAAATTTAATCAATAATTCAAATTTAATGAATCTTACATTCTTGGTAGATTTATTATGGCTGTTCGACATTTTGAAAAATTCATTTATGTGCCAGTAAGTTAAAAATACTATACTAAGAATACCTTCCCTAAATATTAAAGTTTCTTCGTCGCTCTTGAGGTACAGTAATAATTGATAAGGTATAATTATGATGTACATACTTATACGAATAATTAAACTGACGAATACTGCTACTAATTATTTTTGACAAAACAAATTTTGCAAGCCGAAAAAAACGTTTATTTTTAAATATCTCGTGGGAGAAATCACTTGCGAACAATGCATCAGGGAAAAACCATATTATACCAGCAAAATAAAATCAAACATCACCGCATTCATAAGAAATAATACACATTATTGTGACGCTTATTACACGGACGGGTATGATTTCATACAACGGCCTGACAAAGCAATAAATTACGCTAAGCATGTTAGGAGTGTATGGAGGAGAATTTCTTTGGGAGTAATTTCTCCTAAACATTAAAATCGATCAGAAAAGCATTACCGATCGCTTTCTATCTCTCACTCGGTACTTGACGAGTACCGCAGTCCACAAACAACGCCGACCGCCACTTTCTGACCACCGATTGATCCGAACTTTCATTTTTCCATTGCGTTAATCATTGCCCAGACGCACACACGTTAAATTCTTATTTGAACGGACCGATGGTATCTTTGTCTAGTTACTGCTGGGGCACGACTTAACACGAATGCTCTAGCACGAAGGTAAAAAATGGTTTCTATCCACAGCAAACAACCTTATTCAAATCAATTTGTAAAATCAAATTAATAAAGTATACAGTCGATTCCGCTTAATTGGGACACCGCTTAATTGGGACAGCCGCTTATTTGGGACAAATCTCAAAGAACAGAAACCAAACCAAGAAACCAATAGTAAATTTATATGTTTAATTGGGACAACATTCCGCTTAATTGGGACAGAAAATTTTAAGCACTGAAGAAAATCAGGATATGTTGCAAGTTCCTATTATTAACTATGAAGAATTTTCAAGAATCGATAATAATTTATCATGTTTCGATGATAATGAAGACTGTAAGGATTAAATTGTAGAAGGTATTAAATCAAGAAATGAAAAATTAGACGAAGATGACGATGATGATGATGAGTCTAACCAGGAGGCAAAAAAATGTATGGTTGTGTTACAGCGTTATTTTATGTAGGAAAGAAAATGAAGGGAGCCCTACATCCGCACTGAATATCTGTGCTGAAGTGAAATGTTACAAAAACAAAAGACAAACTACGCTTGACTCATTTTTGCATTGAATTAAATTGTATGTACCTACCCATTTATTATTTTAACTAGGATTTATTTTTTTCTTAAAAGTTTATATTACATATTTGTAATTTATATGATAATTTATATTACCTATGAAAAAAGATGCATTGTTTAATTTTATGTGTGTATTAATGGTTAATGGCCTTAGTTGCCAAAACCAAATAAATGAATTTAAAAAAAAATGTGAAATTCGCTTAATTGCGACAGCCGCTTAATTGGGACAAATGCCCAAGTCCCGATGTGACCCAATTAAGCGGAATCGACTGTAAATACAAATGGATAGCGTGAGATTATTAAGCCTCAAAAGTGCTCAAATCAAAAATTTCGACTCGCAAAATTGTTCAGTTCTTTAGTTTAAAAACTGCTATGATAGATTTCCATTCAACAAACGAAGGGCTGACCAAATTACGTATTTTTTCTCAAATTATAAACTCTTTTTCCTGTAAAATCTGTTATCTCGTTATTAGACATTGTTTGAATCTACTCCGCTTCTATATTTTTCATGTAAACGAATACATTAAAATACCAATAAATTTGTTATTTCGAAATCTCATTATAGATTGATTTTATTATGTTTTTAATTGTTTAAGAATGGTTAAGCGCTACATGTAAGGTGTTGACTAGCTAACGTTGTTAGATTACATCGTAACATTCGTGCATTGTCCATTTTACGGAGACTCGCTGTGAGCTGGTGATATTCACGGGACGACTTTTGTCTATCGCAGATTTAGATTTTTTTTAATTTTCAGACAATTACAAGCATTATTTGGGCAGAAGATCGATTTCACACAAGGGGTATTTATATAACTTGTATATATATTTTCAAATAATTATTATTTTAAGTTACAACAAGAATCGAACCCAAGATGTTTTGGATAGCATGTAAGATCTTTACGTCCAGAGACAATCGGACGGATAAAAAAAGTCATTTCACTGGTAACCCTGGGCGTAGGGAACAACCGCACAGTTCGTTACAATGCACTTTCACTGTTTACTTAAAATCATTCGGCAAGATGGAAACGCAAACCGCAGAAAAATATTATTTTCGACGTTTTATTGTCATTACACAAGTCGTAACTAAAATAAATATTGCAATACTCTTAACCGCTAAGAACGAGCCGGTTTGAAATATAAGCAGCAATAAAACTGTCATAAAAATATATAACGTAGAACTATCAAATGTTAAGATCGTTAATTCACGTTGGTAGCTGATTGCCGAGGAACGTGGCCAAGAGTTAGAGCGCTCGAATGTGATGCAACATGTAGTGTAAGTTCGATCCCCGAGGAAGCTCAAAAATAATGATCTATTGATTGATTGATTGGACCAACTCGTTAGCTCTTTAATGTATAGTGTTTGAATATCAATTGATAATATTTTTTATAAAAGTTTGGGTGACATAATCACTTAAGCTTCTTACAAACGATGAATAATAAACGATTAAAACACGCCATTAATATAGCTGCGTACTCTTCAAGCCCTCTGAAATTACATTATGGAGGCTGTGGGGAACTTTGCGTCTCTTTACTCAGATAAGCTACGAGCTTAGAATTGATTTGAATCGATACAAAGATAATGTGCAAATGTGTGACGGCATTTTGAGACAATAAAGTTTAGTTTGGAGTGACGATGTTGAAGAAGATAACTATCAACAATATTTTTTTGGCATTATTTAATTAAATTATTGGGCAGTGACTATTTAACAAACATTAGTAATAAATACTTAAAAAGGAATGTAAAAAACAATCACTTTGCAGTAGAAAAATATCAATCGTCAGTAATAAATAATAAACTGGCAGGAAATTCTTCAACGTATACATACAAAATGCAATTAATAACATCAGGGAAAAAATGGGGCATAGAGAGGGGGTTAAAATACATGGCCAAAAGATTGATATGATAAGGTTTGCTGACGACATTGCTCTGATTGCTGAAACTGAAGATGAACTCACTGAAGCGCTGTCATCCATGGAAAACATATTTAATTCCAACTACAATATGAAGATAAACAGCACAAAAACCAAAGTCATGAGAGTAAGCCGCAATGAGCAGCAGAAAATTAACATATCAATGCTAGGAGTGCCCCTAAAAGATGCAAAAGAATTTGTATACCTTGGAAGTACGATCACCTGGGATGGCAGAACAAAAAGAGAAGTCAACAGTCGAATACATCAAGCAAGGCTAGCTTTCAATAAAAAAGCCAAAATTTTTGAGTCAAAGAATATTACTTTAGGGCTCCGCAAGCAACTTGTCAAAACACTTGTTTGGAGCATCTTAATGTACGGCTGTGAGACATGGTGCTTATCTGAAAGTGATAAAAAAAGACTAGAGGCCTTTGAGATGTGGTCGTACAGAAGAATTCTCGGAATTTCCTGGAGAAACCACGTCACGAACAATGAGGTTCTCAGGATAATCAAGGAAGATAGGCACCTAATAAGAACCATCTCAGAGAGGCGAGCCCGATGGATTGGTCACATCATGCGACACGATGGTCTTCTTCACGATATTGTGGAGGGGATGGTTGAGGGTAGAAACTGTAGAGGGCGCCCTAGACGGGAGTATTTACAGCAAGTATTCGAGGACATGAATTGTAGCGCCTATGCTGAGCTGAAAAGAGTTGCGGAGGACCGAGAGGAATGGAGATCGAGGTGCAAGATTCTGTTGCTGCAAACCAATCCACCGGATTGATACTACGAAGAAGAAGCAGGAAATTATTAATTAATGGTAATTAATAATAGGTTAGGTAAGTATTCCATTTTATTGGTTAATTATCCATTCATTTTACATTATTTTTTAACCAATATTTAATATATTTCTACCATTTTAATTTTATAACTGACAACATTCATACTGACACAGTGGACACTGCCAATTTATTTAGATTACTGCAGATTAATTTTATTTACTGCCAATTGATTTAACTTACAGCCAAAATCTTGAATTAGTTACTGAACAAATAAATACAGGCCAAAATAAATTCATCTTCACAATGGAAAACCGTCATAGAATCCATGTGATTTCTGCATCAACATCTAGCAGTGTTATTTTGTGTGTGTTCATACAAAATTATGGAATTGTACAAAAATATTCTACTTTTTGTAATTTAAAATTAGTATTATATTAATTTCTATTCGGCACTTTATGTAAATAGTCACTGTTTTGATTTTAATATATTCCACATTAATGTAACAAATTATTTGAATTACAGTAATTAGGAGTATTATTAAATGACATCATTTGGTTTTTTGACCAAAATATTGTGTTTGCAAGGTGTAATTATATAAAGTGCATCAGAAAATTCTCAACAGTAACTTAAGGCATTTCACATATACAGAAATATATTTCACATTTTATATTACATGTCTGACGTTTACCATTTGATTCAACCGGGAAGACAGACCGAATTTCTTGTTAAGAAGAATCTCAATTACGTACTTTAACGACTTACGTTAAAAGATTATGTGCTAACTAACATTTTGCGCTAATTAAAATTAATTTCAAGACTTGCAAAGATCACTTAACGTTAAAATACCGGAAATATACTTAATGCGGAATCTCAAATAATTACGCTCATCAACCCGAATCTTGATTAAATATATAACTTAGAATACTTTATGTGTGTAACTTTCATAAGATTAGAATCACAGTTAAATAATATTATCTAATTATTGAATTGTTAAAACAATACATCAATAACGTTTTTTTTTGTTGTATTATATTTTATTAAAGATGAAAACATTAATTATATTATATATAGGGACAGATTTTTTTGCGATGTTTCCAAATTTGATTTAATGTGATGATTTAATTAGTTATTTTCTATGTATTATCAACGTTAACGTAGTATACCTACTTCGAATCGTTAAATTATTTTTGATACTTTATCAATTAAATTGTTGAAACTTGCTTGACAAGTACTTTTAATATTATTCCACCGAGCTGGTACAAATGAAACATTACCAAATACTTTTGAAATTATGTCCATAAAAACACTTACTTATTGCGCATGTTAAAAAGTCAAGGAGTACCACTAAATTAATATTAATATAAAAAACATTATTTATAAATATTTACATAAATATATGCATAAATAATTTACGTATATTAAAAAAGTATCTACTGTAACTGTTTTCAAGTTCCAAATATATGCAGAAATTGTCTCTTTGTAACAAAAAATAGCTCTGATATCATTATTGCCTATGTGTACAACATTCTGAATTAATATTTTGACATCAGCATGATGTAGCCCTTGCTGACTGGTACCGAAAATCTCGATACACAATCTTTCGTCTCTTATTTCTGTTCGCTTGTCATACATTTATGTGTGGTCATATTGTCATTTTGGACAAGTCCACTCACGGATGTGTTAGTTATATACATCGCCACTCGAGCACTAGACGAGAGCCGCAGCGCCGACGACCCCGCGGCGTCAGTTATGTCCCGCTCTTCGGCGAGAGCATATTGTATTGTTGTTCGGCCTACTGCTGCGACTAGGTCCGGGCCGCAAGCTTGTAAAGTTTTATCATAAATTTATGTCAATGTGCTTCTGAAAAAGTTTTTTTGCTGACCTGCTCCTCATCATGCCCTCACGCCACGGAATAACACCCTTTTGTGAGAGAGGAGGATGTTCATTTAAGTCGTTTAATAACTAGGGAACGACACCGCAGTTTCGCCATCAATGAAGGCTTCATCAGTTTTTTAAATTGTTTTTCATAAAAAAACATAAGATATTAACTTTGTGTAGCAGCATTCCTGGAAAAAATCAAATTCTAAGCTTATACTTGTAGACTAATATTTTATGATTACTAATGTAAGGCTGAACATTATTGCACGTTAGTTATTACTAGATACCCGTATTTTTAGCATTTTGGAATAGATGCTAAAATTCGGAAGAGTTACTAATAAATGCGAAATTTCAGAAAATCTGCAATTAGGTGCTAAAATCATAATTATTTGCGAAATTTTATGTTACTTAAATAATTTTTCATTAACTTAACTATGTTGACTGATTATTATTAATAATCTGTCAACTTAATTAAACTTGATTTATCGCTGGGTAGGTTTTCTCAATTTTTTGTAAATGAACTATGTGGCTGTAACTTAGATGGTTCCTGAATAATTTAATTTATATTTTTATAACTGCCTTATTTTAAGATTTTTTTAAATATGTTAATTATGTAAATTTGTAAGTATTATGAATAAATAAATGTATTTGAATTATTAATTATATGTATCTAAATATTATATAGATGCTAAAATCATCTTTAAATGCTCCGGAAATGCTAAAATCCAAACATTTAAATGCTTTAAAACGCTAAAAATTACAAAATTTATGCTAAAATAAGAGTATCCTAGTTATTACTAAGGTATTTTATTTTCAATTATGGTATTGTAGTTTCGTCGTCGTTCTCAAGGTGTTATTGACATTAATATCGAATAAACATGTACCAAATAACGACAAATTCTAACTGAAGCATAATCATTTAGCAACTAGAATAAATAAGGATTGTAAATGAAACAATGATAGATATATCACATAGGGTTACGTAAAACGCTAACAACGAGGGATCCATCATTGTAACTTCGCATACATTAGCATGAAGTTGACAGCCTGCACATTGGATGACCTCAATGTGTATGATGACATTGTAGTTGACAAATTAACACATATTTGTATGGAAATCTGCAATTCATACGAAACTTTTTACATGTCAACAAAGACCATGGATTCCTACAAATAGCACTTTTATGCCAATTCTTGTATATTTTACAATACGATGTTTTTTCTACGACAAAGATTACCCAAAAACGTGTATGTAAGTTAAATAACATTTGTATCAAAAATGTAAATCCAGCTTTAAGATGAAGTTTTTCTATATATAGGATATACTTTTTTTCTATATGGTTGAGGGTAGAAACTGTAGAGGGCGCCCTAGACGGGAGTATTTGCAGCAAGTATTCGAGGACATGAATTGTAGCGCTTATGCTCAGCTGAAAAGGGTTGCGGAGGACCGAGAGGAATGGAGATCGAGATGCAAGATTCTGTTGCTGCAAACCAATCCACCGGATTGATACTACGAAGAAGAAGGATATACTATAAATAAAATATAAATAAAATAACAAAAACATTGACGAGTGTGCATACTACTTATTTAATTTTTAATTCACATAAGTTGTTAGTGTTTTTATTTTCTAATAATGCAGGTATACATTTATTTCATACAAATTTATGGTATAGAATCATGCACCTGCCTATTAATAAAATGCTACGTTTTATTATTTATTTCGAAATACATAGTTGGCAACATTGCGTCCAAATTAATGGAATTTTTCAAATGAACACAAAAATGTTTATAAACAAAATTGAGAAATATTTGATTGAGCAACATGCGTGTTTGAAAAAAGATTGTAGACATAAAATAATATATATATTTGTAAAGAAAACACATTTTTAGTTATTTCCTGTTGTCACAAATGATAAATAACTATTTTATTTTCATATTCACTGAATTTCAAAGCAGATTTCAAAAATAATGATTACAATACAATGTGTAATTTCCTATTTCAATCTCTAACACCGTATGCAGAGACATACCTTGGCTTAAGGTAACAAACTTAAGACTCGTATGCAGAGATATTTCATAAGGTAACCAACATCTAATAGCCACTTTCCTTAAGAATGATTGAAGTAAGTAAGCCATAGCCCTCGACTCACCCTAAGTATTTGCATATTGGTGTCAAGTTGGATACCTTAAGTCAAGGAATGTCTGCATACGGGTATAAGGATGTGTTTTTACTCTATTTCTATCATAAAAATGAGCGTTTTTTGTAAAATTCAATAGTTTATTTGAGAAGGCTATCAGACTCAGATCATTCCAAATACTGTCTATCAGCAGCCACGACCTTCTCCCATCTTTCAGGTAGCATGCGGATTCCACGCTGGAAAAAGTCTTGGTCTTTTGAGGCAATCCAATCATCGACCCATTTTTTGGTATCGACATGAGAAGAAAATCGCTGCTCAGCCAGGCCATGTGTTATCGACCGGAACATATGGTAATGGGAGGGGGCATTGTCTGGTGAATATGGCGGGTGGGGTAGGACTTCCCATTTGAAGTATTATATTTTTGTAATCACACATTATCGCATACTTCATCTATTTTTGTATGCTTGTATATATCACGATTATTACTTAAGTCTAGGTTGTAAAAAAATGATTTTTGACTTATGTACTCGTACAAGGCTTGTTTTTCGAAAGGTTTATTAATGCTTAGACATTTAACGCAGCATAAAGCCTTTGGCTATCATTACCATTCACCTTCTTGAGTTCACACGTCTTGGAAGATGTTGGACAGTTAGCCACCCACTCGTTTGGGTACTAAAAACGAAAGTGCGGCCACGAAGTGAATGTTTTTATTTCAAACAATCGATATTTAGATCACTCAATGACTACATTATATCGATAAGCATCAAATTAAGTTTGTATTACCTCATTAAATTTGGCGATAAAAATTATCATTACACACTGTGAAACAAAGCATTTAAATACATATTCTTTATTAATAATCTATTTTTACGTTTTGTTTTTACTCTTCTTCTTCCTTATCTGCTTTGAAACACGAAAGCTAATTTTAAAATATTGCAAATTTACAAAATATTATTAAATATTATAAATATACATTTATGGAATCGTGTCTTCAGGAATCTGTCGAAGAGACGACAGTCGATAGGGAAGAAAAGTATTGGAATGGCGCCCAATAACTGGCAAACGTAGCATTGGCCGACCCCCTGCAAGATGGACTGACAACATAAAAAGAATTGCGGTAGTGACCTGGATGCGGAAGGCGTAGGATCGAAGAGGATGGAGGCCCATGCGGAAGGCTTACGTTCCACAGTGGACCGATATAGGCTGATGATGATGATGTCTTCAGGATGAATGATTTTTGTAACCGAGATCGAAATATCGACTTAAATATATAAATTCGCCACACACTGCTTAACTCAAAAGCCATAATTCCTAATCTAGCACTGAAAACATTCGTTATTACTTTTATGTTAATAAAGAAACAAACGACGCTAATCAATTGATGTCTATAGAAATATTCGTATACATATGTTAAAAACAACGGTTATCGGTTAAATTTCATTAAGAAATAAGAAATAAATTTATCACAACCTTTAACATTTTTTACGCCTCATCGGCATGTCTTTTTTATCTCCCAAATTGGAAAAAAACCTTCACATTTCTCGTGATACGAATGAATACGGCATTTTTTCGATAAAATATGACGTTTATATTACAAAACCAATCGCAATAAATTATTCGGCCATCGCATCATAGGGAGGTCTCTCAGAAAGGTCAATCCGACTCCGAGAGATGCATAAAGTGTAAACCATGTTGTGATGAAAGTATTGCAAAACGTTCCGAGTAGCTGTCTGAAGCGCTGGCTGAAAAGGGGTGAGGGGGCATTGGACAAGCCATGGATGTCGATTCCTTTACAGGCCCGGTCAAGGCAATCTGAAAATATATAATTAGTTTCAAGAAATTAAATCTTGCATCCTCCTTCCAAAAAAAATGTTATGTAATCACCGAACTCGTGAAAATATAACAGATTTAAAAGCGACAAAATAAAAACATTCAACCTGTTATGGTGTTTATCTGAATGTGATAAAAAAAAATTACTAGAGGCCTTTGAAATGTGGACATACAGAATAATTCTCGGAATTTCCTGGAGAGATCACGTCACGAACAATGAGGCTCTCAGGATAATGAAGGAAGATAGCACCTGGTAAGAACCATCTCAGAGAGGCAAGCCGGTCAAATCAGGCGCCACGATGGTCTTCTTCACGACATTATGGAGGGGATGGTTGAGGGTAGAATCTGTAGAGGGCGCCCTAGACGGGAGTATTTGCAGCAAGTGTTCGAGGACATGAGTTGTAGCTCTTATGCTGAGCTGAAGAGGGTTGCGGAGCACCGAGAGGAGTGGAGATCGAGATGCAAGATTCTGTTGCCGCAAACCAATCCACCGGATATACTACGAAGAAGAAGACCTTTTACCGTTTAAATTAGAAATAAATTTATGTTTTTTGGATAAATAATAATATTTGTAAATAAAAGCAACATATATAATACTTACACTACAGCATCTGTATCATCCTCGTTATTTTTTACTGCTGCGAATCTTAGCATCTCATCAAAAGCTAATGCGGCTGTATAATGGTTTTCGGTCAAAATATGAATTTGGTCTTGTCTGGAACATTAGCTTCGAATGCCGCAAAACAACATAAGCTACAGCTACTTTTTATTGAAGCCCCCGGGCTCGCAGTCCTAGGTGGTCCACTGAAAACTATATTTATAATGTACTGGGTGCAGCACCGGAAGGCAGAGCTGACATGGGACTAGGCGAGGACCGCAAAGCGATTGATTGACATAGCTCTATGGCATCATTTCATGATGACTATGTGCTCCAGTTAGGGTAGCATGGAAATGAGTGACGATACTTACACATCACAGGCAAGGAAATATTAAGTTCGTTGAGGAAAATGACAAGAAAACAGGAATAAAGGATCAAAAAAGCTACCAACGTAGTTATTATATACTAAGACCAGTCCATGGCATTCAATTTGATTGCAAAAGGCATTTTTTTCTGGTAAATTGATTTTTCTAGTAAAATCAGTTGTTTAGGCCCTTTTAAACTACTTAAAAATCTCGGTCCCTATCCACGAGTGCTAAAAAGAACAATTGGGAAAATCTGATTTACTGATTTATATTCAACCTCCGGCCCTGATTTTGATATCATCAGGTGAGAAGTTGAACTGAGTTTTGTTCTTCGTTTCGTTGTCTTAAATTTGTGAAGGAGTCTTGACAATTCGTGATTTGATTCATGGTGGAATCACTTTACAATACAAATTAGCTTAAGTCTCTAAACAATATTTATTATAAATGTGTAGGTAATTGGTTTATAAACCTGCATAAAGCTGACAAAAGCAAACAACACACCAACGATAGTCAACATTTCTATAAAGCGTGATTACAATTCAAGTACATATATTAATAAATTATTTATAAATATCGTTGGAAGCTATTCGTGATATGTATTATACAATTAATGTATTGCTAATAAGAAATTATTTAATTCCTTTTTATATGCATTGTATATCGTGTCAAGATTCGCACGAATATTTATAACGAGTACATCAATTATATAAGTTTCCAATATTGATCACGTTGAGATACATTAGTTTTATCCCGACCAGGTAAACAAACATATATTCAATAAAAATAAATCATCGCGTGAATTTTATCATTATGTACAATTGCACTTCATATAAAAAGGAATGTAGCAATTACCCATTGGCAAAAAATCACGTATGTATATATAAGTTATTAATATAATATGTACTTATAATCACGGGATTGATGTACGTTACGAATATAGTTAGCGATCTTTAAACAATTAAGTGTTTTTGATAGTTTTATACAGGTTAATAACCCAATAAATATTTATAAAAATATAAATATAATGATTTATTCCAGGTATCTCGCATGTACTGACTTTACAGCACTAGTATCGTTCCTATTCATCTTTACTACTGTAATATTGGTATCTATTTGATTTATGTATCTTCATACGAGTATATATTGTGTTTTCAAATCTGATTTTTACATAGAATACTGGGGGTTCGATGGTTTGACTTTGTGGGAGAGTTGCAACTGACAAACAAGCAAATAGTCAGTCTAGAGACGAATGTTGCCGTGGCCTGGACATGTTCTTCGGACGCCGCAGGAGAGCATAAACTAAAACTCATTTTATTCAAACCCCTTTGCTATCGCTGTCCTGGTAATCTGTTGGGAACTAGACATTTAATTTATTCGGTAGATCTCCGGGAGGTAGAGGTAACATGGGATGAGGACCATATGTCGACTGTTCGTAACTAGCAAATGCTCTAGTTAAGAAGTGGAGACAGAGAAAGAGAGCACGATCTCACAAGTCGTGGAGATCCTAAAATTTGATGTGTTTTGGTCACGAAACTTGTGTCTTCTCCTCCGTGGAGATGCTCATCTGCTGTTGGTGTTGTGGTTTTGGTGGTCAGACGTCAGGCTTGGGCGGGGCGCGCACCTGATGCGCCCGAAGCTAGCGGTGTGCCCAATATTGGCAATGGTAAAAATGTGAAAAACTCGCGGCTAGTGAAAGTTCCGGGGGCCCAACGATCCGCCCAACAGAGATCAACGCAACGTAGCTTTTTAATGTAAAAATATACACTTATTAGTTATTCGGCCTTATTATCATACACTTATTTTTATTTAGATAGAATCCGAAACGAGGAAATACGCAGAATGCTACCCAACGAATAGGCACACTCAAGTGGCAATGGGCAGGACATATCTGTCGAAGAGACGACGGTCGATGGGGAAGAAAAGTATTGGAATGGCGCTCAAAAATTGGCAAACGAAGCATTGTCCGACCCCCTGCAAGGTGGACTGACGACATAAGAAGAATAGCGAGATTGACCTGGATGCGGAAGGCGGAGGATCGAAGAGGATGGAGACTCATGCGGGAGGCCTACGTTCAACAGTGGACGGACATAGGCTGATGATGATGATGATGATGATGATCCCTCTACTTTCGGACATTTAACTTTCGTACGTAACTACGTACGAAAATCTTCTTCTACATTCGCTTCCTAGCTGGTGCATACGTATTTCTAGCAACAAATCGCTGCGATATATTTCTGTCGTATTTAACTATCCTTAGTCCAAAATCATCTCTGCACTTCACCACGACACATTACTGCAATGAGATCCATTAAGTACATACGAGTATATGGTTAAATGCATAGTATGAGCTGGATGGAAGCCAGGAAGCCTGGAAGCTTGAAGAGAAAAAACTTGTTCCTTGTCCAATCCCCTAATTGGAGACAATGGTCATCTTGAACTGTCACCATAAAGCTCTTTTAGCTGCCCTGGTCTTCGAGAAAAAGATCTGAGGTATATTTAGCATTGATTAATCAATATTTTAAAAAATCGACACTCCCGCATCCTGAACTATTTAAATCCAAGGAGCGGCACAACTTGTTTTGATATTAGATGTGGTGTTATATCTTTAATAATACGGCATTAAAATCATTATAGACATATAAATTTAATTATTTTACGCGTATTTTGAAAATATTTCCTTCTTTAATTATAAACTTCTATGTTGGAATAAGATGTGATTAAATAATGAGTTAAAATAAATGGAAAAAATATAATTACATTGTACTGTGTATTTTTTTAAATTTATCATTTATTATACTAATTAAAAGGTCTTCAGCGACATCACAGTACTACTGATGACAAATTATACTAAAACATTTAAATACCTTTAATTACACAGTACTCTGCTTTGACCTTAAAGTCTTTAATTAGTCTCACCTTGATAGTCGTGATTAAATGTGTATTCCTCAGAACGAAATGCATTGGATAAGCTTTCGATATTTTTTTCATTCTAATGAATGGGTTACGTTATGGGCGAATTTCCGGATAGATTTGCAAGGCAATTAAACTTGATGACTCATGTCTATATAGTTTAGTAAATAATCTTAAGCATTGACATCAGCATGATGTAGCCCTTGCGGACTGATACCGAAAACCTCGATATACAATCTTTTGTCTTTTATTCCTGTTTGCTTGTCATACATTTATGTGTCCGCCATATTGGGACTAGTTATATAGACCACCGCTGGTGACGCCGATGCGACAGCCCATCACGCCAGTTGTGTCCTGCCCGTCGGCGAGAGCATATTATATTGTGGCTCGGCCGGATTCTAGGTCGAGTCATAAATCTGTAAAATTGTATCATAAATATATGTCAATGTACTTCTGAAAAAGTCTGTGTTATCAATCTGCTCCTAATCCTGCTTTCACGTGACGGAATAACACCTTTTGAGAGAGAAGAGGATGTTATCATTTATTGCACTTGAACTATGTACCTTAAACTACAATAATTTTATGTAAAATAAATCTTAAAACAATAATTTATCAAGGAGAAGATAAGTTTAAATTTACACAACACAAATGTCTTGTCTGTTTTTTATGCCATATGATAAATAACAGTATCCTTTAAAGTTATGAAAACTATTCGCATAATCAATAATCGTACAAGACACGTAACCTAAATGAGCCATACTCTCGAAATGGTCGCGTAGTGAGTGAATGGTTCTCAATGGTTCACATGGTGACTCGTTCCGAGCCTTTCCACCTCTCTCGTCCATTCCTCGCGGGCAGCAGCTTACTTGAGGGGCATTGGCACTATGGAGAGGTCGCCGTTCGACTGTATAATATTATAATAGTCAGTTGCCAAACCTTCTGAATTCTCGGTACGCAAATTAGCGAAAACACCTCCCGGAAGTGGAGGCTGTCATTATGCACAGGTACAAGTATGCAAAAGTCCACCTACGAAAGAAAAATAATATATTATTAAACCGTTTGTATTTTTCAAATATAACTCAAATTCATATCAATACTGAATAATTGACAAAATATTAATTAAACTAAAACAATAAAAGGCAAGCGTTTAATAAGAACGCAAGCAATAAGATGTATATTATTTCAATTAAATATAAGACGCTGGGTTAAGAAGCCTCATAAAAAAAAAAAAGTTTCAGTTATGTACTATACATGAAAACACACATATGAGAGCACCAGTAAGAGAACAAGGGTTTAGGTCCTCTACGGACTCTATGAGGTTCAACCGGGACAGCTAGACAATACGTTTGGACAGTGCCGGTTTTAAGGGTGGCGAAGTGGATCGGTGCCCTAAGGCGTCGAAAAAGCTAGGGGCGCCGAGTGTAACCAATCTTGCTTAGATTTTTTTAAATATATCCAATATGGGGCACCAGAAAAATAATGCCCTAGGTCACCGCAAGGAGTCCGTACTGTGTTTGAAAATAATGTCAAATGGTTGTTTGCTTGAAGTTTGAAGTAACCCCAAGTGTAATTTATTAGCTACTTAAAGAATATGTTGTGTACATATTGTATGTTAAAGAAAAAACTGTTTTTATCACATTTAAGACGACCATAAACAACAGGAAAGCTGATATAAAAGAATAAAACATATTTTTATTAAAAGCAATGACTTTGTGGACAGATATGATTAAAAATAAATCGGTTAAAAAAAATCAGGACATCACTTAAGTTGTAGTAGTTTGCTACCGAAACTAATAGACTATAAACTGTAAACCAAGTGGTTATAAACAAAGTTACTGTTTACTGGAATGGTTTAAGATCCTTTTTAAAACAGCTATATTTTAACATAAACTTAACTTATGAACAAAGTTTATGTAATAATTTCAAATGTCGACGAATTTAGTACAACACTTCTTTGTAAGCTGTATAATCGTACTTCATAAATTTAATGGATTATTTAATTACCCAATTCAAAATCGCGGGAATGTTTATTAGATCGTTATTTAAAATTCTAATGTATCCTCTTCATTATTTCGTATTGAAAATAAAACGTAATCATCATCTATCTTCAATTTAAATCAAGGGCATCTGGTTAAATTTTCAACTTTAATATTAATATCAGTCATTAATTCAAGAATAATACACTTAAGTTCCATCTTCGCTTATTGAAATTCCGTGTGAATTATTTAATTTATTATTTTTAATGAAAAATAATTCATTAACCAAAAACTGAGATTAGTGAAACGTGTAATTATTATTGGAATAAACATAAATAATTAATAATGGCATTTAGTAATCAACAATCATTCAAATAAACAATTATTATAAATTGAAAAAATAACTGATGTACATTTTTTTCAGATTTATTTTTATAATTAGTACACAGTATAGGAAATAATTATATTCGTTCAGATTATCTTTTTGAATTTGAAATTAACTTTTTTCGCTAAAATGTCTTAGAATAACTATCAACATATTATTATAATTTACTAAATGGAAAAGCGCTCCAAGGGCATGAGAATTTACTCGAGATGTGTAGTATGTATCTTAAATCTAAAGAGTCATTTTGAAAAATATATATTTCAATGGGAATGTGTATTTAAATATTTATCTGTAAATAAATACAATTGGTTTTTTAATACATTTAAGTAACAATAATATTTTTACGAAATAACTCATTAAAACATATATATGTTTGGAATTCACATTTTTTTTTTGCTAAATGAAATATTTTTATATTGAGGTTTATTTTCCATTAACTTATGCATAGAATACATTTTTTAGAGGTTATAAATCACGTTGCAATATTGATACAATAAACTATTTTTGTTAATTACACGTTTTTACACAAGATTAAACTGTAATGTCGAGTTGCTTTTGTATCTACCAAAATAGACACAAGTAGTCATCCAGTTACTCCTTCAGAGAACACGGGAATGAACTCTGAAATTCAGGATCATCAGAAATAGAACGGCGGAGAATGCGCCGATTGCTCGACTGAAAGATGCACAGGCAGAACAATAAGAGTGATATTTTATAATTTATTGCATAATTACCCACATAAAAAGTATTTAAACTTCATAATATGAGGCTTCATGGGAAAATATTATTCCAATTCACAACGCTCTATGTAATGGATGCTTAAGTAAATGATTCATTAGCTGTGAAGGTGACTCGCAAACGGTTTGTTTTTATATAATAGTGTTTAAATTAAAAACGTACATAAGTTTCAATATTAATTTGTCACACATACTGTAAAATATATTGTACGTAATGAATTATTATCGTTTTGTTTTGACCATAATATCATCTTAATTAAAAAATTTGCTTAATTTGAAAAATTCCGTACTTTTTCGTTAAAAACTGTTTTATAAAATAATATTAAAATGTCATAATACGCTGTGATCTATGTGTATGTAATTAGATCAAACAATTTATTTTCATTGATCCAAATATTCGGTTTCATTTTCTGTTATAACACTTTACATTATACAACCCCCCCGAATCTCAATATATGTACTCGACAAAGCTTTGAGAATCGAAGCTCATATTGTATAACGCAATATGACAGATATTTCTTCAATTTAATGTTAATATATACATATATCTGTATTTAATAACAATGAGGGGAATACTTGGATTGCCCCGAAAGAGGACCTAGCCCCTGGAAATGACCAAGGGTGGAATATATGGAGGTGTCTTAACAGACTTCGGACCGGAGTATGCAAGACGAGGACACAAATGAGGGCCTGGCAGTCTTACAGCGGACCGACTGAATGTGACTGCGGCGTGGAGCAGACCCGGTCACACCTTCTGGAGTGTGCGCTGTGCCCGAATAGCTGCACCCAGGAAGACCTGATGATGGCCAGAAGTAACTCCATCGACGTCGCCCACTTCTGGGCAGACAGGATCTGACCCTGTTGTTTCCGACACGATTATATATATATAATAACCATATGTTCCCGATATCATGGAAGATAGTATGTTAAAACAATTTTCAAAAGATTGATTTGTCTAAAGAAATATCTTTCACTAGCTATTAACCTTTTTGCATCGGTTGTCGGCATATACCGTCATAAGATTCCCCGACCGTTGACATTGTTTGACGTGATATATCGTTTTGGTACTTTCTTAGAATGGTTTTTTATACATTATCTGATAGCTAAATGATACAAGAACCAATGTGATATATAAAAATGGACCAGATAAGTACTTTTTTGCTTCAAATACTATTTTTATAATTGACTGTATAATTTGTATTCAAACCGAGCCGTAATGAAAGGGTTAAGAGTAACATAAAAATTATATATGGCTATTATAATATTGTACTTAGTAAATATTTATTTTATGCTAGTGTCACATTGCATGGTCATACATTCTCAGTTTCTCGGTGTACTGTGCGAGTCAGGAAATCTCAGAATTTTCCATTCATTGCACTCCTTTTAGACCATTTGCCATGACGCCCGGAGCGTCACGCAGTTCTCGTTTCTGTCCCGACAACTTTTTGTGTCTGCAGTTTCAATTTGTGTTCGAGCAGTACTCCCAGGTACTTGTACTATACTTGCAAACGCATGAAATAATACCAGCCAACTAGCAGAGCCGACTCAGGATATCCAAATTTACGTTAATTTAGTGTGAAAAAAACGTAAACTCTAAAGACTATATACTTAGCTTACGAGGCCACTGCTTGAATGTAATACTTGTAAACCAATAAGTGAAATTACTTGTATAAGAACGATCGCTTACTCGTTAAGTGAAAGGCACAGCTTATTAATCAAAATTGATACTATGTTAAAATTGTGTGTTATATTGAAAAATGTGCCTCTGTAAAAATGGACGACACATCAATTGCGAACTTTGGTATGATTAGGTGATATATTATATCAGTATTTATATAGCGCTTTTTTATGACCGAATGGTCATTTCAAAAGCGCTCCTTTGCCTCTCTGAGTAAAAAGGTGGAGGAAGGATGCCTCCGCTTTAAGTTCTCTTATGCTTTCCGGCAGCGAGTTCCAGGCCATTGTTGCCGCGTAGCTGAAAGCACGATTGCCAATAATAAACGTTGAAAGATCAACAATCTAGAAACACTCATCACACCACAAATGTTATTTTGCCGTCACAGTCTATCGGTTTTATCACGTACATGTTTAATTAAAAATATGATTTTCGACACAGACATTCATATAATACTCGTATTTTATGCATTGTGGGATCGGTCCTGGTCGCTCTGAGTATTTCCCTCACCTGTGCTCGGCGCTGGTCCGTCTCATTCGAGTTTCGTGTGTGCTTACTTACTTATGCTGAAATGAGGGCAATACTTTCTTATACTTCGCTATTAAGTATCACCTTTGTATCTGCTTGTGTTTATTTATTTACGCCCGCCTTGAGCGACAGACAGAATACGTTTCTTGCGCCGCATTTATTCACAGGTATGACGGACGAGCTTTCGAAAAAATATCACTCTCGGTGTCTATCATGAGCTTCAATATTAGTCTGGCATTGTTCGAGTCAATTCGACCATCTACATCGTATTATATGTTTGAAAGTGAAAGTTACTTGCAGTTTATTCATTTGCAAACACATTATAAAAAACTAAGTATATTTAAGCCGTCTTAATAATGTTTTTATCATATATGATGTCTATCCCGATGTTCCCGAGGCCTGGATCATTACTTTAGAGATGATACAACCAAAAACAACAACATAATAGAAACCATTGTGATAAAAAGTGCCGCAAACACTATAATGTAAACCTCCGATACAAATCAAAATAGCGTTGCGTTATAGGAATGTTTTCCTTAAAATCAATTCAAAAATCTTATAAAGAGGAATATTGGAAATGTTGTTGAAAATGTATGCATGTTCTTGATGTGATTCTTTTTCTTCAGATACATGAACTTCCTCGTCTTAGAGGGCTATCTTGTACTATTACTACTCGTAATAAGTCCCCAATAGAAATTCGAGTGCAAAGTAAGGCTAAAGAATAATGGCAGTTTACTGAACTAAAAAGCAACAATTTGTGGTGACTATACGTTCTCATTAAAGAGCGGATCAAAAGAATTCCATGCTTACAATAAAAAAAAATGTTAAAAAATATTTATATTATTGTAATGTTCTTCTTCGTGATACATTTTCCCATCTAAATGTCGAATTACATCCACACATCTCTAGAAAATTATGATTCGCTGAAGTGGAATGATTGTTTAAGCAAGTGTGTTACTAGGGAATATCTATATATATATTTGAACTAGAATAAGTATAACTGTGAACCGTGAAAGATTTTATCTTTTGTACTTAACTTTTCAACGATTCAGTACGATATTAAAATAAAGAAATTAAACTCTTTATCCATCTTGCATTCATCAAAAGGTTATAGTTCTCAACGTAATCTGTTCGGAGAACGTTCGTGATCATTTATACAAAAGAAAGCTATTCATTTATATAATTTCACCGCCTTTTGTTTAAGCGTACGTATAATAAGTAATGTCTCTTTTTAATGCTCGCGAGGCACCCACCGAGACAACAGTCGTCATTCATTAAATACCAAACTACGTTTGTCTTAATTACACGTAAGTGTACTTACTTTCAATTTGAATTCAAGTGTGCGGGAAATTTGAATTGTAAATGTGCTTTTCGACATAATTTTGCAAAGTTATTCCCAAAAAGCTTATAATAATTACGTGCATCCGAGCAGTGAAAGTTTTGTTTGTTTTATTTAAATGATTATTTTTGCTGGACAACGATACAATATTTTTATTTATTTCAACTATGTTAAGTCTACAACATATGAATTTCATATATAAATAAAATAATTTTTAAAATTTATCCCACAATATATTTGTAGACGGCATGCTTCGGCCCATCACACAATTCATATCCACCTTTTCACTCACTCTTTGCTTTATATAGAGCCAACACTCACTTTACTAACTGGCTTGAAAATGGCGATTCGGCGTGACCGAAAAATTTCGTCTGCAAATATATTGTGAGGTAAATTCTAAAAATTATTTTATTTATATCTGATATTATGGAATTCCGCCAAGAACTATCGATCGAAAAAATCAAAATAACATGATTTTTTGTTTTTGTTCTAAGATGACTAGTGCAAGAAGATGAAGTTGAGCTGTCCTTTTGAAACCCAACATAATCAAAGTATCGGAAACGTCGGTATTATTAAGCGATATCCTTAAAAAAAATCTGAATATCAAAATGCATGACTACGAGCTCACGCCTCTGAGACTATCGTGAGCCAAGGAAATATATGTCTTATACATGTTTATATGAAACGTACCATGCATGTTTTCAGGAATTGAAAATGGCAGCTGACAGAACTGTGAAAAATGCTACACTTCGTTCATTTTAAAACATGGTAAATTTTTTATATTTTTTAATACTTGAAGGTATTTTAATGAGTTATTAATATAAAAAAATTGTTTCTTTTTTAAATAAAATTCATTAATCCAACGCTCGAAATTTTGAATTAATAGTGGAAAACAAACGAACGGTTGAGTTTATAACTAAACAATTGAAATTTATTACAACGATTTTTAAATATTACTTCATCAAAGATTAGTTCGATAAACTTTCCTACGTTTACATTGAATTTATTTTGTTGGGCGTAATTGAATATATTAATGAGTCCAGTGATTAAAAATCAATTTAGAAAATAAATAATAGCATTGAGACTAGTTTTATTTACCGGCCTAGAAATTACTTGAAGAATCCACTTTATATGCACAAGTTTATTGATCATATTGACATCAGCATGATGGCCTTGCTGACTGGTACCGAAAACCTCGATATACAATCTTTCGTCTCTTACTTCTGTTCGCTTGTAATACATTTATTTATCCGCCATTTTTGGGACTTATGATATAGACCGCCGCTAGTAGCGCTGGACGAGAGCCATCACGAGCGCGGCAGTTGGGTCCCGCCCTTCGGCGAGAGCATATTGAATTGTGGCTTCGCCTACTGCTGTGACTAGGTCCGGGCCACAAGCTTGTAAAGTTTATCATAAATATATATCAATGTGCTTCTTAAAAAGTCAGTGTCATCAATCTGCTCCTAATCCTGCCATCACACGACGGAGTAACACATTTTTGAGTTAATGATAATATGAATTTGTGATTCAGAAGAAATTTAATATTGAATTTTTAAAATTTATTTAATGAACATAACGGCTATTAAAAGTTTAATAATTATTAATTAAATAATAAGTTTTTAATGATCGTATAATATTAAAATTATATTTTTAATAGAAAACTAATTCAATATCTAAATGCACAAACACTGGTAAATGTTCTAATAGTTTAATTTGTGAATTTTATTTTTATGGAAATATCATAAGTTCGAAAATATTTCCCGAAAAGTAAAAGAACTTTGATACATGTAATAATTGTAGAATTGAATAAACAGTGGGTAATGGCGATGATTTTATTTTTTGTGTTGGTCCACGGTTTCGGACGAAATAATCAAGAACGTCGAACTAATCATTATAACTGTTTAAAATGTTGTTTGAGAATCGTTCAAATAGATCGAAATACTATAGGTGCCTTTCACTCAAATCTCGCGTCCTTAGTAACATCAAGAACAATACATATGTATACCGGTAGATCTTCGTGTGCAGAGTAGACTCGGTACAAAATAAGGGTCGTGGCAACTAACATAAAATGTGTAATGGTGATCATGTGCTCCAGTTAAAAAGAAAATGTATGGATAAACAATATGACGTAATATTATTTATCAAATGTATTAAAAATAATTGTCAAGGAATTGAAATTGTTAAAGGTTTGACCAAAGCGAAACTAAACCGTAGATAAGAATAAATAATTCAAAATATAATACTAAATACTATTTTTTAAGTAAACCCATTTGAAGACACGATGCTAGTTTCGTTTAATTAACAAATATCAGTGTGATTTTTAGTATTTAGGGACTAGTAAGTTACTACAATTAATCCATTTGCCAAATTTTCTCGGCCGTAATGTAGGAAACAAAAAATATTAATTTAAAGCTCCTGCAAGCAACTTGCCAAAACATTTGTTTGGAGCATCTTGATGAACGGCTGTGAGACATGGTGCTTATCTGAAAGTGATAAAAAAAGACTAGAGGCCTTTGAGATGTGGTCATACAGAAGAACTCTCGGAATTATCTGGAGAGAGCACGTCACGAACAATGAGGTTCTCAGCATAATCAAGGAGGATAGTCACCTAGTAAGAACCATCTCAGAGAGGCGAGCCCGATGAATCGGTCACATCACGCGCTACAGTGGTCTTCTTTACGACATTGTGGAAGGGATGGTTGAGGGAAGAAACTGTAGAGGTCGCCCTAGACGGGAGTATTCGCAGCAAGTGTTCGAGGACATGAGTTGTAGCTCTTATGCTAAGCTGAAGAGGACTGCAGAGGATCGAGGGCAGTGGAGATCGAGATGCCAAATTTTTTTGCTGCAAACCAATCCACCGGATTGATACTACGAAGAAGAATGTAGGATTATAGCATTTGTATAAAACAATTACGTATACAATGTGCACCTTATTACCCTAGCGCGGTTTTCATTCTTCGCCGATCCAATTAGTCGACTTTCACTGAATCGGTTACCAGTGAAATAATTATCAAGAGAATGTAATGTAATTATAACTGCCAGTACGACAAAGCTGGGCTTGTCGGACCTCATAGAAAATCCATAAATCACCCATCTACGAGTACAATACTAATTTCAAATACGCCTCTAAACACAGAGACAAAACCGCTCGGTGCTCGCTTTGATACTTTCTACGGAGTGTTATTAAATTATTTATGTAATGCTCATTTGTAAAATAATATACGAGTCCGTTTGCTCTGGTAATTGTATGATTGCAATACGTACGTGATTCGGATGCTCGAATTGCAGTGCTTGATGCAATGAAAGCGATTACCGTTGCAAATAAAGACTTTCTTTGCAAGTGAAAATCTTATAAATTATTTATTTATTTATGAGTATAACATTTCGGCTTAGTAATTTAGACAATTATTTATTTATTTATTTCCTTCAATAACATTACAAAATATTTTTAATCTTAATTCCTTATTGAAATATTTACATAAAAGTGTGGCGCTGTAAATTTATTGACACATTTAGTGTCAATGACCTCACACCCAGAACAAGCGTTAGGAGACTCAATGCAAATAGTTGACTTGTAACAACAAAAACCCTGTTGTAAGTAAATCATGGATGACCCACAAATAACATGGCATTATTGTCACAACATCAAACTTCCAAAATTTCGCCTTCGTCAACACTAGCACTGAATCTGAAGCAATATAACACTAAATATGTCAATATCTTCACTTAAGTTGGTTTCAACCACTGTTCATTGCGATTCTTTCGTCTTACACGTACCCAGGGTTGAACGATGGTCTTTTCAGGCCACACTTCAGGCTCCATGAGAGACTCTAGCGAAGTCGCGATGACCCCGACTTTGAAAGAAGTTGACAGCGTCCGTCTGCTGATAATCCTCCTGATGGTCATCCAAGAGGGATTGAATGCAGCGGTCACTGCCAAGAAGCTCTGCAAGTCATTTTTATTTTTTTTCATAAATTAGCGCCCTATTATCGAAATTAAACCATTAAGCACGACAATTTTTCCCATTTATGTATTAACCCCAAACTTATGAGTATGTATAAAACATATTCTCATATAAGCAAATGAACAGTAAAATAATGCTTTGGTATAAGTTTCCATTGTCCTATAAGTTAAAAATGTTTTTTTTTATGTAAACAGATACAGGAGAATACCGACATATGGTGATATTAATTCTGAAGTTTCATCTGTGGCATTCTATGACGCTTATCATGGTGCATATGGCTAAGTGCTGCATGTGTAGTGTTGATCCGCCAACGTCATAGTCTACAGGCCGAGATTTACGCATCATCCTTATTATTACAGGAATTTGCTATGAATGGGTGGTCTTCACGGGATGACTTTCTTCTACCACCAATTATAATTAATAGGCTATGACTGACATTTTACGGGTGAGGGATCAAATTCACACTAAGAGGGGGTAATTAGAGCTTAGAAATCGATTAAAAATCCTTCTTTTTTTAAATCTCTGTCGGGGATTGAACCCACGGGGATTGAACCCACACGCAAAGCTGAAGCTTTGATCATTGAGCTATACCCGCCGGCAAGATTTAAGCAATTTAAATATATCGAAATATTTTTTAATGTGTCCATATATTTGAGTTCGATTAAAACCTTTACTAGACTGACAATCCTAGACAAAGTAAGAAGCTTTGAAATAAAACAGGCTTGCGACGTCGAAGATGTCGTGCGATGGGGAAAATCAAGAAGGCGGTACCGGTCATAGAGATATCACATGGAATAATTTTTTCTTTGTGGTGAGCATAGAAACTGATGAGATACTACTGGAAATCCGACCTCCAAGAAGATAGACTATATATATATATAGAAGACAACGCAAAAGTTGGACATCAGTGTCGCAGGAATATGATATATTAATAAATTAATGTAGCCCTAGAGAAAGCAAAAAAAATATCAAATTTTCATTTGGTTATTTTAATGAATTTTACTGCAATAACATCCACCAACTATACTTTAATCAAAAACCATATTATTCTCACGTAGATTAAGTTTAATGTGTAAAATAATGGTTTAAAACAACAAATATACATTAACATCCTCCTCTCTTTAAAAAAAGGTAGTTATTCAGTCACGTGGTGGCAGGATGAGGACTAGATTAATAATACACAGACTTTTTCTGAAGCACATTGACATATATATTTCGATTACTTTACAACATAATGCGACTACTTTACAATTACTCGATTACTTTACAACACATGCGACCTTCTCGGCCGTCGGCACACAACTCCGCGCGCTCGTCGCGATCTACATAACTAACGTCACACCCGTGACCGGACTTGTCCAAAATGCCAATATGGCGACACATACATGTACGAAAAGCGAACAGAAATAAGAGACGAAAGATTGTTTATCGAGGCTTTCGGTACCAGCCAGCAAGGGCTATGCTGATGTCAATATCATTTATGTCAATATTCGTAGTTAAACATATCAGATTTGCTAAGAATATAAAATTAAAAATCTCGAATTTTCTTCAGAAATTTTCAATTCATTTTCAGTACGTCCATTTTTCATTTTCGAAACATTTTTTATAGAAATTTGATAATCGTATTGAATACACTAGTTCACGATGATGTGCTCATTTTCTATTGAATGCTGTCTCTAAATAAGCATATTTTTTATTCGTACATTCATGTTTATCCGCTCAATCCAGTCACCTACATTTATATAATTTCTTCTCGCAAGTATATTCACAATATAATTATTATTATAATTGCTTGCATTGCACTTACGTGTACTCACCGATGATTGCTTTAATCTAGTTTAATTGTGTTTAGTAGGATTTCGCTCAGAGAGCAAAAAAATTAATTGTGGTGCGAGTTTTGAATATGTATCAAATTCAAAAGTGTTCTATTCGACTGTAGGCCACCTATTGATAAATAATCAAAACAAGTTTAATACAACGAGCTAGCAGAATTATTTTTTTTGTTGTTAAATGATCTAAAGCTTCGGAATATTTTCCGTATTATCCAGCTGGATGATGAATCACAGAACATAAATATAATCGCGCGGTACGTCAATTTTTCGGTCGGCAGACACCCAGCTGATGCCTTGAAACATGCAAAAAACATAATTACTTTCGTTTGTCCGAGAATGACGTTTCCTATTCGGTCAGAACTCGAGGCGTGTGAACAACCCAAGCATGACGCGGCAAAATAAGGATGCATCACACCTCCAAACAAGGCATTTTGATGCCCACATAACCTCAAAACAATAAGCTTCTTGTGTAGCTTTCACGAGATCATGACATTGAAAGAATTTCATAATTATGAGCAAATTTGCTGAATTTTTTCTTCGTTATAAGTATTGTATTGATTTATTTTAAGATTTTAGGTCCACTTCGCCTTTTTACTTACTGTAGGAAGGAAGGCTACCTTGTCCACTCTCTCACCTCATCATCATTATATCAGTATTTGTATAGCGCTTTTTTATGACCTGGTCATTCCAAAACAGCTTCTTTGCCTCTCTGAGTAAAAAGGTGGGTCTTGAGTCTGCTTCTGAAGGATGCCTCCGCTTTAGGCTTTCTTATAGTTTCTGGTTTAAATTTCCAGGCCATTGGTGTCGCGTAGCTGAAAGCACGATTACCAAAGACCGTGCTAGGACTATCTCATGTCAACTGCAGGATGCTTCTATTATCTCTGGCTGATCTGAGTGTCTCTCCGCGTGCGCTTATTTCTGAAGGCTGGATCAGTTCTGTCAAATAGTCCGGTGCAGTTCCGTTGAGTGCCTTATAAGCTAAGAGGCATAGTTTGTACTGGATTCTAGCAGGAACTCTCATATTTCACAAAGTCAATCCATTCCATGCAAAATTCATTATACCGCTGCATTGGTTTTCGGTGAGATGCCAAGATTGAATTGACTAAATATTTATGATACATCTTAAACTATTGTAACCCTATGCGCAGGCAGCATTCTAATGTACGAGTATTCATCAGCTTTGGGAATACTCTGAATGACTCTGTCCCGCCTGTGCTTGATCAAACTTTACATTTTTCATCTGCCTCTGGAGTAATCTTCTACTCTGAGTGCAATGTTAAAGATAAGCTTAACTGCTATGAAGTTTTCTTACGAAAACTTCTTCCTAAGTACTCTTTTTCCCCAGATGGTGTCTTGTACTAACTATTCAAGGGATGTTCTGCAGCGTTACTCTATTATCAAACAGCCAATATAGTATTCGCAGTTGGAAATCTACAAATCTTAACCTTTTGGCATGTAATCAATTTGTTTCAAGTTCTCTACGGTAAAGTTTCGTTTAATGTATGCGTCAATGTGAGAAAAATAACGATTTTATCTGCCCACCTCGATGAGGTTTTATTCCATGGACGATGATAATTGCAGCCTCTTGTTGGGTTCGCTGAATGCCGTCACGGTCCTTGGAAGAATGGTGGACGAAGGAAATCCGCCCGACCTGCTTCCAATCAATTTCTTTGCTCGAGACAACAACGGTGTTACCGAACAGGAGAACAATCGATATTACTAATCGTAGTTGCGAGAAAAAAATCCAGGATATTGATCATTACGAACCGATTCGACAATTAATGAAGCTTTAACCTTTCCTAAAACGGATGTTGTATTCAACTTAAGTTTTACCATTTATATTGTGGATCAATCAAAGTATTATTGTATTACAGTTTCGTAAATTCTCCATTATTCATTGGACTTTAGGTGTTACATAAATAAACGAAAACAATTTGTTTCTGCTGACTCAGGATATTATAATTATTTTTTTAATAATGGACGGAAGATCGATTTAACCATTTCACATCGGTTGTCAGCCGAACGACGGTTGACATCGGTTGACGTGATATATCGTTTTGCTACTTTCAGTACTCATTGTGACTTCTACAGTAGAAAATTGGAAGTGCAGTCATTCCCTTTATTAGCCTACATGTATTATTTACAGTAATCTGTAAAGAATGTAAATTAATATCGTTAGGTTTTGTCACAGGAGAGATTTTTCTGTAAACCACATGTGTAAATCCCACCACATGTATGGAGTTACATAATGAACATTTGTTAAATATAATAGTTTTTTATACATCATCTGATAGCTAAAGGATAGAATAACCAATGTGATATATAAAAATAGATAAATACATTTATGCTTCAAATACTAGTTTTAAGAAAAAAAAAATGGTTTGAAAATTGTACGCCGTATTGACAGTATAATTTGTATTCCACCAAGACGTAACGAAAGGGTTAACTTACCTACATAGTTACTTGTGTCAAGTATAGATAAGTATAACACCTACTACTTACAAAAATAGTAATATTTCTGCATTGTGTAAACTGAATTTTATACTTGTTTTTAAAAGTCCGTCGACGAATATCTCAAAACGTATTAAATTATAGAACGTAGTTCTCATACAAATATTACCTCAACTTACGAGTTTTCATATATCCAATCTATATATATAAAAATCAATGTCTGTCTGCCTGTCTGTGTGTCTTTGATGCATTCCGTTACCATTAACCCGATTGCGATAATACTTTGTCGAGTTATTGCTGATACTAAAAGGAAAAAGATAGGATACTCAAAATTTGATTTAATTACAAAAATTAATTGAATATTTACGTAAAACATGTTTTCATACAAGACTATTGTACAACAGAACGGCCAATTTAGAGCATTGTGTTTCCTTGGCAACGCCGTAAACAACAATTCACTCACCTGAAGTTATTATAAGTAGGTACTAACGTAAGGTATTGAATATTTAGAAACAAAATTCGATTTTCGAATAAACTATTTCAATATTTGAATTTTTGACGACTTTTTTGTTTATCAAATTAAAATAAATATAACGTAATAATTGTGTGTGATATACAGTAGAAAGAGTTAATTTTGGAATTCCAATTGCTGGTCGGCTTCGGATAGTATTATATTATAATTTTATAATTAATTTTAAGTAAAAAAATAATAAATTAAAAATATTTAGTTTTGATTCACAATTTATTTTAATGCTAACATGTTTCGGCCTTCCTGAAGACTATCTTCAATAATGAAAAAATAAAAACAGGCCGTGGCTTATATAGGTATGAACAAGATCCTACATTAGTACACACATATTTACAGGTTTTAAATTTTTTTAAATTAATTGGTATGTGATTAGTTTTAATGTATTAAGACATTATACAATAATATTTTTTTTGCTTTCAATTTAAAAAGATATTATGAAATACTAGGTATTATATTTTTTTAATTAAAATTAATTCTAAAACTATAATTAGTTCACCAAGTATTGTCAGTTGATAACCTTAATGTTAGTATTATATCAATCAATTTATTTTTATTTTTCAAAAGTGAATTTCAAAACGTAACATTCAATGTGATATCAATTATGCCACCCAAACGAAAAGCAATAGGTCAAGAGTACAACTCAACCACGAATGAACAGGGCATCTCGAGCTTCAGAAACAGTCGAGCAAAGGAGAGCAAGATTGGAAACAGATCGAGTACACGCTGCTCAAACCCGTTCATCTGGACAGATGAGCAACGGGAAGCAAGATTGGAAACAGTTAGAGTACACACTGCTCAAACCCGTTCATCTGAAACAGATGAGCAACGGGAAGCAGGATTGGAAACAGTTAGAGCACACACTGCTCACACCGGTTTATCTGAAACAGATGAGCAACGGGAAGCAAGATTGGAAACAGATCGAGTACGCGTAGATCGTACCAGACGTACTCTGCATGCTGATTTAAATCATAGTTCTTTCCATTACGATCCTAATTATGAATACAGTCTGCACCCAAGTATTGTTATTGGAAAAATTGATAAATTATGCGTGTATTGTAGTGCCTTTAAATTTAAAAATGAAACACTAGGAATGTGTTGCACGAGTGGAAAATTGAAATTGCCAGAATTACATTCACCACTCGAACCTTTATTAACGTTGGTATCGGGTGATACAAGAAGGGTATATTCAATTACGACATGCAGCTGTAAATGATGGCTGAAAAACAAAAAAACATTGTGTATCCAAAAGCACTCCAATAAATAAAAACACATACGGGCGCCACTGTCAAATTTAGGTAAGAACAATATAACCTAAGTTGATTGTTTCTAATTGGCTCCGGTCACGCCTCAAGTCCAACGTATCCAATCGGAAGACGAGAGGCTCCCGACGAGGCGCTTCCATAAAAACTCGCGGTTTATTTTTTTAAGTGGCATTGCAACGCATGCCGGGTACACGCTAGTAATAAATAAAACGTAAGTAATAGTACATATGTTGAATGTTAATGTACACTTTATATTATGAAAATAAAATGTACACAAAGCTACTATACAATCTTCACCGATGGTTTCTTTATTCTTGTAATGTTGGAATGTCACATTCGGATCACGAGACATTTGTGAATGTCACTTGTATTGTTAATGCAACTACAGGTGTTGGAATTATGTCACCCACTCCGGTGCAGAAATCTGAAAATGTAAGCCGACCTGAAATTCGCTCTTCCTCTTCAGCATTTTTCGGGTGAACTAACACAGTGACACCGTTAATCATTGGCATACCTGATCTATCATTGTCTCGCGCCTATTCATCAACAGTCTCGCAAACAATCGAGGATATTGCGAACACGACAAATTTTAAGTAAAAGGTGTGTACATATTTTACTCGCCTGCTATATATTTACAATGCATTTGTCTAATATTATCAAATGAATCGTTTGTCATTGAGATATGCTTTCACTGTTATACGGAAATAATGAAACTTCTTTTATAAAATATCAACAGCAAGAAATTATTTGTCAAAGAAAAAGAATAAAATCATTTTTTCAATGTTTTCAGCATTCGCTTTGAGATCCGTTTTAAATAATAAACATTTATTTATTTACCTTGTTTTTACATGGATGACGTTAGATATGGCCTCTGTTTATGAGACTGCAGTTTTAAATAATACCTAAATCATTTTCTTCTTTATCCTTCAACCCTATCTGTCTACCTCTTTTATCATTCCCTGATAGACACACCCCTACCCCCACTCCTACATAAAATGGGTTCAACCACTTATGAAGTACTATGCAGCTCTGTTGTCTCTTAACATTAATGCAACGCTACAAGTTAGTCGAAACTGCAGTCTCCTAAACAGAGTATATCCATATCTTACGTGATATATCATTATCTCCCGTCTAATCAAAGCGACTCCCGAGCGAATGTCGGGATTGTCATTGGGAAGAGTGGTGTATGGATGAGGAGCAGGTCCCCGAAGTAAAGAACTCGTCGAGAAGCATATTTAAAATGAATTTTACGTACTTAAAATACTGACAAAACTTGTTCTAATTATTATTAAAATAATATTAACCTTATAAAAGGTTTTGAAGATATGACGAAGACCCAAATAACTTCTTAGGTTTTCACGGCCAGATTTGCGTTATATAACGCTCGTAAAAAATAATCTGACACAAATTCACAACTCAATCACAAATAAATAATCAATCCTGAAGAAGACCCCTGCAATGGCGGTCGAAATATTGGTTGACAGAAATTTCACCACACACGGCTTAACCCAAAAGCCACAATATCATGATGAAGACCTGAAGGCCTTAAGAAACCGAGCAGGAAAATCAGTGTGAGATTATATCTTAAGAAGACATATCCGGGAAACATGAAATACTTAACAATATGAGGAAGAAACAGATAATGTTGAGTTCACCTTGAAAATATGGATTATACAAAATTTGTAATATTTTAATTAGTGACGCGTGGAAGATGATACAATCAGCCTACATCATTAAATTGCTTAAATATGGTAAGATAGTAAAAATTCGAGACGCAAAGAATGTTTTTTTTTCAAAAAAAAAAACATAATTATGTTTATATTATGTATAAAAGTTAATTTAAATATCCGTTCCGTTTGTGATTTCAAGGTTTTAAAACACGCTACAAGGTTATTAATAAATAAGGTTTTTTTTTTAGATTTATATTTTTTATGTAAACACATACAACCGACAGATGCTGATAGTAATTCTAAAGTCTCATCTGTGGAATTCTATGACGTTTACCATGGTGCATATGGCTAAGCGCTGCATATCGAGTGTTGTTCCGCCAAAGTCATAGACTACAGCCTGAGATTCACTCACATCATCCTTATTATTACAGTAATTTATTATGAATGGGTGGTCTTCACGGGACGACTTTCGTCTACTACCAATTTTAATTAATAGGCTGTGACAGGCATTTTACGGGCGAGGGATCAAATTCACACCCACCGCGGTATTTTATAACTCAGAAATCGATTAAAAATCCATTTGTTTTGTTTAATATCCGTCAGGGATCGAACCCACGACCTTTGGCTTGGAAAGCAAACGTTTTTAACATGGAGTTATACCCGACAGAAATCGTTAACAGATATTCATCTCATTGATTCCTACTTTAAGTTTTCCTAAATTCCTACTTATCACGACTGGACAGTTGCTTATTTAAAAAAAGATTGAACGTCATATTTCTGTTTATTCCTAATCGCATTACATTCTCAAATACTATTTATTGTAATTTTATATTGTTTTTGAAAACTCAATTACAATTTACGAAAAAAAACGTTATTCTGTCACATACTATTTTATACAAAAAAAACTCACTTTTATTGTACAATCGAACAATAGTATTCAAATTTAAATATACTTAATCTCTGAAACCCACCAAACTAGTATTCCCATAACTTTCTCCGCTAATACATTTTTATAAGACCTGTAAAATTTAACACAATTGAAACCTTAGTATTGATGAACTCGACCTCTTCAGGATGAATACGGTTTTTTAACATGGCGTGGGTAAATTTAATTATATTTAGAAGAATATAACGATCGATTAAATTGCTTTGTTCTTGATTATAATAGGTTTTTTTTATTTAACAGGGTTATAAGCCAACTTTTTAAGCATGTGAACTAACATTAGATAATGTGATACACAAAAATACCGTTTTTTATGTAAGCACATACAGGAGAATACCTACAGATGGTGATAGTAATTCTGAAGTCTCATCTGTGGAATTCTATGTCGCTTACCATACTGCATAATGGCTAATCGCTGCATGTGGAGTGTTGATACGCCTACGTCATAGACTACAGCCCGAGATTCATGCTTCATCTTTATTATTACAGGAATTTACTATGCATGCGTCGACGACCTTCGTCTACCGCGAATTTTAATTAATAAGCTATGACAGGCATTATACGGGTGAGGGATCAAATTCATATTCCCCTCAGTTGCGCTTCTCCACATGTTCAGCCGCAGGGTGGCCTCAGGTATCACCAGTTTCGTTGTCGACCTTGCGTATTTTAGTGCTAAGAAATCGATTATTTTTTTGTTTTATTTTTTGGAAGGCAGATTTCTAACGGTGTTTTAATAATTAATATCTAATGTAAAAGGTGTTTAACCTTACTGATCATTAATTGCTAACACAACCACACCTGTTTGCCTTAGTTTTTCTCAATTAACATTTAAAAATTACTCAATACCTTGTCACATGAAATTTAATAAATACTCGTATGTGTTAGAATTTAATGTACAGTTACAATGTTAGGCAATAAATATAAAAAATGTTCGGAATCACATTGTGCAATTACACATTATAAACTGTTTACAATTGTTTGTTAACATTTAGATTTCTTCAATTGAAAATTTACATGTTATTTATATTTTAAGCTTCATTTTATTTAAAAATACGAATTATTTTTTCTTTTAATATGGATCACGTCAGGCATACATAAATATTACGAGTAGAATCTATAATCAGTGATCCATATTAAATCAAGGTAAACAGTATTTTTATATACATAATATTTTAAATTTATCTCAAAGTGAATACTAAAAATATAAAAAACATGACGATTTTCAATTTAAGAAATTGATATTTAAACAAATATATCCTCCTATAATAATAAATCTAAAACTTTGTACCTACCAAATTTATCGATTTAAAAATAAGTTTGAAAATGGAATACATAAAAGCACATTTCACGACAATTTCAATGAAATTTATTTAAATTTTACATTAATAAATTACTTGAGTGTTCCTATTCGTTGGGTAGCCTACACTACTTGAGTTCTTCTGAGAATATCCTCGTTTCGGTTTCTATCTTTTAGCGACACTCCGAACATGGATCTCTCCATAGCACGCTGGGTGACCTTTATTTTATGGGAAGACTTACTTTTAGATTCCACGTCAATGCGCCATAAGTTAATATAGATATGATGAATTGGTTAAACGTAATTTTTGCTTTAAAACTGTACTTTAGTTTTCCAAATGCTGCCCAGCTCAGTTGTATACGCCTGTCGATTTCTTTTGAGAAGTTATTTCGTCCTAGTTATATTACTTATCCCTGATAGTTATATTCATTTACAAACATTATTTGTGTTCCTCCAATGGAAATCGAGTCAAAAGTCTGGGAAATATGACTATTTCTCATGGCTTTAGTTTTTATCCATGTTTATTTTCAGAACAATTTTGTTCGGCACTTCATTGCGGTCGTCGACAGGACATATTTGTCGAAGAGATGGCGGTCGATGGGGAAGAAAAGTATTGGAGTGGCGCCAATGAGATGATAGACGAAGGATTGGCCGACTCCCTGCAAGATAGACTGACGACATTAGAAGAATAGAAGGAGTGACCTGGATGCAGAAGGAAGAGGATGAAGATTTGTTCAGCAGTGGACGGATACATGTTGATGATGATAATGATGATGATATAAGTTACTATTTTAGTATTTCGTCAATATGGTTTTTAGAGATTTGGAAAATTGTCTCACAAAAATAAAAATAAGGCGCTAGTTTTTGCGTTTTACTTTGACGTCTCAAAGAATCACTTAAGATACTATGCTTGTCATAAATATTTATAGGACATGTGTGAAATTTTGACGCCTATTTTAGATAACAGAGGTCACCTCTGATTCACCGCCGCGCAAAAATGCCAATCGATTTGCATAAATCTCCATGTTTATTTGCATCGATTGATTCAATTTGATGGAAGATTATATATTTTAGTAGAATGCTAAATATATGGCCATTTTTATTGAAGAATTTCTGCTGAAACAATATTGACAATTGATTCTTACATGTTTCGCAGTGGCCTTTGTGGCCTGTAGTAATGTTCTTCCAAGGTTGGGTCTCGTTCACCTTTTCTGGCGCTCGTTTATCCACTCAGCAGGTGCTCGTCAGCTGATGTGGCACCTTAAAACATTAAATCTGTTGACACTGTTTATTTTTATCTAGCTACGGAGTCGATTAAATTCGAATCATAAATTATTTATCGATCTTGCTGAATGGGCGACTCGTGCTCCAGATAACCGATTCTCGGGCAATAAATTAATCAATATACACCTATTAGGCACGCAGTTAAAACGCTGTAATGGTGTAATATATACAGTAGCAACACGTGAACTTGAATATCGTCTTTAATTTTGTACGAAAATTGAGATTAATACAACATTTTATCATTATTATCCGTTTAAGCTATCACGAATCTGCAACTTTTATGCGAAACAGTATAAAAACATGATTATTTACTTGCCATGGTAAATGGTCAAAGCATTTGCTTTTCAAGTCAAGGATTGTAGGTTCGAATCCCGACGGAGATTGAAAAAAAAGGTTCTTTAATCGATTCTTGAACTCGAAAATACCCCGGTTGGTGTGAATTTCATCCCTCACCCGTAAAATGACAGTCATAGCCTATTTATTAAAATTGGTGGTTGACGAAAGTCATCCCGTGAAGACCACCCATTCATAGTAAATTTTGTAATAATAAGGATGATGCGTGAATCTCGGGCTGTAGTCTATGACGTTGGCAGATCAACACTCTACATGCAGCGCTTAGTCATATACACCATGGTAAGCGTCATAGAGTTCCATAAATGAGACTTCAGAATTACCATCACCATCTGTTCGTTTTCCCCGGAATATGTAATAGTCAAATTAAGAGTCTTCCCTATACTAAACAGATGAAACTATTAAAAAAAAAAAATGGTTTGAGAAATATATAAGATTATCGATATGTACTAAATGATAAATAAACTTTTAAATTTGTATTTTTAGTTCCTGGCTTTGATAACATACGGGCCAATCATTGAATATTTTATTATATTCTTAATAACAAGTCGTGGAAAATATGCCTCGAAGTTACTAGGCTCCTTACTTGGAGGATGTTGGGAACCGTATATTTTCCTAGGTAAACCTTCAAATGTAGAAATGTCATGAACAATAACAATTAGCATAACTTAGTCTCAATAATGTATGTTCGTCATATTATATATTCTAGATATATTATATGATGGAAAAAAATGATTTTGAATTTACCAATATCGATGAGTTACTCGTGTAATGGAAATATATTATATAATAAAGTAATGTTTGTGAATATGCAATCCAAATTATAAGGTTTATTGGAGATTAAATGACTCTAATCTACTGAGAGTAATTCAACAGGTTAATGTATATTTTCACAGTTCGAGAAATGTTTTATTGTTACCGTAGATCTCTCTATTTCCTGTATCGCGCTTTAAACTGGTTAGACTGGCGAGATAAAAGTGATGAGACCAACAAAATAAATTTAGAAAATACGTATCCATAAATAACGCAAAACATGGCAATCGATAAGTAACTATCCATCACGCTTAAGAGAATCATGTGCATACAAAAAAAACCTTTTTCCGGGTCTTGGAAGTGAAGTAAATTTACAATTTTATCCACGATTAATCGTTTATTGATCAATAGTAAATCGTAATACGACCTGCAATTAAAAAAGGCTAATAGGCTTCGTCTGCGCTTTATTTGTAAGCTTGACGGAATCATTATTTTAAAAAGGAAACATTTTGTTGTTCTCTCTTCCTCATTTCCTAAGACTTTTTTCCGGACGAGTTTCAAGCGTTTGCAACTTGTCATTTCCAGTCATTCTAGTTAGCAACAATTTCTACGCAGGTGTTTTTTTTATTATATAGTACTGAAAACACGTATTTCTACGACTGCAATGATATTATTATTATAATGCTGTTGTACATTGAAATCACATGTAATGTAAGTTATTTTGAAAATAATTAAAATATTTTGCCGAAACAGGTTTTTTTTACGTATAAATAAAACTTTCTTAGGATCACTTCATCGTATTTAGAGAGTAATATTTATTAAGCAAACATGAAATCTTAACAAGTTTTTATCTGTTAATCTAGAATCAAGTATTGTCTTGTGTATTTCTTTCAAAACATTACTTAAAAGGAGTTTTTTTCAAATGTTTATTTTATCTCAGGAAATTTAGAATTGTAATATACTAAACTCGCAACGGTTTTAACCCTCTTTTTAAACTCTAAATTTATGTATCTTTTGGTAAAAGGAATATAAATTTAAAAAAAAAGGTATACAATAAAATATGAAATAAGTATGATTTAAGTATGAACCTATTTTAAGGGTCAAATTAATTTATTACAAGATTTTTATGAAAGACTGAAATGTATTAATAATATTGTCTTTCATCTTCTGTATAATCGTACAAACACGAACAATTCCATAAATTTTACGATATTGCGAGATACAAAGCTACTACTATATACTTTCAACAGATCTCAAAAAACACGCGCACCCACAAGATTAATATTTATACACTCATCATCATCAGCCTGTATCCGTCAACTGTTGAACGTAAGTCTCTCGCATGAGTCTCCATCCTTTTCGATCCTCCACCTTCCGCATTCAGGTCACTCCCGCTATTATATATCTTGCAGGGGGTCGGTCAATCCTTCGTTTGCCGGTTTTTGGGCGCCATTTCAATACATTTCTTCCACATCGACCGTCTTCTCTTTGATAGATATGTCCTACCCATTGCCACTTGAGTGTGCCTATTCGTTGGGTAGCCTCCACTACTTCAGTTCTTTTGCGGATATCCTTGTTTCGGATCATATCTTTTAGCGAGACTCAATTAGATAATTACCTTTATTTGATGGGTAGGAGTTGCTGTTAGATTCCACGTCTCTGCGCAATAAGTTAATAGAGTAAGAATGCATTGGATAAACGCCTTAGTTTTGAGACATTGGGGAATTTTCGCTTTAAAAATGTACTTTATTCATTTACAACAATTTTACACTCATGCATATCATTATTTATGTTACAATATATTTAATACATATAATGATATCACCGAAGTAGATCCTCTTTGTAAGAAAATAAACGGCTAGATATTATCTTCATTCAGCACTGATTTGTGTCAATACAATTGATGTCATAGTACGTACTTGATAATCGCAGTATACTTGGAATAGTGACGACTGAGTTAACCCTCGGAACCGCTTATTTGCTTTTCAGTGATAGTTGGAACACCAGGAAAACGGTCAGGTACATACAAATATGATAATACGTACGTTCATTATTGAATTCCTCGCACATTCTCTCAACTAATGTTATACGATGACCTTCGTCAAAGTTACCTGCGTATTTATCAAACACGTTTTCCACGTACGCATCCCAGACCGCCGCTCATAATTAATGTTATGATCATACTCGTATGCGGATTGTATTTTTCCGAGTACGTGCCGGTCGGAATCTTCATTTGCATGATTTCCTGGTATGTTTTGCATTTAATGAATATTCAATAATAAAAACAAAACCATTGTGACATCTGGTCAATCTATTTTTGAATCGATGGATAGAAAAATTAGTTAAATCTATATTGCGTTAAAAATATATTTTGATGAAGATTAAAATATTACTAATGACACAAGTGCCAATTTAAGTCATATTTTGATAGTTAACGATGAATTTATATATTTTTAAGTTGTAGCATAAACTAAATTTTAAAATTATCGATTAATTTATTTCTGATTTTCAAAAAAAAATGTTGTAATATATTTTTTACAAGCATTTAACTCTAATATAAATAATATATAATCTTATGTTATTTATGTGTGGCGGACTTCTGTTTTATCAATTGTACCAATTTCGATATCTATATCTTGTCTATTAATGTTTGACTTGTATGTCCCATACATGTCAATAAAATCGCCGTCACCTGAGATCGCTTCAAATACTATTACACCTATCAAGGTGGGAGTTGAGCTGGCTATATATAAACAGATGACTGATTCTGTCTTTACTTTCGATGCCTCCGTAACCTGATCATCAAACAGCCCGTCAGATAAACCACTGTGTTACGTGCCGATCTACAAACTGATCAAATCACAACTACCTACCAGTAACCTTTCATTATTCAAAAATTAATTCTAGAACTTGCTAACAAATAGAATCTCGTCAAATATTCAATTCAATCTAATGTGAATGTTCTTTAACTTTAAAACTGTTTAAATATTAAGCTTACTCACTGACATTAAATTCCCCGTGACATTATACCGTGTTCTTATTTCTTTTATTTCTTGTTCGGAATATTCGTGTATTTCCAGTGATCCCTTCCTAACACGCATAACAATTCCTTCTTAGCAATCCACAGAACACTTCCACCACACTCCCACACCCGACATAAACTTTACTATTCACTTTTACATCTTGATCCTATTTCACATTGTGATTACTATGATTCAATGATTGACTGATAGTGTACTGACCCACTAAACCGTAGTCTCATTCCTGTGATTAACAGTTACCCAACATAATGAAAAAAATAAAATCACCAACCTCTATCGTGTTAAATAATTTAAATTGAAATGAACACTTCTTTCCTGTCGAGCAAGTAGTTTAAATTTTAAGCAGTATCACTAAAATTGTAGTAAATCTATTGTATTTACTTGAATATAATATGAACAAATGTTATTATTTAGATAATTAGTTTTTTATATGTAAACGAATTAATAACCCAGGAAGGCAATACTATAAAAGAATCATGCCGTATAAACATCAATTACTCCTATTATGATGGCCGAGATAAAGATTTGGTAGAGCGATAAAGACAAGAACACACTTTAAATAATAAAATGGCCTCGACAAACGTATTTATTATTTCACAGTTTACCGTTTGTAAGCAGGCCAATCATTTCCGTATGTTTTATGTGAAGCTCACTATTAAGTAATAATTATTGAATTTCATTAACGAAATATACACTGGCAATTTGTTACTCAATTGGGAACTACATACATTGTAGCATTGAATTAATGAGGGGGCAAAAAACACAATATGTTTATATGGTAGATAAATATCTTCTTAAAAAACTCCTCGGTATCAGTTACATTGTTTTTTATGGATAATTTTAGAAGTATATTCAAGTTTAGTCAATATTACGATACATTACATTCTGACATGTATTCAAGAACATTTTTAGAAACACTTACATAATTAAATTGATATCAGTTTTATATAGCTCTTTTAGGCTGATGCCGTAGTCTCGAAAAACGATATTTTGTCTCTTATTTATGTTCGCTCGCCTGATATGCACATCTAATGTTAGTTTCAATTGTATAATGTTACACGGTGTTTGCATATGCCAATTTATTTGCTATGACAGTTGGAGCTCGCGACCGTTAGTCGCTATAACTGGCGACGTTTGTGACAAGTAAACCGTGATAATATGTGAAACGAAAACAAGTTCTTTATATTTTGAACCTGATCCTGCATCCTGTCATCCAGTAAATTGATATCAAATAAGAGAGGAGGATATCAAAATATATAAAATAATGATTCGATGACGTACTAAGACATAACATAATCTCGATTTAACCATTCCTATAATAACGACTGAAGAGATACAGGTATGTAACAGTGTACAGAACACGTTAATTTTAAATATATCTACACAATATCTGGTTCCCATTTGAAGCATATGCCCATCATAGACCACCATTAGAAAATTAAATCATCTCATACATTTTTGCATCTTAAATAACTATTAGTTAATTACCCGATTAGCAAAGTAAAAATATTGTTTCGTATATAATACTCGTATTTACAAAAACATTTGCTTTGATTATTTATTATATTAGTTACAGCATATAAACAATAACATTACTATCAATGCACTCCAAAACCATAATAGGGATGGCAAATTTTTCGTGAAAATTGAATTTAAAATTGGTTTCAATAATTTTTTAAGTATTCTACTCGTAGAACTGTACTAACTTTAACCCTTTCATTACGGCTTGGTTTGAATACAAATTATACTATCAATTATAAAACTAGTATTTGAAGCATAACTGTACTTATCTGGTCTATTTTAATATATCACATTGGTTCTTGTATCCTTTAGCTATCAGATGATGTATAAAAAACTATTATATGAAAGTAGCAAAACGATAAATCACGTCAAACGATGTCAACGGTCGGGGAATCTTATGACGGCATATGCCGACAACCGGTGCGAAAGGGTTAAGAACTTCATCTCTCTCGGTACTCACCCAATCACAATACCTTCCAACATAGTCTTATGCATAATATCTCAGTCCCAAATTATAAATTTTGTTGTAAATTTTTCTTTTCCTTGAACGTTACAGCTTCAATGGTTTCCTTTTTTACGTACAGGCTTAAAAGGAAGATATGTACAGAATCATTTCACAATAATTAAATTTGTAAGCCCTGAAATACCGCTGATTATGTATAATATTTTCCTTATCATTACTTAATAAGTGGTGATTTTTGCGTGTGAAGCAAACAAAACCTTCCACAGCAGGTACTTCCAATGATACCATTGACGTCAATGCCTCAAGTACTGTTAGTGAGAACAAGCTATGGATATTTTCAAAGAACATAATTCGTCGAATAAAAAAAGTTTCGATGACGCTTTTTACACTGAAACTTACTTTTTTTGTTTCATAATAACACTGAAATCAAAAATACACTTGCTGTAGAAAAATCATTGCATTTTTATCGCACCAATTACTAGTGTCTTTAATTAGCCTGTTATCATGCAAGCCATTATGATTGTAGTAATGTCAAATTGTGACATTGGGGAAACGTATTTTTTACATTATCTTATACAGTCATTGACTTTTCGTAGTTTAAACCTTTCATTGCGGCTCGGCTGAAATAAAAATTACTGTCAATTATAAAACTAGTATTTGAAGCATAACTGTACTTATCTGGTATATTTTCATATATCACATTGTTCTTGTATCTTTTAGCTATCAAATGATGCATAAAAAACTATTCTAAGAAAGTAGCAAAACGATATATCACGTCAACCGATGTCAACGGTCAATCATGTGCTGACAACGATGCGAAAGAGTTAATGTTAGTCGCCTAAATACAAAAGAATGCTTATTACGATATTAATATTTTAATCAGTGATTTTATGACACATAAAAGTGAAATTTTGAAGTCAATAATTTGTAGTAACTATTATCTATACATTTAAAGTTACAGCCTTTAAAATATGTTAGTTGTATTCTGTTTTCTTCTAGTCGCGTCAAAAATCTTGTATAAGTCAACTCAATTTTAACATAAACAATCAATTTGCAGTGTTTTTCGTTTTGTGAAATATATTTTTAAGTTCCAAAGTACATTTAAAAACAGTGAGAATTAGATCGTATGCAAATAAACGTTTAGTTATATTTGTATAACATGAAAAGAGATTTAAATATATTGCTCTACATGTATTACCTATTCTTTAACAAATCTAACGGACAACCATCATTCTGTTTGACCTAAATTTAATTGGACAAATAATTACAATTGAGGTCAAATTACTGTAAGTGCTTTGACATAGTACACGTGATGCTCAGCATAATGTAAAGGACAATACACGGATAGAGCAGTGACCTTGTTGCAAGGTCGGTGTTTAATTAACAATTAAACTATCCTACATAGAGTTTAAATAGTTTAAATTATACATTAGATAATGTACCAAACATTCATAATTTGATAGAAGTAAATACAATGTAGGGATTTTAAAATAATTATTAAATAATTCCATTTAATTATTTTATTCAATAGTTATGTACATATTATCATCTTTACTTGTATTTTTTATGATTCAGATTTAAAAAAAAACAAATTCTAATTCACCCATTTTACTCACTTAATCCAGAGAAAAATATATTCGACACTGAAATTTCTATAGCACTCAGCAAAAATCTGAAGTCAGTGTAATGAAAAATAAATAAAATATTAAGTATCATTAAAAATCAATCTTTTAATTAAAAATGAACTCGGTTAAATCCCAGTAACTGAAGTAATTAATTTTGTAATATTGACTGAATTTTACATTGTTTATTAACGAAATGTGTTTATTATTGTTGTAGATATTTGGTTTTTAATATTCTATATTATTATTTATTACATTAATTGTATTAGATGATACAAAAATACACGACAGTCTTCAATCTTTATAAAACACGAAGAAAATTCGCACACGCGAAACAGATCGTTTATGTAAACATGCATCACTATTGATTATTAATGTGTAGCATTAAATAATTTGTACATATTCATATTTTTTAAATTAATTGTATTTTTAAACATTTCCGCATTGTAAAAAAAGACGGAAAAATAACACAAGTTGTTACGTTCTCATCAACAAACCAACTCAGTAAAACACAACAAGGGTATTTTCACGAAACGGGTGTGATTTTTTCTCTCATTTGACATTTCTTTTCTTTACTTACTCTTCTAAAATGACTCATTTTTTATGTACCTACGTTTTATATAAATATTTTGAAAGAATTTGTGTAATTTAGATGGTGATGTTTGATAAGAAATTATCTTCTTTAAAACTCTCACGCATGATAATGTCGCCATGTTGGTATTGTAGAGAGCGCTGACAACACATTAGAATGCTTTGGGGACAAAACGTGGAATCGACATAAATTACAATAAATTAATTTAGATTTCCAACATTGAACTTACGTGTAAATGTACTCCGGTGAGACTTTCACGGGCTAACCTTGTTTCATATTATAAAGCCTTAATATTATGTCTGTAATATCCGCCGATGGTCTTCAACGAGATCATCGAGACTGAGCATCGTGGTACCGAAGATCTCATACAAGTCACGTAATTAGATGTACTCTTGTATGTACAGAGCACGTCGGTATTTCACCAACAAAAACAACTACTACGAAATACTTTCTATACTTGTCTTAATAAATCCATTTATAACATTTTTTCTGATAAATAATGGCACACCTTTATCATCCAATTAATAAGGTTGGTTCACATAGTAATTAACTGTTTTTACCTTTTCTTCAAGCCCTCGGCCTCGCGTTGTTCTGTAAGGATGTAAATAAATACATATAGAATGTACTCGGCAAAGGTTCAGAAGACAGAGCTTGTGGCACTTCATGAAAACCATGTGCTCCCGATAGGAGTACTACTCCCACGTATTTCGTGGTTAGTAATGTGTTACCAAAGATGGTAATTCGAGACTCGCTATAGTATACTAACTTCGCAGCCTTAGACTGAGGTCTATTTGACATCTAACTGATGCACCTACAATCACGAGAAGGCCTTCAGCCACTCTCTAACGAGTAGCTTTTTACGTGCGTTCAGTAACGCGTCCCCATCTGGGTCTCCAAAAACAGGACGGGACAGAGAGGGTTATCACCAAGCGAGCTCCCGTTAGGGGAGCGAAAATGGTATATTGATTATCAAGTAATAAACATGAGGCTAGCAGAAGAGATAATTATAACTCAAATGTGTTGGTCGCAAGTGAACTTTATTCAAAGTTCTTAAGTGATCATTCAACCCCATATTTGGAGGACCGTTAACCACACAATGATTTTAATTTTTACTGTATTTTGATCTGACTCATAACAAGGCAAATTCTGAAAGTATGATAATTTTATGGTATAGGTTTTGGTATTCAAATGACATGTTTAACAGGGTGCTTTGATAAACGCGTCTCACTATACAATGCTTTTCCTGAAATAATAAACATAGTTTATCACAAAATAAAACCACATGACAATGTATCGAAAATCTTTAATCTAGAAATAACTTAAACTTACAATACATTTCGTTTTTTAGACAGTCTACCATGTTTCCCTTAAGCTTCAAGATACTGATATATTTCACTTTAATCTCCGTTTCATTCATTTTCTACCAAGCCAATATATAATAACTAAACAAAATAAAAAATCAGTAGGTGCCTATTTATTTAAAAAATAATAACGTTACTTTTGTTATGTATTTAGCAATTCATACTTGATAAAAAACGATGAATAATGCGCTTTTTGCACAAGTCAGTGTTGTCAGCTGGACAAGTGTCATTACAACATTATATTTATGATTTAAAACGACTATATTTGCGCCGAGCAAACACCTTTTTATTAAATTTATGTGTTCTTCCAAGTGACATTTGCATCAAGGTCGATACCAATGTAAGACTGTATGTTTGATAATTATATAAATGTATGTTAAGTGCCCACTTTAGATTCGGCAAGAAGAATAAATATTTGCTTTACAATATTGTATATTATCCATTAACACGCTTTTTGACGTAAAATCTTAGGCAGACTCAGCAAATCTTACAATAAATTGAATTCGCTTCATTCAAGGATGCCAAATTATTATTGTTTTCGTAAACTTGGTCGGTATATGAGTGACTATCTCAACTATTAAAAAATAACGTAGTTTATCAATCATCTAGGTGTGTTAGACTGGTAGACAAAAGTCATCTCGCCAATTCCAAAACTCACGCCTATGCAGAAGTGCGCACGCCAAAATTATCCTATCTAAGTTTGTTAAAGGCTTACTATTTAACCTTAAAGTAACGAAATTCGTCTCACATATTCCTATATATTTTGAAAATTACAACTTTGGGAAGACGTTTTGAGTCGATTAAGCGAAGAAGTCAAAAAGTCCAAATTTTGACGTCTTACACCCACGTTTGGTGTTGTTCACCAAAGGCCGTTACTTGTTTAACGAGAAAGTACTCTGAAAACAATGCCTTTGTAAGTGCTCCTCAGGAGCGCAGGTACAAGACAACCGGCCTTTAGGGCCTTAGACCCCAAAAAAAATGTCGATTAAGACGATAAAGGAAAATATGCTGAAGTTTAATATATAATGATACACTTATCAACTTACGAAAAATGTATGGAATACTGGGAGTACGAGTATTTCCAGCACTAACGCAAATATAGTTTAAGTGCAATAAGGCCTACTTTTAAGTCAAAAGGGAATGTTTAACAATATATATTTAGCTATATTTCGCAATTATGGCAACTTTAGTACACACACTAAAAGTATGAAGTACATTTGACCTTGTATTTATAATATAAATAGTTTCAAATATGGTTTTTATAACTTATTAACTCAAGTAACTCAGTTCATCAAGATCTAGCAAATTATGATCCCCATGATAAAAACTCTCAATAGAGTCGCATCGAAACATTTATTTTATACAAAATATCTTTATTTATAAAAGGTATTCTTTGTGAATTTTTATGGCTGTTGATTTATTGGCAGCCGGCCACTTTCAAACTGACCTGCTACAACTGTCACTCGGTTAGTTCCGTCATTTTGACGAGTTGGCGCCACTTTGGGGCGAGCCAACGAGGCTGTGTGTCACTGACCTACTACCAATTTTTAAACGTCTTCCCAAAGGAAAAAAAAATGAACTTTTCGACTATGTACCCGAGTAAATATAGTTGTTGGTAAGTGCGAGAGACTTGCCAAGGAACAATTATAAATATGAATATAAAAAAAAACGAATAATATAAATATTTGGATTTTCAATGTTTTGAGCATTCACTTTGAGATCCATAATAAATTATAAATATTTATTTATTTATTTACCTTGTTTTCACATGGATCACGTAACAAAGGTTCTCTATTAGGAGACTGCAGTTTCGACTAACTCGTAGTCTTTCTCAATCCTTCTCTAGTTAAGAGATAACTGAGCTGCGTTGTACTTGTAAGTGGTGTAACACATTTTTGTACGGGAGGGGGTGGGGGTGTGTCTAACATGAAAGGAGAGGGAGGTAGGTAGTGTTGCAAGGATGAAGGAAGAGATAAATACATAAAAGTGGTTTAGGTATAAATTTATTTTATTTTTTATTTTTAATATTATTCTTATATGTCGTATATATAATTTTATACTTATTTATTTATTTAACGGAAACAATTTTAAAATTGGTGAATTAATTAAGGTATTTAGTTGGTTATTAATTATATCTTCTTTCTTATTAATGGCTTTATAAATTTCTAAGTATTCTAAATTATTTAATTTAACGGTTTTATTTTCTACATGTAATATGTTTAATACTTTTTCTAAGTTGTACGAATGATTATTTTCTATAAGGTGGTTTGCGAATTCAGAAAAATTAGTGCTTTTAGGCACCTTAAATGTTCTTTAATTCTAATATTAAAATTTCTTGACGTTCTACCAATATAAAAAGATTCACAATCTTGGCAATTTAATTTATATATTCCAGAATTATTGCGTTTATCATTAGTATCTTTATTATTTATAAGGTGGTATCCTAGTTTATTATCTGTATAAAACGCTGGCTTTATCTCATTTGGGAGTAATTTAATTATTTTAGGGGTAAAGTTATTAACGTGTAGAATTCGTCTCCACATTCTATCATCTTTAATATTTTCTTTAGGATACAAGTATTTATATGTTATGTTTTGACGTTTTTATTATTCAAGATACTGTCTATTAATTGGCTATGATAGCCATTGTTTTGTGCGATATTTTTAATTGTATTTAATTCTATATCAAAGTTTGTTTGTGATAATGCTATTGAAATTAATCTATGTATCATTGCATGGAAAGCTGAGTGTTTATGAGATTTGGGATGATTAGAAGAATTGTGAATGATTATATCTGTGAACGTCGGTTTTCTATATATATTAAATGTTATTTTATTATTTATCCTAGTAAGTGTTAGATCTAAGAGTTGATAGACTTCGATTGAGAAAAGACTACGAGTTAGTCGAAACTGCAGTCTCCTAATAGAGAACTTTTGTTACGTGATCCATGTGAAAACAAGGTAAATAAATAAATAAATATTTATAATAATATTTGGATAGATTAATTATTGACTGGCGTACCCCACCACAATATATGCAAATGCAATACTCATTTTAATTACTTTTTTTTTTTTAAGTTTTTCAAAATATGTAATGTTTTTAAAAGTAATAAACAAATGGAATTGAATTCAATTGCTAATGCAACAACTGAATGAGTGGATTAAAAAATATCTTCTTTTTCGTCACAGCTACTTCAAATTGATTCAGCCCAATATGAGCTTATTAAATAAAAAAGTACTATGCATAATTAATCATGCTATAATTGATTTTAAAAAAACTTCATATTACGTCATACAAAGCCGTCGAAAACTATATCAAAATAAAATCGGTATCACAATCATCAGAATCAGACCTTGGAGTTAGTCATTAAAAACTGTTTATTATATCACAACATTCTCAGATGTCTACAAAGTTCCCCTATATTGTAGCAATAATACTCGATATAATATTATATTAGCATAATGTCTGACAGTGTTGTAAGTTGTTAACTCAGGAGAGCATAACCAATATTTGTCTTTTCTAAAATCTTCTTTGGCTCTTGTTGCCCAAAGATTTTTTTTATAATACTGTGAGCGACGATGAAACTATCATACCAATTTACCAACGCTAAAAATATAATGGATTTTGTGGATGTTTGGGTGTTAATTGGTGGAGCTGTCAATTCGCGGAATTTTAATTTACGTTCATGTTAATTTTAGAACTCGTAAAATATCAAAACATTTCATTGTTCAAGTTACAAAGTTTTCATTTTTAAAAGCATTTTTAGTCATATTTGTAATACCGAATACACAATAGTAAATAATTTGATGAATTTCTTTTACTGAACATTGTGACAAGTATCGGCCAGGAGACCTAAATTAACCAATATCCATATAAGTTTAAAATACGAACTTGGCAAATGATCAGGTGATATAAAATTTTACAGCTTGGTTGTTAGATAAATAGAATAGCTTAAGATGGTATGGGCATGTGACACGGAGAGATGAGGACTACATGGTCAAGAGAGCCCTCAACATACCCACGCGCAAGACCACAGGCAACCTGAACTGCAACTGTAAACAAGGATCTGAAAACTCTGGGTTTGACCGAGAATGCAACGCAGGACAGACAGATATGGCGAATGTTCACAAGGAGAGCCGACCCCAGATGATGGGAAATGGCTAGGATAAAGAAGGTTGTTAGATAAATAGAATGTGCTCTAACTAGATGGCGAATAACTGTGTCAAAAAATATGTTTTACTGAGCCACTGACGACACAAAATATTTTCCTATTGTAAATTCACACAATGGTTTTTTTCAATGTTATTGTCGCACACGGATTATTGTCAATTCAACCGCTTTCGAATACAAATCACCCCCACGCTGAACTGGAAACCCAATACTGATGGCATTATAATTACACACCTACAATCCTAGGCGTTAGGTACATTTCTCGCGATCATAAACAATAAAATGTTGATGTCTACTAAACTCTTCGGATACTGTAAATGGACCTGGTTAGTCATGAATCAGGCGTGTCAATGACAATGAAAAGAATTTGTTTCGAACCCGTTTGTAGAATGCTTACTAACAATGATGTTCAACCAGGACACGACCTGTCGATTTGCAGTATTCAGCTAAATTATTTCTGATTATCACTTTGAAACAACAATGACATTTAGTTTCATCGCAAGTCAGTCTGGGCATAGCAATGGCGCGATTCGCCGAGCGGTATGAATACCTGGGCATAGGGTTGGTTTCCAAGGTCCGCGGTTCGCATCCCGCTTCTGCCGTTATTTTTGTGCTTGGATTGACGCGTTGAAAAAAAGAATTTTATGTTTAGTATATGTATATTTAAGTAATAACATATGTTAAAGCTCACACAATACAGATTTGTGAATTTTTTAACAAAACTTAATATTTACAAACACCTAAATTGTCATAGATAAATTCACTGAGATAATTAATCCTTTCGCATCGGTTGTCGGCATATGCCGTCAAAGATTCCCCGACCGTCGACATCGTTTGACGTGATTTATCGTTTTTCTACTTTCAGTACTCATTGTGACATCTGCGGTAGGAAATTGGAAGTGCGGTCATTCCCTTTATCAACCTACATATATTATTTACAGGAATCTGTAAAGCATGTAAATAAATATCGTTAGGTTTCGTCACGGGAGCGATTTTTCTGTAAACCACATGAGTCAATGCCATCGCATGTATGGAGTAACATAATGAACGTTTGTTAACTATAATAGTTTTTTATGCATCATCTCATAGCTAAAGGATAGAAGAACCAATGTGATATATGAAAATAGGCCAGATAAGTAAATTTTACATTTATACTTCAAATACTAGTTTAAAGCAAAAAAATGGTTTGAAAAATTCACGCCTTATGACAGTATAATTTGTATTCCACCGAGCCGTAAAGAAATGGTTAAAGATAAAATTATTAATAAAGTAAAGAAATTGTGCACTTATCGTGAATATTATCAAAATCATGTGAGTTAACAATTCAGGACATGAATCCAGAAGGTTGTGAGCATTTTAGTGGAAAGATAAATGACACAGCACGAAGTTGATTCATTGTTGTGTATATAAGTAACACTTTTATTTTATTTTATTTTTTATGTTATTTTATCCTCATGTTAAAACTGACTAAGAGTTTCTTCCACGAGTACGTCATATTTCGGGTGACTGTATTTTCAAAACAAAGAGTCGAGAAGAAAGGAAGATATTTTCGGCATTCTTTCAGCAACATTTAGAAAATGGCTAATGTTGAAAAGCTGATATCCAGACAATTAACTCTTTCATTACGGCTAGGTGGAATACAAATTATACTGTCAATTATAAAACTTGTATTTTGAAGCATAAATGTACTTATCTGGTCTATTTTCATTTATCACATTGGTTGTTGTATCCTTTAGCTATCAGATGATGCATAAAAAAGTATTTTAAGAAAGTAGCAATTTTTTATTATATAACGGTTTCAACGGTAGGGGAATCTTACACGGCATATATCGGGTACCGATGCGAACAGGTCAATTGTCCGAAAACGTTTTGGCCAACGGACTAATGGCTAAGGGACATTTGACCAAATGGGCATTCCAATTCGGTCAAATATTCTTCAGCCTTTTATCTAAAAGGCATCTTCAATCCCGAAATGCATTCAACCATTTCAGACCCTTTTCATAGGCAACTTCAAACCGACTCAGCTAAACTTCATAGCAAAAAAGGTAATTATAACTAAAAAGTGTTGGTTGCAAGTGAACTTTTTATATAGCTTATAGTGTTCATTCAACCCCATCTATGGAGGACCGTAAACCACACAATGATTTTTATTTTAAACTGTATTTTAATCTGAATCATAACATGGCAAATTCTGAAAGTATGACAATTTCTTGGCATAGGTTTTCGAATGACCTGTTAAGCGGAGTACTTTGATAAACACGTCTTACTATACAATGCTGTTCCTGAAATACTAAACATAATTTATCACAAAATAAAACCACGTGACGATGTATCGAAAACCTTAAATCTAGAAATAACTTAAACTAACAAAACGTTTCGTTTTATAGACAGTCTACCATGTTTTCCTCAAGCTTCAAGATACTGATATATTCCACTTTAAGCTCCATTTCATTCATTTTCTACCAAGCCAAAACATAAATAAATTTATAACAAAATAAAACTAAAAATCAGTAAATTTAATTCTAAATTATTTCATTGGAACTCTGTATGTATGTGTGAATATAATAAATATATATTACAAAATATTTTAAGACCATAAATACTCAAACAAATGATTAAATCATATATGAAAGCGTATCGCCATAAACATACTTTCTGAATTGTATTTTTTTTTTAATTTTCAATACTCCACACATTGCTTATATTATGATTTGTTTTTTTTTTTGCGAAACAGCCTTCAGCTGTAGTTCATGTAACGGGTAACTGGCTAAAAAATCAAATCTGATTCATTTCAAATAAGTGGGTTCAACTCTCAACCTGCGATCCAGGCGAAGATAATTTGCACAATGTTTATAAAACAACGTATAAAAAATAAGATCAAAGCACTTTAAGACTTATGCACTCGAGTTGTGTTACGAAATAATGTTATCTAAAAACTAAATCGAGCAAAACTTATATCGATTTGGAAACGGAAATTATTTTGGCACAAAAAATACTCTAATAATAAATATTATAGTAGAGGCTTTGTATAGTTTAACAAATCACATTATTAACTAACAACCTACATAATTTATTTGAACATGCGATACTTCCAAAATAATTTATTTATAATTTTTAAAATGCGACTAAATAAGTACAATTTTGGCAATGTATTACATAAATAATATATGCAAATATCATAGTTTCTTTAAAA